>OZ004333.1:9900799-11115676 GCA_963924455.1 Pelagia noctiluca
TCAAATTCATGGCGTGGGCCCTGTAAACTCATCTTATTTCATTCTCCCCTTGAATCTTTGAAACATGGGAAGCAGATTATCCTCGGTGTGAATTATACTACTGTTGTGAAAAACACAAAAATGTTATCGTATCCTTCTACAAGGCCGATTGCATGCTCTAATTGACAGCCGCGAGTTACCTGCAAGGTTCCTTCATGAGTTCTTGCCACGCCTTTTGTTCCTCGGTACCATGTGAATTGCTCATCATGTGACTTCGTTCCAAATTCAGTGCTGCTATTCGCAGGGATTTCACCTACAGTGGGGTTTTTAGTTGTAGGTTGAAGGAAAAACCTGCGATTGAAATCTTGAGAAGTTGATATTTTTCCAGATTTATTTTTCAAGTTTCCAAGAAGAGCCATTGCAAACCATGAATTTCATAAATGCAACATTTGAGTACTTTTTATTGTATAATTTGTGAAAAACTTTAAGTGAGGGTCTATCCCCCCGGGTATGTAAAGACAGCAGATATTATCAACCCACTGACCCTAACTGGTATTGAATAGTAGGTTGAATCAAATTTTTCAAAAAAATTGGAAAAAAGAGCAACATTGTTGTCATAGCAACCAAAACAATGCGAAAATCGCAAAAATTGGTCTTCTCGGCTGCATTGATTGTAAAGAAATGCCTTGAGATATCTTAATGATTTTTTCAGCCAAGCTAGTTGATGCATAGAGGCTCGCAATAAACCTCCAATCAAACTAGAAAAGTTTCAGGATAGTCTATTAATTTGTATTTCATTTTTTAAAAATTTAGTAAACATCAGTTCTTCATTACCCATAGAGGGTGGCATATACATCTTTTATTTGAGGTTTATTGCATCCCCAATTGCCTAATCTATACTTACTGAAATTTTCATCAAGATATCTCTTATAGAAAAGATTTTATGAATGTAAGACAATAAATTTTACGCGAAAAATCAATTTTCGAGAAAACAGACATTAAAGTTTCTTAGTGTTAAAACTCTCCTTGCACATAAGTTGTGCCTTCCTTTTCTTGTTGATTATCACTTTTGGACTCTTTTTTGCTTCTTAGCTTTTTTCTAGCCTGATTTTCTAGCCAGTTTTCTCTCTATTTGGAGGAATAGGGTCTGCTTTGATCTATGTCAGAGCAATGTTCCTCTGAAACTCTCCCTGGCTTAATTCTGCATTGTCTCAGCACTTCTATTGTCGCCGCCATACTCATATTGAAATTGGCTACTGCATCATAGACACCAACTTTAAACATCTCCTTCCCAACATGTTCCGCTTTTGGTATCCTGTCCCAAAATGTCCTGTCTAAGGACTCATTTTGATTCTGGGTCTTGCCATGTAAACATTTTTTCAGCAAAGCGTCATTACTTAGCCTTGAAAAAATCGGCTTTAACTTGGCAACAATCTTCAACAGCAGAGCAAGGCCTGGCTTGTAAGAAGTAGTACCCTGTGCTTTATCTGACTGGAATCTACACCAGGAGTCTTCTCCCTCTGGGCAGTACATGTGGTACTCTTTTGTGTTTGACGAAGCACAGTGGAAGAGGGCTGCCAGATACAAACAAAGCGTCTGTTGACTTCCAAGGTCCCTTTTGACTTTTCTGACATGTTAAACTCACGAGACCATCCACAAGCTGTGCAGCACCATTGCAACAAGCTGGCACATCCGTTTTTCTTTGATAATTCATCAATAAGCCCCGGTGGGGTAGTCAGGCAATCAGGGCAGGAGAGAAATCCAAAAACAGATGAGGAAATGTTCATATCTATGAACCTGTAGCCATCAGAACTTTTTTGCTCAACATAAGCATCCACTTTTGTTGACTTGTTTGGCCTCTGGCCCTAATTGAAAACAGTCTTCTAAAAGAGGCAGAGTTACCTTTAACTGTGGGCGTTGAAGACACTGGCAAAGGCTCATCATTCTCATTATTTTTTGAAGAGTCAAGTTGGAAGATTTCTTGGCTTTACCTTGATGCTGCTTCCGCCGAATGCACTTGCCTAGGCCGTCTCTTACTAACACTCTTCTTCTCAACTTGGCCTATTTTATCAACTTTAGCATGTTAATTTCCTTTGAAGGACCTTTTTAGTCGTCTTACTGAATGAAATTTACCCATATCGATATACATTCTGCAATCAGCGAGGATAAAAACAGGATCAAAATTGCAGCGAGAGAAGCCTTGCTTCATGTACGTAAAAACAGACATGAGGTGCTAGCCTCGTATTCAGGGAAGTTCAAAGATCAAACCATTCTCTGAGGAAGCCTTGCCTAGCAGGGCGAAATATTAGAAACAACAATTATTTAATCAAACTTATTTGTGTGTTTTTTGCGTCGCGGTGTTTCTCAACCAACATCAAATCAACTGTTTTTTTACAGGAAGGGTAATCTCTGGGGCAAAAAACAATACAAAAACATTGAAAAATTTGTTGCTAGGGCGGTTGCTAACAGCTTTTTTGACAAAAATATCAAACCAGACCATTGTAAATGACTATCCTTGGCATTTATGGTAATGATGTAAAGTAGTATGTTATATCATCTGAAAGTATGATAAATTCTCTACAAGATGGGACCATTAACAAAAAATTGCCAGAAAATTTTATTTTCAGCTAAGTCTTGGGGAGATAGACCCTTGTGAAATACACTTTTTTTATAAGAATAAATTTTATACCTAAGAATAATGAGGCTCAAAATCAGTGAAATTTAAGAATATTTTAAGAATATTGCGAGGCTCAGATCTTATGGAAAAAATTCTAGCATGTGTTTTTTTACTTCTGAATTGGTGTGCTTTTTACAGGGAATGGTTTAAATACACTCACCCAAATCTTGATGCTAGTGTCGATGAGCTCTGTTTTACAGGAAATAAGGATTGTTACTGAGAAGAATGTTTTCCGTTTTTGGCATTTATGACAATGATAACAATTAATTGCTATGTTCGTGTTTTCTGCCGTAAGAATAATCTAAGAATATTCCGATGCTCAAAATAGCAAAAAATTAAGAATATTGAGGCTCAGAAGAAGTGAAGTATTCTTATAAAAAAAGAGTGTATTTGCATGCAAACAAACGATGTAAAATATTGGATATCTGGAAAAATTGTCGGTTTCAAAACTTTTATTATGAGAAAGAATATTGATCTATTTTTGTTCCTGAATATTTGGGTACGTTTTGCGGTAGGAAGAAGTACTTTATTGTGTGGCAGCACTTCTCGTGTCGCGTTTTACGTCATGTCTACATCTCTCCGTTGCTTCCCTTTGCCTCGCTGACTGGCTTTCAAAATGGCCGTGAATGATATTTCCAGGTGATGCACCAAAGCAACAAGGACTTAGAGGTTGATGATTCATTATGGAAGGCCTTGACGATCTTGTCAACTGCCCGATTTGTTTTGAAAGATTTAGTTTTCCGAAAACACTGAAGTGTGACCACTCCTTCTGTGCCTTGTGTTTGTGCAGGATTGTGAAGGCGAAAGTCGTCGATGATCACGAGAAAGTTGTCGATTTTACGAAACTGGCTCTTCAATGCCCGAAATGCAACGAAGAATGCAAGGATTTCAAATCTCTGAACAGTTTCAAACCTACATTAGTTCTAAGGCAACTGTTAGATCGTCTACCCTCTGACCAAAAGAGCCTGAATTCCGAGGTCGAAACCCGTGAATGTTGCAGTTGTGAGGAGAACCGGAAGTCTCGGCTTTTATGCATGAAATGTGACAAGAATTATTGTGAAAGATGTTGGACAAAAAATGTTGGTGGGGTGAAAATATGCAAAGCAGCAGGGCATTTGGTCGCAAGGAGAGATCGGCAGCAAGAAGAAGATGTTTATTTGTGCTGGAACCACAACTTGCCACTGCAATACTTTTGCTTTGACTGCAAAAAAGCCATTTGTCTTGACTGCTATTTAACCACGCATCAAGAAGCAGGCAAAGCAGATCATAAGATTAATAGCATCGAGAATGCGAGATTTGAAGTAATGCATGAGTCACAGCAGGTACAATCATTGTTTGATGTTCACAAGCAAGACTTAAAATACCTCGTCGATGAGAAGGAAAGAGCCATGTCCATATTTGAAGATCATAAAACTGATGCTCTGAAGAAACTAAAGGAAATTCAGCTAAGGTATCTCGGACATATGTGTTATTTGCTGGATGATAGATATCAGAAAGCAACTGAGATGTTTGACGAGCTCAAGACAAATCTTTCAAAGGAGTTTGACATGACCCTGCAGCAATCAAAGTTAGTTGATGGTGATATTGATGTCTCTCAGATTTTAAAAGTAGGAAACTTGGCTGAAATTCACGATTTGAAATTGATTTCAAACATGGATTTGATTACTTCAAAGCTGGCGGAGGTCAGGATTGAAATTGAGAAACTTGAGTCACAGCACATGCACAATAGAGATAAACAATCAGGTGTCACCACGGCTGCGTCGAAACTATATGATCACTCAGTTAGGGGAATTTCTGAATTACTCAAAGTAGATGGCAAAGTTTATCTTGATGACACATATGATAGCTTCAGCTCCTATTTGAAAAACTCTGTTACTGCCATCTCTTCTGATCTGGATTCATCAGCGAAAGAAAGAGATGGAAATATGGGTGCAAAGAGCATGCAAGCTGCTAGGGAAGGTGAAAACTATGAACCCAATCTAGGGCCAGATGTGAAAAAACGCCCCGCAGAGCAAAATTTGACAGAAAAATATCAAACACCCTTTGAAAAGACCATGCTACCTTCTAAAGAAGATGAAAGCTGCAAAACGGTAGACGTGAAAAAGCGACCTGTTAAAATTCCAGAAAACATGTCTAAAGATCAGAAATCATATCCTTCCATCTACTCCTCAGATCAAACCATTGAAGAAAGAATCAAGCAAATTAATTCCAATTATAACAAGCAGTTGGGTGAGCAGAGTGAACCTGATACGTGTGCAGATAATAATATCGCAGTGACAAGTAAGCCTACCGATAAAAAAGCCTCGAGACCACGGCTAGTTTATGATCGTGAGTTTCTTCTCCAGTTTCAATTTTCACAAGAAGTTCCTGCCGATTTCCAAAGGCTTATCCAAAATCCTATTGGTTGGGAAATTATATCACCTATATGTAGAGTGAGACCAGTTGAAAGTATAAACAAATGCAATCAGCAGAAACGAAAGAGATACAGCCGTAAATTCCTGATGAAATTTCGCAATTACAATATAAAGCCACCAGGACTGTTTGGTGGATATCCAGTTCTGAATGAGCCGCACAACACTGAGGATTCGGGAGTTCCAAAAAGGAATGTGGATGATTTCAACACTGCTCATACAAGTTCTGCGGAACCGGAAAATCAAATGAAGCCATTTTCTAGTTTTGCTGCAGAGATGAATAATCTGTTTTTGTATGGAGATCCCCGGTCCTTTACTTATGCTCAGAGCCGCCATGCAAAGAAAGACAACGAAGAAGGAGATGCCTAAGTTACGAATATTGAAAATGATAAATGAACCGCACTTTTTATGATTGATTGATTGGGCCTGATGAACAAGTAACATTTCATAGGTATGGAAATGGCCCAAGTGTGGGTGTTTCTTTTGTTTATGAATAGCTAAGAATAAAGGAATGAGTTGTATTTATGTAAAAGAATCCAAGTTTCAAATTTTCCAGAAAAAAACAATTTAACTGGGCAGCACATTCTCACCCACTCAAAATTGGTAGTTTCCCAGGTACTTGACCTTATCCCGCCCATAGTCTGAACCTATCTAAATCGTGAGGGGACTACGCAGAACAAAGCCTATTGCTTATTCATTTTACATGACTTTTATTTATCTTTTCACTTAACTATTCTCTGCTCTTAAGCCCCCTGCAAGCCAAGCAAAGTTTAAATGCATGTTTTTGAGCTACGGCCAAGGAGTTGACTCTCAGTTTGACCATAAGTTTGATTGACTACACAGCTTTTGAATAGCACTTGCACGACTGTCTACTACACATTTCATATATTTACCAATTTACCTTCTGCAAGAGACATGTATCCATCGATCTTATCATGCATTCTAATGTCTTGCATTGATCATCCAATGTGGATGCAAAGAACTTTATCTCCAAGGGATTTTTAGGCCTAACATAGTAGTACCTCGCCACAGGCAGGCAGTATCAAAAATATTTTAAATGAAATTAATTATTAGAATTTGTATATTTTTAGCATTGATGTTTTTATCATATATCATAAATTCATTTTTATCTTGAATATCCTCTGTGGTTACAAATAGAGCTATGCGGATTTTTAACTCACAGCAAACTTGTGTTTGGCGTTAACAAATCAGGCCACAGAAGAGAATATACACAATATCTAGTACTACGATAGTAGCCTAAATCTAACAGTTGGGATAAAATACAAAGAATATTAACTCTAATTATCTCATTATCCCGAAAGTTAGTTTTCTAATTCAAAATCAATCCAAGTTGATAGAAACTAAAATTATTCAGTTGATCAATTTAAAAAAATAACTGTTATACCAGTTGGGACAGAAAAGTATACAAATGCATATCGTTGTGTTAATCCATAGGATTACCATTTACCACCGTTGTAGCATGCTGCTTAATCAAACAATGTGCAAAAGGCAAAGCTTCGATTTGGTACTTATGTGATATGCACCCTGGCGAATTTCTGTTCAGTACTGTGTAAAATATCATCAGCACCCTTTGGGGATACACCATCAGTACATTAGGGGGTGTTCACTACTGTAGGTGCGTATCAACCGTCTTGTTGAGGATTTCCAGTACTGTGGAGAATACTCAGTATGATGGAGGGATACCATCGGTGTGGAGGATGTTCAATACTATGGAGGGATATCATCAGTACTGTGGATGATGTTTCGTGCTACAGAGGGATACCATCAGTACTGTGTATGATGTTTAGTACTATGGAGCGAGTTCGATATTGTGCTGTGGAGAACGTGTTGAGTATTGTAGAGGAATACCATCAGCACTATGGAGGATGTTCAGCACTATGGAGGATGTTCAGTACTATGGAGGATGTTCAGTACTGTGGAAGAAAACCACAAGCACTTTGGATATTACCTCTCCAGCACAGATATCCCAGGAAACCATTATCCCAGGAAAAGTAATCCAGACAATTTGTGTGAATGAATATGCCTGAAATAGGAGTAGAACCCAAAAGCTCTAGAGATTATGCGTTTGTATACCATTTTTCTAGTCAACAAGGTAAATATTAGATATGGAGTATTAAAATATATCCTTCGATAGATTTCAGCTTTAATTGTCTAAACCCTAGACCCCTTTTTAGAAATAAACCATGAGGCTAGTTATTTACAGAGCGAATAGCGAATCCATTTGGGTTTACTTGAAAATTATTTTATAAGACCACTCGTACCTCATCAGATATTACAGTCTTGTTGCGACCTCTGCAAAATTTGATCTTCTGGTTACATTTGGAGTCAGTCCTTGCGGAAAGCCTGAAAAATCAGGGAGTGCATTTAATCCTCAAAGCCATCCAATATTCTCAAATATTCAAAAAAACAGCCGTTCACTTAAAAGTTGTTGATATTTTTCCCAATTTTCTGAGGCTCTGTCTATGGAAATATAAAGGCTTTGTCAATGGGAATGAATTGAAAGATAAAAACTTGATGTAAAATGAACTTACCTACAACTTTTAACGTCTCAAAAGCTGCATTCCTCACTTCTCGTTCATCGTTCTTCCACAAGTAAACTATTTGGTCTCTTGCACTGATTGCCTAAAACAAAAGACCAATCACAGTTATTCAAATGTTTTACAATTAAAGGAAAGTTTAACAACTGCACAGGACCTTCCAAAGGGCAACAACTTTTCCACACAAGAGGTGCCTTAGCAGACAACCATCAATGGATGGTTCTGAGAAGAAAACTTTAGAGGAAGTTGGATTGGAAAAATCAATAGAAATAACCAACAAGTTTTGATGAAGAGGAAAATCGAAAAAATAGCACAACAGCTTTACATCTGAAACTAATTGGAACTTCAGAATCAGCCCCCTTTCTGATTGGCTAATGTCGATCCATCTCCGAGTATAACAGTTCATTAAATTTCAGTTTTGCTACCTTTCTGATGTACTATGTACTCACTCTAAACGTCTATGAAGTACTTCAGAGGGCGTTCAGTATTGTGGATGATGTTCAGTATTGTAGATGGATACCATCAGTACTATGGAGGATAGTCAGTATTGTAGACGGAGACCATCAGTACTGTGGATGATATTCAGTATTGTAGATGGATACCATCAGTACTATGGAGGATAGTCAGTATTGTAGATGGAGACCATCAGTACTGTGGATGATATTCAGTATTGTAGATGGATACCATCAGTACTGTGGAGAATGTTCAATAGTGTGGAGGGAAACCATCAGTACTGTGGAGGATATTCAGTACTGTAGATGGATACCATCAGTACTGTAGATGGATACCATCAGTATTGTGGAGGATATTCAGTACTGTAGATGGATACCATCAGTACTGTGGAGAATGTTCAATAGTGTGGAGGGAAACCATCAGTACTGTGGAGGATATTCAGTACTGTAGATGGATACCATCAGTACTGTAGATGGATACCATCAGTATTGTGGAGGATATTCAGTACTGTAGATGGATACCATCAGTACTGTGGAGGATATTCAATACTGTAGATGGATACCATCAGTACTGTGGAGGATATTCAGTATTGTAGTGGGATACAAACATTACTGTGGAGAATATTCAATAGTGTGGAGGGAAACCATCAGTACTGTGGATGATGTTCAGTATTGTAGATGAATACCATCAGTACTATGGAAATATTCAGTACTGTAGATGGAAACCATCAGTACTGTGGAGGATATTCAGTATTGTAGATGGATACCATCAGTACTATGGAAATATTCAGTATTGTAGATGGATACCATCAGTACTATGGAAATATTCAGTACTGTAGATGGATACCATCAGTACTATGGAGGTTATTCAGTTTTGTAGATGGAGACCATCAGTACTGTGGTGGATATTCAGTATTGTAGTGGGATACAAACATTACTGCGGAGAATGTTCAATAGTGTGGAGGGAAACCATCAGTACTGTGGAGGATATTCAGTGGTGTAGATGGATATCATCAGTACTGTAGATGGATACCATCAGTACTGTGGAGGATATTCAGTACTGTAGATGGATACCATCAGTACTGTGGAGGATTTTCAGTATTGTAGAGGGATACCATCAGTAATGTGGAGGATGTCCAGTAGAGTGGAGGAATACCACAAGTACTGCACCAATAATACCCAATAATTCCTCCACAGTACTGAACATTCTTCATAGTACTAGACCAATGTTCTTCAGAGTGTTATTCATCTGATTAGTGGCACAGATGCAAAGCTTAAGTAGTTATTGAGTTGCAATATGTTGGAAATTGTTCTTGCTATTCTAATTACATCAAAGGGTATCTTTGTTGGCGATATCGAATAAAAAAGCGTACCTCTAGACAGCTGAGTGCGTGCAAAGCTCCCACACGGCAAAACACCTCTTCAGCTTCCAGCATTTCTACGTAAACATCTATAGCCTAAAAAAATAAATTGAAATCAAATTACAAAGATGTACAGTGAGGTGATGCAGAAAATTTGACAACGAAGGAAGACATACTAAGAATTTTCCTCTTGTTAATCTGCATTTAAGAAATTTTTTAGTACTACGACCTGGAGGAAAAGTAAGATAATATTAGAATGGATAGGAACTGAATTATACTTGAAGAGAAGCAGGATTTGGAAAATAAATCGAGATAATTTGTGAGAATGAAAATGACTTGAGTAGGACTCGAACCCACGACCTCTAGATTTGATCTCTAGAACGCTACCACTGCGCCACCGGGGCTACGAGAAACCCAGGCTATTTCATTCACACAAATTTGATTTTCATTCTCACAAATTATCTCGATTGAACTGAATTATGTTTGGTAAAGGAGAAATACAAATTGATGAAATAAACTGCTATTTACCTGAACTTTCACATTGTTAGGAATCATCGTAAGAAAACTGGCTAAAAAACAAATGAAAATGTCAAGTTGATAGATCAACAATTTGAAATAAACAAATCAATCATTCACCTCTTTTCTGATTGGCCTATTTCCCTTTCTGACGTATTACTCTGTTGAGTGTCAGACGAAAAGCTTAAGTAATCCATGTGTTTGTTTCACTATGTTTCCGATATTTCTGGCTATACCAAAATAAACAAATATGAAAGTATGGGTAAGTCCTGCAGTACATATTGAAATAAACTCATTGTTGACGTACAAACCTGTCACGTTCTGTATCGTCGTATTTTTATTGGCAAGAAGCAATGCTATGTGCTCTAAGCAGCTGGCAGCAAGTGGAATCTTTTTCCTTTCTTGGAGCTAAAAGTTAAATGCATTGATTTTAAAACTATTTAAAAAATCCAAACAAAAACTCACTCAATATAATCTAGAAAATTGTCAGATTATTCCAAGATTTCTTTTAGCAGTAACAGTCATTAATGCATTGATTTTACCTGATCCAATTTGGAATATCCGTTTTAAATATTAGGAATCGAAACTGTGGATATAGATAGTCCCTATCACAGGTCGTTTCCTTCAATTCAGCACAGCATTCATTGCGGCGTGATATTGTAAGCTTAATTTCGTCAGAGGGATTTCGCTGTTATGTGTAAATTTCACTTTCACTGTTTTTTCAAAACCATTGGTACCCCCTAAAAAAACTCCTTTAGGACACCACTGTTTCCATAAATTACATGACTGCACCCGGCAGAAGCGTCCGGGAGGGGGTACTTAGTATATTTTGGTTATATACTTTTTCGCCATTTTGTTACAAGTACGGGTATCCTTTCTCGTGATCCTTCGAGACAAAAAATTATGTTTAACGCAAACTAAACTTACCGTAGAAAGGACCACCAAGTCATCACGTGATTTTAATGCTTTCATGCATCTTACTGCAACAATAAGACCGTAAGTATCAAATTCTGAGGGCAAGAATATTATGCATGCATGCGTCTATAAATTTAATAGGTGCATGGTACGAAACATTTTACAGTCAACTATCTCTAGAGCGGACAAGAGGGATTTTGGTTAAACTGTCCGTTTTAACGAGGTACAAGCAAACAGTATATTGTTTAGCAGAGATTACAAGCAACTATCAGTGTCCGTTTTGATAAGTTGTCTGCTTTAAAAAGATGTACGCTTTTAGGGAAAGTTGACAAAAAGAGCAAGCTAAATTCTTTCTAACAAACCCGAAAATTAAAAACAAGCTAAATTCTTTCTAAAACTCCAGAAACCAAGACATTCAGAACATGCAAAAACAAGCAACTTACATTCTTTGTCGAAATCCTGAAAATACAAAACTGGATCCCCATCTTGAAACCTGAAAAAATGAAAGTATTGATTCATTTCAAAGTTTGCAAAACGATTACTTTCAATGCATCTATGGTGGCACTCACACGGCGGTGGCTCTTGCATGCCACAGACTGTTCTATGCCTAACTAATTACTTCAGTTAGCTCCGGGCAGCCACAAAGCTGTTTTTCCAAGGAAGGCAGGGAAGAACCATTGCATTTAAGTTCATGTTATCAGCAGTACTTCAATGTTTATATATCTCACTCTTCTTACCATCACTACATCATCACTACGTCACAGTCTAATATGTAACCACTATATCACAGTCCACTACATGACTACTATATCACAGTCCACTACATAACTACTATATCACAGTCCACTACACAACTACTATATCACAGTCCACTACATAACCACTATATCACACTCCACTACATAACTACTATATCACAGTCCACTACACAACTACTATATCACAGTCCACTACACAACTACTATATCACAGTCCACTACACCACCACTATATCACAGTCCACTACATAACTACTATATCACAGTCCACTACATAACCACTATATCACAGTCCACTACAAAACTACTATATCACAGTCCACCAAACAACAACTATATCACAGTCCACTACACAACTACTATATCACAGTCCACTACACCACCACTATATCACAGTCCACTACACCACCACTATATCACAGTCCACTACAAAACTACTATATCACAGTCCACTACACAACAACTATATCACAGTCCACTACACAACAACTATATCACAGTCCAGTACACAACTACTATATTCAGTCCACTACACAACTACTATATTCAGTCCACTACACAACTACTATATCACAGTCCACTACATAACTACTATATCACAGTCCACTACACAACTACTATATCACAGTCCATTACATAACCACTATATCACAGTCCACTACATAACTACTATATCACAGTCCACCAAACAACAACTATATCACAGTCCACTACACTACTACTATATCACAGTCCACTACACCACCACTATATCACAGTCCACTACACCACCACTATATCACAGTCCACTACAAAACTACTATATCACAGTCCACTACACAACAACTATATCACAGTCCACTACACAACAACTATATCACAGTCCAGTACACAACTACTATATTCAGTCCACACACAACTACTATATTCAGTCCACTACACAACTACTATATCACAGTCCACTACATAACTACTATATCACAGTCCACTACACAACTACTATATCACAGTCCATTACATAACCACTATATCACAGTCCACTACATAACTACTATATCACAGTCCACTACACAACAACTATATCACAGTCCACCACACAAAAACTATATCACAGTCCACTACACTACTACTATATCACAGTCCACTACACAACTACTATATCACAGTCCACTACATAACTACTATATCACAGTCCACTACACCACCACTATATATCACAGTCCACTACAAAACTACTATATCACAGTCCACTACATAACAACTATATCACAGTCCACTACACTACTACTATATCACAGTCCACTACACAACTACTACATCACAGTCCACTACATAACTACTACATCACAGTCCACTACATAGCTACTATATCACAGTCCACTACACAACTACTATATCACAGTCCATTACATAACCACTATATCACAGTCCACTACACAACTACTATATCACAGTCCACTACACAACTACTATATCACAGTCCACTACACCACCACTATATCACAGTCCACTACACCACCACTATATCACAGTCCACTACATAACTACTATATCACAGTCCACTACACAACTACTATATCACAGTCCACTACACAACTACTAGATCACAGTCCAGTACACAACTACTATATCACAGTCCACTACACAACTACTATATCACAGTCCAGTACACAACTACTATATCACAGTCCACTACACAACTACTATTCAGTCCACTACAAAACTACTATATCACAGTCCACTACACAACTACTATATCACGGTCCACTACACAACTACTATATCACGGTCCACTACACAACTACTATATCACAGTCCACTACACAACTACTATATCACAGTCCACTATAGAACAACTATATTCAGTCTTTCACAACCACTATATCACGGTCCACTACACAACTACTATATCACGGTCCACTACACAACTACTATATCACAGTCTACTACATAACTACTATATCACAGTCCACTACAAAACTACTATATCACAGTCCACTACACAACTACTATATCACTGTCCACTACGTAACAACTATATCACAGTCCACTACATAACTACTATATCACAGTCCACTACATAACTACTATATCACAGTCCACTACACAACTACTATATCACAGTCCACTACGTAACAACTATATCACAGTCCACTACACAACTACTTTATAACAGTCCACTACATAACTACTATATCACAGTCCACTACGTAACAACTATATCACAGTCCACTACACAACTACTATATCACAGTCCACTACATAACTACTATATCACAGTCCACTACACAACTACTATATCACAGTCCACTACACAACTACTATATCACAGTCCACTACATAGCTACTATATCAAAGTCCACTACACAACTACTATATCACAGTCCACTACATAACCACTATATCACAGTCCACTACATAACTACTATATCACAGTCCACTACACAACCACTATATCACAGTCCACTACACAACTACTATATCAACAGTCCACTACACAACTAATATATCACAGTCAACTACACAACTACTATATCACAGTCCACTACATAACTACTATATCACAGTCCACTACATAACTACTATATCACAGTCCACTACATAACTACTATATCACAGTCCACTACATAACTACTATATCACAGTCCACTACACAACCACTATATCACAGTCCACTACACAACTACTATATCACAGTCCACTACATAACTACTATATCACAGTCAACTACACAACTACTATATCACAGTCCACTACATAACCACTATATCACAGTCCACTACATAACTACTATATCACAGTCCACTACACAACTACTATATCACAGTCCACTACATAACTACTATATCACAGTCCACTACACAACTACTATATCACAGTCCACTACATAACTACTATATCACAGTCCACTACATAACCACTATATCACAGTCCACTACACAACTACTATATCACAGTCCACTACATAACCACTATATCACAGTCCACTACACAACTACTATATCACAGTCCACTACATAACTACTATATCACAGTCCACTACATAACTACTATATCACAGTCCACTACACAACTACTATATTCAGTCTTTGACAACCACTATATCACAGTCCACTACACAACTACTATATCACAGTCCACTACATAACTACTATATCACAGTCCACTACACAACTACTATATTCAGTCTTTGACAACCACTAATAAAACTATAACTACCTAATCTGATCAAGTTCCAAACCCCCGTCATTGTATAATTTGCATCATCAAAACAGGGGGTGCTTAAATAAAAGAGGAACTGGGAGAACCTAGTTAATAATAACGATAATGATAAGAAAAGACAGAATGTAATGTAGTGTAAGACAGTATTGTAAGACAGAATCTAAACAGATACTTATTGGCGGAGAAGAAACAAGAAACTACACGTTCATCTCGACAAGCCTGTTTCGTGATTTCTCATTCATCAGTACATTACTACATCTCCTGATGAGTGAGAAATCATGAAGTCGGCAGGCGAGGTGAACGTGTAGTTTCTTGTTTCTTCTCTGTCAATTAGTATATTTACGCTCTACTATCATGTATTGAGCACTATTTTCTGAAAATCGAAAAACAAAAATATGCTGTTATCACTATGCGTTCGGTAAAAGAACAGGAAGAAAAACATAGAAATAATTTCATAAAACCTAGTAACAATCATAACAATATTCAGAATTTTGAAAAAAAATAGCTCTTTACTTGTTCTTCATACTGCACAAGATATTGAAATAAGCTTACCTGGAGAAGTAGTCCTCAAACTGAAACACTGAAATGATATCAGAGTCGGAAGGATATTCGGGAGTCATTCGCATCTGATCCATGACCGTTGTGGAGACTATGGAAAATATGACAACAAAATAAGGCACCTTTATTGCAAGAGGGCGTTTAAAAGTAGCTAGAAGGCTTTGAAATTATTATTTTTGTCAGCAGTGTTAAGTCCCCATGAATCAGATTCTTCATTAATTGAGGAAGTGATAACATAAAAGTATCTATAAACAACCAGGGGACATCTACGCATTACTGGGGAGAATATTCAGAACTGTTATAAGAAAACACTAGCACTTTAGATATTACCTCTAAGTACTTATGATATCACCCAAAAGTACTGAATACCCCCCTAATGTACTTATAATATCCCCTAAGACAGTACTTAACGCCCCCTACAGTTCTAAGCATCCTCCACAGTACAACAAAGACGTTCACAGGGAGATAAAATTTTTGATAGAATTACCTTCTTCTCCGAAAAAAGTGCCATACAAATTTATTGTTTTCAGTGTTTGCAGCATATGTTCAGTTGTGCAAAATAACTCCTAGTGTGAAAAAGAGAATTCAAATTTAATGAATCAAAACATAAACCTTTTTTAATTGCATAACACTAACCTAACCCACTAACCTTATTTTATTGCATACCACTAACATTTACTAAACCAGATATTTTGCTCCTCGCAAACCAAATATGAAATGCAAACCTATAATTCAGCTACTTGGTGATAGAAATTCTGGACAGCGTTGGTCCTAAACGAACTAGTGTCCAACACAAGATTAAGGGGTTGTTTAGAGGGCAATTATTTTAATTTGAAAACTTCTGTACATAAGAAAGTTTCATAAGCAAGTGGTATATATGCTAGAATACACCGATATATGCTACAATACCGGAAAAAGGCCAGCCTCAGTCAGGCAAGCACGTTAATGACTGATCAATGACTGTTGAAAACACTTGTGACTAATTCCAGACGACAAGTCCTTCTTCAAAAACTCCTTGCTCATTCTTTGACCATCACTCTTTGCACGAGTCGTACAATATTTCTCCCTCAATCTAATATTGCTTATTGCTTAATGTTATGAAATATGGCGTCTGCAAACTTTCCCAAATTTTCCCGCCAAAATCATGTTGTTCTGTTCTGTCCTGTCTGATACTAGCCTGTGTACATACTCAACACGAGGTTTATCTCCAGTCTACTACTAGTCTGATACAAGTTATGGGAGTTTTAGTTTAGGCCTCGCCCTCACAGCTTCGCAATTTCACCGCCATTTTGAATCTACGTATGCAATAATTTCGATCGACTAGTGTAGCGTATGCTACCATAGTCATACTAGAAAAAAGGTCAGTATTAGTCAGGCTAGCACTTCAAACAAAAACTCAACAAAGAAATATCTTCAAGTTCTTACGTTTTCTTTGTTTGTTTCTTTCCATAGACGTCTAAGGACAGCATTTTTTTCCAATTTCTTGCACGCTAAAATAATCATACCAATTGAAATATCTTAGAATCAAACTGTGTCATAATGCAAATCGTTTCGAACAATTGCTAATAACAACTTTTTATAACAACAACTTTTTATGGCAGTAACTTTTATGACAACAATTTTCTATGGTAACACATTTTATGGCAACGACTTTTTATAGCAACAACTTTTCATAGTAACGATTTCTTATGACAACAACTTTTTATGGAAACAAATTTTTGTGTAAACAACTTTTTATGGTAAAAAGTAGTTATTATCATCAAGAATCATCGTGAAGTTTAGTGACATCGTGAAGTTTAGTGAAGTTTAGATAGGCCCTGTATACAGTGAAGCTAATGACCCCAACAAACCTGAAAGAGCCGTTATTTTTTCAGATGATGTCAAAAGACTTTGCAAAACCTCCAGTATTGCAGTCTGCTTCTGGAGATGTTTGATGCATTTGTCTGCCTGCAAAAAAGAATGGAAGCTTTTATGAATAAATAAAACATGTTTTACGTGTTATGATTCAGCATCAAACAGTCTTTGATCGGTACAGAACTAGAGGATGGCGAAGAAAATCTGAAACATAGCGAAACGTAATAACTACTAAGGCTTTGCATCTGCCATTCATCAGAAGACTTTATCAAAAAGAGAACTAAAACTAAACCTGACGAATTACTATAACTAGAGGTGGATCAAAATTGGCCAATTAGAAAGGAGGTGATGATTGGTAAGGAAATGTTTCTAACTCTAGGTATAGAAAGCCAGAAATCAGCAAATCAAATAAACAATATCAAAGTTTACCTTTGCTTTCAGTGGAGTTGATGAAACACCCATCATCTTAAAGAAATCCAGTTTAACAGTTAATAAAAAACAGTATCCATGAACAAGGAAAATGGTATAAGAATAATTTTAGATATGAATTGGAAAATGATTAGAAATACGAGATGCTTGCACTTAATTGGAAACCTTGGGATAGCAGAATAAGAATTTGTTGAAAATTTAGTAGACAATTTCTACTAACATCAGATAGGAACATGTATTAGGACCTGCTTTCAGGGACGAATCACCCCAACCTTTCGGCCAAAAGCTGAGAGGTGGAATGAAAGCGGCACAGTTTTTAGCTATGTGAATTTTCATCCCTTCTTCCGCCTTCATTTCTATTCTATCCCAACTTAATATTTCCTTCCTGAAATCTTTCTCCATAATAATTTCTCAACTGCAAATCGTGTACCCCAGTTTACGAGTTGCTGCACAGCCAGTATAGTGATAACCGTGAGGGCAGATTGGATCTTTTGCTTGTATTTTGCTCGTCGTTCTTGCAACTTCTTGAGCACGCTATGCGTATCTTGAGCCACAATTTACCATTCTATTTGTCACTCATGGCTCTTGTAACAATTTGAGAACACTTTGTTTCTCGAAGACCAGCAATTTGTAGTTGCTGCACAGCTAGTGTTTTGATAACCGAGAGGGCTTATTTGAGTCTTTTGATTGTACTTATATTTCATTTGTAGTTCTTGTAACTTATTGAGCACTCTTTGAATCTTTAGCCACAATCTACCATTTGATTTTTCACTCATTGCTGTTGTAGCAATTTGAGAACACTTTGGTTCTCGAAGACTAACAATGTGTCACCGTACATTCTATGCCCTGGTTTACGAGTTGCTGCACAGCCAGTGTGGTGATAACCGGGGGGGGGGGCACATTTGAGTCTTTTGATCACATACTTAAATTTCGCTCGTAGCGCTTGAAACTTCTTGAGCCACAACTAAGATTTAAATGATCTTTTTAAAGTTAAGAAGGCTGTAGATTGAGGATACATACTTCCAATAACGTTTGGCAGCAGCAAAGATGATGGTGCAGAACCTATTTGAAAAGAAAAGACGCAATCAATATGTGGAATAGTTTTTGATCTGTAAGGAGCTCGAGGATAGCAAGAAATATCGTAAATATAACAAAAATAATAGCCACAAGCTGGGTTTTAAAATCGTCAGATTAGTACGCAAGAAAGAGAACGAAGAATGAAACCCAACAAATAATATGTACAGTACAACCGTATAACAAGAAAAATCGGAAGCAGAGCGAAATATAACAAGGCTGTTTAAGGTTTTCAACGGACACTAGGTAGGACGTTAAAGCGAGAATTAAAATTAAATCGACCAAATATTTGTACTAAAATCTGGATGGGAATGGATCTTATCGTGATAAGCTTTACGCTCAAGACAAACTGGACAAGTAGGACGAGTTAGATCACTATTTAATAGCTGATTAGATTATCTCTGAAATATATTATTTACGTTGAATGAGTAATGTCCTCTGTTGGAATGCTGAAGCCAGGGGCATGCGGGGAGCAAAAAAGGGCCTAGGAACAAAAAAGGGCGCAATTAGAGGTGGTGCCATACGGTTAGAAAGTCCCACAAACAAGCTGTTTTTAGTATCCCAGCGAGAAATTTCACGGTTTCCCGGTAGGCCAGCCCGCCCCTTGCTGAAGCTTGATTCACGCTAAATACAGCAAGATACAGCTCATCACCACGCAGCTCAAGTAAGACATGAAAATCTACTAAGTCTGTTCGAATTGCTATCTAGCTGCATTGCATGTTTCCTTCTCGTCTTTAGCTCCCGGATCTCAATTCTTCAGCGATTCGTCACGATGTAGCATCTTTAAAGCCTGAATAATAAGTGCTTACATCAGGTAGACCATGCCTTATGAATTAATGTTAATATTACATGGCTCTGAAGAAGGATTTAATCCGAAATAGAATTAATGCCACAACGTGGATAAGCCTGGAGTTGTGAACATATCAAGGTTATTGTGCTAACTTATTGTCCTGGTTTAGGACAGTGATTAGCGCACTAGCCTGTATCCGTTGAAACCCGGTTTCGAGACCCGGTGGTGACATATGTCACTTGCAGTAGCCTGCTCTGGTATAATTTAATTACCCGTGTTAGACCATGCCTTATGAAGTAATGCTTACATCATATAGAACATCAGAAGCGTTCTTTTTAGAACTGTGGCGTCGTTTTCGAATGAGAAAATCGAAATTATTCAGAATGCAAAAAAACAAGGAAACCGTTTAGGACTTTGAATTTTATCACCCCCAAAACTCCTGGCAAGTAAAACGAGAATAGAAACAAAGATCAGAAATGGAAGCCCCTCCATCTCGCAAAAAGAGAGCCAAGATCCGCGATAGAGAAAAACTCGCGCAAAAAGACGAAGAGGTTAGTACTGTAAAAAGTAAAAATGCACTTTAGCAAACGAAAGAAAAAAGGGAGAAATTTATCAGTCAAACACTAAAGTGATTCCTGTAATCGTATTGTTCTACAGAGTTGCATCGTTTCAGTTGGCCTAATCATCTTTTGATATTTTGAATTTGAAATTAGGATTTTGAAGTCTAGGTTCTAGGAGCGAGAAACCGTACAGCGGGAGTTTCCGTACAGTTTAACCTTGCAGATGATTTTAAGTTTAACAAGTAACTTGAATGAAAATATTTGCTAAACATTAGATGAAAGATTTTCTGCTCTTTAAGATTTTCTGGGCTGTAGAGCTTTTCCTCATCGAGTTATAAAGACTAAACTAACGTCTATCCATAATTGACGCAAAATGAGTGTAAACTGTTTGCATGTCAAATAATTTCTATGCAATCAATAAAAATTGTTCATAATAAAGCAGATAGGATTTCAATGCAGATTTTAGTCAAAAAAGATAGAATAAGATAAGAATACATCTTGTAGGAAACAAAAATGAAGATTTTAAAATAGATTCAAGTGAATTATTTTAAACTTGCAAAAGTGTACGGAAACTCCCGCACCAACTACAAGAGACTTGAAGCCAGTTTGCTGCTAATCGAAACAGGGTTGAATATTCATACAGAAAATCAAAATAAAGTATAGTGTATTGAATATTTTAGAAGTAATTCCAAGTTTGTTTGAAGACCTTTTCAGAAGTAATAGTCGGTTAAACCTTAACTGCACCGTTTCTCCCGCCTAGACTTATTTCTGGCTTAGACTTTAAGAGAAGGCCGCACTCTAGTAAAGAGGTTTTGTTATAAATCGGAAGTTGAATACCAAACCAAATTTCATTAGTTAAATAACAAAAAAGTGTATATTCTTGCAGGTAAATATCAATTCAATTGCAACATAAAAACTCGTGCAGTATGAGTGCAGTCCCCCAGTACAGCTTTCCAGCACCCCCTCTAAATCTTTTAAATTTCAAAATTCTTTACATCCCTCCAAATGTTTGATCCCTTCAAATTTTTGACCCTACCCCCGAGATCTTGCCCCAAGAAGTTTTGACTCCATAAATTTTTGAATAGATTAAAAAACCGTCAAACTTTCTGTAATCAAAAATGAGAAACCTAAAAAAGAATGCAATCAGTTGCTCGCCTTTCTTTATTGAGGCATGTGGGGATGCATTGAAATAGAATTTTTGAAATTTCTAATTACAAATTAAACTTTTATCAAATTTTCTTCGAAGATCTTAAGACTGAAACAAGAGCTTGAAGAGGAGCGAAGAAAATCAACACTGAGAATCAAAGAGGCAGCAAATTATCCAGGATTAACAACCGCTGATATTCATCACACAGAGTCAAAACAGACAGAACTGACAGCAAGATATGATTCAGATGATGACACAAGCAAATTAAATGCTGCTAGGAGCTGTGAAAGTGGACACACTTTTGAGGAAATCATCAACGGTTTCGATAATCAAACAGACGATCATGTAGTTCATACTAGGGAAGATATAATGTTATCTAAATTGACCGAACAGAACGTCGAGCTAAAATCCAGAATAGAGCACCTGGAACACGATCAGGATATTTTCAAAGGAATTATGTGGAAACTCGAGGAGCAAGTTATTCAATTATACAAGCGGCAGTTTGGTGCTGGTTCCAGTCAGCGAATTAGCACAGAGATAGGCATGTGTGAAAGTGGGACAACAAGCTCAAAAGGGACAAATACAGGGGACGATTTTCTCAAAAATACCCAACCAAGCTCGAAGGATATGAATACGGATAAAATTATGCTAAAAGATGGCACAAAATCGCAGAATCCATCTACGAAACACGCAAGTAAGTTTAAAAAGGATCTAGGGGAATTTACAGATAGTAGGTCAATAGTGAACGCTTTGGAAAATGAGCTTGATCGCTTGAAAGCTAAAGAAGGGAATTCAGTGCAAATTTCTGATGATGATGATGATGATGATTATAAATCGCAGCAAATGTTTGGCAAAGGATTGAAAGCAAATAATGCATATTTGGAGCACGCACAGAATTACCAATCTTGCGGTGAAGAATGCTTTGACTACGTAGACAACAAGATTGTCGTTAAAATACAAGAGATTTACAAGGAAGATTACGAAAAAGTGAAACTGGACGCGGCTTGCAAAGAGCAAATGTGGGCGATATCCAAACACGACTTGGCGACGCTCTACACGCATCTGTACTGGTTGGTGCAGCGAATATCAATCATGGAACTACAGCATGAACAGATGAAGACGGTGATAATGCTGGATGGCGGGGAGGAGGACGAGGAGGAGGTCGAGTACACGAAAGAGCAAGAGATGGAGTATGATAAAGTACACCACGCCTGTTGTCTCGATAAGATTGAAAGGGTGTTGGAAGGAGTGCTACACGTGTTCGAGAAAGAGCTGGGACACCACAAGAACGTGCAGAGATATCAAGAAAGAAGTATTACTGAGTTGCATGATTTTCTTGCGGATATTCGATCACAAATAGCTGTGCAGAGCAAGTTTTTGATGGACTTTGTGAAGGTAGTGGCAAAGCAGCAAGGCTGGCTTATGGGACAAGAACCAGATAAACCAGAGAAGAAAGCAGATGAATAATTTTTAGTTGTTGATTAGTTCTTGATCAGTTTTTAGTTTAAGGTCGCTCTAACCAACATGACAGCCTAAACTGCCATACCAAATCGACCACCCGAATAAGACTTTCCGTCTGACACTCGTTGAAGGAGTTAACCAGGAAGATAACGAAAGAAGACCTAGCAAATTGTTATATGATAGTATGAGATGGATAGAAATAGTTGGTTTTGATCTGCTTCCAGGTATGACGATTCGTTAGGTTTCATTTTCGTTCTCTTTCTGACGTACAACTCTGATGAGTGTCTATATATTTTGCTTTATTTCTGATATTCCTTGGTATCTAAGTTTCATTGCTTTCTGGACCAACATGGATCAACTCCTTTCCATGTCGTTCCTGTGTAAACGGAGCCCGAGTATTCAAACAAATAATAGATGTTTTTCAGAATGAATAATGATAACAGGATTTACCTCTTTCACGGTTCTGTAATTGGTTGGATGAACCGGAGTCTGAGCTCCCGAGTCAGGACTTGATTTCAGAGTTTGGTGATCAGCCAGAAAGTCAAACGCGCAGTCGATTGAGTTCAACGCATTCTCCACTGAAACAGATCTCGCCAAATTATTCTTCTTTTTCTCCTGAAATACAGAAAGATGTTGTTTTTAAAGTTCATAAAAGTAGATGGTTAAAAACTAGATTTGGTAGCTACGTTTATATTTCACAATGTTGAAGATTACATGAAAGTGCAAAACGAATGCCCATAGCTTATAGCAGTAGACGGTTAAGCAACCTATTGTTTTAAGTCTTTGTTTAACATTTACCGTTACACGGTAACTGAGAGCGCACAATGCCTTACCCTCTATCTACAGAGTTTAATTATGTATATCAGTTTTGCCTAGAACAGTGCTCGATGCATAATTCAGAGCGTAATATGTACTACGAAACAAGAGTCAAGAGACTAAACATCTCGCCGGGCCTGTTTCATGGTTTCCCACTCATCGGGAGATACTTATCTTCTACCGACGATAGTATTCATATTTACTACGGTAGACAATCACCTGCAAGCCGTTTGCCAGTTGATTGATGATCATCTCAAGTTTAACTACCATACTGCGTAGATCTGAAATAACAATAAAATTATAATGTCATATAAAAAAAGTGATATAATGGAAAAGATCATTACCAATTGTCACGGCAAATTGATTATTGAAATTTGGATACTACAAATGGCACAGTTGTTACACTACCGTTTGTGCGATATTTAAAAATTATTACAACAATATTAGTATGATCCTTAAAACTAAGCTATCACTCTATTTCTCCCTTGATCACCTTCAAGAAAACCCCCCTGATAAACTTTAATGGACGATTTCGCAAAAGATGGACGATTTCGCACAAGATCGGAGACATTACTTCACGCAATGCATGATAGGAATATGCCCCTTAGCAACGCATAGCAACCAACATTGCAACGGTCTAAACATTTGGAAGCTGCAGTGAAGCTGCAGTCGTTAGTTTTGGTAGCTATGCGTTGCAAAGAGGTATATTCCTATTATGCTTTGCGTGAAATAAGCTCCACCATCTTTAGCAGAATCGTCTTATAGAATAACTACATTGCATGAAGCATGTAATATTAACAAACAATTCAATAATACCTTCTGGAAATTCTGCGATTTTCAAAATCAATTGAAGAAATAGCGTCTTAATCTCTGACGTAATCTGGTCTCCCCCGATAGAGCACTCAGATATGTTATCAAGCACTGTGACAGGAATAACACCCTCTGCTGTTTCTGTTGTTGTTGTTGTTGTTGTTGCTTCACCATTCCTGTCAACCACCGTGATACTCTCTTCTGATGACGTCACGCTTTTTGCCACGTCACCACCATTCACAACGATCATGTTGACGGAAGGCCTCTGTAAGTGACACTCGGGCTCGATAATCTCCGGGATATTTGGGAAAGAAGTCTTAACCGGCGATGTTGGTGGCGAATAATCTGGCGATGGGATCATTTTGAAGGAGCGTCCCAAAGATTGAGCCTGGTTTCTTTTCGCTGTCTCATCGCAAAGTTTATCTTTTGCTATTTCATCAAGCTTACTGCAAGAGCTTGTGCTGTTGATGGTTAAATTTTCGTTGGCACGAATAAAATTCGGACCTAAAGTGACTGGTTTCGGCTTCTTCTTCACATCAGACTGCGAGATATTTTCGACTGATTCATCTGGTCCGGATATTGTGTTAGCATGATTTGAATCGATGTTATCGTTGGTGTCTGTTGATAGTGAGGCTATGTTTGGCATCGAGGACGATGATTTGATGGATGCTATCCATGTTGAGTCTTCTCGCTCGATTAGAGTGGCCTAAAACAAATTAAGTTGAGAAGCTATTGATAATGTTCCTCTACATTACTGAATTGTATCCCTTCAAATAACTGTGCAACCTCAAAATTACCTCGAGATATCCTTCCACAATATTCTGCACCTTTCATCCTCTACATTGCTGCAAGATATCCTTGCTTATTACTGGATGAAATCCCTCCACTAAACTCAATCGACTGATGGAATCACATTACTGATGGAATCCCCTCACATTACTGCAAATTTCCCTCCACACTACTATACACTCTTCAAATCACATAACCTTGGGTGAAGAGAATATATCATTATTATCATCATTATCTTCAAATCCTAAGAGATGCTAAAAATATCAATCTTACGTGTTCAGAAAGTTTGAAAAAGTCCTTTGGTAGAGGCGATATTGAAGCCGATGATACATTTTCTATTGCCTTAACTATTTTTTTTCCGTTTCTGATAGATGCATATGAAGAATGACCTTTTACGAAAGTTCCTAGCACGTGTAAGAATCAGAGAGACTTTTTCTTGATTAATTTATTTAGTTGTACATGTTTTCTATAAAGAAAAAGCTTTGGGCTGAGCCTCAAGTGTTCCTTATTTCAAACACGATTTTTAGAGAAATTATTCACCCTACCCCCAAAAAGTCCTTTTAAATTGATTCTCTAATCGTCTTCTCTAACTAAAGTTTTCACTTAAGTTTACCAATGCAGCTATACCTTTAGATTTTCCTAGAGATTCATAGGCAATCCCAGCCACGGGTTCCTATAATTCCTTACAAAGGTCCTCCTTATAAAAAACGAGTATTATTAGGAGGTTAATCAATACTAACGTTCTTAGAAAAAGAAATGCGAGTTTGTAATTGATGCATTGTAAGACCATAAAGACAAGAATGAACTATTACATGCATTCATTCCAAGAGAAGAACAAACAGTTTACCATACAAAAGATTACAATTTCTTAGGACGGTAAAAATCTTCAATACAATAAAGTCAAAAATTCCGATGACCATGAATCAAATATCTTGAAGAAACACGAAACTTGCAGAGCCAAATTACAAATTATAAGATCTAGCCAAATCTTGACCAAGCCAGTTATAAACCTGCACACAACCGCACCCCAAACTCAAACCCCGAACATAACCCCAAATAAAACACACAACGTATCAAACAAACGCGCGCATAATACCAAACAGAAACATAAACACAAACACTTTGTAAAAAATCTTACGCGGTCAGAACGTCTGAGAAATTGCTTGAGTAGAGGCCATATTGCAACTTGCGGCCGGTTTTCACGACGAGAATTCATGATATCCTTCTGACAGACACCAATCTTATTTCAACAACTTCTTGCACGTTTTAGAAAATTTATCAGACTGCAAAAGACCTTCTCAGTAATTACAGCAGTTGCATTGAAATAAAAAGTTAGAGCTCATCCCTAGAAATTGGGATGACAAAGCATAAAATACTGCAGTCAAATATTGTAGTCAGGCTCTCTGGAAGCACACAATGGTTCGAGTTCTCTGCATTGAAACTTCCAAATGTCGTGGGAATAGAATAATGCCATCTATTGTTTATATCAGGAAATTTATATTTTTACTGCTATGCATGCCCTTTGTGGTGTGCACTTGGGTGTGTTGATAATTGCAGATACTCTCACGGGAGTTCAGAGGAACGCTTTTTTCAAACTTTGTGCACGGTCAAAAAAGTTCAACTTCCATACCAGAGCATGGTTTATAGAAATAGATGGTTTAGAAACCTAATGTTGTATCTTTTTGTGCAAGTTTTTTCGAAATTGAGAGTGCACAGTATTTTGTTTTGCCATCGTTTTAGCCAACAGGGTCATGGTTGAGTGAATAGACCAAAACGCCTCTTTTGGTTCCCTAGCCAGAAATATTCGTTAATTAGAAAAGTTTTTATGATATTTAGCACCACATTTATGTGTAGGCAATATTTACTGTGAAACAAAGACGTACAACAATAGGTTTCCTAAACAGCTATCTCTATAAACCATGACTAGAACAAACATCCACAACCAGAGGCTTCCTGACCATCCCCATTATCAACGATGGCTACATAATAAACAATTGATGGATGCGAAAGAGGCGGGAGAATGAATTATGGTACAATACATCATCATACAAGAAGAAAAGTAATCAGGCAATAACATCAAAGGCACACACGGATGGTTAGGTAGTTAGATAATTTGCATGTTCCGTGCTAATTCAGTTCAATTCAAAATATTGAAAAACTTGCTGTGGACAGACGCGAGACGTTGAATCTCTGCGAATAAGATTGGTCTCAAAACATCTTCGTTAGTGTGAAAGGGAAGCAAATCAAGTTGCAACTGCATTTTCTGTTATTTTCTGTTTCTTACAGATGCATATGAGAAATTACCTTTTATGAAATTTCCTAATACGTGTAAGAAAATTACTGTGACTGACAATTGATTATAACTATTAAGGTCAATTATTACTATTAAGAAGGCTTTTTCTTTATCAATTTCTTCAGATATTCAAGTTTCTTATAAGGAACATTAGTTTCGAGCTAAGCCTCTATCAAGTACTTCTAATTTCCTTGCCCTTTATAAGAAATCTTGAGGAATTAACTGATGTTTTCAGGTGAGCAGAGATTTAGGCCCGGCGAGCCCCACATAATATATGTGTGCTCGTGAGGAATTTCTAAGGCTGGTTGAATTGAATAATAGCATATCGCATGATCCATCCGTGTGCGCCTTTAAGAAGGTTTTATCATTCTTCTAAAAAAGTCTCGTCTAGTTTTCCCCAAACTATCCCTCTCGTTTCAGCTAAGTCCCTTGAAAATCTTCATAAACCTTTTCGATACGACGTAGTAGCCATGCAAAACTCATCCTCATTCCAATTTACATGATTAGAATCCCGAATAAGATAGTGAAGTGTTTGAAGGTTGATCATAATAGTTTTCTATTGCATTGACCATTGCATTAACAAATAACAATTAACTTTAAACTATTAACCATCAACCATCATCCATCAACCATCATCAATTTACCATCAGCTGTTAACTATTAGCTATCAACTATTAACTACTCATCATTAACAATTAACAATTAATCTTAAACCATTAACCATTAAATATTAGCCATTATGAATGTACCATTAGCTATTAACTATTAACCAATCATCATGGTTATTAACTATTAGCCATCTATAATTGACTATTATAAATTCACCATTAACTTTTGACCATAAACAATTAACTATCAACCATTAACCATTAGCTATTCATTATCATCTATTAAAAATCCACCATTAACCATTATCAATTTACCATAAACAATAAACCATTAACCATCGACCATGCACCTTAACCATCTTCTATTAACAATTACCCACTGATATTAACAATTTACCAATAACAATTGCCCATCACCCATCAACAAGCTATCTAACCCTTAACCATTAACCACTTAACATACCATTTACCATATAGCACCAACACAATCTTATATTAACCATCACCCATTTAGCATTCTACCTTCTACTAATAACAATCAACGAAACCGTTGCCTCACCTGATTCGAAGCCTCGTCTTCGACTTCTTCCTCGTTTTCGACTTCGTCTTCGTTGGTCTTCCAATGTCGTATCACGCTAAAACACAAGCAAAATGATAAAACACAAAGAAGTGGGTTTCGCAATCATCTCAGGCTCAACCCCAAGGGGGTACTCAGCTAGGATAGGGTGTTCAGAGTTGGGCCCTGAGAATGAACCTATGAACCCATGAACAGTGTTCCTGGTTGCCCCTAGTTTTTCAAGGTCATTACCAAGGGTAATTGACCCATATCCCTCCTTATAGAAATATGAAAACAGCACACTTTACAAAACGAAAAGAGAACGAGAAAAACTTATGCACCTACCTTGCCTGGGTAGGAAAGTAGTCTCCATGCACGGAGATCCGCACAGGCGAGAGGGTTCCTTTACCAGAAGAAAGTCTTGGCATTGAAGATAGTGTGCCATTTTTTGGGGTGCTACAAGGGCTACCTGTCTGGCTACTGTCCGACAAGGAGTCCAGTCTGGCGTTGGGGAATTCGGTGATCGTGATCTTTCCACGGAATACTGTTTCTTCTTTATTGGAGAATGGGCTAGAAAAGATGGCAAGTATTGAAAATATGGAGAAAATCTGAGAAGTACTGCAGTCGTTTAAATGTAGTGCAGCATATTTTTGTTTTCAAATTTTCTAATGATTAGATTTTCCAATGTCCAAAGTCTTGTCATGGGAATGGACCCGACTATATAAACAGGCTACTAATAACCAAAAATCTCTTACCTCCACACAACACCAAGCTTGAGCTTCAACGTTCCCGTGCTGTTGACAGGAATAACGAACTCCTGAAATATATAAATTAACAAGCTGCATTTCTCTTCATTAAGGTATGGTTCATTACTTGTGCTGAATGTTGGCATCGAAGAGGTATTGGTTGGCTAATCTAATTTCTGGCTTTTTTATAGGTTGAGTAACAATTATTTTATTAATTACAAGGATTTAGGTTGAGAAATATTTGTCATGAAATAATTGGATCAAAATTGTGCCTAAATTACTAGAAAAAAAACACACCTCATAGTTGGGTAAAATTTTTTGATTTTCGTTTTGGTTGGGTAATTTTTGATAAAACAAGGCTTACTAGATAAATGTGGCAAAGAATCAAGAAATATGGCGAAAATGATAAACTAAACTACCAGAGCTTTCCATCTGATACTACTTTGAATCTTTTTCATATTTTGCAGACAAAAGGGATTCGTTTTCCACCACCCCAACTCTTTCGATGATTATCGTCTTTAGATAAATCGAGACCTTAGATTTGGAAATTAGACCTAGGACCTTGAGACAAGGAGACATTTCTAAGAAAAAATCTCCATAGCAATTGCGTTGTCTAACGCCGCATCATAGTGCTCGATTTACAAAAGTACAGAGCGATAGAGAAGAGAAACAAGAAAGGAGACTGGCTCTCTGTTACTTAAAGATTCATGCTCTCACAATCATAGGACAGATTGTAACTACATTAAACAGACTTTAAATAGATTATAGTCTGTCTGATGATTGCGTGGGCATGAAACTTTAAGTTACAGAGAGCCAGTCTCCTTTCTCGCTTCTTATCTAAGGAACAACCTACATATATTAAGTGTTATCATGAATAATAGCAATTCGAATAACGAATGCAATAAGGAACCAAAACATCAAACAGTTGTCAATAGAAATTCGTACCTGTCCCTCTGGGGAAATGAAATTTGAAATCGGACAAGTGACAACTCCAATGTTATTTCTATTCATCTTGTAAACCTCCTGAACCTGGGGGAAATGAAAATGGCATTAATATAATAGAACAATAACAGTCTACTTGAGAAAGCCCATCTCTCCTCATAGCCCCTTCTCCCCTCTCTCAAAATTCACTAGTCCGTTACTGGTAAATTTTAGTTTTTAATTCACTGAAAGAATTTATGAACTAGATACTTAGAATTCGGGTCATATTGAAATTCTGAACAAATTATTTTCTGTTAGGTGGAGCAAAAGTGACATTTTTCTTCCACTACTGGGTCAAGCCTTTGGGCCTACTGAGCAAATTGGCCAACCAGTGAGAACCTTAAAATATTCCTTGTACCCGCTAAATGCATGCAGTTTTCTTGTTTTAGCGTACATGTCTTTACTTTCCTTCACACAAATTATCTTGATTGGTAGATTTTCCCACACTAAACATTGCTGTTTGCTGAACACTCAGACCACGTTTACATTAGAAACGGATCCAAATGGGTACGGATCCATTAAGAACCGTGTACGCTCATATTTGGTAGTGTTTACACTAGAAAGGATTCATTTCAGATCACATTTACATTGGGGATGGATCCAAAGCTATGTTCAGCCCCGTTTTCAGCACTTTGACCTGGATCTAATTACGAAATGCATAGAGAAATTTGCCTCGCCTTCGATCCGTACTCGTTTGGGAATGGTTCCAGCCGTTTACACTAGAACTAAACGAGCACGCTTCCATCCGTAGTCGAATGGATCAATGCTAGCCGTTTACACTGGACCTAAACTGCAGCGGATCCAAACGGGAACATTTTGGAACGCGATCCCAAACTGGAACGGATAGCAGATCCATACCGGTACGAATCCATCAGTTCCTGTGTAAATGAAAAGCCTATCTGTGCTGGTTTTCGTACGGATATGTGAGTGGATCCGTTCTAGTGTAAACAGGGTCTCAGTCACATTTCACCGAGCTATTTGGTCGCAGGTACATAGAAACTTTTTCACCCCTAACAACAGTACAGGAAAAAATAAATGGAAAACTAAAGCAAGATACAATACCTTGACATGTAAATCATGCAGTAAACTGATCCGGAAAGAAGACTGAAATGAAATTAAAGATCCGTTAGAATAACAACTTTCATTGAAACAGATCTTTCTACTGTTAGACTAGATCTTGGAATGAAAGAGAATACCCCCTGGCTTTCCCGGGTCCCTATGCAAGTTCTAAGGAAAACGCAATGCATGAATGGATTTCCGGGGGGTAAATTTGCATTAATTCAAGATGGTAGCCCTAACAGGAGAAAGATATATCATGACATTTGCAATTGGGACCATCTTACAATTTACCATGTATTTTCAACGAAAAATATTTTGTCAGTCCAAAAATTAATTTCTGATGGCCTAGTTGTGTGAATGGAACTGAATTGGGGCCAGTATACATAAATCATCATACTTTTGCTTGGCTTTTTTATATCAATATCTCGTCATTTGCAAATATACAGTTAAAACTCAACACTTGAGTTGATGGGATGAAAGGCAAAATTTCTAGTATGAAGTAGTGTTTGAATGAGTATCAAAATTACTAATGCAGTTTTGCTTGTCTTGTCATGTTGTGAGTTTCTGGCAGAATCATACGCGTGATAAAGAACACCGACAAACTCAAATAACTTCACTTACGATGGAATTCGTCCATTTTTGTCCTTGACCCACAACTTTACACTTGGAGGAGGATTTATCGTAGGCGTGTTTGAATTGAACCTAGAGTAGAGAGAAACCGGATGATAAAATTTTTGTCTGAAGAACAAAAAAGCTGTGAAAATAAATGCTACTAAATTTGTTGTTACTTTAAAGAAGATAGCACACTCACCCCATAAACATCCCCAGGACTCAGTCTTGCAAACCCAATAAGGCCTGGATTGATAGAAATATCATTAGAAATTGAATGATGGACAAACAAATCATTATCCCAATTTTCCAACCTTTATTTATCTAACATATGTTTTGGCGATCTTGGCTAAAATCTATCTTGATGCACAAAATATTGAAATGAAGTAATGCCTTACAAAACATTCATCACATATCAAGTCAAAGAAGTACAACTCGTATTAGTCGAAGTATGAAGCAATAGCTCGTTGTGAGACTACAGTTGCCCTAAGTCAAAGTTCTGCTCAGGTTGCTTATCTTATACACAAATTATATCGATACTACATAAAAACTGCTAGTTTATTCTAAGCTTCCCTACTACACAGGGCCTAAACCAAGCTAAAACCAATGTTAATTAGGATACTGAGCCCGAAAGGAATTCCTAATGATAAAGATTTTAGTAAGGTGGGTGCAGAAGCCCTTATCTAGAAACTGTTTCATGCTTAGTGTCAGCACTGGTTCGAAACCACCTTTAACGAAACTAAACTCGAAGGAGTCTTCTAGAGGTATTCTCTACAATTCACAACAGCATCAAACATTTGAAAGTCAAGAGCTAATACATGCATCAAAAGCTTACAGATTGCAAATACAAAGATAGATTATTAAATTGATAAAAGCATACCTATTATTTGTATCTTTATGCTGCCAGCCAAATTGTTAATTTCATCTTCAACAGCACATAGCCTCTACAAAAATGTTATACGCTCAATACACTACTTCAAATTACTGTGTATTTTGGCAGGTAGGCCGAGAATATAAAAATCCCTTCAACTACAGCTCTTTTAAAAAAACGTGAGATCTAATCAACTATTGTGTTCTATATTTATCGTGCCATTAGTCAGTGTATAACGAATATCGACTCATATGAACTAATTCCAGGCGTTTATAATCGGTAATCAGTAAGTTTATATATGTAGGAGTATTGGTACGCATGACAACTTTCAATTTCATAAGTGTGTATCGTGTATCTTCTTGTAACAAAAAATTGACGCACTACTGCTGTGCCAACGCTGTGCCACTTTTCCAATTCTTTAGTTTTACTTGAAACTCTTCCATACAGCCTCTCTATCATGGCTGAACTATGGCTCTGAAGGGCCATAACCATAAAATGATCTTTTGTATGATGGTCATGAAAATTTTTGACGACACGTATGCATTAATGCATTTCAGATCTTCACAACGAAAAAATTCATTTGCGTCTGATGATTTTATCCTTAAAGTATTTTGGCAAATGGCATTGCAGGATGTTTCCAGCCTCTCCTTCAGCCTGAGGATTTTCATTCATTTGGAAAAGGATTATTCGAGAAGAAAGCAGAATAAGTGGAGATCAAAACCGCTTTTTCTTCACGAATTACTAAAACGATCGTCACAAAAATCGTCTAGGGGAGATCAGACTTAAGAAAGTACAATAAGAGAGACAATATTCGATGTTTTTGAAAATGACGTCAAAATCAACAACAACAAACGAGAAAAGCGTGAAGTAATGATTATCAAAAATGATAGAGCAATGCAAAAACTCAATCTTACCAAAATGTTCTTTTTGTAGTTATCTTTAACATCTTCAATTCGATTTTTAATCTTCTTGCTGTTTTCCCGTTCCATGGTTTTCATCAAATTGCGAGCTCCTAGAAAATATCAATTAAAACATTTCCATACATAGATTGTGTTGAATTAAAAAGCAGTAATAGGCCTGATAGGCCTAGAGACAGTGATGGCCAATTGGTTAGATCACTTTTCCCTTTGTTTCTGTGAAGTGAAATAACCTTCAGTCTTGTCACATACATAAAGATATAATTGGTCTGCTCTTTGTAACTTCAGGCAAAAAGGCAAAAAAAGGAACGAGGTGTGGTCACATCGAGAGGAAGGACCAGGGTCACACTGCGTGGCTAGTCTACCTATTCAGTTGGCACCTGTGCTTTGTTTATAAACCAATACCTTACAAAGATATTAGCCCAATTTGCCTATTAGGTAGACTGGTCGAGCAGTGTATTGCAAATAGTTGATAGGCAAACACACTTACTATCTTTGTAGTGGTTTATGTGCAAAGCACAAAGGACCCACTGAATAGGTAGACTAATTGAAGCAATGCATTGATAGTTGATAGGCAAATACACGTACTTCCATCCTAAAGTATTGGTTTATGTACAAAGCACTAAGGACCCACTGAATAGGTAGACTATTTGAGTGTATTGATGTGATTTGAGTGTAATAGTTGTTCAGTGGGTCACTAGTGCTTTGTACATAAACATCTGTCTTACGAAGATAGTAAGGGTTTTTGGATATCAACTTATCAAATTTCTGCACGTATAGATTTAAGATTTTAAAGTTAACGTTCGACATACCTTCTTTCATGTGTTCCTGGTGAATATATAATTCATGTAAATCGTGGATCTAAAGGAAAAGATGATTTCATATTATCTTGAAGATCAAGCATGGAAGGGTATACCGTCAATTTGGAGATAAGAAATAAGACTGGCTCTGTCTTACTCAAAGTTTCATGCTTACTCAATTATCTGACTATCAATCCTTGATTCATCGCCCTAAGCAAGGCTTTATTGAGAACAGGCCTTTATGATTTCTCGAAGCACTAACTCTAACCTTGACCTTGCCATGACACTAACCCTAACACCACCTCGAGTTCTAACCCTAACTCTAACCCTAGCCCTAAACTCTTTGATAAAAATAGGAAATCGATACTGGAGACAGACAATATTTCAAATGAGAGATGAAACAAAAAGAAATTTCAATGAAACAGCTGAAAGTAATGACTTTTTCTTAACAAATTAACAAACCTTTTGCAATCTTTGGCTGAGTTTTCTATGGAAGAAAGAATGTACATATGATAATATAAAAATTGATGAATATAAATATAACAATCTACTGTTCCTAAAACCTATCAATAATTTCCTTTCCGATATCTTTCATAAGAAAATAGCATGTTCTGAAATAAACCAATATTTACATAGTTTTAAGTGGGTTGAGTGGCTGAGTGGTTAAGCAATTCGCTATGTGCAGCTGAAGTCGAGCTTGGTCGTGTGAGGTCAACGTCTGGATGGGTAATAAACTACTCACTCATCTGTACTTTGTTCAGAAGAGACGCTAAACTAGGATTCCTGGGCATCTGCTGTTAATAAGGGATGTGGCACCAGGCAGGCTAGCAATTGCCTGTTCAAGTTAGAATGAATATGTGTATAAGAAGAGACAAGAGTGACACGCAAAGAAAATGAAATATGAACTCACCTTAAGCATTTATCAAATAACAAGTTCTCTTTTGCCTGAGAAATATGAATATTTAATATTGATTCGTTTGTTTGTACAATCTCATTCAAATTATTTCAGTTTTCCTAACCTTAAAAAGAATCAGGAAGATTCATTAGCCAGACTAGAAAACCATTTTGAAACATCAATTTATTAGAAGTCTCGCATAGACTCGCAAGTGTCTCACCTAAACCTACTGTTAATCGCTCACTACCAACGTAATAATGCCACACAATATGCATCATTATTTGCTATATCAGGTATTCCATGAAGCCATGTTTGAATTTTGACATATTTCCTTCGTTAAAACGTGAGTTCCAGAATAGAAATTCAATAATTTTTAGATTGAAAATTAATTTAACATCTGCAAATATATCAAATACATGTATATTGTTCAGATTTTAGGTCTTTATGTTAGTGATATGATATGCAGTGTATTTGCTTTTGGTAATTCCCATTGCAGTACTATGGTATTAAAAACTCGAAGTCAACATCAATCCTTTGCAGTCACTCACAATGTCAGGCTACTGCTATGCAAAAACCTTGGGTAGCTTGCGATTTTAGAGTGAAATCATGCCACCTTGTGAATGAATTTCACAATTAAGGATAAACTGTTGATTTTTGTAGATTTGACATCAGACTTTTAGAGTTAATGAAAAAATGGAAGTGTAGGCATTTACCTTGACTGAGGGTATTAAGAACAATCATAGATATTTAATTATAGATAACCACAAAAAATGGTGAATCCTAATTCGCGAAATGCATCAATGGAATGTACCCCTTAGCAATGCCATAGCAACCAAATTACAACGGCCTAAGTCCTCAGTAATAGCAGCCTTTAAGTTTTAGTACAAAATAAATAATTCGGCGTACGGCAATAGCTGTAGCAATGAAAAAGGGCTATGCCTGATACGTTTAGTCTTTCCGTAATCTTGACAATTCAGCCTATTTGAATTGGTGTATTTTATTTATAGTTTTAGCATCCATGCATTACCAAGGGGGATATTCCTATCGTACAAGGCATGAAATAAGATCGTCTATATTTTGCAGAATCGTCGATTACTTACAGATAGCTCGGCACGATCCAGTTCTTCCAATGCCTTCACAAAACCACTAAAAAGAAAAACATTCGTAATTCCATCATAAATGAATTCAGGGCTTTCCTAGCATTTAATGGGGTATTGGTGTATGGATTTATAATCCAGTTGCCCGATATATTACATCAGTACAGCGGAGGATATTCAGTACTGTGGAGGGAAACCATAGGCAGTTTGGGCATTATCTTCAAGGTGGTTGTGGTTTTCCTGCACAGAATTGAATATGCATCGAGGTGCACCTGTGAACCAGTTGCTTGGTGCTATATAGACACTAGACGGTGTGGGTTCTAAACCCCTTTGTCTCAAACTTAGAATGAAAAGGTTGTCTGGTAGGGTTTTTTTAATTTGAAGATTTCTATATATGTGTGTGGGGAGTTTAGTTTTTTGAGTCTTTTCTCCGCAACATATATTACGCTCTACATCTATGAATCGAGCAGTATGTTAGGGAAAGACAAAATACAGATTTGGTATGTACATTTTTGCTACTTTAGTCTTGCCACACCAGTCTATTTTAAGTATAGAGGTGTATCAAAAACGAGTAAAAATATACCATACGCATCAAATTAGAGATCAAGTTAAAACATGAATTGAAAACAACACGCTTAACTACGATGCCTGGTCGGACAGACCCCAAATATATACCTAAAATATTTCAATAATCTAGACCCACTCAAAATTTGAAAAATGTACGAAATTTCCGTAAAGGGTTTATTTTTTCGTTTCGTATAAAAAAACACAGGTAACACTATAAAAGCTCTAAAGTCCCCCATCTCTTTTAAGCCCTCCCCCTCTTCACACAAGAAAGACTATAGAATAGAATGTGATGGGTTAGAATTGGCTAATGAATGTATTCCAACATGATATTGCAAGTTTATGACTCTAAATGCGTGACAGTGAAGAATTTCTTCTCCGAGCCCTCTTAAAAAAGCACCCACTTTTATATGCAATGAAAGTCCCCCTAGAGAACCTAAAAAATCAAATAAGCCCCTGAGGGTTTTACATTTTGGATTGATTTTCAACATCGTGCTTCTTCTACTTGGGTAGAAAACAAAAACAACAAACTAACTTACCTGTACGAAGACTTGAGCTTCGAGAATACCTCCAAGTATCTCTCAACATTCGGAACTTTTGGAGCCTGGGGGGACAGCGCACCAGAGAGGCTGCGTCTCTTAGTCAGGTGACTCTGCGTTTCAGAGACGGTGGGGCTCTCTGGAAGAACCCAGCTCCTCTTCTTGAAGTGGGGGGCAGGAGGCGTTGACAGATTCATGACGGAGCGAGATCTGTGGGGCAGCTCACTGACGTTGAAGGAGTGTCTGTTTTTCAGATTATGCTCCGGACGGGTTGAGAAGTCGTACATGCTGAAACGGTTTTTGGCCGGTGACTCTATTATGGTTTCCGACTCCTAGAAAACATGTAGAAGAGTTGGATTGAGGTAGACTGAAAGAACGCGGCAAGGCAAACGAGTCAGATAACGATCATGACAAATATGGATCGAAAACAAAACGAATAAAACGAGGTTTCTGTTTTCCAAACAACTGAGAGTTACAAAGGATTTAACTGTTCTGTGGTTGAATCAAATTGGCGAATCATTAGACAAAAAGGCCGATTCTTAGTGGATTTGAAGTCTTATGTTGAATCCGTTTTGAAATGAAAGTTGATGTCAACGTTTCAATATCGATGATCAAATTAACGTTTTCGGTATGCAATTTTATCGAAATTTCATCTGTCAACACTAAACATGGTCTAACGTAGGTTACACCCTTTTTTATAAGAATAAATTTTATAAAAATATTGAGGCTCAAAATCGCCAAAGAACAATGGAAATTTAAGAATAAACAATGGAAAAGTTGAGGCTCAGGAAAATTTTAAGTATTCTTATAAAGAAAAGAGTGTATATGCTTTTGACCGTTGAAGCTCCCCAGCTCTTCCTTGCAAGCCCGTAGCAGGGCCTTTAGAGCTGGGGTGGCAAAATTTTGAAGTCATAAAAGAATTCTTCAAGAAGCATTAAGACTAAACATAACAACGAATATGGAGACTATCGGAAAGACAACCTTAAGAATTTAGGCCTATCGATATTTCAGTCATAAAATTTGCTGTTTTTCGCACTTATTCTCACCGATATTTTCTTCTATTTCAATCATATTCTTGAGGGAGCAACACTGGGCTATTAGAAAACCATTATGGTTAGTAAAAAAAGTTTTCTAGGGGTGGCAAAAGCTTGTTCGAATTGCCACAGAGTTGGAAATGTTCACCTCATGCAACCCCATGGCTACGGGCCTCCTCCCTTGGAGCCACCCTTGACCAATGGGCTCTGGAATCTTCATCTCTAGCAATTTTTTTCATCATAAAAGTAGCAATTTTCGCTGATATGCTTTGCCATATCAATTGAAATAGTGTTCACTCCACGTTTGAGCAGATCGATAACATCAACGTTTGATAAACATACGTGAATGTTTCTTTTCAAATTAGATAGGAGATAAGGTTTAGAAACTGTTATAAACCAAATCAAACATAGAGCTATCATTTCGATGGTCAATTTTGAAAACGTTGAATAAAATACTGACTAAAACGTGGAAGGAACTTCATCTATAATTGTTGAAAAGCATTGAATCAACTATTTTCTCTGCATCTATGCAAAAATGAGGTCAGAAAGGGGTCAATTGGGATCTGGGATTGCCTTGTTTTGAACTGGGAGAATGGGATTGGACTTCTTGGGACTGGGCTTTGGGAATGTGAAATTAAATTGGGATTGGGATTGTTAAACACGTCAATATTGGAATTTCAGTAATTCCCTCATTGGGATTGGGATTTTTATTATTTCATGGCTAGGATTTTGGATCAGTACCCCCTTTCAGGAACCTCATAAAGGTCTAGGTCATAAGTAGGTGATTATCATCAAACTCTACAAGATGAATATCATTCCAGCAAAATCTATTCATAGACTTCTATTTAGATTAAGTGTGGTATAGGATTTACGTAATTCAATTTCACTTAAATTTAATCCTTTGGATTGATGAATATACAGGAGAATATTTGCTTATAATCTTCAACGTTCCATCAATATCAATCTCACAGTAATTAAGATAATTTCAAACAGAGATCGAGAAAGGGAAAATAAGCCCTGAACTTTACCACCTAGAACTGAAAGACTTTTCTTTTTCTGTTTGAAGAAAATTTGGGAATAAGGAGAAGAACAAAGAGGAAGAAACCCCAGAAAGGGGGTGAGAGAGCGTTACGGTTTTGGGGGCACGTCAACGTATTTCATCACCAGGGTAGAGCTTATTGCTAATGCCAAGTGAATGAGATACTGGGGATGACAAAGTGCTTACACATAAATGAGTAGTGAACTTTCTTAAGATTTTGGCCCTTAAAACTTTTCAATCCTTACTACCCACAAAGATCTACAGCTCATCAAGGAGATTGGAACATTATCATTTATAAGTTTACCAGACTTTCCTTCTAGAATTGGGACGGCCCACATTTTGACTTTGAGCTATGAATACACGTATTTTTTTATAAGCAATTGCTTTATAAGCAAGTCAGTACTCGACATGGCAAAAAGTTAAGCAATTCCAGTACTGGATAGAGGAGTGCTAAGCAATTTGAAAATTTTAGTTCTGATCGAAATGTCAAGGAAAATCGTGCAGCAGCTATTAAGAAGTAGGTTATAGTCGATATCAGTACCCTGTCACACTTTTGTAAGCAAGATACCATCGGCATTTGTTGTACAACAACTTTTGAGATAGTATTCTTAGAAACAAATCTTCAAGTATAAAAAGCTAAGCAATTGCTAAGCAATTTTGAGTACTCAAATTTGCCTTCCAGCTAAGCAATTTTGAGTACTGAGCTCGAGCTGAAAATGCTTATAAAAAATGTGTGTACATGCCTATAACTGTCTTAAACCATGCAAAGGCTCTGTTTTGGTAGCTGCAAACATTGAATCTTTTCATTGCAAAAATATTACAATATCAATGAACAGCTTTTTAAATAATTCATGCTTCCAAATTCTATTGTGGTTAGAAAAGTATTGAATTCAGCCTGTGGTAAAGGAATACAAAGGGGATGATGAATAGAAAGAAAGAGCACATCTCAATGTATACATTGTGGTATCCACCTGATCCTATTTAATATTCTTTAGGAGGTACCTGTTTGTACATTCATCATAGTTTGCCCTGGTTTGATCTTTTAAAATGAGAGCTTTACACCAACAAAGCTTGTTTTTCGTACAGTTCAAAATATATGCAATCAGAATACAAACATCTTTTTTATAAGAAACACCTTATTAAGAAACACCAGTCAAAATTTTGGTGATGGGCTTTTGCTCCAAAATTTGAAACAAACAAGACAAGTTCAAGACAAGTTCACCGACTTTAAGCTCTTGACTAAAAAAGCATTCTAAATACATTTATGAGAAGGGAAGGAGGTATCAAATTAGTGAAAATAAACTCAGAAAAAAGAAACAGCTAGCCTGAAGTCAGAGCCAAGCCTTCTTTTAAAAAAGTGCATCCAATTAAATTTCAATTCAATTTCAATTTATATAAACATAACTTGCTACACTTTTACAAGGAGCGTTGTTATCAATGCTAACAGCAAAAAGGAAGAGGTAAAACTAAACTACGATATACTAAATAGCATGAACGAAAAAGAAATAAACGAATTATAGTAAAAAGAACACTAGTAACACCGATAATAGTGTGGGAGATACATACAATGAAGTCCTACCTATCTTTTGAGAAAAACTCATTTACAAACAAGGCCTCGTGGTTTTCATATGTTGGGTGACCAAGCAAATATATATTGAGAATGAAAAATAACAAATATAAAAGAAATTTCAATCATTGCTCAAAGCAATCGCAAAATTTTGAGATGTGGCTACAGGTTAATTCTTCACTTAAAAAGTGTTGACCGTTGTCCTTGCTTGTTATCAAGGCTTTTATCTGCCACCTTTGTTACTAGCGCATGAGTTTTATTCCTAGTTACAGTCACTTTGATTACACTTAGTTACTATGATTTGCTTTGAAGCTACATTCAGCTTAATTGTGCAGGATGGTTAGAAAAAAACTTAAAAATTACTTTAAGAAAGCATGAATCAAATGTTACCTCAAGTTAAGTCAATAGTTTAAATATTTTAAACATGATGAACGTCATTATTTAGTATTATGGCAAACTTTCAGATGAAACAAGAAACGATTTGAATGTCTTTGTTGGCTGGTCATGGTCTATAGGGTATCAAATTGATCTTTTCTTTCAAAAGAAATGATTCACTGAGGAGATTGTGGAATTTATCAATAGTAACAGGACAATGGTATAAACATGCACTGTGCAAAGGATCAAAGTTACTTCTTATTCATTTGGAACCTTTGCTAATTTCCTACTGACCTTTAAGTATAACCCAATACAAAAGATGCCAAGAACATAATAAGATTTCTGTATTCATTATCCAAAAATCTAAGAAATTTTCAATTTTGCAAGAATATTTCAGTTTTTTCTCACAAAAAGATATGTGTAATGCAGGGGTGCCGTCCTAAAGTTTTAAGAAGGGGGGCTGTGTTTGACCAAACCAAGAACCATGCACAAGATTTCTTTGCCACCGAAGGCGCTACAAACAATGACAGAGTCATTGCCCAAAACAGGTGGGGGTCTGGGGGACGCTGCAAGCATCCCAAGCGGGTCCAGGATAGAGCCCTGGTGGGGTCCAGGGGGCGGAGCCCCCGGGAGCTCTTGAGATTTTGCCATTTCTGATGCTTTAAAATGGCTTAGAATCCTGCATCTGTTATACAAGCTTTCAGGAAGTCCAGACAGTAAAATGAAACATATTTTGTATACATACAGATAAATATTCGACGGGTAAATACTATCATGACAAAGGGGAACCCTAAACTCTAACCCAAATCTGCTCCTGACAAATAAACGCAATGAAATCAGTTCACAAAAATAATTCCAATCAACAAAACATAACATAACATAATTTCAGTCCTGTAGAGTCAAGTGAAAAATTTTTCGCCTGAGTTGAGATCTTCTACTTTTTGGCACTTTATGGTCCTGCTTTGATTATCAGTGGATGAACGATGCTGAAGAAGCCATTTATTTAAAGCTCGTTCTGCATTCCAGAGAGGCGGAGCACACAAGAAAACACCGACACAAAAAATATTACTGAAATTTTCAGGGGGGCTGAGCCCCCCCTACAAATATCTAATTTTTAAGAAGGGGGGCTGAGCCCCCCGTAGCCCCCCCTCCACGGCACCCCTGGTGTAATGCAAATACGTATTAATCATCAGCTGACTATAGGTCTCAAAAACCACTTTGGAATGTTTTTGCCCTGACACCAGCTATATTCATATGCATAATAATCCTCCTGTTCTTATCCAAGAGATTTTAGCAACGCACGAAAAAACTTTGCTTGATTTGGAAAAATCCAGGGCAATGCATGCTGATGGGATTTCAAGCCTGAGGGATAATTATGCATTTCAATATAGCTGACACCAGAAGAAAACATCACATAACAATGTTATATCATTAGCTCTGATATGGCATTCAAAAAGCCACCATGGAATTGCTGGTATTTAGGAAACAATTTCTTCTCATCATCTATTGATTTGCTTTCCAGTACCCACCCCTTATCTTCACCTTGATCTAATCAGTAATTTTTCCCTATGGTCCTATTTGATGTAGCATGGCTGTCAGGTCAAAGATCTTTGTTCATTTTCAAACATGCGAACAAGATCATTTGAGAAACTACAATTCTCAAATCAAAGGTTGAGAAGTAATTATGATTATAAATAAAGGCATAACTTATTTTTCTTTATCATCTTATTATTTTTCTTATTCATTTTTCAAAGATTAGGGGCACAAGGGTGTAGCAAGCATTTCAAATTTGGAGGGGCACAACACTTCAGGGGCACATTTTTATTTTATAAGGCTAAAGAGGCGATTTCTGAAAGTTAGAAGGTGGCTTTGTTGTTTTTTACAAAATCTTTAGGAGCACCCTCTGTTTCCTACATTTCTGACAGATATTTTTTTTGAAGTAAAGAATCATAAAGTCAACATGGGATATCACTTTGAGGAGAGGGTATGAGTTTTTTGAGATTATTTGAAGATTCCTTTCGAATTTTTGGGATTCTTAGGATTCTCAGTGATTTTCAAGAATTTACATTATTATTAATGTGATTAGAATAGAATTTTTAAGAAATTTCGGTATTTTTGGAAATCAATTTTGAGAATTACAGTATAAGATCTGTAGGCAAAGTCTATAATTTGTTTTTAGTAATCTTCCCTCTTATAAAAATGTTATTTACACCCGATATTAACAGATATTAACACCTAAGCTTCAGGAAGGAATTCTAGTTCCTACAAAAAGATATCTGCATAAACCAAGTTGGTTTTGAATTTCAATCATCTAAAGTAACGTTTTTCCCTGTCTATCAGGAAGTGAAATTGTAGATGGAAACCCACGATATATTTTATAAACTTCGTAACAATTTTCTGTAAAGAAATTACAGGGAAGAGCTGATAATAGACTAAAACACGATAAAGGATTACACCAAATCAAAACAACAGCTCTACTGTTTTGAAGAATGTCTGGTATTTGAGAAACAAACTTAAAATCAGAACAAAGATGAATTCTAAACGAACAACAAATCTAAATCAAGCAAAAGTAAAATAGTGTACAAAACACGTAAATAAAAGTATTTATCACTGAAACTTCAGCAGCAAATACTTAGATAATTCAAAATCATAACGCTGATATTCTAGTAGGGATTTTTAGAACCACAAATCGGGAAAATAAGAAAAACCTGGGGGCGTTTGCGAGAATTTCACTTAGGCCCATGGTCATCGTGAATGGAAAACGAGCAGTACACACTCGAGAGCGGAAGCAGGATGAATAAAACAAAATCTCTTCTTATCAAACACGTCGAAAATTGAAAGTTTAAACTCACCATAATTACAACACTGAAAACCAGTTATTAAAGCTGAATTAACTGGTGGTCAATAAATTATTCTGAGCAGCTTAGCATTACACGTCTTCGGTCCAGGGTTCGCTGTCCACCTCCATCTGCAATGCGACTGTCATAACTTTGCTTTGTGAATATGATACGGAAGGCTGCATACGTCATCAGATAAAAATGCTCTGAAACAGACCCCTGGTTAAGCAGTTATTCGATTCCTTTGCAAAAGGCCCTAATTTCTTAATCCTTTTTAGGGCCTTTTTACAACGAAAGATGTTTGAATTTCGTAATAATATACAAAAGTACTCTGCTCGTGTTTGCCAGCTTGAGGTTTTCTGTTTTGCACTGTTTTGCTTTGAAAATATGGTTGCGTCCGTTCGTGTTTTGTCCTGTTTTTTTTTCGTCTTCATTCATTTCGTATCTTATTTCATTTATTTCAAGCTTTTCAAGAATGATTGCATATATTCGTAGATTATGCTTGTTTCGGGGGCTCTGGGGCTTGTGGCTCTCTGGGAAATCTGCAGGGGTAGAGGTTGTGGTAGGGGACTTCCGAGTGGTTAGATCACTCGATTTTTCAGGGTCCCGGGTTCGAAACCAACTTCAGACCTGCCACAAAGTGTGTAGGGAGAATTTACCAGCTCTCTGTAATTCCAGGCAAAAAGGTGTGGTTTGTAATGGTGGTGTGTAATTCCAGGCAAATCACGAGGTGTGGTCACATCGAGAGGAAGGACCAGGGTCAAACTGCTCAATTAATTTACCTATTTAGTGGGCCCTTTGTGCTTTGGGCATCAACTAATACCGTGCGAAGATAGTAGGCGTATTTGCTTCTCAACCTATCCTTATAAATCTTGACTTTTTTCTTGCTTTCTCTGCTTGGAGCTAAGTATTTCTTTAGAGCATTTGGGTTATGACTGCAGCATCAAATCTGACCAAAGCTAGAGAAGATAGGGCTGTTGTGATGCAATTTAGTTGCAGAAAAGTAACCACTAATAAGCCTTTTCTCTCAAAATCACGGAAAATTCATTTTAGTGCAGTTAATCTTCCATAAGAATCAACAACCATTAGCTAAGTTTAGTTCATAATGTGAAAGTGAGGGAACAGCTGTTTTTGTCATTTCCTTGCACGTATCAAGGAGATTTCCCAGGAGATTGCTTTCTAATCGGAAATATTGTTTAACATTGTAATTACGTAAGCTTTTTGTAGGACACTCATCAGAGTGGTGTTCGTACGTCAAAAAGGGAATGGAAATGAAACTTCATAAGGAATAGTTACAGATTGCTTTGTTTACTTGGAATTTACTTCATCGATATTAACCTAGGCCTACTTGTTTAATACAGGTTACCGAAGAAGAGAATCATTGAGCAAAACTAGTGACTATTGTAGTTGCAAGATTCTATGCCCTTTGTCAGCAAATAGTTACTGGAATTCAAACGGCCTAAACCGCTCGTAGATGCTATGATGCTCCATGCTTTAGTTTAGGTAGCTATGCGTTACTAAGGGGCACGTTCCTATCATGCATTGCGCATAATCAGATCTGTTGTCTTTTGCAGGAGTACGTTATACCGGCATTCCACTGCAAGTCTAATTTTTCAGGTAAGCACAACATTATCGGGTAAAAAACCAATCCGAGATGAGACAGTGAAAATAAGAATAATAAGAACTCTGTATTTTCATCAAAAACCATGCACATATTTGACATGATAAAATTATACAACGCTCACTACGTCGTTAAAATAACATTAGGCAGTTTAAGAGTCAGGACGGCAAAACCAGAAATTACGTTACTTCACCGGAAACTGCAAATCCTCTTTTTAGCCCCCCCCTTTCAATCAAGCCACCTTTAAAACCGTAATGATGCAAAATTTTACAAGGATAGGGCAGTGTGGAGTTGACTATGTGGAATAGTTATCATGACATCAAAGACTCGAATATAAACGTTGATGTACTCCTGATAACATCATTTTAAAAATCCTTCTCTAATAACCCCCCTTGAAAGTACAAGATTTCTGAGCCCCTGGGTCAGCTTAATAGAGAATTGACCGTAACGTAGCAAGCAGTTTTCTGGAACCAAAATCAGGGGGTGCAAGTAAATTTGCCGTCCGAACTTCTTAAAATCCTTACTCTACCAACTATCTCATATGATAGTGTCAAAAAGTTAATAAATGTGCTTGAAGCAAATATTCTGAATTTCTATTTAGATTTTCTAGGTCATGAAGTTGTTTCAATTGCATATAATTAAATAAAAATAATGATAAAGAAATAGTAAAGGGATTCCAGTGAGAATTTAGTGAAAATTGAAAGTGAATATATTAAAGTGGCCGTGAGGTGCATCTGTAAACAAGCTGCTTAATGCAGATATTTCTTCAGGTTCGAAACCTCCAAGCATTAAATTTAAAATCGATAGGCTATGCTCACCAGTAGGTAATTGCTTCTTAACCATCTATTACTCAAATCATAGTAATAAGATAGGGTAGTCTACAAACTAAGAGAGCCATGCTTTACGATGACATCCATTTGTTTTTGAGCAGAAAATCATACTAGTTTTCATTATCTCCTTCTGTTACTTTACACTTACGTTTTGATCTGCTAGCAAATTAGACACATGAATAGATGTAATTTTGTATTGTTTCTTTTTTGTGATAGTCCACTCTCATCATGCTCTACCAGATCTGGAGTTTCGAAACCCACCAAAATAAACCCACTGGTAGGAAAGTGCAAGGGAAAAATAGAGCAACAAATAATCCTCTCTTTATTTAGGGCTTGTTTCTAATATTCTTATTTATTTTCCCAATTTCCCAGTTTACAAAGTTAAAGTAAGAATGTTTCATGAGACAAGTAAGGATTTGAGGAAAACCGAATCATGGATGCTTTTCACTCCACTGTCACAGACTTTGCGAGATTTCTTGGAAAATCAACCTGCGGAAAAAGAAAATTTACCATCATTATATCAATTTCATGAAATTTTTCGAGAGAAACATAGCTATAATTCTTTTTCAGGAAGAGCAACTTTTTCGCTTGTGGGATATACTGTGTATACTGTAATCAGGCGATGCTAATCAGCAATCTTTTATGCTCAGTGGCCTAGTGGTTACCGTGTCTTTTACTGACCACCAAGAGCAAGACATAGAGAGGGTTCGATCCTTCCCGGATGAACGAATTTGAAATTCATGAATAAGTCAAAAATGATGTTTAGTTACCTTGGGTATCTGGAAAACCAAAAGAAAACAAATAATTTTCGCAATAATAGTATACATACATCGTATCCTCTTAACACTGCCAAGTGGAACGAGAGCAACTGCAACGGAATGACAGTAAGAACTCCCTGCAGACAGTCGACAATGTCAGGAACTTCTAACGTTCGGAATGCTTGAGACTTCAACTCTGTATTGCCACGAGAACAGATGAGTACGGGGCGTCCTTGACGAGCCTTGACTTGTTGCACTGCATTCATGCATTTCTAAAATAAGAGAGATTTAATCTATATTTAACTCACAGTAATTAGAATATTTAAAACAATCTCAAACGAACAGTTCTTCGTCTTTCTTTGTAAGCATCTTTCATCAAAAAAGGCTGATAGACTAATCCTCGTTTTCATACCTTTGAATCCAAACGAGACAAAATCCAAACTTTTGATTTGTTGATTTGTGCTAAAATCAGCACTGAGTGAAAGAGGCCTAATAAGTCAAGACTTGGTTCAAAAATTAAATAAAGAAAACATACATTAATCTGTAAATTAGAAAATTTCATTTTCAAAAGTTATCCTTGTTTTGTGGCATAATTTTCGTAAATTAAAAAAGGCCTGTTTATTGAATACCTTGTTAAATGGACCACTATCGCGCTCGTGTTAAAAACACTGCACATACAAATATGTTTTTGTAAGATGTCGTAATGCTGGTTTGCATGAATTTTCAATTCATTTCATTTAATTCGCAGCAGCACAACTCAAAACCCGTGTCAAGGGCCTAAAACCTCATTCAGCAAGCTTCATATAAGCCTGAATATCATGATACACCCAACGACTTACTGGGTAAGTTTTATCGTTCATCGCAATCATAAGGACAGGCATATCTTTGTCAACAAGAGCCAGAGGTCCATGTTTTAGCTCTCCAGCTAAGATGCCTTCTGAGTGCATGTAGGTGATTTCTTTCACTTTCTGTGGAAAGAAAACCAAACAAGAAATCAGGTTTGAGTTTGCCTTGAAGATCCAGCTATTGCAACATCAGGAAAGAGGTAAATTCAGATGGGGGGGGGGGGCTAAACGTTGCAGTATTTCAAGTGGAGCATTTGGCATTTGTTGTGAATGCCATTTAGTAGTTGTTCTTATGAGGGAAGGCAAGAAAGGAAAAGCTGTTGGACATACCATGAATGTTTGCTTTACATCTGTACGTTATACATCTCAATCAAAAGAGTGATGTCTTATTTTCTTGTCTAGGAGACTTTATATTATTTACTTGCAAAAATTTTTAAGGCAAATAATCGAATGGTAATAATCAAGTGTTGGAGATTTGAGAGCTCTGAGAGCTCTACTGTGTTAAGGGCCTTTTCGATTTTTAGTATCTAACAGCGGGTTGAACGTATCTTGCTAGGGTGCTCCAAAGAAAAAGGGGAAGCTATTGGTGATTAAATCAATTCGCAACATAACCACAGGAAAACCAAGAAATGGTTGTAGTTTGAGATAAAAATTATATGATAAGACAGTTTTTCTTACCCCAGTTGTTGTATGCATTATTTTATATCTAAATACTATCGTTTGTTGTCTATTCCTGAAGTGATCCACTTATTTGGGCTAAGTCGACGAAACAAAAGGTGTATTTCTTTGTTCACTGTGTTCTATTTTATATCTTTGATCCCTGTGCTCTGAAGAATGCGTAGCAAAAGGCTGCGCAGGAGACAAACGAAAGCATGAAAGAAGACAGTCTCCTCCTTTTATCTCAAAATATTTATCCTGTGAAAAAACGTGAATGAAACAAGACTCCTGCTTACCAAGGCACCCTCCAAGCATGTTGCGAACTGATACCCCCTTCCCATCACCAGCAAGCTCTTCTCACTGTGAAACTGCTGTGCCAGTTGATGAATTTCTTCATCCAACTTTAAGACTTCTTGAATTTTGTCTGAAATCAAATGAAACTAGAGTCAATACTTGATAAACGTGGGATACAGCCCAGATGCCATTGAAAAAACACAAGAATTCAAAATTTTCAAGTAAAACTAGTGTTCAAAACACACAAAGAGTGCTCATTCAACTTTAAGACTTCTCAGATTTAGTCTATAATCAATTCCAACCTGAGTTAAGTGTTGATAAACGTGGGACGAAGCCCAGATGTCTTCGGAACAGCTCAGTTAATTCGAGATTTTTCCAAGTAAGACTAGTGAATATGGTTCAAAATATACAAAGAGTGCACAAGAAGTCACAAGAACGACGAGCGTCAAAGTTAGGGTCTGATCAAAAAACGCAACGTGTTCTCCCCGTTATTTGAAGAATCTATTAAGTCCTCCGAATTCTATCATGCTAGTAATAGAGCCCTAAAAGAACGAGAACTCGATAACACTGTTTTCTCTGAAAACCCTTAAGGCAAATAATTTCAAGTTGAAGTCCCACAAGTTCAATATGATACTCAGTAAAGAATTAGTTGAAGTTATTCACAAACCAGGTAACTGCTTCATTCCAGTCATGATTTCTTTAACTCTTGCTTGTTTTGAAATCCTGTCCTCCGCCATCATCACTGCAAACATGGCCAAGGCGAGAAACTGACTGGTGTACGCTTTCGTGCTGGCAACACCAATTTCCGGACCAGCATTGATATGGACTCCACACATGGTCTCACGTGATATGCTGCTACCAACAGTATTGGTTATTCCGACCAACAGGGCACCACGTTTCTTGCAGTACTGCAGTGCTTGCAATGTGTCAGCAGTTTCACCTGGGTATTAAAACATTTGAGGGTTTAAGATTAGTGACTAGTAATACGTTATCTCATAATTTCATTAGGGGAGCAACGCCAGTAAGAGGTGATGCGTTGGATTGTTTATTCATTAAGAATATAATCGAGCATAATCGAATCTTCAGGGGAACTTCACCAATACTGTAGTGAGATGAAGTTATGGAAATGATGGACCTAAATTTTCCACAGAAAAAACGCAAAACGAGGCTTGATAATCTTTAGGAAAAGCACAGTTGTTTACATTTTCTTGTCTTGATCACGTCAGATTTTATTTCTTTGTGCGAGAAAATTGCTCAGCCTCGTTTTGTGTTATTGCTATTGTAAGTTTAAGCCCGCCGTTTACATACTTTCATCCTCCTACAATACATATTACAACAATAAAAATGAGGACAATTAGGACAATAAAGATGACAATGCTAAATAAAGAAGACAACATAATGAGGTTTGGTGAGTCTAAGTCTTAACAAAAGCTTCTACATCACCCTATATTCTAGCTTATTTGGAACAATAAGTTGATAACTTTGATTTGTGGAGGATACATAAGAGTAACTCTAAAAATGCAGACATTATTCACATATCTTCTTGCCCGAGGGGTTGATTCCCGGGGCGGTTGGGTGATTCAGCTAGAATACAGCAAGATCTTACCCCAGGTTTCCATTTCATTTCCATTTATGTTCTCAAAGGGTAAACCCCTTCGAATTGGTTAGTGACTCTGAACGTAAAGATATATTTGCAAAATATAACAACGATAACAACAGAGAAAGAAAAAAATACCATTGTCCATCTCTTACGGTATATGATGGGGATTTGACACCAACTAAGGTCTCATGAATGGGATTGATTGTATAGTGTATTTTCGAATTCTCCCACTATCCCCCGGTATGGATCCCTTGGGCAAGAAGATGATGCAGACATTAGTCTCACCTGACTGGCTGATGAAGAAGCACACGTCATCTCTGAATATCGGCGTATTTCGATCAAGAAAGTCACTCGCCAGCTCTACCATGACAGGAAGCTCAGTGAGTTCTTCAATCAATTGTCTCGTCTGAAATCAAATAAATCACGAATCAGTAAGTGATTGTCTAGAATTAAATTCAGTAGCTAATACTCGTATTATGTGATCCCCTGTGTTGAACGATAAGTTATAATTTGGCAACTTCATATTTTAGACCATTATCAAAACACACTACGTGCACAAAAAGAGCTATGAATTCATACCTCAAGATTTTCGCGGCCCATCAGTCCGGCTGCCTCATCAGCGAGATCGCAAAAGTTTTGAGTTATATTCAGAGTTCTATTTGAACATGTAGTGCGTTTTGATAATGGTCTAAAACATGAAGTTGCTAAATCATGAATCAGACAGAATGTTTAAGATATAGACCAGGGTCTAAGACTATCCGGACTACGGCACCAAAGGCCCAGAATTTATCCAGGTTTCCACAATCAGGTTGTAGAACGGCTTCATCCATTTTTGGTAATCTTTGAATCTTAGCTAAGATGAACCCTAATTAAATGAAACCTGGGTTGTTTTGCAGACATACTTTTCAGCACATGTAAAAAAGAAAGAGGCTGCATTTTTGTTACCACATTTTTATAGCAACATACACTGGCAGAGGAAGTGAAACTACAGCTGATAGTTGATGGGCTTATACTCTTACTATCTCCGTACGGTATTGGTTAATGCGCAAAGCACAAATATTCCACAGAATAGGTAGAGTAACTGCAGAAGTACATTGACAGTTTAAAGGCAAATATGCTTACTATCTTTGCAAGGTATTGATTTATGTGTAAAACACAAAAGGCCCATTGCATAGGCAGACTAATCGAAGCAATATATTGATAGTTGATAGGTTAATACGCTATCTTCGTAAGGTATTGGTTAATGCGCAAGGCATAAAGTCCCACTGAATAAGTAGACTAATCGGGCATTTCAACCCTGATTCTTCCTCTCAATGTGTATAGGCCTCATAATTCCTCTTGCCTTTCTGCCTCAAATTATAGAGAGCCGACAAATTATCTCCTTGCACAATATGTGTCGAGTCTAACAGTGCATTCTAACCAATAAACCTTTAAAGAAGGGTTGACTGACCTCACCACTCCTTCATATCTATCACAATATAGGTTCATTTACCAAATCAACGAGTAAATAATACTTACAGCCACAGCACTGTGATAACTGGTTCCACAAGCAATGAAAATTAATCTTCTGCACCTTCGAATGAAATCCATGTGCGACTGCAGACCACCAAGGGTAACAGTATTAGTCTCGAAGTTCACCCTTCCTCGCATTGTGTTGAAAATGCTGTCTGGTTGCTCGAAGATTTCTTTCTGCATGAAAGAGCTGAAGTTCCCTGTCAGAATTAAAGAACTTCCAGAATAAGTCTTGTTGATAAAAACCTGTTTCAATTTATTTGTAATAGATTAAAATTTGATTCTAAATTGTGTAAATCAGATTTTAGTTCACTTGATAATTTGTAGAGATGTAAAGGTGTAATTGAAGTTTGATGCGAAAAAATCTTTTTACCTTTCATAATCTGTTGCAGTTCCATTTCCAGTTTGATCAGCTCTCTTGTGATTGGTTTTGAATCATCGTGCTTCAGTCTTCTGATGGACAGATCTAGAAATAGCAATGATTCAATTAGGAATAGGTCATGATATGTTGAAACAAAGAAAATAAAACAAAGCAAGATTATATTCAAAAAATACTTGAACTTAAGGATGGCCAGAAAAATTGGAAACATAGTGAGATATATACTAAAGCTTCGCGCCTAACATTCATCTGAAGTACTTGTTTCAGATCAAATACCTCTTGAAGTACTTCAGAAAAAGAACGAAATCGAAACCTAACAAATTATTTTACCCAGACTTGGATCGAAATTGGCTAATCAGAAAAGAGGATGAATCAGAATGATCAAATACATAGCTGCTTTTATTTTAGTTGAAGCAGTTGTGTAGCATCAGGGCATGAAAGACAGAGATTTGAGAAAAAATGTATGATCATCTGAAATATGAACAATACAATTTTTATCCTTAAAAAACTCTACAATTCTCGGAAAAGGACCACTCTGTTTTGTGAAGCTTCTTGTTGTTGACCAATCCCCATTTTGTTTGAATTTTTACATCGTTCGAAAAATTAGAATAATCTTAAAAATTCATGGCGTTTTTGTGCCTCTTTAATATAGATTGAAACCAACTCAATAAACTTACTTCCATCGATAACTACGGCTACATCTTCGTCTTCTAAGAATATCACGCTCTTTGTATGCTCGATGATTGCACTGAAATAAACAAAATATTTGAAAATAGATGTCATACCATCTATTGATATGATTCGAACCAAAGATATAGCTATATATGTAAATGATACATTGTTAAGAAACACTTACTGATGTATTTTTGCAATGCCTGTAATGCAGTCTAGTGATTAAAGGCATTAGATTTCTATTCCTTGAAGGGTAACCTTCGTAGGTTCGAATCCACGAACGGACGGAATCATGAACTACAAGCCGTCAGTGAACTCAGCTGTCCATCCTTCCTAGGTCGGTAAATGAGTAACCATGATATTCGTTTTAGAACATTAATTCTGGGGCACAAGCTTCAGGTACAAATCAGCTATACGCTGCCAAACATTAAACCTACTTTAACATGCAAAATGATTGCTTGCTTCCTTGCTTGCCTAAATTAAAAGGTTGATATGATAAGGAAACATAGCGAAACACGATAAATACTAAAGCCTTACTCCAGGGATACTTATTGGAGACACACTGGTACTCATTGGCTCTTATTAGAGTGGTACGACAGAAAGAGGAGGAAAATGGTACCCAACAGTTCTCCGAACAATTCAAATTACGCTTTTTTCTCAATAAAAATGGACTCAACACTCGTTCCAATGAGGAATACATGAGATATAGAAATAGATGAAAATCTTTGCATCACAACCGTATAGCAAACATTACCTAGCATCTGATGCAAAGAAGTACTCGATGGAATCATCATCTGCCACATTAAACTGAGTGAAAGAGTCTTTTTCCTCTGGAGCTTTCCGCTTCTGTTCTTCAATTATTGCTAAAAGTAAAGAGCAACAATTAAAAACAATTGATAATTCAAAGAACTAGGCTACATTTACACTGCACCGGTACGAGGGCGGATACGGTATAGAACCATGGCGTTTTGGCCTTTCGTCTACACTATACCGGCACAGATATGAGTTTCAAATATTTGGCTCTAAAAACGAAAAAAATGATCGATCCGGTCTTCAGAGATCAGCGAGCGAGACCAATGGGGAACAGAGAGAAATATATTTTGATAGAAACGTTTGATCAGGAGAAAAATGCGTGAAAGAGGGTGTTGGGTGTGGCTAATTTTGTGGAACTACTTCATAATGACAAACAATCAAATTAATCGACATAAATTCAGGGAATTGATAATTGTTAATTGATAAATATTCAAAGACTTCATATTTATAGTGTTATCATTATAAAAATATAATATGTAAAAACTAACTCCTAGGTGCGAGCAGATACTCACCTCGTTTTCCTGGACCCATGTACGTCACAGGAACATGATCAACTGTGATCGGTTTTGAACTTTTCACGCCAATCAGCAATGGACTGCCTTTTCTGAATAACACAGAATGTTTGAAATCGATAATATGATTAATAAGGAGATTGCTGGCTCCTGGCGTCTTGATTAGGCACCGTTCATTATGTATGCGTCAGGTATAGACATACTACATCTCAGTTTTCTGCATTGAATTGAATTACTGTAATTGCTTCAAACTTTGTGAGAGATGAATAAGAATCAGACAAAAAATGCTGAACGAATACAAGGAATCACGTATTAAGTCTACCTCAGGTACGCAGTGAAATAAATATAAAGACTACTTCTACTTTCACTGTCTCTTTATCGATATATTTTCCTGGGTGAATTTCCCGTTCAACATGCTGATTTGACTAAGGTAGGGTTTCGATCCATGTCTCGATTTATTTGTGTGCGTCTTGCATATATACATGTTATCACAAATCACAAGAAAGCACTTATTCATCTCGATAAGCCTGTTTTGTGCTTGCTCACTCGTCAGGAGATGTACTCATATACAACCTATAACTTCAAAATAGTTTTATCAGTACATCTCCTGACGAGTGAGCAATCGAGAAACAAGCTTGAATGTGTAGTGTAGGTTGTCGAGATGAATGTGTAGTTTATTGTTTTTTTCTACCAATTACTTTATTTACACTCTACTATTATGTATTGAGCATCATTTTCCGAAATCGAAACACTGGCTGTATAATATCACCAATCATATCCAAGAAGGAGATTAATTACGTACCTTGTTGCCACACATTGGTTTGGAAAAGCCTGACTCTTGAACACTAAGGCATATGCACCATCCTAAGCAAAGATCAAACCAAGAATAACTATTACTCCTGGTGCATAAAGTCAAATCTTAGGAGCTTTGACCGTAAGATATTTCCTAACACAACATTCTGACCCATCATTACTTTCAAGGTCAGAGTCTTGGGAAATTCAGAATCTTGAAGTGGGTTATTTCATAAAAGTAGGAAATTAGACTAAAAGTTTGTGTCATTCATCCCTGGGTTTAAAAATGTGGTATCTTTTACATAAATCGATTTCCCATGGTAGGAAATTCAACTCTATAATTTCACATAGTTATCATCAATTACTCAAAATCTTAACCTAACCTAGCTTGTGGGATCACAATCTTCTAAGATCAAGCCCTAGAGTTCTCCTTGGATGAATTTAATGATTGGAAAATATTTACCCTCTATAAAAAGTAGCAACTTACCAATTGAGCGACAACGGTTTCCACAAGCTCTTGAAAACTGCAATGTGGACCATCAGTCTAAAAAGATATGAAATGATGAAAGATTCAAATCCATTTATTTAATTCCATATAAAGCAAGAAGAATGAAAGTCCTTGTTTTTGGAACTGAATACATTTTGCTTCAATTTTCCCCCTGAAAATCCAGTCAGTGGAAAGATTACGTAATAGTCATTTCACCTATGAATATCAATATTGACTTTGAATTCATATAGAATTCTTTACAATTCCCACTAGAGGCATCAAGTCGATAGTTGTTGTTGATAGTTGATATGCAAATATGCTTTCTATCTTCGAAACGTATTGGTTTATGCACATAGTGTTAAGGGCCTACTGAATAGGTAAGCTAATCGAGTAGTATGACCCTTATTCTTCCTCTCAATTTGACCACACCTGAATCCTTTTTCGCATTTCTGCCTGGATTTAAAGAGACAAATTCTCTCCTCACACTTTATGTCACTGATCTGACGAGGACCCTTCGAACAAGGGTTCAGTGATCTAACCACCTGGGCATCCCTACCACTAGATTATAAAACTATCTGATGCAACAAAAACCTAGATCACCTTTCTATCCTGGTCATAGAAATACTTCAACAGTTTCACAATCACTTCTGTGTCAGTGTCAGATTCCAAGGGCATTCCCTTTGATTCCTAACAATAAAAAAAGAACAAGAGACATGATTTATTTGAATACATTTTGAATCAAGCACAATTGACTCATATACATTAACCAAAACATAAAAGCCCAGTAACTCTCTTCTTCAGTAACCTGAGCTCTTTAGGGATTTTACTGTGCATGACCTACCTCCTAAAAAGCCCCTTCACATTATGGTTCAATAGAACTCAATGCTCTAATCTAGAAAATTTTAGAGGGGAGGCTACTTAGTCACGATCACTTATAGTAGTGAACTTTGTGTTTTTTCAGAAATAAAATTATACATTTGAGGTTGGCTAAAGGAAGTGAACAACATGCAATAGTAGGAATGACATTGTTTTTCTGTATTTCTGCTTACATATGGCAAGTGAAAAATGGGCACATTCATGAAATTATTTGCATATGCCCAATTATCTGCAAGGTAACTCTTTATTCTATTTCAGAATGGGGTGCAAGGCCTTGTTCCAATAGGATGTGTTGATGGTGGAATTCTGAATTAAGCAGCAAACTTACCAGAAGTTTCTTTATTTCTTTATAATTTGCAATAATGCCATTGTGTACGACAACAAACTCTGCAATGAAGAAAATACATTAATCAAGTTGCTGACTAAACCTTGCAGTGCAAAAATATCTTGGCTTTATCATCCAGTAAATATCCAACACTTTCAGTTTCAGGGCTCCTAAACGGGGGATGGGCAGGGGGCTGAGCTTCCAGGGGCCACATAAACCCTTTGAACAATGGTGGAGTGATTGATTCATTTTCTTCACCATGTTTGAGGAGTTCAACCATATATCATCTTCAAAATCTCTTATTTGAAGTCATGAAATCTGTTTTGTGATCAGCGATAAAACAGTCTTACCGTTATTTTTATCTGATCGCTGTGGGTGAGAATTGACGATATTTGGTTCTCCGTGAGTTGCCCATCTCGTATGTGCGATTCCAAGGTGGTTATCAAAGTTTTTGCTGAATTCAAAGTCGGACTGACCTGCAAAGAAAATTATAATGTTTTATAAATACTCAATATTGATACAAATACATCATCATCAATTGCTTGCTCTGACATATCATAGCTGCTTCCATAGTTTTCTATCTTTAAGTTGTCCAGGGAAGTTTTGTCGGGTTCTGTCCATTCTTTGATGTTATCTCTCAATCTCTTATACAGTTCTCCCTTATATCCCTTTTCGTTAATCATGCCTTCTAGACAGATCTTTAAATACTAAGGATTATTGTTTTAGTGTTACAAAAAGTTTGAGTACTTTATGGTAGAAACACATTCAATTAAAAACACAATCTCCTTAAAAAATGGCTTTAAAAATCTACAGAATATCTCAAAGAAAATAAGGACTCTTCAAAACTCAAGGGAAACAGAAAGCTTATCTAGCTTGAGCTGTTAATTAAAGATTCAGAACAAAAATAATGGGTAATATAATATTAGATGGTAAGAAAGATTTTGTTGGCTTACTACAAATGTTATAGATTAAAGATACTTAATGGAATTTGAGTGATATATTAGCAAATTTCCTTTAGTACCTTTGGGAAAATAACAGTTCTTTTAATTCATTGCTAAATGTTTTATGTTAAGCTATTGATTTCAGGGAGAAAAACATTGGAACTTACTGTGTACAGATTTCTCAAGATCCTTCACTTTTCCTCTTTGCTTGATAAGTCTAGACAATACAGAAATAATTTTAAAGGATGTTGTAGATACTTGGGATGATTTGTGACAATTTGCTATAATCATAAATGAATATAGGTACTGATCTCAAAATAAGAAATTTGGGTAAAAATATAATGTCGTCCAACTATGCAGTTGAGGCTAGTCAATAGAGCACATTTGTCATTGCTAACCTTGTGACAACAAATTTAAACTTGAAATAGAAAAAGAATCAGAGAAGACTTCTAAACACAAGTCAAACCAATATTACATCATTTAGTTTTGAAATAAATAACATAAATATTGTGTGAGATAAAGTCAATCAAATGAAGGTACCCATTAAAAAATGTATACCCTACCTTGTGTCAAATATACACCCCTTTTCACAGATAAGACTATCCCCATCAACTGCCAGTCCTAAAATTTACAAAAAAATTACAAAATCTAAAACCAAGTATTATTGCTCCTTGTCCAAGATAAGTTACCCTTATGACAATAAATTAGACCTTTACTTTTCTGGTGTATCAAGATCCAGGTCCATCACATGGAGGCAATGATGAATTTTTGTTTTAGATTGACCCCTATTTATAGATATCTACAACTACATTATAAATTCAAAATGCATGGTCTGAAACATTGAGTTATTCTACCTTGGAAGAACGAGATGTTGTTTGAAGATTCACGATATTCTACCAATATTTTGATTTTTGGTATCATGGGACAATATTTGATGCGACAAAATTTGTAAAAGTACCTGCTGAATCGTATCCTCTGTATTCAAGCCGTTGGAGACCTTTTATTAGTGTTTCTAAGATATACTTTCTGTCCCTTGACACTCTGAAGTTAAGGTAGGCAAATATTCCTGAAAATAAAGAATGTAAAGTAAGATTACATGTTATCAAAATCCGCAAAGAAAAATAGTGTTGACAGTTGATAGGCAAATACACTTACTATCTTTGAAAGGTATTGGTTTATGTGGGAGGCACAAAGGTTCCACTGAATAACCCTGGTCCTTCCTTCTTGATGTGACCATAACTCATGATTTCTTTTACCTTATTGCCTGGAATTACAGAGAGCTAGCAAATTCTCTCCTCACACTTTATATGACAGGTCTGAAGGTGGTTTCAAACCCAAAACCCTTTGAACAAGGGTCAAGTGATCTAACAACTCAGTCATCCCTGCCACTGTAAGAACAGAAAAGGGACAGTCAGGAACTTTGGAAGGGATGAAGCCGTTGACCATTTTTAGCCTTGTCACTTTTCAATAATAGCACATAAAAAGTGATCTCCACACAAAACATGAATAGAATCTCCTTCAGGAGCGAGGAGAAGCTGTTTCAACAGCCCCTACCACTGGCAACATCCCTGACAATTCAGAAGAATCTTTCATGTGATTGATGTGACTTAGGTTGTTCATTCAAGAGTGTGCCTTCATAGCTCGGTTTGGATCCTGCACAGGGCATCAACGAAAATTGGAAACACAGCAAAACATTAGGATCAAATATATTAAGTTGATAGTTGATAGGCACATACGCTTACTATCTTCGCAAGGTATGGGTTTATGTGCTAAGCACAAAGGGCCCACTGAATAGGTAAACTAATCGAGCAGTGCGACCCTGGTCCTTCCTCTCGATGTGACCACACCTCGTGATTCCTTTTGCCTTTTTGCCTGGAATTACAGAGAGCTGGCTAATTCTCTCCTCACACTTTGAGACAGGTCTGAAGGTAGTTTCGAACCCGGGACCCTTCGAACAAGGGTCAAGGGATCTAACCACTCGGCCATCCCCGCCCCTGACTCGGCCATCCCCGCCCCTAAGTGCTCTTAAGACAGCAGTAGATTAGTAGCCACTAGACCACTTAATTGCTAAATTCTACTGAAACTAACTGGCATGGAAAGTATTTCTAATTATCCAAACCAAGTCTCCAGTATTTTACTTTATAAAAGGACCTTTACAAAACTTAGGGAGCTTTTTCGTAATACTTGGTGTAAACCAATCATTAGTTAATAATAAAAATAACACTAAACTACGAACCTATAAACTATTTAAGAAAGAGTATAAATCAGAAACTTATCTAAATATCCCTCAATTTAAATACAGGAAGCTAATTGCAAAATTTCGATGCAGTGATCATCAACTTAGAATTGAAACTGGCAGACACCAAAAGGTAGAATTATCAAAACGAACATGCAATGTGTGCAAGTCTGGTAAACTGGAAAATGAAATTCTTTTTCTAATAGAGTGCGAAGCATATCATGAAAGAATTTTCTCGGAATTAATCTAGATAGGGGTTAAATGTGACACAAATAGAGGCCATATTCATTGAAATTTTGTCGAGCCGGGATTTTGAACAACAAATCAATTTTGGAAGATTCTCAGAATATACCACAGAACATAGAGCACAAAGGCTAGTAAATATACACTGTGAAGATATCAATCTTAACTAACCTCAAAAGACCATGCATGTTTCCACAGCCCCAAATATACCTATTATATTTGTTTTTTTTCTTTTGGACTTGTAGTTATTGTTGTGTTTAGGCCGTATACGATAAATTGTATATGTGCTTTTTAATAAAATAAAAAAATGAAAAAAATGAATTCAATAGCCATCCTACGGCCTGGCTTCTTGGAATAAAGCAGAAGAAGCTCCACGGCTGACTTGTGCCCTATGTACACTTTCTTTCTATTTCACATTTAGACCCATAAAAAGCAGAGGAAATGGGACCCCCTAATATTTCCTAAAATATATTGTTCTCAGAATGGCGCTAAGTTTTTCTATTGTTGTGAGCAATTATCAGCTGCAACCTAATAATTTTTCCCTAGCTACAGTGCTGACACACAAAATAGCTACAAGTATAGGGTCCATATCCTGTCCAACAGCTATGAATACATACAGCAGTGATTATTTGTATGATTATGATTACAGTATTTCGGACTTACAACACTTTGAAATAAATAAAAAAAGTCATTGTTCGGTTTGTTGTTGAAGATAACGTTTACACAAAAGCAAAATTGTGTGAAAAGTGTATACCCCTACCCCAAATACATCATATTGTTCCTTAGTTAAGATTGTGTGAAATAAAAACCAAACAGCACCAATTTGAGCACTATGACCTTTGGTGTTAGGGTGACTTCATACCTTACTTATGATGTGGTTAGATTAGGGCCTAAAAGTCAATGGCCTAAATTCAGTTAAATTAAATCGACTCTAAGCTGCCTGGCCCTGGCAAAAATTATCATATAACGTAATCATACAATGCAATGAGAATATAAAAGCTTACCACACATTTTCTATCAGTATTGTCTTGATTCCTTGGTTCTTCTACGCGTATTTGAAAAAGGGAGGGATGAGCAATCTTGACCTTCCTTGCTTCATTCAGAACATGATATGTTGTGGTTGTGGCAGTGCTACGTGGTCAAATGGCGATTCCCTGAGGCGATTGGTCAATCGAATTGAATTCAGCCAATCAAATCACGGGATTTATGAAGACGTCTTTGCTCGGAACTGAAGTCTTTTGTTTCTTTAGTTGTTCAAAGAACGGAGGAAATGCCAAAATCAAAAATATGTATCAGGCAAGCAACATTTCCCGATTTAAGGTACAAATAGCTCATGTGATTCTCACCCGCCTGTTTTTGGTTCTGATGGTATTTCTTGTTCCGTTAGCTAAAATAACTTTCGCTTTCAAGCCATAAGTCAAGTCAGTAATAGCACTACGTAGCCTAGGCAACTCAGCTAAGCTCAGAAGTATTTTTGCACTTCATTTTGCCTTTAGCTTTTGGAATCATCTTCAATGCCCTGATATTTGAAATCATATTGAAAACAACGTATGATATATTGCACATACACTTGCAAAGATTGTTAAATCATCAAAGATTTTTACATCAATCTAATTTAAATTTGGTAGAAACCAACAAAATTGGCGATATTGTATGATTCTAGTTTCTAAACAACACGTCACCAATCTCCAGTTGCTCTCGATTGAACTCGACTCTGGTTTGAAATAAATAAAGGTGAGTCGAATAGAATAATTTAATGTTTTGGTTTGTTTAGTAGAAACAACTGTATTCTGAACCTTAATTTTTTCTAGTTTTTAACACTTTTCAATTTACATTGACCATTACTTTTGGAAACATTTACGTTGTAGTACAAGATCTGAAAATCATCAAATCTGATGATGCTTCCAAAATGAGATCAGATCTCGATCGAAATACAATGCATTCATTTTCATTTAATTTCCTAATCATCTGAAGATCATTTGGAGCTCTGCTAGTCGATTTAAAATCAACATGACGATATTGAGATCAGCAAGGAAGTGGTAAAAGATTGAAGTCAAGAGTCAAGAAACTGTTTTTCTTCCAAGAAAAGTTAAAAAGGAACAAGCTATATCGTAGAGCAAAGAGGTCGTAATCCATAATGAGTATTTCCTTGTTTTTTCCTGGTCTTTCACCTTCCATTAAAATCAATTCATGGATTGCAAATTGGTAAAGCTTCACCATAACCAGGGAACCAGGGGCATCCCCATCCTCTATGATTCCCAGGATTCCCTGAAGAGTTTTCCGGAAGTTGATTGGAGAGTTGCAATTTGTCCAGCAACAGCAGCAGCAACATCCACGCACGCAACGCAACAAATTCTGTTCTGTTTTGTAATGGCGTCTCCTGGAAGCAGTAGCAGTGGCACCTCGCCCCATTTGGTGGCCTCTCCACCTACAAGGACGGGTTCTTGGAAAGTGTTATCAAGCCAACATTATGAAGGTAGTTCATCACTGCAGAGGGCGAAATACTAGCTGCTCCAATCCTAGCTTACTGCTTCTATCTACTATTAGCTTGGTAGATAGAGTGTAAGATTGCCCACAGCTCAGGCATTAGGCCTTTTAGGCCTGTTTATTTAGGCTGATAGGGCTAATAGAAGTGCTAGCTAACTAAACATTGTTTGAGCTAGATAGTCCTGTAATGTGCAATGATAAAGTAATGATAGTGTTTTGTGTAAATTGCTGCCAATTCTGTTTTGTGCAATGGGGTGGAGCCGGACTGGAAAATATGCACTGCGTGCAGAAGATCTTCCGCGCGCAATTTCAAGTAAAATAATGTATCTATTGTTCTAGAACAATAATCAGGTGCGCAACTTCAGCATACAGTGCGCAAACGTTCCAGTCTAGGGATGGGGTACGAGCTTCACTTACATCATCCTAATGATGAAGACGGCCTTGCCACAAACAATGCTTAATGATGAGGCTGACAGCGGCTTTAGGATACGCCTCCAATATCCGTAGAGTTGGCCACTTAAAAGTGAATACCAAGAATCAGTGTGTAGAAAATGATTAGTTAAAAACTGTACTTACAGCTTGATAATGTGCCCCATACTTCCCATGCTTCCCGTAGAAACTGTTTTAAATAGTTATTATTGAACTCAAAACAATAAAATCTATTTTCCATAGGCATTGCGATTCTACATCCGCAGTTTGAAGAGCGTGATCCAAAAATTACCTCAATGCCTGCTGTTACGAATCCAGATACCACTTTAGATAAGGGTAAATTACAATATATGTTTTATGTTTTGTAGATATTGCAACAGTTCGTGCACAATTTGTATGTAAATAGATGGAATTTTATTTGATGTTTTCCAATCAGAAAGAAGTCAAAATAAAGTTGCTTTACAGCTCATTTGTCTCTTTGTTATGAAAATAAAACTAAATCATAAATTTTATTTTGTAGGAAATTATGCATCGTACATGGAGAAAGAGATCTTTGAGCAACCAGATAGTGCAGAAAGAACTATGAAAGGAAGAATAGACTTTGAAAATTATAAAGGTATCAGATACATCATTAGGGATTATTATTTAGCAATTTCAGATATTAGTAAGTACTAATATCTGAAATTACTAAATATAATAAATTGCCATACCTAAAATTAGAATTGAAACTTTTGGGCTTTTTAAGCAATTTTTAAAATTACTATTGGTATGAATTGGTTGCTATGTTAAACAGTATCCCTGATATTTCAAGTTTCTTTTAAAAATTGCTTAAAGAGCCCAAAAGTTTCGATCCTTTTTTCAGGTTGACACATTTCCTTTGTCGATTTTGGATTTTGAAAATTAAATATTAAAATGGAACCTAAATGTTATTATACCCCTAATAGGCACTTTCATAGTTTTTCTAACTCAATAACTTCCGAACTTACCAACTTCTATGGTTTAGGGAGATGATAATTTTGCATAAATTAGAAAATTACCTCCTGAAGATAGGAGTCTATATGTTAGGGAGTTGGTGAGTTGGGAAATCTACGACACCTCCTAATAAGAGTCACAAGATTCATCAAGATGAGATTCTAAGTAAAGAGTCAAGCTCCAAAGTTTCAAAGGTAGATTAGATATTTTACTAAAAAAAGGAAATTTAGAAGATTCGTAACAGCAAAAGTCATTTCTTGTGTAAAAGCGAAAGAGAAACGAGACAAGTTTGGAAAAATCTTACTCTAATTTTCATTACCTGGATGGTAAGTGAAGGCAACATGATTTGAATAAATTGTTTGTATTACGGTGGCTATCAAATGTCTGCCTGGTACATCATATCAGTTCTGACTCCCAGTTGAATAAACTAGGGTCCTGGAAATAGTATCAGCTGTAAATTACAAAAGGTTGAGATGGTATAGGCATGTTTGTCGCAATGAAGGCAGCATTTGACAAGCTGCAGACCTGATGGTAGATGGAAGGCCTGGTCGTGGTAGGCCAATGAGAAGCTGGGCTGACACTATCCAGGAAGATCGAAAAGCTTGGGAAATGACTAAAATTCATCCAATGGACAGACTCCAATCAGAGTCAATAGAAGGGAGGTCCTCCCTTCTATTGACTCTGCTCCAATGGAGGGAGGGACTTAAAACTACCTTTATTCACATGCAAACTGCTTCAAGGGGAAACGTAATGTAAAACGAATGATGATAATGATTCTTTATATTTTAGTTGTACTTCGTGGTATTCAGCCATACATGGAGGAAATAATGCGTTGTAGGAGGATAATAATGATAGGAGCTGGCTCAAGTTTCCATTGTGCTATTGCTGTAAGCTATCACAAATTATATTTCTTAACTTAATATGTGTTTAAATCTTAATTAGTATTCCAATTTATTCCTTTTGTAGGATTCAGTTGTGGAGTAAATACGAGTATTTACTATTTAGTATGTGATATTTCCTGAATAATGTTTTTAAATATTGTAAATTATTGTCACATTGATATTTTCAATGTTGAACTCTGTTTTTTAAATCAGCCATTTTAGTGAAAAGTAAGCTTGTTCTTTTATTTTCTATTAAGATCCTTGCCTGAGTATTTATCAACTTTTTCAAATGTTTTATCCTCAGACTCGTCAAATAATGGAAGAATTGATAGAGCTTCCTGTCATGGTTGAGTTGTCTAGTGATTTCTTGGATCGAGAGGTTCCCGTGTTTCGAGATGATGTCTGTATCTTCATTAGTCAATCAGGTAAATGAGTAAGTTAGTTTCTGCTTAACGTGCTTGCCAAACCAAGGCCCAGAAGTTTTATTTGAGTTGGAGCACAGATAGATACTGCAGCACTGCATTACTACTTCATGGCTCGAAAAGGATTTAATGCATAACTTAAACCTTTATTGATAAAGGTCTGGAGCTGGATACACCAGATACTAACTAATTTTCTTGATTTATGACAGTGGCTAGCATGCTTGCTTTCAATGGGTACACTACCAGTTTTGAGGTCTGTTCTGGTAACCCAATTACGAGAATCTACTTTACTACATACGGTAGAATGAGGTCTTAGTGTGGTAAATGCATCCATTTCCTCTATACAACAATTTAAGATTTGAAATTATTGCCTATTAGTCGGTGTAGCCTAGTGGTTAAGGCAATGGATTTCTTATCCTTGAAGGGTATTCTTTGTGGGTTTGAAGCCACAAACGGTTGGAATCATGAACTACAAGCCATCAGCCACCTCAGCTGTCCATCCTTCCAAGGTCCTTAAATGAAAACCCAAGATATTTGTTCAGGAATATTAATTCTAGGGGCACAAGCAGCAGGTTCACACCAGCTTAACATTGCCATACTCTGAACCTGCATACAAATAAATCTGCTTGCTTGCTTGCTAGACAAGACCTGGATTTTAAGTTCAATGCATGGAGATTTAGAATCTCTGGTACCAAAGTTGCTTGTAATTTTGTTATTCTTTTTACAATATAAAGGGCATAGTCCCTTATCTGTGTACTTTGAACATTTGAAAGCAGAATGAACACATTAAGAAACAGACAGGTCTTTCTGTGACTACGTGTTTCATGCTTACGCACTCATTAGACAGACTATACTATTCGTGTTGTATACTACGATTGCTCTATACTCACGTACATTGTGCACTATAGCCAGGGTAGGCACTACCTACTCGTGTTACTTTAAACATTAAATAATTCTTTTATCAAGGTGAAACTTCGAGCACTCTGAGTGCACTGAGGTATTGCAAGATGAAAGATGCTTTAGTCATGGGGATCACAAACACAGGTAACTCTGATCAAAGTCGTGAGCCAGTAACAATTTAGCAGACATTTCATTGTTTGATTACTTGGATTGGATTAGTTGTATTCTAATCTCAAAAGTTTTAGAAATGAAACCCTTATTTAGATTTGCATTTTTAAACTGTATTTTAGCTATAATTCTAGCTGTATTCTTGATAGATATAATTCTAGCTGTATTCTTGTAGAGCTAAACAATTTGTTTCTAGGCCTGATAAGCCATACCTCTTTTGGGTTGGATGCCTTTGGATTGGGTGGATGGGGTAGATCATTATCCTGGATGCTGCTCTAAGATCCATCGGGGTTTGATTTTGGATCAAGCGGGGTGTTTTGGACCAGGTGGATGCCTCTTGAACGGGCTTAGTACCATCCTTGACCGGTTAGGGCATTATCCTTGACTGATTATGGATGCACCTGGACCGAGTGGGATATAAGAATAGATTACAAAGCTTGTAAATACGTCTTTTTGCTGGAAAAGATTTATGAAAGCATAGTCAAGCAATATTTCTTCATTATGTTTCAGATTTTTGTTAATGAATGCGAGGCCTCCTCTAATCAAATAGAAATATTTTTTGACAGTGAATAGCACGCTATCAAGAGAAACATACTGCGGAATACATGCGAATGCCGGATTAGAAGTTGGTATTGCGAGCACCAAATCATACACAAGTCAAGTCCTTGCGATTATCATGTTTGCATTGATGATGGGAGAAGATATCATTTCAAAACAGAAACGAATCAGAGAAATTATCGATGGACTGAAAGAATTACCTGGTAAATATATGACATGATAGTCACTGTTGAATACCCATGATTATATTGTTTCCCGTCTGTGCTGAGTGAATAATGTTGCTAGAACTAGTTGAAGAGGCATACTGCAGCATCTGCGTGCCGGTTAGTTATTCCTCACTGTTTCACTGTATATGTAGAGAGATATAACGATCTCCACTCTTAATAGGTCAAATTTTCAACTATATATGTGAACCATTCCGGTTGTTTCCTTGCTTTTAAAGGCAAACCCCCTGTTTTGATTTAGTTTCTATCTAATTCATGAGTTGTCATCACAGATATATGAAGTTAGACTTTATCTTTTTATTTAGATAACATGCGAAAAACACTGGATTTGAAAGGCAAACTCGAGAAGCATGGGAAAGAAATAAACAGCAAGAAGAGTTTGCTGATCATGGGAAGAGGATATCAACATTCGACATGTCTTGAAGGAGCATTTGTAAGAATTAACATTTATTGTTCCCAAACCGTCCTCGAATGAGTGGAAAAAATGATAAATAAGTTTGAATGAGTATTGTTGAAAATCATTTCATGATAGTTTAAGAATTGTTCTGCATTTGGTGCATATATTTTTAGGTAATATCAGAATCATTTCGAAATCAGTGAAAAATCATTCCTTGGTTGTTTAAATCTTCTGATTTGGAAGATTCCGCAAATATGTTGGTGGTGTACCTAATGAAGGGATCATTTCTACGACCTGCATTATGGTGGGTCTTTTTTCAATGCATCATAGGATTTTCGCCTCTTGGTAGCATGAATTCACAAGACAAAATGTATTTTTAGGAATGGGCTACACTAATTGTAATATGGCCTAACCAAGTCTCAAACATTGCACCTTTCCTACCACAAGCTACTGTACTAACTGCAGTCTTGATTAAATCCATATCCTAATCACCAAATCCTAATCATATCCTAATCACTAAATCCTAATCATATCCTAATCACCAAATCCATATACTAATCACCAAATCTTAATCATATCCTAATCACCAAATCCTAATCATATCCTAATCACCAAGTCCTAATCATATCCTTATAACCAAGTCCTAATCATTCCTAATCACTAAATCCTAATCATATCCTAATCACTAAATCCTAATCATATCCTAATCATCTAATCTTAATCATATCCTAATCACCAAATCCTAATCATATCCTAATCACCAAGTCCTAATCATATCTTAATAACCAAGTCCTAATCATATCCTAATCACTAAATCCTAATCATATCCTAATCACTAAATCCTAATCATATCCTAATCACCAAATTTTAATCATATCCTAATCACCAAATCTTAATCATATCCTAATCACCTAATCCTAATCATATCCTAATCACCAAGTCCTAATCATATCCTAATAACCAAGTCCTAATCATATCCTAATCACTAAATCCTAATCATATCCTAATCACCAAATTTTAATCATATCCTAATCACCAAATCTTAATCATATCCTAATCATCAAATCCTAATCATATCCTAATCACCAAGTCCTAATCATATCCTAATAACCAAGTCCTAATCATATCCTAATCACTAAATCCTAATCATATCCTAATAACCAAGTCCTAATCATATCCTAATCACTAAATCCTAATCATATCCTAATCACCAAATCTTAATCATATCCTAATTACTAAATCTTAATCATATCCTAATCACTAAATCCTAATCATATCCTAATAACCAAGTCCTAATCATATCCTAATCACTAAATCCTAATCATATCCTAATAACCAAGTCCTAATCATATCCTAATCACTAAATCTTAATCATATTCTAATCACCAAATTTTAATCATATCCTAATCACCAAATCTTAATCATATCCTAATCACTAAATCCTAATCATATCCTAATCACTAAATCCATATCTTAATCACTAAATCTTAATCACTTCCCAATCACCAAATCATATCCTAATCACCAAATCGATATCCCAATCGCCGCATCAAGATAGGCCAAAAAGAGTACTAGTTTGAGGAAGGATTTCTTCTCTCTACCCTATGGAATCCATGGTTTTGATGTATTTGCTTGTTTCAGAAATTCATAATTGAAACCTCGATCTTCCTCTATATCTATTTATTATTTGTTCCTCTATATAGCCTATTTATTGGTATATTCGTTTTTCCATTTCCTTGACAAACATTATTCATTCTGACTAAGCTGCATCAATATATGTTACAGGTTTTTCTAGCTATTTTTAGGTTTAACGCCAGCCAATAACTGAAGAAGTCCTTTTCAGTGGTTGTATTTTCTGCCTAACCACTCAAAGCCTAATTCTTCAGAACTGACGTAACTATGACGTCACAAGTCTATTCTCACATCATGAAATTCTTCCATCTACAGAAAGTAAAAGAATTAGCTAACATGCATTCTGAGGGAATTCTCTCTGGTGAGCTAAAACACGGACCATTGGCACTGATTGATAAAGATATGCCCATTGTTATGGTGATTTCAAATGATGCCACGTATGATGTGAGTCCATTCTGCCTTTTCTCTTCTCAGTTGCTCATTCTCGTTATCAAGTATTGCCATAATATTATCGTTCCGCACCTGGATATGTGAGAGTTGCTATGATACCAATCTTTAGCCTTGGAATGATGTTTGCTAGACTGGCTGTTGCTGTTTGCCATCCTTAAACTCGTTGCCAATGGAAGAGAAATCCTACTATCAAATATGATGACCTCTTCTCTTCTGGTGAACTATTAAAATCTAGGATAGCATTCTATTCAAAATTATGCTTTGGATTAATTTGTTTGTCCATTTGTGTGACCTATGTAGTCTCGGTATCATAGGCAAAGTTTTGTTACAAAACCAGATCTCGGTTTTAAAAATTGTGATATTATGCATATGCAAGGGGAGCAATATTGTTGGAAATAGATAAATTTCCATATATGCCCAGAGCAAGAGCTTGCAGTCTAGATCTTCAGTGGAGGTCTTGTATCTAATTAATATACTAATACCTTGCGAAGATGATGAGCCAATCTGTCCATCAACAATTATAGACTAGTAAAAAACTTTTATTATGAATATAGAAGCATGCACAAACATCAGATTTATGTTTTTAGACTAGGTGCATTCCTATATCTTGAAAAATGTTGTTTTCTTTCACAGAAATGCATAAATGCTCTACAGCAAGTAACAGCTAGACATGTAAGTTCGTGTTTTTAATCTTCCATGTTTTCAATACTCCGAAGAAGAAGAGCTCCTTCCCTTAGTTGCTAATCTAAGAGGATGTAAAGAGGATCGAAATACCATAGCGTATTTTCTTTTCATGATTTGGAATTCGGACCTCATCTGTATGTTAATGACTTTTCAAAAGAAACTTAGACCTTAGCTTTTGTTTAGGTGGTTACATATCAGACAGATTTAATAAGACAAGAACAGGTCATGCTCTAAGACGGTTCGATAATTATCTTCTTCAGTAATTTTTCTAACTTTCCTTACAATGATTTGGGGACTTAATTTGATACCTAATCAACAATAGCACTGGCATTAGAAACAAATTAGCCTATTTGGAACCTACTTAATAGAAAAAATTGATGTAGTCTGGCAGATTGGTATAGTCTGTCTGAAGAGTACAGAAGCACGAAACTCGGAGCTACAGAAGAACCTGTCTTTTTACTGAGAGTAGATTTTTCTGTACATCTCAGTCATAAGTATTTTCAAGTTATTTGCATGAATAATAACTGCTCTTCCTTTTGTGATATTTCATTAAAAGTAGATATGGTGTTCCTATGAATAATTCTTAAATTATGTCCTGTCTTTGGTGGATTTTTTGAAGGAGTTGCCTTATGTTGGACTTGCCATAAGTCTTTGTCTTCCTCTTTCCTCTTTTGAAAAATTACTATCCCTGAGCCTGCAAAGCCTACAAGTTTAAATTTCAGCCTAGAATCAACAAAGACTTGTAGCAAGTCCACCTACTGTAAAAGATAGCCACTACACGACCATAATATCCATATTCTGTCTGACTATTTGAATATCATCTCATCATGCTATTAATTCTATTGTAGAGTATCTTTGCTTTATCTTAGGGCAAGCCGATTATAATTTGTTCAGACGAAAGTGAACTGAGTAGCTTTAGTGAGCACATAATAAAGACACCGAAAACTGTCGATTGTTTGCAATCCTGTTTGAACATCATCCCACTTCAACTGCTCTCCATGTATCTGGCGCTGAACAGAGGCCATGATGTGAGTAATATCAAATTCTTTACCTTTTGGTCGTTGGAGCTGACTGCCAGATTTTTTCTTTATTCCAACCATATATTTGTCAAGATTTAACCTACCCCCGGTTAAGGTCTACCATTTATAGCTATTTTTGGCTATTTTTTATTACTGATAGACGAAAAAAGAATAAGACATGAGAGCAAAAAATGAAATCGATATCATTTATAGTTTAGATAGGATTTTGGGTTGAAGTTGCCCCCGACGTGCAATACGGCCGGGCTCAAAGAGTCTGGGAACTGATGACGCGCAGCCAGGAACACAATCAATTTCATTTGCGTTATTCACAAATGGTAACATACGGGCACTGCGCCGTTCTTATGGGAATCCATTATGGGGATCTTTTAAACCTCTCTCTTTTAGTTAAAAGGATTATGATTTAGATACAACCCCTAATTAAGATGGTAAGGATGAGGGTCAAGATGACCTTTTTTCATAATGGTCCTCTTAGAGGTGAATGACAGAACTGAGTTTTGTAAAGAGTTTTGTATGGTTTTTGATAAACTTTGCCCAGACTGGTAACGAATAGTAGAATATCACTATTTAACAATTGCTTTTTAGAAAGGTCATTTCTTTGCAAGTTCAACTTCCAAATTTTCGATAAACAAAGAGAAGCGAAATTAGATACGAGCTATATCTAACGACCTCAAACTTCCTCAAGTATTTACACCCACATGTTGCGAAATGCATGCGAACAACGCGTGTTTCAGTATGCACAATATGGCAATTAGTAAATACACCTCATCAAATTTAAGTTGGAAGCGCTGTTCTTCTGCAAGTACACTCTTTTTTCTTTATAAGAATAAATTTTATAAGAATATTGAGGCTCAAAATTGCCAAAGAACAATGGAAATTTAAGAATAAACAATGGAAAAGTTGAGGCTCGGAAAAATCTTGAATATTCTTATAAAAAAAAAAGAGTGTATTAACTAAACATTTACGATATATTTGATTGCTTCACGACTACGGACCTAGACTCACTAATTAGATGGATAATCACTTCCCAGGGGCAGAGGGTTTTTCTTTTATTGGGAATCTAAAATCTCATAAAAAACCAATTTGTAGGAGCCCACCGGCTGGCTTAATTCTTTTTAATCCAGTTTTAACTAACTCCCATGAAAATAAACACCGTGGGTAATGTCTGTGCAGTTTTGTGGGAGGTACAGTAAGTATATTGAAGTTTGTTCAGTACTATGGGGGATACCATCAGTACTGTGGGGGATACCATCAGTACTGCTTAGGGATACTGTCAGTACTGTAGAAAGATACTATCAGTATCAGCAATGTGGAGGGTGTTTAGTTCTGTGGTGGAATATCATCAGTACTGTAGATGGATACTATCAGTACTGTGGAGGGTTTTCACTTGTAAGTGATAGTATCAGTATAGTGGAGGTAATACCCAAAGTGCTAGTAAAATCCCTCCACAGTACTGATGATACCCTCCACAGTACAGATGATATCCTCACAGTACTGAACATCCTCCACAGTACTGGACACTCCACAGTGCTGAACATCCTCTACCATACTAAACAGACGTTCCGCAGGGTGATATAAGTGCTTTGTGACTCAAGTAAACTTTGAAAACTTTATCTGAACAGGTTGATCAGCCAAGACATCTCGTAAAAGCAGTGACTGATGAAAATTTATAATTTGGGTTTGTATACAGCGCCAAAGATTCGCTCCAATCAGAGTAAATAATCAATAATTTCTTATAACTCTTTAATAACTCTTTATAAATATAATCTAGATTTTCATAGATAACACTTTGTAGTTAAACATTTCAAATAGATGAAGGCAAATCTTCGAATTAGCCCTTTGAGGCTTATTTGATAGAAAATATTTTAGGATTGGGGCTTATTCAAGGTTGGGGTGTAAAAAGCATATCACTTATATGTTTGCCCCAACGACCACGAGGAATGTCATACAGAGGAATATGGCGATATATAAAGTATTACCAACATCAGTTAAGCCTTCAAAATATCTTTCATTAGGGGGTTATTTACAGGAGGGGGTTTTCTTCGAGGATGGGGGCTTGATCAAGGATTTGCGGTATATGGTAATGCCACAAATCCATCGATTATCCAAACAGATTGAAAAATTTGTGAGTGAGTTTGCAATAAACTAATAGCCTGGCCTTACAAAGGCTAATTTTGTTTGCAGTAGAGACTCGATAACATGCACTTAAATACTACATTTAGCAGTTCGAGGTCCTAGTACGTTTGATAGGTCCTGTAAGAGGTCTCAATGCGAGGTCCTATTTGTGGTACAGACTTTGCACCTATTTGTGCTACATAAAAGTTCCACACATAATTGTTTATAACTTACGCTGTTCAATATTTCTAGCAATAAACGGGGACATGTAAAACACTGAAGTGCTTATGGTTATTAGCATTGGTTTCAACAGCTCCTTTTGCGAATTTTTTGACCCGTTTGGATAATTAAATGGGATCTATTTACTCACATAAATTTCTATGGGGTTTAAAAATCAGAATTGTGGTGGGGTTGTTTAATTTTTCATGTGGGGACCTAACTTATTACTCAGATACTATTTCCTCGTTTCTGGACAGGATGGGCAAGTGAAAATCACCCCCTGTTGATAAAAGATTTTTAAAAACAAGGAGATTGAAGAAAAATTGCACCTGTCTTTTTTTTGTTTTAAAACATTCAAGTTACTGAATTTTTGTTGTCTCGTAGATGATACCTTAAAACTTTAGCACCAAATTTTGCAACCGTAAAACCCCATACATTGATACTTTTTTCTTGGCCATCCCATATTTTAGTCCAGTATCACAACCAAATTATTTAATCATATTTTTGCAATAATAGACAATAAGTAAAATTACACTTGACCTTGTCAATCTAGATAAATCACTCGCATCATATATTCGATAATTTTGCAATGACATAGAATTAATTATGATAAATAATACGTTGGAGATCTCGTCTTTTTTCACGACTGCCAATAAAATCCTGGGTCTTTTCTTTCTTTCACAAAGCAAATTCATTCAAGAAACAATATCATATTGATTTACAAAGAATCAAATTAGTTGGACGTTCGAATTGAGAGTATATGCTAGTGTGCAATAATATTCGGGGTTTTTTATATTACTACTTTCAATGTTTTAATAATACTCTGCGTTGTTAGTAATAATACTCTTGGTTTTTAGAATTTACACTCCTAGGCAAGAATATATTTTCTATATTATTCAAAGCAGTCGATATGGTCAGTCCCGTTGGTTTGTTCCTCCTGGCTGTCTTCCTAAAAGGAGGTCAACCCCCAAATGAGTCCACTGGAACGATGATGGCTCGGTGTTGAAAGATCTTATGCTATCAGGTAAGAATGCATCATATCCTGAATCATAACTGTTGCTGCATGAGATTACTCAAGCAGGGTAACAAGACATCCTCCTTCCTCTTGGCTTGCCCCTGGTTGTGAGGGCGCTTAATTAACTCAGATTGGGAGATGTAATGAAGGCTCGGAGTTCACAGAGTATGTGTTACCAGATCAGAATGCACAATCGGTCATAACTTGAGTCACTGCATGAAACTACAAGTGCAGGTACACATGACATCCTCTCTCCCCTTAGCTTTCCCATTGTTTTGAGGGAAATCATCCGAAATAGCTCGAATTTAACGATCATGTCTCGAGATTCGACAATTTAGCGAGTGTGCTCCCAGGCAAGAAAACGCTATCAACTGGATCGTCTCCTTGATCTATAGTGAAAAGCCAGAGCAACTATAGATGGTATACTCATGTTCCTTTGCTTGTCTCCTTTCGCTGGAAGGAGGGGAACTCAAACGTTTCAAACGACACGACCTCGTCTTGGAATTCAAAGATCGTGTGCTACCAGTCAAGAACACGGGATCGTCACTTTGATGGTAAAGCTGAACAACTATAGGAGCTATTATGATGTGCTCACTCGCTAGGCTGTCCCTCGTCTGGAAATATAAGAGGTCTACCCAAATGTCTCGAATTCAACGGTCATGTCTCGGAGTACAAAGATTGTGTGCTAACAGATAAAGATACGACATCGTCTGGCATCGTTCCGAAGATCAATTGTGGAAGAACCAAAATAACTATAGATGGAATGCTCAATTCACTTGCCTTCTCACTTGGTTGAAAGAGGAAGGAATCATGTTTCAGAATTCAAAGATCGTGTGCTGCCAGGCAAGAAAACATCATCATCTGAATCATCTTTTGAGTCACCACGTGGAATGACCAAAGCAGCAATAGATGATATACTAACACCCCTTCGCTTGCCCCTCGGACTTGGGGGAGGAAGGCTCAAGTGACTCGAGTGGAAAGACTTGTTAATTTGCACGTTCACGACTTTCTTTTTCCTCGTCAGCTGCTCTGAAAAACTCTTTTGATGACGTCTTTTCTTTTCCTGGGGTGTGACGTCAGTGAACGATGACGTAGCTAGGTCTTCGTCATTGGAGGAACTGGGTTGGCCTCGTTCAGATGTTCTCACTCCGTCACTTGCTGGAGTGACTGCTCGAGTTTGGAATGAGGGAACAGTCAGGAACAAGGATCCAGATCGTTGTCTCTCCACCGGGTTGTGATTGGCTTCATCCGAAGAAGTTGAAAAAAAGACTAGGAAATAGAGGTTGACTAATTTTATTCTATGCTCATTAAGTCTCTATAGCTTTATACGAGTTTACTTACAGTACCACATCCATGTGGAGAAATATAAGCGTGATGCATTGTTTGGATAGGAAAGTCTGGACCCCAACACACGGTTAGAGGTGTGAATAACTGTATTTAGTGAGTTTGAGTGAATTACTTAAATTGTTAGGCTGACTCAGCAAGGGACTTGGAATCTATATTGCCTGTAGAGATGGGGTGGACGAGGAAAGGGAGATAAAAGAGAACAGACTCGAAGGGGACAACACAGAATGGGACAACACAGAAGGGATGAAACATTTGAATTATGGAGGATGGGGAGTAGCAGTTTGAGTTGATGGGGAAAGCTAAGGTGTGGACAATGTGGAGATCAACATACAGGAGTTTTATCCTAACTTTCAAGCTAGACATGAAGGAAGATTGTGTACTGGATGTGCTGAGTCCTTAAAGTTCCTCCAAAAATCACCTGAGACATACAATCTAACCTAGATGAGCACAAAGCAAAAACTAAATGTAGATGAAAACACTGGCTTACGCGTTACTTATACTACTCCGTAAGTGTCCGACAAAGCTCAAGTAGCCATGTAATATCTCAGAATTTTCTCACCACCCTGAAGTTCTGTACCATTTCAATGACAGTTGGGCCGGATTTTCTTGGATGGAGTTGATTCAGATAGGGAAACATTTATATTTCAGATAAAGTCATATTCATTTATATTTCATCAAGCCATGGTTTAGAACAATCGGAAATCACGAACTAGAAACTAAGTTGGGATATTGAAGCTGACTTACCCATGCTGATGGAGCCTAACTTGCTAGATCTTGGGATGGGAGGCGAATAACAGCAAATGACGCCGCGAAAAAGTCTTCTTAGAGATTGTCTGTAGCTCTTGTTGAATGCGATGTAGATAATTGGGTTGAGCAGTGGATTGAGGTTTGCCAATAGATGCAAGATGTAGTGGTAATCTTCATCGACGTGTCTTGTTATCAGTGCTATCATCCGATACATCTATGTGATAAAAGAAATGTGTAACTTAAGACGGTCCTGATGGGAGTGCTGATCTCAAAGCCTAGCACTAAGATTTATCTTGATATAAACGAAAATCCCAATCCCAACCAGGAAAAATGAGAAATTCTCAATATTGACGTGTTTAACAATTGAATAGTCTTTGGATGGTACACAACTTCAGTATAGCCAGAAATATCGGAAACATAGCGAAACGAACACATAAATTACTTAAGGATCCCCTATTCTGCAGACAGAAAGAGTGCGTTTTCGCCTTAGGACTCTTAGAGTAATCTTTTTGGTCAGCTCAATGTATTGTGGATGTTGATTGATTTTCCCACACCATACCAATCATTCACCTCTTTTCTGATTGGCCTATTTCGATCCATATCTGGATATAAAATTTGTTAGGTTTTTGTTTCGTTCTCTTTCTGACGTATTACTCTGTTGAGTGTCAGACGAAAAGCTTAAGTAATCTATGCGTTCGTTTCGCTATGTTTCCGATATTTCTTGCTATGTTTAACAATGCCGATCCCAATTTGCTTTTTCATTCTCAAAATCCCACTTCCGAAAAGTTCAATCCAATTTTCCTAGTAATAAGTTGTGTTAAAGTGTATAATTTAATGCTTTCACACCTTGCTTCGATCTAATTTTCACACCAGTTGTTCATATCTGAGTTTTGCGAACCTACCAATTTGCCAATTATCAAGATAACTTAACGACTCATTTTCTCAACTTGCAAATTCAAGCACGGCTCGACAATACATTTAAATCGTGTATAGTTGAACTGTACCTAGATTTACATATGGAAAAAAGATTTTGGCTATGTGGAAAGCTGAGAGTGAATCGAAAGTATCGCTAGCAGGTTTTTTATGAAAATGCAAGAATCACAAGTGACTTTTCCTCAGCACTCGTTGCAATAATATGGAAACCAAGTATAAATAACACGATATGTGATACTGCAAATAGAAAGCAGAGTGGTTGAAGGTACTCACCAAGAATGGCACATAACAAACCATGAAGATCAAAACAATGATGACAGTCATAAGAGTGTATCCTTGCTGCCGCTGACCACCGGCTCTGACGCCTCGCCTCTGCTGGAAGGAGAGTCTGGACGCGTGTTTCTTCTTTACCCTCAACTCCTGCACCATCCTCACGGTAAAGAACAGCAGAATGGATATGGTCAGCCATCCCTCCCATACCGTTATATGAACCAGGACGGTATCACTGCTGTTGCTAGGCTTGATCTCGAATGCGCAATACTGCCCTTCGGGGTAGAACTTGAACCGTCCGATACCGACGAGCGGTAACAGAAGATGTGAGAGTGACCAGATTAACTCGCCAAGCAATGCATACTGTACGATTCGGCAGGTCAAGTAGGTTCGGTAAAACAGAGGCCTAATCAAGGCGAGATACCTCAAAAAGCAGAGTAACAGAATTATCAAAGCGGTCCATAAGAGGAAAACCGATGACAAGTAACCGAATACGTTGCATATTGTTTCGTTGATAATCATCCGACCGGAGCAAGATATCAGTATCGGTATTATGGTCGATATGGAACCGAAGACATCGGAAATGACGAGGATGCGGACGACTAGGTGGGAGATGTTGGATCTGTGGTCTTTGAGTCTCCATAATGCCAGAACTGCTGCTAAATTGAGGATGAATGTGGTGAACTGAAGAAGAAGGTGAATGATTGATTTGGAGGAGCAGTAGGCATTTTGTGATGTTCTCGTTTGGTTCAGCATCTTCTGGAATTGTAAAACGTTGTCTAGATTTATAAATATAGCTCTTTATATATGAAGAATATCTCTAAAGAATATCTTCTTATAGATGTAAGATGAAAGAGAAGTCTGAATCTCTGGTGTCTTCACTGCAAGCTTTAATAGCTAATATCGAGACAACGCGTCCAGATTCCAGGATCATTATGATACGTAAGGTTGTGAAGAATGTCCAGCTTTCAACAGAATATCCGAAGAATATCTCCTTAAAAGATTAATCAAGATGCTCAGCTCCTTTTGTTATGGTCAAATACCGTTAAGATCCTTTGCAAGTTAGTTTCTTGATGATGAAAGCTCTAATAGGATATGAACAAGTCCAAATACCAGGATCTAATATATTAGGTTGTGAAGAATGTTTACCTTTCAATAGAACATCACCAAAGAATATATCCTTTATTGAAGAACTAAGATGCTCAGCTTCTTTAAATATGGATGAATAAAGTTTGAACGTTTAGATCTCTTTTTAGTGAGTATCTTCAATGCAAGCTCTAATAGTATTGGAAGAACATGTCCAGGATTTTTATGATATGTAAGGTTGTGAAGAATGTCCAGCTTTCAACAGAATATACCCGAAGAATATCTCCTTAAAAGATTAATCCAAAGAATATCTCCTTTAACTAAGATGCTCAGCTCCTTTTGTTATGGTCCAATACCGTTAGGATCCTTTGCAAGTTAGTGTCTTGATAGTGCAAGCTCTAATAGTATTGGAAGATGGAAGAACACGTTCAGATGCCAGGATCTTTATGTGAGGTTGTGAAGAATGTCTAACTTTCAACAGAATGTCTCCAAAGAATATATCTTTTATAGAAGAACTAAGATGCTCAGCCCCTTTAAATACGGATGAATAAAGTTTGATGTAAATAGAGTTTTAAGGATTAAAGCCTTTGCAAGTTAGTGTCTCGATAGTGCCAGCTTTAATAGGATTGGAACAACAATTCCAGAAACCAGGATCTTTATGATATGTATAAGGTCGTGAAGAATGATTGCTTCTTCCGGAAATTCTTGCAACACTGTAGTAAGAATAATGTAGAAACTGTATTTCGTTCTTGTGTAGTTATCACAATACAGTATAGAATTGAGGCTATGCTGGATGATAATGATGCTGTAACTAAATCGACAAGTAGATTTCAAATTGGTTTTCCTCCAGATAAAGACATATATCTTCCAATGACGTGACAGCTCATTATAAAATCATCTTGCTGTCCTGCAGTTATGTTGCAGATAGATAGAACGGAGATAACCCAGAATAATTTATATTGTAAGTCCTCGATATATATAATCCTTCGAACGATGTGACAGATCGTAAGAAACTCATCTTGCTTTGAAGCAGTTATGTTTTAAACATATTTGAATGATATAGATAACACTCGAGATTTTAAATTGCAACTCTTCCAAATATAGGCACAAACCTTCAAACGATGTCACAGAGCATAAAGAAATCTCTTGCCTTTTCAGCAGATATATTGCAAATGGATTTAAAGATATGAGGTAATGCTGTAAACCCTCCAAGGATGTGACAGGTCATAAGAAAATCTTCTTGCTTTTTCAGCAGTTATATGGCAAATAAATTATGCAAACACGGTAACGCAAATTCACTTGAATTTAAGCCGATGGCTCAAATATTAGCTTGTATCCAGTAGCGTACTCCAAATGTTTCATATGCCAATTAGCAACGTGTCTGCAACTTTCTCTTGCAGTTTCCGTACTAAGATTATCTGCAAGTTACCAAAATTCATTTGAAATCCTACTGCTCAAATATTAGCTTGTATCCAATAGCGCACTCCGAATGTTTCATATGCCAATTAGCAACGTGTCTGTTACTCTTCCATACCGTTTTCTTACTATCCAAGGAGATTGAGAAGACGTGTCAAAGATAATGAACACGTCTTAAACTCTCTATCTGCTCCATAGTAGAAGAATTATACGTTTGAAACTGGTAAATATACAAGAATCCATACCATGTCTTTATCCAGATCCCTAAAAGAAACATTTCAATAAAAATTTCTTAATTTCCTGCTTATGAAAACTTTTGTTCTGCAGCCCTTCTATTGCTCTAAGAACTCAAACACACATTAACTTGCCTCCTTGAAGATCCCTGTGTCAGCCTGGCTCTCATTTGTCTCACTTGACCCCCTGTGCTGATTGGTTATTTCTGCACAATAACAACATTTGTTAACTCATCTGATTGGCCCATTTCACATTTAGGTTAAGACGCAAAAATAGTTCTTAGGCTAGTGTTTCACTCTCTTTCTCACTTACTGTAAAGCCTTTAATCAGCACCCCCCTGTTCAAAGCTTTCACTGTTAAAACGAGTGTTAGAAGGAAAGCTTTAGTATTAGTATGTCTCCTTTTGTTTCTGATTTTGCTCGCTATTCAAATGTCATTTTGCATTATGTCACTTTGACTATGACATGTTTTGAACAATAACAAAAAACAGAAACGAAATCTTTTAAACTCTGATTCACCTATCGATCAACATTGTTGAAGTCCTCCTATCCCTATACTGCGTAGCTTATCTGTCTTCCAGGCAGTTACATATAAACTTATGACTGCGAGTCGAATAGTTAAAGGAATAGCCCCAAGGAATCGACGTGGCTTTGGCAAGTTTCAATAAATAGGCTCAAGAAACGTTCTCAAAGGTCACTCTGAGGTGATAAGAGAATAACTGAACAAGGTGATAAGAGAATAAGTAAGTCACTCATCGACCACTTCTCTACCACAAACCCAAAATTCATTCTAAAGGCAGATATATTAGAAACAGGGATGGTGGACCATTATTTGGTGTATGGAGTCAGGAAAGTGAACGCTTGGCGATTAAAAAAAGAACATTCCAAGCCAAAATTGGTTGAAACAAGAAATATGAAACAATATGTTAAGACCCTATTTCTGAACGACCTACAACAAATAGATTGGAAAACCATCCTTGACCCTCTATCCTGTGATCCATCTGGTATGGCGAACACATTTCAGGAAATACTTGAGTCGATCTTGAATGTTCACGCTCCAGTAAAAAGGAGAAGAGTTCGATCTGACTTGCTCCTTGGCTTACCCCGAGTCTTAGAAAATCGATGGCGGACCGGGATAGGCTACAGAAAATTGCAACTAGAATCCCGAAATGTGGTCTCTCTATACCAAACAACGTAATAGAGTAACAACAGAAATAAGAAACTCTATACAGGATCACTATGCAAACAGAATCAATGAAAGTAAAGGGGATCCGAAAAAAATGTGGAAAACAATAAACCGAGTTTTAGAAAAAGATGCCAAATCCACAACCCTTTCCGCCATTGAAAGTGAAGGCAAAACCCTTACCAAAGAACGTGATATGCTCGAGGCTCTTAACCGTCACTTTGTTTCAGTTGGACCTAATCTTGCAAAACAGATTGGATCCAAATCTGACGATGACTGCCTGAAGCATATCATCCCAGAAAATAGCGAAATGCTCTTTGAAACGGTAAACGAGGAATATGTCTTTAATGCAATAAATCGGCTAGAGAACGGAAAAGCATCCGGACCCGATAAAGTAACCACAACATTGGTAAAAGATGCGGCCACTGCTATCGCTTTTCCTCTCATGCTTATTTATAACGCATCACTTATGAATGGTACCTTTCCTGATATTTGGAAACTAGCGAGGGTCACCCCCATCTACAAAGTGGGTCCTAAAACGGATACAAACAATTACCGTCCCATATCTGTAATTTCTGTGTTCTCGAGGATGTTGGAACGACTGACACATGACCAGCTGTTTGAATTTCTCAAGACAAACAAACGGTTAACGAGCAACCAAGCAGCTTTTCGCAAGCATTATTCCACGATAACGTCGCTAATAGGTAGCACTGACTATTGGTACGAGAGCATAGACCACAGCAAAATCAATCTTACTATTTTTCTTGACCTAAAGAAAGCTTTCGACACGGTCGACCATGGCGTTTTAATGAAAAAATTGCGCGCCTATGGGGTAAGAAACAAATCCGGGGATTGGTTCGAATCATATTTAACAAATAGGAAGCAATTCTGCTCCCTAAATGGTGCGCATTCAAAAGCCAGAAAGGTCACTTGTGGCATACCACAGGGATCATGCTTAGGCCCTCTCCTCTTCATCATTTACTTGAATGACCTTGAAGGGTGCTTGCAATCCTCACGAGCTAGCATTTATGCTGATGACACTAGTTTGACAATTGCTTCTAGTAATTCAGTAAAATTGGTCGAAGATGCTCACTGTGAACTGCAAAACATCTCAGAGTGGATGAGAATAAATAAACTTAGTCCTAATCCCGAAAAAACTGAATTCATGGTAATAGGACACCCACTCAAGACTAGAAAGCATGACCTCCCAGAGATTCTAAAGCTCAATGACTCGGATATAAAAAAGGTTGATCAAACGAAATCCCTAGGCATTATTATTGACGAGAACCTAACCTGGGATGAACAATTCAAGCGTGTAAAGGGCAAAATGAGTGCTGGTCTCTCTGCTCTTAAACGACTGAAAAATATTCTATCACAATCTCAGCTTTGCAGTGTGTATTATGCCCTTGTCGAGAGTCATCTGCGTTATGGCGACGTTATTTGGGGAAGCTTATGTAAAACAAAATTGGCTGCTCTTCAGCGCCTTCAATCCTGAGCAAGGTCAATAATTGAAAATACAAAAATCAAAGATCAATGGTCTTGTTCCTGGCTAAATGTAGAAAACATTATCCGTTATGACAAGAACATGATGACCTACAAGATCATAAATAGATTGTGTCCTGAAAACCTTTTTGATAAATACCTGTCCAGATCATGTTTTTCTTCGTATAATACGAGAAATTCTCGGGATCTTCAGATCCCTAGATGTAGGACGGAATTCTTCAAAAAGAGTTTTCATTACACCTCTATAAAAAATTGGAATGATACACCTTCCACGATTCGTGAGTTACCGACTTTAAATCGTTTCAAACAAAAACTAAAAACGCATTTAAAGAGCTAGACTCGTTTAAAACACGACTCCCTGGAACAACAGCAGAGTAGGAATTAGGGTTTTAATTTGATTTTTAGCTTTTAAATTAGAAGTAGATTTTTATATTATACTGTATGCTGAAGGGTTTTTATCGTGTATAAATAATATTTAATAATAATAATGATAATAACTCTATTTTTATAACTTACAACGTTTGAAGCCAGCGCTAGTGAACTTTCATTGCGAAAATAGCACCAAATCGAGGCTATTTGAAATCGAAACTAAACCAAATGGAGGCTATATCCAAAGTGTTATTCAATCCTGGAGGAGGAAGATCCAATTCGAGGTTATAGGCTCTATGAACTTATTGGTTTAAATTTTGCTGAGAATACTTGTGAGCAAATTAATAATCACATTCTTGTCTGTAAGATCCTTTCTCGTAAGCAATTTCAGCTCGAGCTCAGTATTAGAAATTGCTTAGCTGAAGGAAAAATTTGAGTACTCAAAATTTATCAGCAATTGTTTAGTTTTTTACTCAAAGTTCTTGTTTCTTAGATTACAATCTTACAAGTTGTTATAAAACAAATTTTGGTGGTATCTTGCATGCTAAAGTGTGCTGGGGTACTAATATCCACTGTAACCTACTTCTCCATAGCTGCTGCACGATTTTCATTACCAATTGATCAGAACTAGAATTTTCAAATTGCCTAGCATTCCTCTATCCAGTACCAGAATTACTTAAGATTTTGTCTCTTCGAGTACACTGCCTTGCTTAGAAGGCAGTTGCCTATAGAAAAATAGGTGTATGTATCTATCTCCGGCCCCGTTCACACGATGCCGGATTCATATCGTTTCGGATCGCTTTTCATATCGGATAGCTTTTGGGCTCGTGTGAACGCATGAATCCGATACGCTTTGTGCTCCAGGACCTCTTTTTTGATGATGTGCGAACTTTTTTGGCGCCAACTTATCGACCCCTCAAGAGCACGCGATGCTTAAGCTGTCAAGTGGCAATTGTTTTAACAATAGACATTGTTTAGGGCCTGTGGGGGGTGCAGAGCGGAGCGTAGTCGTGTGAACAGAAAACGAAAGTGAATCCGGCATCGTGTGAACAGGAGAAAATTACGTATCGGATAGGCTGTGGAATCCGAAACGAAAGTGAATCCGGCATCGTGTGAACGGGGCCTCCATCTAAGACCACTGCACGGCTTACCCATGTTGCAAAACACTGCTTTGCTAAGCACATGACCTGAAGCATACAAGATAATAAGTTGGTTGAGAAACACCGCGACGCAAAAAACACACAAATAAGTTTGGTTAAATAATTGTTTCTAATATTTCGCCCTGCTAAGCAGGGCTTCCTCAGAGAATGGTTAAATTTGATCGAGAAATGAACGGTTAAGTAAAATAATTTGAATTTAGTAGGTAAGATATCATTGGTTACTGGTGGATTGTTGAAGATTAAATATTATTGGTTACTGGTCGATGGCCTGCTGTGCTGTGATGGCTGTGATGCAAGATGCAAAAAGTAACGTGATGTGATAGGTGGCAGTGTGTGTGGTGGGAACTTGATAGGGATGTTGGATAAGTGTGCGAAATTGGGCATAAATAATAATAGTAAGACGAGATGATGAGAATGAAATATAATGATAATGGTGTTGGTAAGAAATGCGTATGAAAAAGGAAATAAGAAATGAAAAAGAAATAAGAATAAGTTGACAACAAAAGGAAAGGCTGTGTAATAGTGATAAAAATACTGATAATTGTAATACTAGAAATAATAATAATAAAATAACTATAATGGACAAGATTTCAAACCTCAAAATTGTGTAAATATCCCTCATCATCAACTTCATGACTCTTATATTCCAAGGTATAACCAAAACTCTTATATTTATCCTAACTTTCATAACAATAACCAACAATCTGTAAGTAGCATTAACAATAACGTACATCACTATCCATATTATCCACAATATTTCTATCCCAAACTCACAAACATTCCAGCCACGAATTATACTAGTAGACCTCATCGATTTTGTTTTCCCCAAAATGTTTCTCCTGATTTTACTTTTCATCGCTTTGTAAGACAAAACCAAAACCGCTCAGCTTCCTTTTTTTATAATGTTAATCCTACTAACCATAATTTCGCTTCTTGTTACACTAACGACAATAATAACAAAACCGCTAGGAACATACGCAGCAATAAGCACAACAGCAACAACAGCAACTTTACTAACAAAACTAGAACTAGTACTAATGTCTACTCCTGTAGCAACAATTCTAATATCAACGTTACAACCAACATCACTCAATCTACTTCTACGCAACAACAACAACAACAACAACAACGACAACAAATGCTACAAGCCATTGATACCCAACCACAACAACAGCATAACACAGAACAAACCAATACAGCTAACAAAACCCGACGCAAACCACAGCACCTCGAGACCGAAACCGTCATCAACCTTTCCACTGCTACTCTTAACAAAGACGAACATTCCCTACTGTCACGAGGACTCAACTTTTGCCCCACACCTAAAAACATTGACTGGAACGAACTGAACGCGGACCTCAATGACTTTAAACGTAGACTTCGACTGAAACATTACTTTCAAGACAAAGCTGGCCAAGACGAGACCCAAACAGAACACGACGAGCACGAAACTACACACGAGTACAAAAAACCCAGTAACTGGACGCCAGCACGAAACCTCGACCCAGCCCTAGACTATTACATTAACAGCATAGAACGTAACATTAAGGACATACAGCCTACCAAGGTTTCTGACAATCTCACCAAAAACGAACGGGACGCTCTTTCTCGACTTGCCAAACGCTCCGACATTGTCATCAAACCTGCCGACAAAGGATCTGGCACTGTCATCATGGACAAACAATTCTATACAAACGAGTGCTACAGACAACTCAATGACACCACATTCTACGAGAAACTTGACGTTGACATGACCAACAAAGTTACCAAAACAGTCACACAATACCTGCAACTCATGAAACGGAACGAACACATAACCAAGGACACATACAGCTACTTAGTACCCAACCAACCTCGCTGCTCTAGATTCTACATCCTCCCCAAAATACATAAAAACCGACAAACCCCCCCTGGCAGACCTATCATTTCAGCCAATGGTCACCCCACGGAACACATCTCTGAGTTTGTCAGTCATGTTCTTAATCCTCTGGTGTTTAAATTACCTTCTTACATTAAAGATACTACCCATTTTCTTAACAAATTATCCACGCTCGGTACTCTTCCTGAAGGATCTCTACTGGTCACCCTTGATGTCTCATCTCTCTACACCAACATCCCTCACTCTGATGGCATCCAGTCTGCCAGGGTCTTCCTCAACAAACGTACTAAACAGAACCCACCTACAGAGACAGTATGCGACCTTATCAACATTATTTTACAGAACAACAATTTTGAGTTTGACGGACAATTTTACTTACAAAAACATGGTACAGCTATGGGTACTAGAATGGCGCCTCCATATGCAAATCTTTTTATGGGGGCCCTTGAAGCTAAAGCCCTAGACACTGCACCAGACAAGCCACTAGTTTGGCTACGTTACATTGACGATATTTTTTTGATTTGGACACATGGACAGGACAAACTCACAGAATTCATCAATACCCTTAACAATATTCATCCCACCATCAAATTTACAAGCGACATATCTCCCACATCCACCCACTTTCTTGACGTTACCATCACTCTCAACAACGACAACACCTTATCTACAGATCTCTACGTCAAACCTACAGACACTCACCAATACCTCCTTCCTTCTTCTGCACATCCCAAACACGTCAAAAACTCCATCCCTTACAGCCTAGCACTACGTTTACGCCGCATCTGCTCTGACAATACCACCTTTACTAACCGTACTAACGAACTACTTACGTACTTAACGAACAGAGGTTACAGACGGAAACATGTACGTAACGAAATACGGAAAGCTTCACGCGTTACTAGACAGGAAAGCCTCGCTACCAAACAGAAACAGCCCAATAACAGAACTCCCTTCGTGGTTACCTATCACCCAGGCTTGCCTCAACTTCGAAGGGTGGTTAAACAGCACTACCACATATTACAAAACAGTGAAACCTGCAAAGGAGCTTTCCCACAACCACCGATAGTCAGTTACCGAAAACCTTCAAGCCTAAGGGATCATCTGGTACGTGCCAAACTTAAAAGTAACGTCACCGGTACCCCAAAAGGCATACATAAATGTACACCACAACGCAACTGCCTCACCTGTAGCCATATTCTTGACGGGGCTAACACAATTACATTTACCAACACCAACAAGACATTTAACATAAAACAGCGACTTGACTGCAACTCTAGCAACGTCATCTACGTCATATAGTGTACGCGGTGCTTAAAGAACAGAAACACAAACTGTCAGTACATTGGACAAACAGGGAGGAGACTACGAGACCGACTACTTGAGCACCGCAGAGACATAATTAACAAAAAAGAGGACAAATCTGGCGTTGCAGACCACTTCTGTAGACCGGGACACACAGTCACTGACCTACAAATTGCCCCCATTTTACAAATGTACAGTAACCGAGAGAGTGTTCGACGAGCCAAGGAACAATACCTCATTGGCTTGGCCAACACCCTCGCACCACAAGGCATGAACCGGACTACCGACCGTTAACACTTTTCTCTGCATTCTAACCCCACTCTATAAAAATCTTGTCCATTATAGTTATTTTATTATTATTATTTCTAGTATTACAATTATCAGTATTTTTATCACTATTACACAGCCTTTCCTTTTGTTGTCAACTTATTCTTATTTCTTTTTCATTTCTTATTTCCTTTTTCATACGCATTTCTTACCAACACCATTATCATTATATTTCATTCTCATCATCTCGTCTTACTATTATTATTTATGCCCAATTTCGCACACTTATCCAACATCCCTATCAAGTTCCCACCACACACACTGCCACCTATCACATCACGTTACTTTTTGCATCTTGCATCACAGCCATCACAGCACAGCAGGCCATCGACCAGTAACCAATAATATTTAATCTTCAACAATCCACCAGTAACCAATGATATCTTACCTACTAAATTCAAATTATTTTACTTAACCGTTCATTTCTCGATCAAATTTAACCATTCTCTGAGGAAGCCCTGCTTAGCAGGGCGAAATATTAGAAACAATTATTTAACCAAACTTATTTGTGTGTTTTTTGCGTCGCGGTGTTTCTCAACCAACTTCTTATCAATTTCTTCGTCGTATTAACGCAGCAGTTAGTGTAAGTGGTTTTTTCTTTCCTAATCATACAAGATAATCCAAATATAGAATACGTTTGACCCTGACATATTTAACAAGCAGTAAAGGGTAATCCAGGATTAAAATAGATCACGACTGTCCTTTGAACGATTAAGTATCACGAATAAACTCATTTTTTAAAGAAACTATTCGAATTTCTAATGGTAAACTAAATTTCGTTTATTCTGAAATCAGCTGAATTACTTTTTTCACTTAGAGTTGAAACAAACCTCTCGCCTCGCGTCGTGGTGTAAAGAAACTAAAAAACTAAGCAACGTTCTTAGCAACGTAGGGGTAGGGAGGTAGGAAGGATTACAGGCCCGTAGAAAGCGGGGGGGGGCAGGGGAGCCCTTCAATAATGCTAAAATTCAATTGCACTCTCGAACAATGGTTGCCCCCCCTCCCCAATAATTTTTCCCAAGCTACGGCACTGGCAACTTATCCTACCCTCGTACCCTCATTGTTATTGTTGTTAAAGCTAAGATTCTGTGGTACGAATAGTGACATGGTTTGTAATAAAAAATTGGGTGTATCAGAAAAAGGCTTCACGAGTTCAAAGTCTGAAGTTTATTTTAAATTAGCTAAGTTTAGTTATTAGAAACAAACATTATATAAGATCTAAGAAACTTTTCAAACTTCTTTTACCTTCATAACGTTCGATGATCTAGCGGAAACAAGGATGAAAAATTGATGACATGGTCAAAAGCCAACTTGAGCCCTTCAACTTCTCTTTGTTCCCAACGACACAGAATATATTTGATCCAGGATAATAGAATATACCAACTGAACCACTCCGCTTCCTGCCTCCTGCTGCAAAACAATGCACCTAATGCTCGTCGTACTGCCCAATTATTATTTTGAATATTTTATTCCGTCTTTATTTTACATGAACCATCGAATTTGACGTCTGTGAGACAACTAAACTTTGGGACATTACTCTCTGTCATATACAAAGTATACAAAACCACGGTCATCAGCAAATATATTTTGTTTTGTTTTCCCAAGGATAAAGTGAGAAATGTCACGCGACATTGTAAATTTTTCCATTCCATGGAATTTGACACGACCTCGTGAAAGCCGTTGGGTCGCTGCTAAGCTGCCGACAAGGCTTGGACATTCTATCCACAGTGTGAGGTCATATCATAAAAACAGGACCAAAGAACGAACAGGGACTCCTGGGACTCAGAGGGAACGATATTGCATGGCATGCAAAACATACGAAAGATGGTGGACTTTATTTCACGCAATGCATCATAGGAAATGCGCCTTAGCAACGCAAGGCTACCAATATTGCAATGGCCTAACTCTTTACTAGCTACAGTCAGACTTAACCGGCAGTCGAAATGCATTTGAAATATGGCTCCCCAGCCAAGAATTTAATGAGGAAAGCCACATCAAAAGTGTGTAGTCGGTCTATCTTTAAACAAAGCAGCAAAAGATTTAGGCCTTTGGAGTCCTGGAAGCTATGCTTTGAGCCTTCTTCCTATCATGCACTGCGTAAATCTATTGATGTAAATTTCAATTTGCACTTAGGCCAATTGACAGGATGGCAGAAACAAAATGGATTATGGAAAGCTCCAAAATGAACTCCCAAGCATATGCTCGAGTTGAAAATTGCCCATACAAGTGCAATTTTTTGTTGAGGGGGTCAAGAGGTTTGAGGTTTTTATGGAAAATTTGCCAACCAATCATGGACCCTAAATCTTGGATAGATCCTAGTGCTTTTGGTCTGGGTTTTATATAACACACAGAATGCCGCAATCATTATGAACGCTAGGACAACATGAACGCTGAATAAACACCAAAGGAAGTTTTTTTTGTGAGAAACCACGAAACTCAAACGAACCTTTTTTCACGATTAAACAATTTAAGCAAGCAACATTTTTGAAAAGCTCACAACTTTTGAAACCTTGCAGCTGACTTCACAGAGGTTTGGGAAATGATTTTATTTGCCCTGATTGTGTTTTCTAGCGGCAGTCTCATGTTTCCTCTGTTTTGCAAATCCGGATTTGGACAATCTTGCAAATATTTGACAACTAGGATAACAAGGAACCTTATATTCTGTATTGTTTTGCTATGTTACAATCGCTGAGCTTTGTAGTCTTCGGTTGATTTGCAAACAGATGCAAAATAGAATTTCATTATTTTGTTCTGCATTGTTCATTGACACAGACGAAAGAAATTAAGGGGATCTGGTAACTAGTGAGGAACAAGGTGCTACTCGGATTGAAAGAATACAAAGAAAGAAGAAAAGAAAAGAAAAACGATTTCTAAAAACGTAAGGGGTTGAATTGAAACAAAACATCGAATGATACAACACTGAAGAAATAGAAAAAATTGTAAAGATAAGATTCAATGTGAAAGAACTCAAATCAATCAAAGGAAGAAGTAATAAAGTAGATTGTCCACTTTGAGCGGAAAATGACATGACAAAACATGCGTTGTTTGAATGCAAAACTATAAAGAACATGCTGAGAGAAATAAACCTTACATCAAAAGATTTGGAGAAAAAAAGGTATAAAAACGCTAAAAAGGTAGAGATATTTCTTATACAAGTAATGCCTGATGCCTGTCTGGAAAAATACTTTGGGATTTGTGGAACTACAGTTCATCAGATCAGAACATTAATTTCAATTGCCAATTAATAGGCTTTTCCTTAGATTTCCATTCTGGTAACCATTCCATCCCTGACGAGTCTAACATCGACAATTCCAATTTTATCAAATAAACAAATGTTCCCTAAGCTTCCAAGTTTCCAAGGCTCTCTAGTTTCTGAGTTTTCGACTTGACCACTTTTTGGCCTCTTCTTGGTTTCGTTCCCCGAAAGAGAGGTAGGCACGTGACGGAAGTAAACCTTATTTCATTTAAAAACATTTTACCTTTTCACTTTTAATGATGGAATATTTCAATGTAAATGCATAACACAAAAAATGGACAAACAAGATAATTCTGAAAAATCTCCATTACTTGAAGAAGAATTCGCTGAACCAAGAGAATCGAAAGAAAACCTTTCCAACAAGGCAGATAACGGATGTTCTGAAGAAGAAGGAGATGAGGTGCCTAGGCCAATTATTGGGCCTAGTCCATCATCAGCCAAGCCAAAGAACGGGTATACCATCGGCTTGGTATACATCAAAAGATGCTTTTCTTGTGCAAAAATAATGTTTCCACGTGCTACTTCAAAGTCTGTGATTCTATTCATACTATTGCTCGTGGCTTCTCTAATCCAACAATATATAATTTATAATGTTGGATTGATCCCAAGTCGTTTTTTCAAAATCTTGGGTGCCAAAGATAAATCAGCTTTCAAGGCAACAATTCTCACTGCTGCCTATTTCATCGTGGCAATTGCACTGGCAAACAGCGCCGTGAAATACCTCTCTGGACTTTTATACGTTTTATGGAGGGAATATATCACTCGAAATTTGCAGGAAAAATATTTCTATAAAGAAACATTTTACCAAATAAATTCTATTGATGATGCAATAGACAATGCTGATCAAAGAATAACTCAAGATGTGGATAAGTTTTCAAAACAGTTCAGTGACATCAGCTCTAAACTGTTGATATCACCATTGGCTATAATATACTACTCCTACAGATGCTTTGTAAATACCGGTTATTACGGTCCTGTGACCATTTATGTTTATTTCATCATTGGTTCGTTCATTAACCGCATTATAATGTCCCCGATAGTTGGTCTTGTTGTCAGTCAAGAGAAGACGGAAGGTGACTTCAGGTTTAAGCATGTGAACGTCAGAACCAACTCAGAGTCAGTAGCATTTTTGCAAGGTGCGGAGAAAGAACATTGGAGCTTGCGGCAGACCTTGGAACAGCTGTTGAGCATTCAGCAGCATATTGTCAGCTTAGAGTTCTGGTTAAACTTCTGTGTTAACCTGTTTGATTATCTCGGCTCGATTCTAAGCTACTTTGTCATAGCCATACCAATATTTGCAGGCACCTATGATGACTTGAATTCTGTTCAGTTGAGTAGCCTCATCAGCCAGAATGCGTTCGTTTCCATGTATCTCATAAACTGCTTTAGCTCACTCATGGATCTTTCTGGGAAAGTAACAGACATAGCAGGCTACACGCATCGTATTGGAGAAATTTTGGAGGCCTTATCAGACAGTAATGAGGATTGCAAGAAGAAGAGTGAGAAATTTGACAGTAAAATGAGTTGTATTCCCAAAGAAGAAAAACAGAAACTGGTGTTTTATGATCTCAGGAATGTCACTTATTCTGCTTGGGGGTCAGAGAAGCCATTGGTGAAGAATTTGAATCTCACTGTTATGGCAGGACAAAATATTCTCATTGTGGGAGCAACAGGTTAGTATAAAGTGATGTATGAGGTCTCTGATGTAGAAATTACTAGGGATCCTCAAACATTTTCAAGCAGTAGCCATTGGTCAAGAACGATAAATTCATTAGCCATCAAGCTGAAGGCAATTGATTATGGGGGCTTCTTGGAGTCAACATTATTCCCTAAGGGCTGGGGAAAGAGCAGTGAAAACCATTTCCAAGAATTAAAACAATTTTTTTTGTATGGAACTTTAGAGACTTTCATACATACAATGTTGCTAATTTTAGAAAATATCTTGAAGTTGTTCTGATGTAGAAACTAGGACAAGTTCTATGTGTAAAAAATTACTCTTAGGCTTTTCAGGAAGGAAAATTCTACCAGAGTGTCTAATCGCTCTGCTCTTTTGTTTTACAAGCTCTACTGATTACTTCACCAGTGTGCTGGCCAAAGCTAAAGAGTGAATGCTCCGGTCAAAAGAAAAAGCTTGAACTTGATAATTATTTGTTTTTTTAGATTTTCAGTTATTTTTAGTACTTTTTGTTTTACAGGAACTGGTAAAAGCTCATTGCTAAGAGTATTAAGAAATTTATGGTATCCTAACAGTGGAGAGTTGGATTGCTTTCTGCCCGTTCACCCAAAAGGCATCTTTTTCCTGCCACAGAAGTTTTTCCTCACCAATGGATCACTTTTTGACCAGGTAGTTATTAAAAATTCATAAAATCATGACAATCAAACAAAAATACTACTATCCACATGAAAATGAATTTCTTTGAAAAAGGATACACTTTCTATACATAAATTTAACACTAAGTTTTTTTCTTATGGGGTGAGTTGCCAAGGAGCTTAAGCAGTATTCTATGTGCAGCTTAAGTTAACGATGATCAGGTAATGTCAACATCTGGATGGGTTATCTTCAAGGTCTTGACTAAACAACTCACTCCACTGTCCTTCAGAATGGACGTTAAACAAAGTGCCCGATTCCCCTTTGCTTGAAATATGGCCTCTGGCCTTTTATAGGTAAGTATGTTAAAAATAAACTTACTTACTTATTCAGGCCCGGCGGAAGCTGTCCATAGTTGGTCTGGTTCAAGCTAAACTTGTGGGACCCTGAGGAATACCCCCTAAAATCTTTAAATTCAGGTTCTTAGAGATACAATTTCCTGCACTTTTAGAAAATGATTGACATAGAATTAAACCAAAAGTTACTGCCAAAGTCTAATGTTTTACCAAAAGGCAACATTTACCAACCGTACCGGTTCCACGGGTTCCGCCCAACCTGTTATTAATGTCTATCCTGACAATTATTTTAAATATATGTGTAAGCAATAGTAGAGTAGTAGTTGACTAAATTAAGAAAAATGCTCTCTGAAGTTCATGCTTGTGCTTCATAGGACAAATGTAAGAGACTCCATTAGTGCTGATGGACGGGCTTGTTAAATGTCACTAGGAATCCTCTAAGTGAATTTCACGTCAGTGTGAAAAGGCTTCCTTTTCTGGCCTATTTGAATTGGTATCGTGTGTAAATAGCTAGATGATAGCAATATCAATGATAACAAATGATAAGCGAAGAAGGCATGTCTGTCATTATTTCTTTCCATTCTAGGTGAGGTACCCATTGCAGGCTAAACTTCAAGACACCATTGATGAGGAAAAGGAAATGGCAAAAGTTCTGAAATGTATTGAAGATGTTGGCCTGAAAAATTTATTAGACAGAATTGAAAGTACTGACCCTGGCTCAAATAAGCAACTACAGAACATCTTATCACCTGGAGAAATGCAGAGACTTTCGTTTGCAAGGGTGTTCTATCATCGACCAAAGCTAGCAGGTAAAGTTTGGCTAGTAGATTTATCCTAATAATTTGTTCCAATGAAAATGATCCAAAGAAGACTCGAACCAAATACCTCTAGATTAGTAAAAAGCCCTGGCTGCACAGTAGTAGTCCTGTAGACTAATCTAGTGGTCGATTTCCGAGTCTCCGTTCATTTTCATTGGCACAGACAGTGGCGGTTTCAGGAACTGCGAGGCCTGGGGCCGAAAAAATTTGCGGGGCCCCTTCCCCCGGTAAAAAATTTGGTCCTAATATTATTTTTTGCGTTTTCTTTACAGAGAGCTGGTACAACTCAAACTTTTGCTAAGTCTGAGCATAACGTTATTCAAAACATTGGAAAATAACTAATACATTTCATTATGAAGGAGAGAATTCTTTTACTTTATGAAAGGTGCGGGGCCCCTTTTTTCTAGCAAAAGCGCGGGGCCTGGGGCCATGGCCCCCCTGGCTCCCCCCTAAAACCGCCACTGGGCACAGATGATCTCGATTGATTTTCCAAACCCTGCTTCTTCTCAAATCATGATTAAAATGGTTCACTAAAAGATCTATTGAATAACTCAATGCAATTATCGATATACTTGCATTGTGTGATTAATAAGTGTGTTTTCATTTCGTTCTGCTCTACTAACAAATCGATCTAATAAATCAATATAATCTCCCGTTTTTACTCCTATCATTTAGCACTTTCATTTAGCTCTATAAGCTTGTCTCTCTTCAGGATAGTTCAGTGAATACAAAGGCTATCGAGCGTTTTCGGGGATGTGCCCCATCAAAATCAAAATTGGCACACCGATTTGGGCAGAGCAGAACATCAACATCCACTGAAAATAGTTGTCCGTGATAGATTCCATGTTGTTTAATAACCCATTTTCCAGCCCCATGATTAGGGTTTCTTTCATATGTACATTTAATTCATTAGGTATGTGAGGCCTGTCAGTAAAATAGTACCATAGCCTGCGTCCAGGGTGGGGTCACTCTGAAGATATGTGACAGGTTCTTAGCCTTGAACACGAAATTTGATATTATTATTATTATTATTATTATTATTACTATCATATCATTTAAACAATTATTGACATCAGTTCTATTTTGTATCATGTAGATGAAATAACAGAAGATAAGTAGAAAAAAGATACAAAAAACACAACTATAATACAGTAAACAAAGGCCTTTTGGATTCATGTCCTCCTCAGAGTGTGACTTATACAGTGCATATTTTAAGAATTTCTCACTAGTGGGGCAGTTGAAAAAACACCACTTATATACGTATCAAAAACACACCAATTCATCCCTCTATCATTTGCCCTAAACAGTATAACAAATCGAATTCATACAAATTTACTAGTTTTTAATTTTAACATTTGCCAACAAGAATTTTCAATATTTTCTAAAAAAACTTTGTTATACACTAAACTGATGTCTGCTGACTGTTTGAAATTGAATTAACAAACCAAAACATCGAGACTAAAACTCTTTTATCCACAAGTATACAAAGTGAGTAAAAAGACAAATTTCAATAAATTTAAAGGGGCACCAAAGTGATTAGGCAAAAGTGTTCGACTGTTGGGGCAATTGGATGGGGCAGTGGGGAATCACCCGACCTCTTTGTATGGTAAAAAATGCTCATGGACTTATGTTTCATACTTCAGTTCTAGATGAACCTACGAGTGCACTTGGAGAAGACGAAGAGGAATGCTTCTATACTTTCTGCCGACAGCTGAATATCACTTTTATTAGTGTTGGACATCGCGAAAGTTTGAAGAAATACCATGACTGTATGTTGACGCTGAAAGGCGATGGAGCTTGGGAATTCGCTGAGTTGGAGCAAGATTCGTCTTGTTGTTGGTAGTTTTGAAATTATGTTATCATGAAATGTTTGAGAGAAATGAACTTTAATTCATGAATAATAAATTTTTTTATGTAGTGAGATAATAGCATATTATTTTGATTAGTGTTGGACATCGTGAAACCGCTGATGTTTAAGATAGCATTATCCCATCTTGAAGTATTAGAGAAATGACATTTAATTTATGAATGATATTTTCTAAGTAATTAGTTTTTAGTTTATTACCTTTATTAGGTTAGGAAATTATGGAAACTTCATGATAAATTGTTGACGTGCTTTGACACAATGTTAAACTTAATGTAGCTACCCTTTTAGTGAAATGAAAAGCGATGAAATGAGATATGTATGGAGGCTTATAAGTTATGATTTTATTTGATTAGTCTATGGTTTTTGGTCCAACTTTTACCAAAATAAATTATTAAAAATAATATGTTATTCCACTCAGGACTGTTCAGGGAGCAATATCAGGAGATAATAGCCTTAGGAAACATATAAGACAAAAATATTTCCTTCAAAATCAAGCACAGATAGGAAGTGTAATGGTAAGCCTAAAGTTTTTGATTGAAATTGGCCCAAAATAAATGGTTCCAAATAGGCTTTTAATCCATTAAAACCTGTCCACGGGGCAAAATCAGGCTATAGTATTCTTAGAAAACGCATAAAATCGTCGGCCAACTTTAAACCTTGTAGTCATAACAAACATATTTTACGATGAATTTACTAAGCAAGGTCGGATCCTGGGAAATATTTTCTACCAAAGTGAATAGCACATTTTTGAAACGCCTCCACCAGGCCTCAAATCCGAGACTTTATCCACCCAACGCGAACTCGTTAACCACTGTCCTATCTCAGCTGGAAATAAGACCTCCGGCCTTTCACAGGCCTCCACGAGACATAAACTTGCTAACTGCAAAGTGTACAAATCTCTGGGAAGTTGACCTGAAGAACACGCGCGCTCGAGAAGAGAGAAAGGTCCTAGAAAAATGAAACTGATTGAGGCTCAATCAGACTTTCCATTGAACGCATTGAACACTAGGGACAGTGACTTTGGGTAATAACATTGCAGTGGCATCGCGAAACAACAGGGAATCAATGGATATGAATAATCACAACATTGCATCAGAATCATTGCGACGTAACAATATTCGATTATCAATCGATAAATCAACTGACGTCACAATGGATTTTACATTCAAAACACATAAATCCCGATGAGTTCCAATTAATCTAAATCTATTTTCGTACATTGAGGATAATTATCAAAGAGTTATCTAGTTGTATATAATAACTTCAAATTGTTAACAATTCGATCATGGCAGAGGCCGATGTTTTCAGTAATAGGACTGAAGAAGATTTGATGAATCTATTCGGATTGGACGGTCGCTTCGATGGCGAAAGTCCGGATGACGACGGCGATCATCAGGTAAATCATCCGTGAATTTCGTTAAATGACAATCGTTTTAGATTGATTTTAACTATAGTTCTTTCTTATACCTGTTACAATTCTAGATAAACACTGGCATATGCTTCCTGCAAGCAGTTTCATCAGTATTGGCCAGTACAATTAAATATCACATATTGTATGCAGTGAATATTTCTATTTCATTTCAGCAAAATATTTCCTCGATCATCAGATCTCATTAAAATGCTAATACTATTAGCAATGGCTAAGAAAACACCAGCATAATTTTCAAAACTTAAATGTCGTAATGTAACACATGTATTTGACATTCTAATTTGATTTCAGCAAAGTGCACCATTAAACACCGCACCACGTGAGCGTGCTGATACAAACGTTGCAGCTGGCAGAGTTTAATCCAGATCCATAACAGCTACAAGACACCATCTACTGTAATTTCATCGAACTTAAATATAATAAATCCATCTAATAATACTTTTATTCTGTTTCAGAAAAATAAATCGAACCAATCACGTGATGAAGCTGATTCTACTTATCGTGGCAGGGAGATGCCAGGATTCAACGTCAATTTCCAGCAGGTATAAATATCCATAAATTTTGTTACGATCTCAATTATCATATTCAATTAGTATATAAAACACGCATCTGACACATATCTATCCAATTCTAGGATGATTTTGCGAATGTCCCACCTCAAGATGGTGGTGACTTCAATGCTGCAGGATGGCAAATGCCCCAACAGGTACAAATAATCTATAGATTTCATTATTATCTCAATACATTCAATTTGTCAGTTTATCTCAATTAGTATATAAAACAGGCATCTGACACATATCTCTTTTATTTCAGGATGATTTTGCGAATGTCCCACCTCAAGATGGTGGTGACTTCAATGCTGCAGGATGGCAAATGCCCCAACAGGTACAAATATATATAGATTTCATCATGATCTCAATATTTTCAATTTGGTAGTTTATCTCAATTAAAACAGGCATCTGACTCACATCTCTTTTATTTTAGGATGATTTCGCAAATGTCCCACCTCAAGATGGTGGTGACTTCAACGGTGGAGGATGGCAAATGCCCCAACAGGTACAAATATATATAGATTTCATCATTATCTCACTATATTCAACTTGGGAGTTCATCTTAATAAGTATGTAAAGATTCATTTGAAATATCTATTTTATTGTAGAATGATTTCCTGAATGTCCCACCTCAAGATGGTGGTGATTTCAACGGTGGAGGATGGCAAATGCCCCAACAGGTACAAATAATCTATAGATTTCATTATTATCTCAATACATTCAATTTTGGAGTTCATCTTCATTAGTATATAAAACATTCATCTGACACATATCTATTCTATTCTAGAATGATTTCGTGAATGTCCCACCTCAAGATGGTGGTGATTTCAACGGTGGAGGATGGCAAATGCCCCAACAGGTACAAATAATCTATAGGTTTCATTATTATCTCAATACATTCAATTTTGGAGTTCATCTTCATTAGTATATAAAACATGCATCTGACACATATCTATTCTATTCTAGAATGATTTCGTGAATGTCCCACCTCAAGATGGTGGTGATTTCAACGGTGGAGGATGGCAAATGCCCCAACAGGTACAAATAATCTATAGGTTTCATTATTATCTCAATACATTCAATTTTGGAGTTCATCTTCATTAGTATATAAAACATTCATCGGACACATATCTATTTTATTTTAGGATGATTTCGCAAATGTCCCACCTCAAGATGGTGGTGACTTCGATCGTGCAGGATGGCAAGTGCCCCAACAGGTACAAATAATCTTAAGATTTCATTATTATCTCAATATATTCAATTTGGGATTTATAACAAATGTATCTAACAATCTTTGTTTATTTTAGGGGAATTTTGCAAGTGTTCGACATCGACAAGGGAGGCAATGGAATGGAAATAATCTGTGTTTTGAACAGGTACAGACTTAATACTTTTTTCTGTCTTTCTTCTTCCTCAAGCTTGTATTAACTTCCAATAAAATTAAGCATAAAAATTTGTTCCAATGGTAAACCCCTCTATAACTACATATGGCCCATGTCTCTGCGTTCCTGTGTCTTTGGCCACAAGGTAGAGAAATGTAGCTACGGGGTAGACTTGTCTTTGTTCCTGGTGGAATCGTACTTGTTCTTGTACCGATTGTGAATTTAAAATTAGGACTATAATGTATGTTCGTCCTTATGATTCATGCCCCAATAATAATAATGACTATTTACCTCTGTAATGTATCTCAATCATGGCATATTCTTGTCTTATTTCAGCGAGATAGATTTGGGCTCGCAGCTCCAAATAACCAAGAAATCGAGCAAAGAGAGAGACAAAGACATCTTGCCATCCAGAGAGATCTCTTATCGTAAGTCTTACTAGTTTTTGAATCATAACTTTTCATCTAATATCTTTGAATATTTATTGACCATGGCAGACTTACGTTGCCAGGTTCTGAATCTATGGAGTTGTAATGGAATCTATGGAGTGATTGAGAAAGATACAGATATTAAGTTTTATTAGTATTTATAGTCTATTTACATAGATATCTATCAGCTTATTTGATTCAGGGGACAACGCAAAACGACAGTAAAAAACAACACAAAACGACATTAACAAAAAGCAATAAAAAAACTTTGATAACGAGGGTTTCTAAAGGGTTTATCTTATTTTGAGAGTTGACTTAACCGCTATGAACTACAACATATAGATTTAGCATTCAACAAGGACTGCGATACTAAGACAGCTTCATCTCATTTCTAGGAGAATTGAAGGATTGAGAAACCGTTGGGCTGTACTGAAAGAAGCAAGAACGGAAAGACATGAAACCTACGCTGATGAATTTGATGTGAGTCAATTCGTATATTTGATTTTCAACTCATTTTGGAGGTTTAGAGATACGTTTAGAACTGGCTCGGCCAAAAACAAATTTTCCCTTTGAAATAATTATTATCAACAATTATTCTGTAGAGCCCCTATGGTCGGGGGCAGGATTCAGAAGCATTTGAAACGTTGAGTTTAAGGTCGTAGGTTCGAGCCCTAAATGTCTCAGTTCATTTCTATTCAAAAAAATTGTTTCTAATTCCTACTTCTGCTCGAAATAAACATTTCTTTCCTCTTATTTCTTAAGCTGACTGCTTAATGAGTTGAGCACTGTTAAAGTCATGTTTGTTATCTTTCTGAATAATGAAATCAAATTCATTCATTTTTAGAAAATTTATGGAGAACAAGAAAATTATCAAAAAGAAAATCTCAAGATTGCAAAGAGAATTATTACCGAGGCACAGGAGAAGTTGAAGGGGGAAGAGGAACTGCTGGTTATAGCAAAAGAAGAACTAGAAACAAAAAGCCAGGAAGTCCAGATAGAAAAAGACGAAGATCTGACAACTAAATGCGCAGCTGCTATGAGCGAACTGTTTCTGAAACAGGTTTTGAACCAAGGAAGCAAGCAGCTCGACTTATACCGACGCAAATGCGTAGATGAAAAGAAAAAGCTCTTCGAGCAACTGGATGCAAAGCAAAAAAACAGGAGTGGCTTGAAAAAAGAAATCAAAGCTTCGAAGAAAAATATAAAAAGTTTGCAAGACACGCTTGCAGAGAAAAATAGGAAAATAGCGAAGGAGAAAGCCTCCAAAGAGAGAAAGCAGAAGGAGTTCCTCACACTAAAGAGAGAGCTCGAAGAATGCAAAGAGCAAAACTCGAAGATGCTTCTTGGTATAAAGGCATCGAAAGAAAGCATGGAAGATATCCAGACGGAGATCGAAGAAATGAAAGAGGACTTGCAGCATCTTGAAAAGCTGAAAGCTTTCAAAAGATCTTGGAAAGGAAGACTCCTTTCTTTCTTCTGCATAAAAATAAACGTTTGAAATAACATTGGATTCTATAATAGTAGTACATTTATTAATTCATTCTGGCATGTAAGGTTTTGGTTTATTGGTAATGTCTATTCTTAATCGATGTTTTCTTTTGAGTATCAAACTTTGCACGATAGTGTTTTGCTGAACTAACATAGTAGCTCAACTTCAGTTGCACATACTGCTCAAACCACTGGATGACTCACCCCACCGTTCGAGCCCTGGTTCAGGGGCGTCGTGGCCGGGGGGGGGGGGGGTAGAGGGGGCCATAGCCCCCCTATCAGAGCAAAATCTGTAGATTTTTCGGAAATTTTTGCGATTTTTCCACTTTTCGGAAATTTTTGAGCATTGGATCCCCTTTTCGGAAATTTTTCGTGTTTGGCCCACCTTAAAATTGAGGTCCTACGACGCCCCTGCCCTGGTTACTTGTTGCTAAAAAGTGTAGTTGACATACCTTGAAGGAAAGTGAGTGAACATCGACGTCTTTATCTGAGCTGGTATCCTCTGCACACCATGTCTTTTGAGTGACCGAGTACTGATAACTCAAACAGTCAACTGCCGTTCCATATTTCCTTGCATGAGTTTGTAACACAGCAGTTAAAAAACTTAAAAAATGAAATAAGATGTATTGAGGATTCCATAGTTTCCGTACGCCCCACAAACAGTGCATGATCTTTGACGGGCTAGTCAATTTTAATATCAAGTGTATTGTAAAGTGTTAATTTTTGATTAACCTGCGCACAGAATTAAATGGGATGCAGAGGAGTGAAAAGTAAGGTTCAAGAATAAGGTCCTCAAAATTCCAGTAAGGTCTTCGCACAGGATAGCTAAATTATTGAAAAGTTACTTTTCTTGATTTTTCACGATTTAATTAGTTACATAGGGAACGGTTTTGAAATACCTTGATATCGTTCCAAGCGTACAAGCAGAAAAATAAATTTCAAACAAGAAATCGCAAGTGTAAGGAGAGATACCCAGGGCCTAGCTTTGAATTGAATAATGTTTGATATTCTTTCAGCTTTCTATTTAATGTTTTCTGGTTAAGAATTATGTTTTCTAGCTCCTTGATACAGAAAAATCTAATTTCCCAATGAGTAGCGTTTACAAAATCATCAACTCATAGAACTTGCTGCATCGTAAAAAATCTATAGAAATACGTAGCAATTGTTTAGCTCTTCTGCTGCAAACTTCAACCCAAACTTCCCAAATTGACTCGTTAGGAAATTTTTGAAAATTTGCCTAATCCATAGAGACAAAAATATAGAAAATATAGAAAACACTCTGAATAGGAATTTCAACTCCCTCTGTGATTGGTTCCTAGAAAACAAATTAAGTTTACATCTAGGAGAGGATAAAACTAAAACCGGATGGGGTCATGTTACTTCACTCTACTCGTGCCAAATCAATTCTCCTTAAACACTCACCCCAACGAACGAGGAGCTCTTGGCTGCATCGAAACCAAGTTCTTGATAACACTTCTGCTCCTTGTTTAAGATGCTCCAAGTCGGAATCAGCTTGCATTCCAAATATCTCGGGAGGATCAACGAATGGGAAGTTGTCGATGCTGCTATACAACTCTTTCAACTCTACGTCTACTTTGGGTGGTGTGAAGATCTAGTTAAACAACTAGAATTATTTCATATATTCTGGAACAATTTGAAGCATTGCTTGACATTCAACTTTTTTATAAAGGACCTTGATAAGGTATTAACGGTAGAGATTTTGAACATTTGGTGGTCAGAATGTTCATCTCTGGTGGGTGTCTAACGGAGGATACTTATAGAAACTCAGTAAACTGTAACACAACATAACACATCGTACTCGCCACATAAAAACAAAATCTACAGTCTCCGATCACATTAAGGTCGCATGAGTCACTAAATTACAATAATAAGACCGTAAATTAAGTTAATATATTACAGTAATGAAATCGTAAAGAGAACTCACATCGATTCCCAAATACTTGTAGTCGTCTGAAAGAGAATCGGGGTTGAAGAACGCCTTGAGTAGGCTCAGAAGGCATCGTTGATCCCAGTCATCCGTCAATCTCCCTCCGTAGATGATCTCTCCGGTCATCAGCATTTTCAATGCATTCCAGGGAATGCCACACTTGTTTCGCAACAGATCATACACGGTCAGGACAGAAACCTGGAAAGGATTGATTTACATACAGTCGACGCTTTTTTCAAAAATTTGGATTCAGTGTGGTGGACAATGTGTTACAGGACTATAGTTGTTATTGACTGTTCTATACAGTATTGTTTGGTTGCAACATTTGATGAAGGGCTGGACAACATGATTCATTGTTAAAGGTTCTGTTTTGCATTTTCCTTTCTTTCGTACTAAAATGTGCATGACTACCAAACAAAGTGGTAATACAACCTTTGGGTCGGTCGAAACGTAGTATTGACAGTCCATGGTCTGTAACCTTTTACCCCATCCTAAAATCAGAGTCTGGAGTAATTTAAGAGTACAATTGATTCAGCATATTCGTTTCTGGTATACTCAAATGTACATGACTGCTTACCCTCGTGGTGATCGAACTTTCAATCAAGGGGTTGCAAATAATCTTCTTTCACGAGGTTTTGCACCAATCACCCGTTTCTAATAAAAGAAAATGAGGTAATGTATGGATTTGATTTGCTTTTCATCATATTGCAAGCATCAAATTGTATATAAATACCAAATTTCATGAACATACAGCCTTTAAATCGCTGGCAAATGAATTTTATCATTTTGGGGACTGGAACCGACTCATTTGTTCTAAAAATAGCATTTAGAGGCATTTTTCAGCTTGGGTCTGTTTTGCATCGTTTTCTACGACTCAAACTACATGAGATGTGAAGTTTTCATGCTAGTATCATATTTTGCATGAATGTTGTTTTTTAATTTTGTGTTAATAGACCGGACTATAGTAAGGATTCATCAATACGTACCCAGACTGCAAAATTTGTATATCTCAATGTTTTTATTTCACCGAACACTCGACGACAACAACACCGCATTTATGCGATGTTTTTATTGTTTAATTCAATTCAATTTTATTCATGGCAAACAAACCCTAATACAAGGTTGGAAAATATTTTATACTAAACGACCCAAGGAAAGCAATACTTATAATACTAACAAGACTGGATATCCTCGACAATACTGAATATCTCAATGATTCTGAATATCCTCCACAGTACTAATGGCATCCCTCCATAGTATTGAAGGTCTGCCCCCACTTAACTGAACACCGTCCAAATAACTGATAGTATCCCCCACAGTACTGTTGATATCCACCACATTATTGACCATATTCCACAGTACTGAGCACCATCCACAAAACTGCACAGACTGCAAAATTCGTATATCGATCTGGACCTTTCATATTGGATTTGAAAAAAAAGGAGAGTTGTAAACATAGTGAAACAGAAAATTGTAGCTGAATGATAGATCATAAACATAGTGAAACGCAACTACTAAAGCTCTTCTTGATTCTCATCAGACAGAGCAGTACAGAAAGAAGACAAAAAGTATGTTTTATTCCCCTATGTATCTATTTTCGTCATTTTCCCAAAGTTCTATATCACTCAAAGACTGTTCAACAGTGATATATAGGTTCTGAAGGGGACTTTCCCGATTGATCGGTGATTTTTCATACATAAAAACATTATATACCTGCTGGAGAGAAAAGGAAAATAAGGATTCAAGGCTATTCAAGTACGTAATCTGTGTTTCCCCTTCACTTTTGATTTCATAGAAAAACCTCGATTTGATGAAATGATGTAATATCTCAAAATAGAAGCAACGATATGTGCTTTGGTGCAATTACGGGAGAAAGTCCTTACAAACTTGAGCCCATTCCTGTTCGGAAATGGCAAACTTATAGACTTTTGAAAGTCTATTTAAAGCTTTTTTAAAGTTTAATCCAATTCGTTGACTTGTTGATGATTTCAAAGGAAATATTTCTTGAAAATCAGCTGCGATTGTAGAAAAACGCAGACTGTAAGAAGAACTGGTTCATTTCACGTTACCCCCTGGAAATCATAGAGGCCGTGGTGAAGAGGGAACTTCCCAAGTGTCTCATACCGCCTGATAAAAGAGTTTTAAGTTTAACCATCAGGCCGTTAATGTTGATGAATGCGACGAAGAGAATACTTAAAACCTCATCAGGAAGCTGCTGAGAACTCGTTGTTGTGATTCTAGCTATTTCAAGCCGGTTGTCCGCGGGGAAGTGAAGAATAAGGTAAAAGGAAGCAAGGCCTAACTTACGGCAAGGCTTAGGCCCTCAAGCTAGGCAGCCTAGCCTTTACTTTTAGGCCTAGTCTAAAAATTTTTCATTCTGAACATTTTTAGGCTGTGTGAACGAGGATTTTTGTTGTTTATCAAGGCAACCGAAGACTAGAAGTTGGATAGATGATGGCTGATTCTTGTATTTTGGTTGTTTTATTTCTTTTTTATAATTTCACTACACGACTATCAACAAGGCTAGTCTCCTGTGCGGACCAGAATAAAGAAGACACGTTTGATAGTTTTATAGACATAGGCGGATCCAGAATAAATCTAAAGGGGGGCAGGTGCTAAAAAGGGGTATTACAGTGACCCCTCTAATGGGTGGGAAGGGATGCATTTTTCAGGGATTTGAAACTTATATTTTTTTGAACTTCCACTTTGGATGGGGTACTTTTTTTGGGGGGGGGTCACAGCAGGGTTCAACAGGGTGACTGCTTCTTGTGGGGTAGGTGGGGTGGGTATATAGTGAAGTATGCTTAGTAGATACACGCATTATTTTATAAGCTATTGGCTATCTTGTCATTTCTTGAAAATGTTAATCTCTTTTTCTATAGTTTTCAAAATAAGGAATAAATGTTGAATACTTTGATTATAAACAACAATAGGGCAAAACGTTTAGATGTGGAGCAGGCCTTGTTTAGTATCGCATACAGAGCCAGAACGTTTCAAACCCAGCAAAGAGCCTAGTTTAGAATCCAGCACTACTCATTACCTTTAAGGAGCAATTTTAGGTGACATTTTGTTTGATTCTCTATTTTCTAGTTAAAAATAAGATAGATTATCTAAATTTCTCAAATATCTCCCGACTCCCTATCAGGCTCATTATTTTTTACTTCCCTGACAAAATAAAGATGAAAAAAAGTTAACAATTAATCTAACATCAGGGCAATTCCATCAATAAGTGAACCGCAAGTTGAAATTTTCAAATTGGTTGTAACATCTTTAAATTGGTATCATTTAAAAGATAATTCTCTAAATTTTCAGAAAATAATAAATTAAAAGGTTTGGTATGGAATAATCTTTCCAAAAAAAATAATTAAACTGCAAGAAATATTGGTTTTCATTTAACGAAAAATTGCGTGTTTTTTATTAAAATGTGTTTTTCTGAAAAAGTTGGCACTTCTCCTCCAAAATTTTTAATGCATTTAAATGACATTGAGTATACCTTTGCTAAATAGATAACACTTTTTTCTATTAGTTATTCTTTTAATGGTAAGTTTTAATCAATTTGCTGCTAATTATGGAAGGTACGTCCAACACTTGGAAATGCTAATTTTTAGTATAAATTATTATATTCAGACACTAAGAAATTTTCTTAGCTGTTTCCAATGTTAAATATATATGTTTTACATATTTATGCCACTGTAATTAGAATTTTACATGTACTTTTAAGAAAATTGCGGTGTTGGACATACAATTATTTTGTACGTCCAACACTGTATGTCCAACACTTTCAAATCAGGTGCTCATTTTGACTCTCAATCAAGAAATAGCCTCGTAATGAAAATGAAATAGCCTCGTTTAACTGTTACTAAGTAACCAAGAAGCATCATTAAGATTTTGACATGTGAACACTCAGCATTTGACTTAGTAATATAGCTAGATTGTACGTGCTGTGATTATTTTCATCAAAATATTAAGATTATGCCTTTGACAAACAAGGAGAAATGTGCCAGGCGAAGAGCTAAAATTAAGGCTAATGAAGACCTTTGGAAAGTTAGGAAAGAAAAGGACAGAATCAGAAAAGCTAAATCAAGAGAGGCTGCTAAAAGTAAAATGTCTAAAGGAGAATGGAGGAAGTATAGAGCCATAGAGAACGCACGTGTCCAAAAATACAGAGAAAAGAAACGCAAGCAGCTGCATGCAGATGTTGGTGACCAGGAAATGGATTCTAATGAATCACCATATCGCTCTGTTCAAGCAATGGGAAAAGCTATGAACAAAGTGAGAACATCTCTACCAAGGTCACCCAGGAAAAGAAAAGCAGTGGCAAAAGCCTTAGCCAGAGAAATTGGTGTTAGTTTTGCAAAGCAGAAAAAAGTTACGAAGCAAACTGGTTTGGATGAAGATACCAAAAATAAAATCTGCAGCTTTTACTTAAGAGATGATATCAGTTGGCAAGCACCAGGACGTAAAGATCGGGTTATAATTAGAGAGAGAGATGCAAACGGGAAAAAGATTAAGATTTATATGCAGTGTAAATACATGCTGATGTCTCTGGCAGAAGCCCACCAGCTCTATTTGGAAGAGAATCCTGATTATTGCGTTGGGAGAAGCAAATTCTGCCAACTCAGACCAAAGAACATCAAGCTTTTTGATAAAATGCCACACAGTGTGTGTGTTTGCATGTATCATGAAAACATCAGGTTGCTTTTGAATGCTCTTGAAAACTGTACAGAGTTACCCAGCAGCACAACTGCATTCACAAATTCCATTGTATGTGACCCAAGCTCGAAGGAATGCATGACCCTGGAGTGCAACACCTGCCAAAACAACATCTCTAATTATGAACCAGTCGGAGAAGATGCTAGCCTGCCTGTAAACTATTTTCAGTGGCAAAAGAATGATAAGAATATTACAAAAGTTGAAGTGAAGAGCATTGCTGAAGACACATTCCATGAACTAAAGAATCAACTAAAGCCATTTCTTATGCATGTATATGTGAAAAGAAAACAAGCTGCATTCATGGAGGAAATCACAAAAAATGTGGATGGAAAAACAATTGCCATGCAAGTTGATTTTTCAGAAAATGCAACACTAGCATGCCAAAATGAAATTCAGTCTGCTCACTGGCAACATTCACAAGCAACACTGTTCACAGCACATGCTTGGGTTGATACTGGAAAGGAAGAGAGCACTGTTATAGTTTCTGATGATTTGAATCATACTAAGTTGGCTGTATACACATTTGTGTCCAAACTGATTTCAATTCTAAGAGAAAAATACCCAGAGTTCGAAAGAGTGCATGTTTTTTCAGACGGGCCTAGTAGCCAGTTCAAGCAGAGGTTCCTTTTTTCAAATCTTTATCCTTGGCAAAAACAATTTGATTGTGAGATATGCTGGCATTTCCTTGCTACATCACATGGCAAAGGCATTATTGATGGCTTAGGAGGGACTGTAAAGCGATCTGTTTGGAGATATGTTCGCAGTGGTAAGGGTTTTGCCACCACACCTCAAATGTTCCATGAGTTGGCCCTTCAAAGAAACCCTGGCATAAACATTCTCTTTATTTCTAAGAATGAAGTTGCTGAAAATGAAGTTCACTTAAATGCTCATTGGGACAATACCATTCCAATTGCAAACACACACAAGATTCACTCTGTGAGACCCAAGGGATCTTCTCACTTGCTTGTAGCAGAGACATCAGATGCCAGAAAATTAAGTGAAGTGAGGATTTTAAAGAATGAAATCTCAGAAGATGACAGCGATGAACATAATAGTGGAAGTGAAGTTGCTGTTTCAGATGGTCTTGACATTGCCATAGGTGATTGGATTGTTGTCAAGTACCAAGGGGAAATGTTTCCTGGTGAAGTTACTGAAATTGGTGGTGCTCATGGAAATGAAATCCGAACAGATGTCATGGAAAGATCTGGAAAGTTTTGGAAATGGCCATCAAAAAGAGACAATATCTTCTATTTTTGCAAAGATGTTGTGAAAAAGATAGAACCACCAATTGTAGCAGGAAACAGAGGACAGTTTCAATTTTTATCTTTCTAAGAACTTTACTTTGCAGTAGTTTAAAGATTGCAACAGCAAGTTTTGTGTTTTTGGCAGGTTTTTTGTGTTAGATGATGATTTGTTATTTTGTTATGTTTAGTAGGTCACTTGACCACAACAGTTCAGTTGTTAGTATTTTTAAAAGGTTGGTGAGTTTATGAGGTTTTTGTTTTTTTATGAGTTTTATTACTAAAATAGCTTTAAATTAACTGTTTTTGACCCTTTTAGTTCATGTAAGTTAAAAGCTGATAGCTTAGAAAGTTGTTAAATGATCAAACATATTTTTATTTTGCACGGTGTACGTCCAACATTTTATTATGTACGTCCAACACCATACACTTTTCTTGATAAAAAATTTTCTAATGAATTTAAAAAAATCTTAATATTACCAAATGGTAATATGATGTTCATGTTATAAAACCATAGTAATCTTTTTCTGTAAATGCTCAACACTTCACAGAAACTTTAATTGAAACTTTTAGCTTGCGAAAGTTGCAACTTGTGTGCATACGTCCAACACTGCTACATTTTTGTGAATTCATGCAATGACTGGTGATCATAATAATTTATCTTTTATGCATAATTTTTAGGGATGTTAGACTACTCATTTATAGCAAAAAACTATGTCACAAAAATTTACAACCTAAAAGTGTTGCATTTCTAAAGTGTGTGAAATGTATGTCCGACACCATGGAATTGCCCATCATGGAACATTTAGTCCATTCCCTGCCAAACTGGCAGCAGTGCTTTATTTTGCAAGTGTCTTAGATTTTAGATCTGCTGTCGCATCTATATCTTAATATTTACAAACTGCAACTCTGGCATATGTGAAAAAGCAATTCAAAATTCTGTTAAGATTTTTATTCTTATGTTGGTGTTTCTTAAGTAGTGACAAATATTTGCTTCTCATTTGATATGTTTTCAACCCATCCTGGGTACCCAAAAAAAGTTCCCACAATTTATAAGGAATATCATCACACATATATACATTTCTTTTAAAGATACAGACACATTTTTCATAATTGATTACTTTACTGCATCTACCTTTGTATTTACAAGCAGGTTTATTACATCAGCTAAATTGCTGTCGGCTTTTTTAACCTGCTTTATCAAATGAAATGATAATAATGATAATAATTAGATAATGATAATATTCTTTCACCATGCAGGATCATAAGATAGCAAAATATTTCCTCTCATGGCAGCTTATTTTGTCAATCTCTAAGTCCCTAAAAATCTTTCACTGTTTTCAGGTTTTTTCAAGATGTATTCAGATCAAGAGTTTAATGAGGTGGGAGTTCCAGACAGCATACTGCAGGATCTAATAAATGCAGATGGCGCTTTTGATTTTGAAAAATATGCTGGATCTGGTATGATATTTTTATTCCATTTGCCTATTTATTACAAACACTTTACCAGAATCTAATGAGTATAAGGTAGAATTTCGATTTACTCACTCTCAAGTACCAAATAATCTTAACCAAAACAGAGGTAAACTTTGAAAGAACACAAAACTTTGTTGCAACTCTGAGTTTCACACATTGATGCAATCATAAGACAATCAATTTTACTATCCACTGAAAAATCGTATGTATGATCTAAAGAAATTTATTACAAGCTCAGTTCATTTGTCTTTGATGTCTTTGCATGGCATTTCTATAAAAGATCTTTCATAGATCATAGAAACTTACTCCTTTACTTCATGACTAAGCCCAGCTAAAGTTTCAAAGATGCACCCACTCGTAAGGATTTTGTACATAATTTGAAAGGAGGCTTACTTTCTTGTAGAATATTGAAATTACAATTCGTTTAAAATGACGGAAACAATTTTAATCAGGATGCATAGAACAGAAATTTAAAAGGGTGTTATCAGCAATCTAAGCTGGCTTGAGGGGCATGGCTCCAAAACCTTTTCCGGGGGGTAGGCACCCGGGCTTAAAATTAGCTTGGACGGATTGTCTAATTGATAAAATGTGTTTTGTCAACATAATGTTCAAAAAGTATATTTGTTTTATTTTTTTCAGAACCTAAACTTGAAATTCTAGTCCAGCCAAAACAGGTAAGAGACAATGGAAAGTATTTTAATCAATTTTGGGTCAACTCTCCTTCCTTGCATTTGCGGGTATCTTAAGTGAATAAAGTGGTCAGGTATATACCAATGAACCTGCGGAACCTAATTTTAAAGATATTAGGTTCATTTGTCTCTGATTCTTGACCTGATTTTGGGGGCCAAAGTGGAAAGTAATAAATCTGCTTAACATCTGTTGTAGTTTACTGTTGCAGTCACCCCCACAATTTCATTTGATATCAAGGTAGTCCCCTTTGAATTTTTCTAATGAAATAGTTTTTATTTGAATATATTCATTCAAATCTGAAAAAATTGGCTATTGTTATTTTATTTTAATTTTTACTGAGATCTGTACTCCTGATGAGTGGGTAACCACAAAATAGGCTTGTTGAGATGGAGAGTTTTGCTTTTGAGTCTGTCTTTATCTTCTTAGTTTATATAGCTCTACTCTATGTATTGAGCACTTTCTCGGGAAGCCGACAAACAGACTTCCTAATTGTTACTATATATTTTGATTGATTTATTGAATTGTATTATATAGTGTGGAATTTTGAAATTAGATAGGTTGATAGGTCGATAGGTTGGTTGATAGGTTGATAGGCACATAGGCTTATAGGCATATATCTTCGCAAGGTATGGGTTTATGTGCTAAGCACAGATAGCTCACTGAAAAGGTAAACTAATCAAGCAGTGCGACCCTGGTCCTTCATCTTGATGTGACCACACCTCGTAATTCCTTTTGCCTTTTTGCCTGGAATTACAGAGAGCTGGCTAATTCTTTCCTCACACTTTGTGACAGGTCTGAAGCTGGCGTCAAACCCGGGACCCTTTGAACAAGGGTCAAGTGCTCTAACCAGTCGGCCATCCCCTGCTACTGAACTATAAACAGTTAGAAAAGTGTAATATTTATGTTCCGTTTTTAGAGAGGGTACAGATTTCGATACGTTTCTGAAGGCCATACTCATGGTGGTATACCAGGGCAAGACGCTTGCAAAGGAAAGAAAACATATCCAACAATTCAAGTATGTTCTGTTTTATTATTCTCAGACTTTGTAAGAATCAATCAATTCATTCATGATTAGAATTTTCAACATAAATTTGCCCATTCTGACTGAAACACCATAGTAGATCAAAGTCAGTTCTCTGTCAACTGTTTTTGCAGTACCTAATCTTCCAAGTCCTCTATTTTTGCGCAGTTGGAAACCTGTTCATTGTTAAATGGTATTGTCACTCTTCAAATCATAATCCATCTCCCCCATTTATTATCTAGATACAAAATTACAGTGGAAAAGCAGCAATCTGCATTTGTCTGGTATCTGCTGAGGATCCAACCAAAGTTCATGCCCATAACCTGGTTGGAAAGAATGTAAATAACGGAATGTATTACGCTGAATTTGACAAGAAACAATGGGTCTTAAAGTAAGTTCAATTCTGCTTCTTATGCTCTTGAGATAAGTATATGTTTAACATGTTAGCCTGCAAAAGGTCTTATTTCCAGCTGTGTGAAGGGACCTTCATTATATTGTTCTTCTGAGCCTTACCTTGTTCCAGTTTTGGCTATGATCTACCAACAGAAATTAAAGTGCAAGATTGGCTTTCTTTGATATATGTGTCACACTATAAACTCAACAACTGATCTGAGCCATGCCACTAAAGAAGTGTTTGACAGGCACAAATAGGAAAAGAAAGAAGATATTTACAAAAAATAACAGAAATAGATCAACGTTCATTTATGACTTTGGTATTTAACTTTTTTAAGTAACCTAGGAACGGAACTCGTTGACAAGGAAAACTCACGATATGAATCAACTTTAAGTTGGATCAGGACTCAGGACGAGATAATCTACTGAAATCGTAAAATCAGCAGTAATCTGAATGAGACGGTCAAGAGTGTCTTTCCTGCGAAAAGATAACAAAGAACTTTTTCACTTGACTACATGTCTATAGAGGCAAAATATTTGGGGCCTATTAGAAGGGTTTGTTGATTAGGGTTTGCTTTCAATGTTTTATCAAATCATGCCTATTTACTTTGATAATATCATTTTTTATATCGTAACACTATAAGAGACTTTAATTTTATATAATTATTTCTTCATTTTACAAATGAAATTCAGGTTTTGACTTTTTTACGCTTTTTACCTGTGTGTGAATTATTTTTATATGTTCTAGTTTTATAATTGATGTAAAAAAAATTGTTCTTTTGATCTAAAGGACAGTGAAGTGAGTTATTTAATCAACATCAGGTTTAGATGTTGACCTCACACAACCAACCTTTGAGCCTGAGCGACATATTGCAAACTGCTTAATAAGCTTTTTGGCCACTCACCCCACAAAGATTTCTGTTCACACAGCAGCTCGGCCCTTTGCCCCAAAGTAGGATGGCCAAAGTATCATTGATCATTTGCCCCCTAACGCTAAATAATAAAAGTTGATCCAATTCATCAATTGTTTCCTTTGTTCTGTGTGAAATCATTGTTTTCTTTTTTACGCAGTATCCAGAATCTTGGTATCCAGCATGTCACGAAAAAAGATTTAGAGAAAGTTTTATATGAAAAGCTGTTACAGGGGCACCAAATGAACCTATTTGTACAGAGCGATAAATCTACTCAGTCGTTTGACATATCCGAGTTGATTAACAGCTTCGGTCCAACAAAGGAAGAGAGCGTGGATCCTGACTTTAAAAGAGTAATAGAAGGTTTGTACTATCAAGTACTGTTTTTATAGCTAGTTTTGAATGGTTTCAGGTTTTCGGTGGTTCCATGTTGTAGTACATTTTCCTCACCAATGGCAGTTTTTGGGAGGGGCCAGAGGGGCCTCACGCTTTTGCTAGAAAAAAGGGGCCGCACACCTTCCATAAAATAAAAAAACTATCTTCATAATGAAATATATAAGCTACACTGTACAGCTTATTTTACATTTTATTGCTTTTTCTATGACATATCAAGCACATATTTCACATGTTTACTAAATTTATAATATACTACACTCTAAATTTGAGTTTTACAACAAGCTCTCTGAAAAGAAAACGCAAAAAATAATATTAGGACCAAATTTTTTACCCGGGGTAGGGGCCCCGCAAACGTTTTCGGCCCCAGGCCACGCAGTTCTTAAAACCGCCACTGTTCCTCACTAACCTTCATGATTGCAAATCTGCTTTACTTTGTTTTCAGATCTTCAAAAAGAAAATTTAAAGAGAGAAGCAGAAGCCTTGGCAAAAACGATCGACCTCAGTTCTGTTAAACTTCTCATTCAAGCATTTCTCCCTGATGAAAAAGGCAACTTGACAAAAGCCATACCGGCTGTCATATCAGATCCAATTTATGATGCAAGTAAGTGAAGAGCCTTTGAAATCTGCTGATAGGAAATAATGAGATTACCGTACTTAGATTAAGCCCCAACCCCTTTCAGTGTTTTGGTCAGGATGTCTGTATACTTGAGGCAGTGGCAATTTTTGGCCTTAGGCCGAACACCAATTAGGCCTTTGATTGACCAAAGTCAACGTTTTCTGCACAATATTTGACATTTTTGATCTTTGGCAGGCCCTGTTTGCATGAATTAAGTGCATGGACTGTAGCCATGCCCCCTGCCCCCTAAAACCGCCAGTGATTTGAGGAGATTTAGTATTTGAAAAATAAATTGTGCGGATCTCAGTTTTACGCAATGCATGATACTAGCAGTGCATTGCTATCAAAAGTTTTTATTTTCCTATTTTAGAAGCAGCACATGCTGGTCAGTTGCGGATCTGCCGCCTGAGTAAACCATCAAGCTCTGTCGCTGGGGGTGAAGAGGTGTTCCTGTTATGCGATAAAGTTCAAAAAGGTGAGCCAACATCAATGTCAATTTCAAATAAGAATATCCACTCTCATTCGATGCAAATCCGCCAGTTACTTTGTTTTTCTTATAACCTTTTTATTTTTTTGCAGATGATATTGTTGTCAGATTTTATCGAGAAGATAAGTCAGGTTTGTCTCTCACAAATTGTTAGTTTGAAACAAATTTGAATCAGAAACCAGCTTCTTGTAAAGTACGCATCTTGTATTGCAATTGACGGTGACATTTAAGAGATGGGTCAGTCCTGTGTGCCGAGCAATCTTACTTAAGTGGGATGATTCTCAATACATTTTCATATGGATGGATATTTTCCTATAAACATGGGTCAGCGTCCTCTACAATAACAATATTCAGTGGTGTTAAAACCTAGATTCAAAAGAAATTGGCTCATTTTCCCAGGCTGTCACGGGTGAATTCAATTCATATGAAAAACTTTTAGCTCACGACAGGTAGGTTTCATCAAATGATATGTGCAATCCATCCCCGTCTGCCAGGCTGGCCCACCTGATATTGACATAGCCTTGGAGGAGTAAGTTCCTATATAACGTACTACACGCTTTTTATAAGAACCTAGCCTAGGGTCTAGTTCTTAAAGTTCCTTATTTCGAGACCTCTTTTGAACACATTGTAGTTCTAAAAGTTCCTTAATAGTTCCTTAATTTCGAATGCTCATTTAGTGGATAGGAATTAGTACTTACGCAAAAAAGTAATAAAACTCAACATTTTGCAATAAACACTAATAATAAAACATGTTACAACACAAAGAAGCTTAGGCCAGGCCTATATAACGTAGAAGTTAATAAGAGTCATTAAAGAAGTTGTATATCTGCACCATTGATTATAATATTACAATTATAAAGTTCCTTAGTGATTAGACCTTTAGTAGTAGAAGTTCCTTAAGTTTTTCGACGTTCTACATGTAGGTTCCTTATAAAAGGTTCCTTATAAAAAAGTGTGTAGCCTGAAAAAAGCGTGGCCTAGTTTCCAAGTTAGGCACTATTTCATGCACTGAATCAACACTTATACTAGTATACAAGGTTTTAGTTTGTTTATTGCACTATTTGTACAAGAGCAGTCCTCAGTTGGAAAAAACTGCCAACTTGGCAACTTTTTAACGATATCAAGTTGGAAATATTTGTGGCTTTCGACCTTACAACTGCTAAAATATCGTTTACCAATCAGATGCACGCAACTGTTATTAATTTTATCTTAATGCTCCGAAACGTGATTGCATGGAACCGAGGCAGTGACAAGAAGACTTGTAGACGACAGGGTCTTGTGCGCCTTTCTGCTTTTGTAGTAATGTCTTGTCCTATCTTAGAGTTTCTAAGACAACAGTTTTAGAGTAGCAATGCTCATTATTTTTCGCTGTAACACTAGCTGAATCCGAGACTAAGTTGATAGAAAGCGACCCTGGGTAAGCTGTATATTTCTGTCCCAGACTGCAGGGGAAAGGTTTTTCCACCCTCACCTGAAGACATTAAACGCGTTTGCGTACTTCAACCGTTGCATACAGTGTGAACTGTAACCAAAGGATTTTCCCCCACTCGAATTTTTACCCAAATTTCTTCTTCTTCTCCAGGAAATGTGACCTGGGAGGACAAGGGTAAATTTAGCCCCACTGATGTTCACAAACAGGTTAGTTCCCTTGTCATACACTTGTTCAATTCGCAACTGGACTTTGGTACCAGCCCTCGACGTTGCATAAATGTTTTGAATTTTCAGCCCTAAAAGTTGTCAGGATTTGCTAGAGTTTAAAAACAACAAACCTTTTGCATTGATGGTGTACATGTAAGAAAACCTTTAAAATACCAAATATGCTTCTTCCAGCAATGAAGCATAGTGTGATCAAACAATATTAAGGCCCCGTTTACACGATACCGTTTTCATTTCATATCGGATTGGGTAAGGCAATCCGATATAAAAATTTCCGCTGTTTACACGATGCCGTTTTCATTTCATAGCGGATTGGTTTCATGCCACTTCCAGAGCGTTTTCATTCGAAAACGCGAAAACGGTATGAAGCATATCGGATTGGTGCGTTCTCGTGTAAACAGGAGGCCAATCTGATATGGAATGAAAACGGTATCGTGTAAACAGAAGGCCAATCCGATATGAAACCAATCCGATATGAAACGAAAACGGTATCGTGTAAACGGGGCCTAAGCAGTTTCATCATAGTGGCTTATGTGCTTAGTTGCTTATATTTCATGGAACCCTGGAGTTGCTTATTGCTTTGGTCTTTCCAGCCCTCTTTGTTTGTGGGCGAGTTGCTTTATTGAAAAACCTATATTTGTTGATATAATATGCTCTGCTGAACTCTTTAATTGAATAAACTGAATGCAATGAAATAAACTATTAAGTGTAAATCTACATTATTCCCCAATTCTTAACTCGATTCACCCAGGGTATTGCACGATGTGAAACGTTACTATACAATACGGAACCTTACGTCGCACCGCTAATCTTTCGACAACTCCTGGACTTTTAAGTTCGGTATGTGGTGTAGAACCTACGCCATTAAGATTCCTTTGCACCCAGCAGCTGGTTAAACCTGGTATATAGGTGTGTCCCACTGCAAACTCTCCAAACGTCGACGAGAGTTGTACGAAACCCTCTAGTATGTGATGATCGGATAAGTGGTACGGAGGTGCAACACCTGTGTGAGGCTGAAACGGAAGGGGAAAGAAAAAGAGGCCAAATATGGCACCCACTGGGAAGATGAGAGAATTGGGAATGAATTGACTGAGGATCTTTGACCAGTGCCCTGTAACAATTAGACTACGTTTGATTTAAAACATGTTGTGTTATCTTTTAAGCTCTGTTCTTTCTGTTGACTGACTACATAGTAGAATATGTTTCACTATCTTGATCGAATTTGGTAATGATGATTGTTAAGCATTTTGTCTTGTTCGTAGACTGCCATAGTGTTCAAAACCCCACCATACGAAGATAGAGCGATTCAAAAGCCAATAACAGTCAAAGTGCAATTGAAACGAAAAAAAGATGGAGAATGCAGTGAACCGTGTGATTTTGTTTATAGACCTGAAGAATTCGGTGGGTTGAGTTTCCTTATTTTTCTTTTCAATTAGAGAATTACTGCCCACTAGATAGTCCCACATTTTAGGCCCTTTGCTTGGCGGTTTAGAAACTACGCCTTTTAGATGATCTTGTACCAAGCAGCTCAAGTGCATGCTACAGCATCCGCAATATGTTGCAGTTAAATGACAGGGGCTGTCCAGTGGCTGGATAACTCGACTCTTCTTCGAATTGTCGTGGGTACTGTGGGATCTGGGAACCAGTCTTATGTCAACTAGTTTCCAGTCCCTAGGGACCGGGAGAGGGAATAAAACAAAATGGTGGACTTAAGCACAGGAGATTTATCATAGACTTTAACCTTGCAGCACTGTAGTTTCTCATCTGAGAGATCTTACAGGTACGAATCCAACCTCAAACCTGTCTAATAAAGTTTGAGAAGAGAATTTGCCAGCTCAAAGTGCCATTTCCTAAAGCATGCCTGTACGATTGCTTGTTTTAATTCATTTATTTTATTTCATGTAGATCGATATAAAATTGGCGAAAAACGGAGAAAAGATCTACCCGAAAACCTCGACAGCTTAATGAAAGGAAATCCAGCAAAAAGGCCAAACACTTCAACTTCTTCCCCTCCAAAAATGAAATTTCTGGGACAGACAACTGATTTCTCTGGAATTAAGTTTTTCCAACAACAATGAAAGAAATATTGTCGAATTCTAAGTGATAAAACGATAAAACAAGCGACTAGATGCGAGACAGAGTTTGTTTACTTGCATGCAAGCTAGTTTACAAATACTGTGTGAGAGGAAAGGGTTGGAAAAGTGTGGGACCAGAGAACCATCGTTGGATCAAAGAGAAAATTTGGGATCTCTGGAAGAAAGGAAAAAAGGAAACAGAAGTTGCGTGAATGCGTGGTCTCTGAAAGAGCTCCAGAAAGAAAGACTCGAAAATACAGAAGCAGTCAGAGGGGTGTGCAACGAATTACGTTCTCTCTTCTTTAAGGAGCGTCGAAAATTACCGTTTCATAATTGTCTTGAACCGTGGCAAATTTTTATTGAACTGTATCATAATCGTTTCCCTGGTTTATTCTCTTGTTTATTATCGAGATAATAAACCAGTCGAAAACGAATTTAAACGAATACGGAGTAATCAGAATCGTTTGCGATTCGCAATGTTAATGTTTTGCCTCTCCCTTATGCTTTATGCATTTGCTTATATTTACTTAAACGATATAAATTATATCTTGATTACAATAGTTTCTCATCATCAGAAATTGATATCGAACAGTATGAATATTTTGTAAATTGTAAATAGAGAAATTGCTAGCACCGATGAGTTTTCTTTATAAAAGAACTTATTTTATGTTTATGTCTTCACCAGTATGTCCTGTTTGGGATTCGAATGAAATATTGTCATATTATATAGAATATTATTTCGATATGATAATGTTTAGTTTTATGTATTGTTTTCTTGTGACTACCACTCAATGCGATTTTGTCCTAAACAAAAATGTGATGCAAAAGACACTGATTTCAGTCATTTATTATGGTTCGATTTCTTACGCTGTCACTCTGCCAATCACACCATCATTCTACCAATCGCGCCATCATTCCATTGCTTACGCCATCAATCGTTTGTTGACACTAGATTTGAACAGTTGATGGTATAGAGAAAAATCACTGTTAAATATGGTGGTGGTGGCGATTTTGCACTACACTCTTTCTTTCATATAAAAAACTATTTTCTAAGAACACGAGCCTCGAATTTCGCCAAAACTTAAGAACAAGCTATGAACAAACCGAAGCTGACCATATTTTGCTGAATATAGGAATTTTAAGAAATAGCCTTAAGACTGAGAAATAACCGCAAAAGAAGCAGAATGGCAGCACATTGATATTTCAGATGGTAAAGAAAGACAAAATTTGCAACAATTATCACAACTGATAGCAAAAACAGGCTTCCAAAGCTCTATAAAAGTAAGAACAATTTTAGAACGTTTCAGGCAAAAATAGAAAAATAATTAGGAACAGCTAGCTACAAACTAATTTTACTGGTTCTTATAAAAAAGTGTATTGTTACTAAAAACTAAATTCCATATCCTGGGCTTTGCACGTTACACGCTTTTTCATAAAAAACTTTGATCAGCACTTACCAGTAAAAGTTTCTTAATTTAGCATGAAAATTTTGCTGATTTAGTACTGAAAGTTTCTAAACTTTTTTTTTTTAATTAGGCCCTAGTAGTGGTATGAAATATTTACACGCTCATTTAAAAAATAAAAATATAAAATATTTACAATAAAAAGGATTGATAAAAGATAAAAAAAAAAAAGGATTGTCCTGATAAAAAAAACTGTCCTTTACCCTAATCTTGAATTAAAATTGGCCAAATTAAAATCGTCCGGATAGTGTCCTATAGCTGTCCTCTTGCTTCGTGTACCCCGCACACATACCAACACTGCTCTCATTATGGAGAAAGAGAAGCGTGTTCTTATCCAGTTTACGACCTTCGAGTATTTCTCATCCCTTTTCTCCGCTAACTTATATGCTAAGTAAGTTGTGAACCGTTCACATTCTTTTCCCATGCTTCCGTTCGTCCCAAAAACTAGTGGGGTAAAGGAACCTCCTTCCACATCCATTACTCTCTGATTGTAACTTCTCTTTTTTCGATTTTCCTGTTTCTAAATGTAAAGTTTCTAAACTGGTTTTTTATTTTCGAGGGCCTAAAACTGCCCTACCGTTTTGCAGTTGCGAATTTTTGATGGATGTAAACGCAAATCTTCGCGAGAAACCCGTGCAGATCAAAGTCAAATGTTTTTTAGGCAAAAAAGATCAAATTTACTCATAATTAATTGGAATAATTACCTTTGAAGGGGTTCTATGATGTTGCCGTATAAGAGAAGAGCAATCCGTCACACCTTACCGTAAGGTGTGACGGATTGCTCTTCTCTTCTCATAGACATTTACAAAAATAGGCATACCGTGCGTGAACTAGAGTCAATAGGCTCTTTTTTTAGAAATCTAATGATTAATATAAGATATAGGTTTATTCTAAATGAAGCCGCTCAGCCTGTACGAAAGTCTCTTCATTTTAAAAAAATGCAATTAATATAACTCCAGGGGCTTCCACAAGTGGTTGTCAGAAGGTTGAGGTTGAGGTTGAGGGTTGAAGGTTGAGGTTGTCGGAAATCATTGGACACAGGTAAAATATAAATTTTTACAGTTTCTTATTTGTTCTTGAGTCCAGCACTAGAGTTTCTTAATTTTTTGGCCATCATAGAACTTGATCCTTACAAACCAGTTTCTTATAAAAAACGTGTAGAGCTCTTCAAATGAGCTATTAGGGCAAGTAATAGACGAGGTTAGTTTGGGATACGGAGGGGCTATCTCCCCGTGAAATTCTAAAATTCACCCCAATATTAAGTACTTCCTCTCTAAATACCTCCTCTAATTGGAACAGCTGTAGCTTTCTACCCCCTATCCCGTGTGGCAAAAACAAATCACATAACCGCGTTTCAGAAGAAGACTAGGCACTAGGCCATGTGATAAAGAGGCTCCGTGTCCACCATCATCTTTCTTTCTGAATTTAGGCCGAAGACTGTGCAACTAACTTTGGTAGGGTCGTCTAAGAGACTCATCCACACGGTCATCGGATAAATATCTTATAAAATCTCAAAAACAAAATGCCTCCCAAGTTCGATCCCAATGCAATCAGCATCGGTAAGTTATTCTTTACTACTTATTTCGGTTTCGTTTCAAAGCTCTTCGTCATCATCAGCTCAGGAAGATTGCAAAGCCAGTCAATTGATTCGTTGTTAGAACAGAACGATATGGTATTCTCCTCTTTAATTTATCTTCTTGAAATCTTGCGAACTCACCTCACTCCAGAATTTAAAGTATAACTATATAAATATCATTTCTAAATTGAAAATTGAACACATTGAAACAGAAATAAGTATGAAGCAGGAACAGGATTTAGAAATTCAGTATAGGTAGGGTACTTTAAACTGGAAGAGGACCAAAATAAAACAACTAATCTTGTCTAAGAACCTTGTATTTATCATTTCAGTGTACCTCAGAGTTGTAGGGGGTGAAGTTGGAGCCACATCGTCCCTTGCTCCAAAGATTGGACCTTTGGGTTTGGTAGGTCTCATTTACGTTATGTCCTAGAGCTCGAGTGTTACAATGTTTGTAAGGAGATGAGTTTGGTTACTATAAAATCCTAGATCAATCATAAAAGGATCAGAGAATGTCTCCGATCATCTACGGTGTATTCCTGATTTAATGGAAATACTTGCCTATGATTCCCTTCAATCATCTGTGATTGAGGATCATAAGCATGGGCAAAGTTGAACTCAGTGTTACTTTCATGATGGTTAAAACTGTCCTGATCCAGGCAAATAGTTATGGAAACGTATAACGTAGATGACCTGTAATCTTTGATGACACTCTTTTGTTTAACTATGGTTACTTGTATCTAAATGTCCAATTATATGGAAATTTCATATGCTGCATAGTTACAACAACTTGAAATGAGTAGAAGGCAGACCTGGTAGTTTGAGGGAGGCAAACAGCTTACTTCATTCCAATGCCTTCTTCATTCACTTATGGTGGGGCGAGGGTGTATTTTATGAACTTAGGCCCTAAAATCGTCAGCATGCAACTAACCTTTATACAATAGCGTCTATTGCCTTTTGGTTTATATTACCAAATCTTTGGTGTGAACTTCACATAGAGTTTACCTTGGGTTTGACAATGATATGCTATTCCATGGGAATCCTCCACCTCAATGTGCCCATTTACTAAGGGATACCCCATCTGAGAGCAATTGGGAGGTTGATCCTCCACAGACAGTGGTTGTTAGAAGAGCTTAATCTACCCCTTTCCTAATGTTTGGATCTATACCAACCTTCTCATTTCTCCTCGTTTCCAACATGTTTCTACTCAGTTCATGTTTTGGTTAATGCCATGATTTCATATATTGTCACTGTAATCAAGGTGCACAAGCTGAAGAAATCATGTGGTTTACATAACAATGATCTTTTCTACGTAGCCTAGCCCTTTCTATCATGCAGTTATTATGAACTGTAATTTATTTTCAGTCCCCCAAGAAAGTTGGAGATGACATTGCCAAGGCAACCACTGCTTGGAAAGGTTTGAAGATCACTGTCAAACTGACCATCCAAAACAGACAGGCCACCATCTCAGTTGTGCCAAGTGCCGCCTCTTTGATCATCAAAGCCCTGAAAGAACCACCAAGAGACAGGAAGAAGGTCAAGCACGGTAATTGCTTTTTTGCATTTTACTCTTTGCATTTATGTATGAAAAAACTTCCACAGTTCACGTTGTGCTGCATATTTTTGTGATGTCTTTTTAAAACTTGTTGAAATTTCTGACATAACTATTTTTATACTTTGCTGGTTCCTTTTTGCCATTGTGCAGATGCATTTCAAAAACTGCAGAGTAACTCTATACAAAATGTGTGCAGTAGTTCAAGGATGTAAGGTTGTGTTGGGTTTTTCAGTAGCGTGGGGATCTTAAACCACTACTCGTGATATCCCTCTAACCTACTGAACTGGGAAGTTGCGAATCTATACTTGAACTTGCATCCAGAAGTTCTGCCTTGAATACTTCCCAGTCTTGACTAGACATCCCCAACACATCTCAGAGCTATCCACCCAAAGCCACTGAATACCCCCCCCCCCCCCAAACTACTCAAGTTATTTATTGGTTTTACTGAATATCCCCACACTACTACATACCCCTGAACTATTGCACATGATTTATGGGGTGAGAATACATGTTTCGACGTCCTCAAATGCACCTGCAACCCAAGTTAGTTTGTGTGCCAGCTGTATGGGTGTATGGGCTGTAAGAAAAGGACCAATCTTCTACTAGTAGATTCCTTTACTTCTTTAAATAGACATAAACATGGAATGGTCAAGTAAGGCCTCTTTTGGCCTTATGAGTAAGCTAGCTCATTTTACACAAACTCGCACACTCTAAACTTGTAAAAGGTTTGACTTAAAACTGGTGCAATTAACAAGTCTGTTCCAAGAAACTAGACTGAAACAATCAAAACTTTTATTTTAGTAAAGCACAATGGAAATATTTCAATGGACGAGCTCTACAACATTGCCAGAGAAATGAGAGAAAGATCAATTGCCAGGCAATTCTCTGGCACTGTGAAGGAGGTTCTTGGTACTGCTCAGTCAGTCGGATGTACAATTGATGGAAATGCTCCTCATGATTTGATTGAACAGATCAATGATGGCAGTCTGGAAGTACCTGTAAGTTTCAATCGTGTTATATATGTTGATTTTTCTCCTATTTTCAATTTCAATGGTAAGGCGAGTGAGCAAGCGGTCTCCTAGTCCTACGTGCAAGCCGATGTCAAGCTTGGTCGTATGAGGTCAGCATCAGGATGGGTGACCTTCCAGGTGTTGACTAAACAACTCACTACACCGACCTTCAGTAGGGACGCTAAACTAGAGTCTTGTGCCTTTGTTGGGAACAAGGCCTCTGGCCTTTTGCAGGCTTGCAGGGCAAAACAAAACTCACTTATTCACTCTTCAATATACTCCTTTTTTATTGGCTCCCAACACTTTGTTGATTTTGAGTAAATTCTGCAATTATTGGTTTAAATAAAAAATGTTTTATCCTCTATCAGCAAACAATGCCAATTTCTATTGCTAAAAAGCCATTTTCAAGAGTTATTAGGGTTGGAAATGATTCTATAATGGTTTCTGAGTCTGTTGGTTCATCTATGTATAGAAAAGTTTTGATATAGTACATTAGATTAATATTTCACGTCTCACATTTTTCTTGATAAAATAGATAAAAAAACGTTTATTTAAACAACTTCTTTTCCACTTTGTAGGACGAATGAAAGGGAAAACTGAAGAGAAATGAATATATTGAATAAATATATTTAAAACTGATCAAATTTGTTATTTTCTCTTGTCCATATTCTAATCAACGGTTTTGTTTCAACCTTTTCTCAACATAAACCGCTCGAAGGACTCTTCGTGATTCCCTATTCATTTCTTGAGCCTCCTTTAGCATCACTGCTTTTGGCCAAATTTACATTTGAATATTTCAAGCATCTTGTAGAACATTTTAGAAAAGGGTATTTTTAACTTTCTCTGCGAGGTCATTTCTAACTGCCACTTTGAGGGTATTTTTAACTGCCTCTGTTAAGGAAAGTAGACTTTAAGAAAGCTTATGAATCCTGAGCAAGGATGTAGGAACAAGGGTTCAAAATTGCCAGAAATATCGGAAACATAGCGAAACGAACACATAGATTACTTAAGCTTTCGTCTGACACTCAACAGAGTAATACGTCAGAAAGAGAACGAAACAGAAACCTAACTGATTTATATACCCAGATGTGGATCGAAATAGGCCAATCAGAAAAGTGATGCGTGATTGGTATGGTTGGGGAAAACCAATCAACACCCACGATACAGTGGGCTGACCAATAAGACTACTTTAATAGTCCTAAGGCTAAAACGAACTCCTTCTGTCTACACAATAGGGGATCCCTGGTCTTCATGTAGACTGATTCCAAAATAGCTAAGTGAATTGTAGATCTTGCACTGCAAATTATTTGAAAACAATTCTCAATGTAGGCTTTAGCACATTTTGCTTTGTCAAGCAAATGTTGACCTATAGCAGAGTGATGTTCTCTGTTGAGTGCCAGACGAAAAGCTGAAGTTATCTATGTGCTCATTTCGCTATGTTTCCGATATTTCTGGCTATATCGAAGTTTTGTACCATCCAAAGACTGAACTAGGGTTCGTGCACCCAGATTTTTATGTGTAAAGAGACTATGAAGTGCCCTTTTCACTTGAAGAGATTAGCGTTCTTGCACTCTTTATACTAGAAGTTCCCCTCGGTAGTCGTGCCCTTAAAAATCTAGCTACTTCTTTCGTCCTTGAGTTGCATGGATTGTCCACAAACTAATTTTAACTAATCTATAATTTGTCGAAATACGCGAATGTAAAAAATTCGAGAAATAAATCACCGTACTAACTAAATTGCTGCATATACTTGATAACTTTGACGATAGTCTATACTGGACGTTATTATTGGTTTGTTGCACCTATGGTGAGCCATGTCTACGTAATGTTTCTTTGGTCTTCATTGCTCATATTCATAACATTGTTTTCAATGCTCGTCCTTTGGGTCAGCTTGTCTCGTAAAAATTGTCTCCACTCCAAATAGGCACCTGCTTTGTGCGGCGTCTTTTTCGGTGGTGATTTGGTGCCGTGGTCTGGGGAGTCTACGCTGACGTCACAACGTTTCGAATCTGAAACTGAATCCCTAAGCGGATTTTCAGGCAGGGATTCATTACCATGTTCATTCACAGATTCGATATGTAGCCATTTATTCCTCAAGTCTTTAGTATAATTCTCGCCCAAATTGTTCTGCCTTGTATTTAGTGTCTGAGATATACTCTCGCTATTTTTGCTTTCATTTCTTGGAAAGTAATACTCGTATTTTCTCGTTGGTTTTTCTTGACTAGCAGATAGTTTTATTGCAGCATGTCTTTTGTTGCGACTAATCTCATCTTCACTTTTATCGAATAATTTCAACTCTTCATTCCGAGACTCTGATGATAGATCTACCGAAAGGTTATTTGGCATGCTTGGTTCGGGCTTTACGCAAGGATCTTTGATAATGCTAGATTTATTTTCCACACAAGTTTCAGCTTCTATATCCCCTGATGGCATACAATGCATTCGTGACGCAATGCCCACCCTATGCTTGCCTATCAGCGAGTCAATATCCTTATTCCGTCCCTTTAGTTGGGAGATCTCGACGTAATTATCGACGATATTCCTCATTAGATGCCTGATATCATGCTCTGCCCTTTCCTGAACGCATTTCATCCGCATTTCATGCTCGATAAGTTGCTCATGATACTTTCTATGCACATCCTCAAGCAGATTTCTCACCTCCCTCTTAAAATCTGGCCTAGACGCCTCACTCATTTCCTTCAGCTCCCTTTTCGAGACTCTATCTGACAACCTTTTGATTTCAAGTTTTTGCGTTTCGAAGAAATTTGTTAGTTTTTCTTGGTTTGTCTCCAGCTTGCAAAGTTGCTCCCTCATCTTTTTCTTCTCTTCTCTGAATTCGCAGATCTCTTTGGTCAACTCTTTGAAGTATACCAGAAGTAAATTCAGCATTTTGCTCTGGTTGTTGTCGTGTCCTTCAAAATCTCTAATATTGTATGCGTCTAGGTTTGTGCTTGCATTCTGACAGGTCATTGCATCGATATTGGTTGCATCTTTGATATGCTTATTTGCATCTGTGCTGTACTTGGATAATTCTCCCGCGTATTTGCCTACATTTTGACTACCCATATTAAGATTACTCGCCTCGTGAGTATTCCTCTTTGCTTGCAAATCACGCATTCCCAACTCAGATACCTCTGTATGCATGCCTACTCTCAAGCAATCATCCCTTATTGGTTCATTCTTGTGCCTACTTGCATCTGCATCATACTTTGCAATCACTTCTGTTTTTCTTGTGTTTAGATGCTGGCAATCATTAGCCAATCTAGACACTTCAACTCCTTGTACATTTCTTTCTCTGTGATGCTTTGACATCTGACATACACCGTCGTAATGATCCCTTCCCTCATTGGAAGGGACGCAAATCTTAGATGTTTCTCCCCTAGACTTTCTTCCATTAGCATAACTGCCAGTATTCATCTCTTTGGAACCAATTGTTTCAAACTCTTTCATGTTTCCATCAAACGCCTTTTCTTCTTGTTTATCTCCTGCACTTCTTCGACCATTCCTCACAATAGGCTTATGAGTGTGTGACGTCACGTTGTTGGCAATCCCAGCATGCTGTTCGTCGATCACCAACATACTCTTTAAATCTGACACGTTTATTTTTCCGTTCCGTTCAGACCTGGTTACCTTCTTGTCAAGAAGCAGCGTTCTCCTTGCGATCCTGTTCTTCGCATCTCTTACCACAGAATCGAGCTCGGTATCGGAGTGGCAACGCCTCACAACCTTTTTCTTCTGTCTTTCTGGCTTATTAGGCCTATCGTTCTTTCTAGACTTTTCTTTGTCAGTAGGCCTTGGTTTATGTGACTTATGCTCCTTTCTTTGTTCCTTCGTCATTTTTGCTTTTTCTTTCCTCTCATTTTTCAAAATAACTTCTTTTCTTTCCAACGGTTTCGCCTCCTTGGGGTTGATAACATTAGTTCCCGTTCCGAACCTGAGTTTGTCCTCGGCTTCAAGTGCTCGAGCGAGGCTGCTTTCGGCCTGGCTGATACTGCTTGATAAGCTTTGTTTCATCTCCGGCATTTGAGTAGCCATTCTCCAATTCTCTGATTCTCAGTGCCTGGCCATGGAGATCTACAAATGCAAAAGCAATTGATCATTCAATCGTTAGTTAACCTGTAGGGGAGCAGCTTTAGTAAGAAGGAATCCAATTGGCTGTTTCATTCTAACGAATACAATGCACGTGCCTTTTTTGTTCTCTGGAGCACGATAGATATTCGAGAACACAGTGCTTAAAGGAATACCAAATAAGAAAACAGCCTGAGAGATTTTGTGGATGAACGTGTAGGGTAGCTAAAGTGGAGGGTTTAGCTAAAGGTGCTGCATTACTCCAATCAAATCACTATCGTAATGCCCGTTCAACACTGGTCCAACTCCCACCAGTTGCATGATAGTAGATGGTCACTATTGTGGTGGCTTGCTGGCTATTGTGCTTTATTATTCTTATGGTTATTATGTGCTTTATCATGTGTACTGTGGATCTATGTTATGCTTATGTGGTGCTTTATTATGCTATGCTTATGTTATGATTACTCGTCAGTCGTGTGTACTGTGACCCTATGATGTTATGCTTACGTGCTAGTGATTTGCATTGCTATGGTGGATCCTTACACTGTTCGTTACCACCTCTCTTCTGATGTTGTTTCGTCAAATCAGAGTAAATGGCAGCTGAAGACAGTATACCACACGTACCCCCTGACATATTTGTGTTTTTATTAACATTAGATACAAAGAAAAGAAAGAAAAAATATACGTGTTTTTCATTAGAAGGAGAGCATTAATCTAAAAACCTTTGTAAGTGTTCAGAGATAAAGATAATATATATAGAAAATCAATAATGGTGTTATCATACGAAAGATACTCTTACTGGCATTTCTCTCTTCGTTGCTTAGAATTCAAGCAATAACCACAAATGGCAATTTTATTTTCCTGAATTGGCCATTTGGTAGTCTTTCATCTGAATTCATATAGAAAAAACTCAGAAGAACCTATAAGAGCCTCTCAGTCTGTTTTCGTGAAAGTCATCCTTTATAATTTTATACCAAATAGAAGGACATGCGAGTTTCGCCAATAGAGTAACTGCAGAAGAATCCACAATGCTGTATCGTAATGATGATTTGCAGTGATTTTTCTGAGAGTGTCAACTCTGGTTATTTCATCACAACAAACCCAAGCAAAGCAGCAAAACTGAGACAAGCATTTGCCGTGCGTTGCAAAATTTCAGCCCTAATCTTCAGAACTTATTTCACATTACAAATGATAGGTGAAGAACTTCTAAAACATGTAAGATCGTATATTACAGTTAATCTACAAAATCAAATTATACTTGGAGAAAATAAGTTAAAATTCGAAGCCATACCTCGTGTTTTCTTCTGCCAGAAGCAAGGATGCCGAAAGCAAAAAGATGTCAAAATGAAGTGAATGCATGTGAACTTGTGAGAGGCGGACGCTGATCTGTGCTCGCTCATGCGTTACAATTTGCATTCAAAATTCTGAAATACCAGCAAAATGCTACAAAACTCGAAACTTGAATATTTCGAATGGTTTTTAAAGTAAAGCTCCGCATTTAAGAAACCGTCTAAAGTGAAATTGAATTCACTTAGCTCTAAAGCCGAAAAAACCCCTAGTTCATTTGTAACCCCAGGTAAAAACAGAAGAACCGGGTAATTTCCCAGAAACTAAGCCAAGTTAAGTTGGCCTAATTCAGGGATACTCTCTGCATTCCTGTTGCGTTCTGTTGGCTGTTGTGTGAATAATGCTGCTATTTGCATCTGGAGTGGGGCCAATGTTTTCTAGACGAGATCATCTAAAACAAAACTTTATTTCTTTTCTGAAAATTTACCTGGTGCCCTAATCTGCCCTGTGAAATTTATCAATTTTCCCTGCAAAACAGGTTTTTTCTGATTGAGCGGAGTATCAAACCCCCATACCCCCATTAAGTTTCGCCCCTACTCCCCCCAAATTCGTGACGCACTGACGATGACGCTGGTTAGACAGCCTCACTCTGACGAGAGGTCATGAGGACAAATAATTTTTTATCATGTGATCGTCCTTTCGAAAACAAGAAAAGTTTTCTCAACACTGCAACAAAGTTTCTCAAGACGAAACACCGGCAGAATGGCTTTGGAACTTCTCGGTAACGTCTGGGAAGGCTTCCTTGGCGTGGTTGAGCCTCATCTTCCAGAATATTTACATTGGAATGAGATATGTGTAAGTTGTTCTTTTTTATTTGGGTGAAATTCCTGTACTGAACTGGTGATGTGAAATGGGCCTAAATTTTAGAAAGTGAACTTTGAACTTTTTTCTGTTGATCTGTGCGAGCTCCTATTACTGGAGTTATGCAATTCCAAAACGATCTAAACCATATTCTTTACCTTCAACAAAGACAATTGTAATTAACATTACCTAGATAGCAAAGACTGGAAGGAAAATTAATTGTTGTCATTCAAGGGAATTACAGGGGTATCTGGGGTAGATTTCAGAGGGGTTTGGTAGGAAAACTCTTTTCATGTTGGTAAAAATTAAAGCCAGAATTTTTTTAGGTTGATTAATAAAGTTCTTTTTTGCCCCTTGCATTTAATGCAGTATTTCTGCTAAAATCAAACTGGGTACTCTCTAGACCTAATTTTTTCAATCCATTCCGCATATGTGTGAAAGACATCCGTATATGAAAATCCCCTCACAAACTCAGAAAACACCTGGAATCCAGTCAGACAGCAGTTTAAAATCAATGTGTTAAGACTCTTTCTACAATTTATCTAAAATTTTGATCTCTAAAAAAGGCTAAACCCATGGCGAAGATATAGGACAAACATACTGACACATTTACATTGCATAACAACATGCACTCATTTTTTCATAAGAAACTACTAAATCTTCATACCAAACTTTCTTAGCTCTCACCCCAATTTACATTGGAAAATTTTCTTAGCCAGTTTCTTAACCTAAATACCCAATTGTCCTTCATATACTGCTGTTTCGTTGCCAAACATTAATTGATATAAAGAAGCAAAATAATGGAAGTTTTATTGCAAAAAGATACATTATCTGATTAAATGTAACCAATATGAATTAGGAGAACGTCTGACCCTACGGTTTCTTATGAACAGTTTCTTATAAAAAATGTGTATATAACTACACTGTTTTTTTTAAAAACTTATTTCTCTGTGTGCAGCTGGAACTGGGAACAGCTCTTTGGCATCAAAGCAACTAGTTTACAGATGCAGTTCATTGCACTCACTTCCCACTCCCCCTATGCCCAATGCACCCTTTGACAGCCTCTGTTGTGAAAGTTGATGAGTACCCCTACTCCCTCTCCTGGAATCAGAGATGGACCTTGTTTTAGAGATAAAGAAATAAGAAAGAAAAATATCTGACTGATATTGGCACTCTTTTGATGAGTTAAACTTGCTGTTGAAATTATGGTTTACTTTGCAGTGGAGTTTTGTGTATTACCTGGCAGAAGTGAGATTACTCATCCATCGAAATACAAGAGGAATGGAGCACTGGGAGGTATGTATCTTGTTATGTGTCATGTTTTAATTATTATTTTTGGTTAAGAGAGCCCTACAAAAACGAGCTTTTGCTGAATGACCCGTCTTCAAAATATGAAATATGAAGTATATGTCTTCATGCGTCTTCTTTCATTTTGATCCGCAAAATGCCATATGGATTTAAGAAATCGTAAGGAATCATAAGATAACAATAGATATTGTCACAACTTCCTGCTTAATTTGTTAATTGTCGCAATAAGATAGATTTTTTACGTTTATTTGATTGGCCATATCCTTTAGATTTTGTTGACTGTCTTGAGGGGCCAAGACTGAAAAGATCAGAAAACTCGATACTGATTCTTATGATAATCATAGATATTGTTGCAACTTCCTACTTGATTGTTCCTGAATCGATTTGTTGAAAATTCAGATTTACCTATTGAATCATCATCAAGGATGAACCCAGGGGCGGCGCGCAGCATTTTTGAATAGGTATTCAGGATTTGAAAAAGAAATAAAAAAATTTGTTTGGGGGTGGCTCAATCCCTCTCTAGAAAGCTTGGGCCATACTCTGTGCAGCACTGCGCAGAAAATATTAATCAGTTGTTGTAAAGGCTTTGCTGGAATGTTTCTTACGAAAATTTCGCAAATCGCGAATATCAGCGTAAGTTGAAGCCCCGATTACAGCAGTAGGGCAGTATGGCACCGGCCCCTGCTACTCAAATGTCATCCTCAGCTTATATCGGCTTTAGGCCCACCAAGAGTAGCCACCAAAAGGCTGAGGTATTCGAAGTTGAACCTGAATACCAGCCGTCAAATTGAATAACATAAGGCCAAAAAGTGCAATAACAAAATACTTGTAACTAGCAGCTTGTTTGCATTGATTCTCATTGATTCAACATTCTTTCATTTACAATTTTAGTAAGAATTTTATCGCACATTTAAGATTTCCGTGAATCTAAATTGCTTATTTCTATCCCCTTCTATTCCTCAGGCAACTCAATTTCGATAATTATATCGCTCATACACGCTAGGCCAAGGCCAACAGAAAGACTTTCCTTTTCCATCTCTCCCTCGCCACCATATATTCATAGAAAGTCACCCGTAGAGGGGGGATAGAGACTCACCAGTTCTCTTATGACGTTTTATTTGAGTAAAGGCTCTACCCTGAGTAAAATTCTCGGCGAGATAGGCCACCTTTTGGTCAAGGCAATAGCGGTCTATTGTCGTCGACGTCGTTTCTTTGTGAGAAAACAAAGTGATGTATTCAGAATTCTCTCAAATAGGTTGACCCCAGTGACATATTGCATGTCGAAATTTCTTTACCACAGCAATCATCACACCATTAGAACGGATTACAGAGTAAATATTTCTTTGTCTTTGAAAGGAAGCGAAAAGTACTTTCTGTTAAGGTGGATGTTCTATTTAAAATCAATTGAAGAAAAGTGTTTAATAAAAAATCCGAAGCAAAAAATGTTTTTTCTTATCGCTGGAAAAAACAGGTATTTGTGAATACCTTGAATACCCCCCAGCACCGCCCCTGGATGAACCATCCATTTTATGAGAAAATCCATATATGATATGGGTGGGCCAATTAGAGAGAGGGGGGTTAATGAGAGATGAATAGACAGTTTGCCACGGGTGTGTTTTAGACTTTTTGGAACAATGAAAATCGAGGTGCTAGAAAATTGTAAGGGAAAATTGGTACTTTTGGTGACAAATGTTCAGAATGATTGTAGAAATCTAACTACAACCATCTTCCTTCTCAGATTGTTACCAATACCGTGATGTATAGTTTTGGTGTATTTTTCGGATTCTTTGCCCTGATGTGGTTCATGCGCTGGCTGTTTTTTCACGACAAAAGTAAGTGATCTTCTTACTCTACCAGTTGCAGTCTTTGGATGGTACAGAACTTCAGCCGATGTATAGCCAGAAAAATCGGAAACGTAATAAAACGAACAAATGTATTACTTAAGCTTTTCGTCTGACACTCAACAGAGTAATACGTCAGAAAGAGAACAAAACAGAAACCTAACTGATTGCTTTGAACCTAACTGATTGAACCATACCAATCATTCACCTCTTTTCTGATTGGCCTATTTCGATCCACATCTGGGTATATAAATCAGTTTGGTTTCTGTTTCGTTCTCTTTCTGACGTATTACTCTGTTGAGTGTCAGACGAAAATCTTAAGAAATCCATGTGTTCGTTTCATTATGTTTCCGATTTTTCTGTCTACCAGTTGCCCTGAAAATGATTGCATTCTTACAAACACCAGTTGAACAAAAGGGGGGACAGGTGGGCTACAGCCCCCTGTCAGTGGAGGATACCCCCTTATCGTACCCCCTTGTCAGAGGATTGATGATTCTAGCTCCTGTTTTTCTCAAAGCAAGTTATTGGTATTTTTATGGGGAAAATAGTCCCTTTGTTTTAGGAGACCTGGTGCTATTACTGGTTAAAGAGTAAGGCCTTCCATCGGTCCTTAGCTTCAAAGTAAATTTATAGAGTATTTTTTTGATATATGATATAAACTTTTGTAGTTAGAAATATTGGAAACATAGCTGAAATTAGTGCTGTTTTTCAAAGCACCTTGATCTACAGCAATAGGAGAGGTTATTTGTGCGCATGTTGTGGGCTTGCCTAGGACGGGCAGCCGTAGGCATTAAGTGAGAAATCTGTTAGTTTTGGCAAAGATTATCTGCAGAGTAATTTGGACTTTGCACAAAACTGAGCTTTTTCTTACGACCAGGGATTTCACAATGTAATACAGCATTCCAACTGGCAAGGTTAACCCAGCTTTATTTGCTCTAGTTCATTTACAGCTAATCAAGATCATTCAAATCATCAAATTGATCAATCAGAGTCTTCCATTTCAGAATCTGGTTTAATAGCTTGTTTAACTGCCAGTGTGAAAACAGTATGTGAGTGGTAACTGAATATCTCGATGTTGCATGGTTTCCTGAATTCTGATGGCAAGATGTTGTCTTTTCCAGGTCTCAAAGACAGAATAGTTGGGACATTTTTTACCGTTGTAAAGATGTTGCCATTTGTGAAAGGCAAGGTAAGTTTAAAATCCATTTCCTTACTTCTCATTTTCGAATTCATATCATCAAAATATTATGACCACCTCATTCAGCCTGACAGCTGCTACAAAGGTTCATCCTAAATTTGAAGCTGTTGCTTTCGATTTTGTGATATTTTTTGTCCTCCTGAAACTCTCTATCCTGAAAGAAATTTTCTAAGAGGTGAAAAGGGTTTTCCAACTTGAAAAGATTTTGTTGGCTGAAGGATTGTAAAACTGGTAAAAGATGCTATAATCAGTTGTTGGCTTTTTCAGGATGATAGAAAACACTTGAGGTTTATGTGTTTTAATGTTTTCAGATCCAATCAGAGCTCGACAAGAGTCTTGATGAAATGAGTGAGATGGCCTTCCCCATGCCAGAAGGACATTCATATCGGAAAAAGGTAAGGATGGTTATGTTATTCTGCTTGTTTATTCGGGAAAGGTATAGTGCTCTATGCCATAGGCAGAGTAAGATGCAAAGAGGTAGACTCACAGAGAGAACACATATCTTTGTTGTAACTCTGTGTTTCACACATTCATGCAGTTATCAGAGAACTGACTTTTTTCTTTTCCTATAGTATTGAAAATCAGTAAATTGTTGTCAATCAATTAGTAAAAACAGTTGTCTCGTGATCCTATGAGTGCTTGGAACTCAGAGTAACGATAAAGATATATGTCCTTTTTGTATTTTACCTCTGTGTAAGGATTGTTACAAATAATGTCTGTATTAGTTTTGTTCAGTGGGAATTTTTACAGACTAACATCAAATTTTGTGGGTAGAACATAAAAGAAATATTGACTACACTCACCTAGGAAGTTCAGTAGAACTATTTTGCTGACATAGAGAAATTAACTACCTGTTGAATCGATGAAGCATCAAAAAGACACAACACCTTTGGCTGCTCTATTATTAAGCAATGGCTAAGATTTGATTTAAAAAGTTCTTGAGAGGAAGACCGTTAGAACTGCAAGAAATGCTACAGCATTTATTGATTATTTTAATGGGTGTTTTTCAACGATTTCATGCCAATTTTTTGTTTTAGCTTCCTGAAAAGGCCTTAACTGAGGTATGCTTGCAAATCATCACTCTATTTTATCATATATTTATATTTGGAAATACATTTTTGTCTTAAATTTTCTAATTGTTTGGAAATGTTTGTCTTAAGGCGGTCACTTCAAAGATAGCTCATATTTAAAGTTTTTTCTAAAAGAGAGGCCTTTATATTTCAGTGTCACGGTTGTTAATAGGGATCTCAGTTGGTATCTTAGAGGAAGACTCCCTTTGGCGAGACAGAACATTGAGGCTTCGTATTATAATATTGAAAATTCAAAACGTTTCGAATAAAAGAGGCTGTTTGCAGAGTGGCTTGCTTGCCTGTCTGACCTAAAGTGTTGGACTGGCAGTTGGTTGGGTACTTTATCAGACAGCTTCTGTTCTGCACAGCAGCCAGGCTTCTCTTTTTATCTTGTATTTGTCTTGTAATGTTTTGTGTAATTTTCTTTTGGGTTTATTTCTTAAATAATTGTAAGTGTCACTCATTGTTGGGACGCGCTGACTTTGTGTCCTTTCCTGCAATGAGTGGCACATTAGTTGTATTTGATTTAAGTAATTTTATTTGATATTAAAAAAACATTGAGGCTTGTGTCTGGTAAAAGGGATCTTTATACATAGGAACCTAATTTATTGCAAAGCCTATAAAATCATTTAAGGCATTTCCACGCTTATTTGAATACAACGTTTATTAGAGTAGAGTCACTTAATTGTTAACATATGGTAATCAAATGTTGTTCAAAATTCTAGGAGCAAATTCAAGCTGAAGTAAAGAAAATGATGTCAATGAGTATGCAATTTTCTGATAAATTTTCTGAGTAATTCACATATATGACTGCAGATAACTGCTACTGCAGATGCTGCGGAATCCTGTTATAACAAACTCTGAAGGGAACCAGAAAACTGATTCTTGCAACTTGGGTTTGTTATACTGAGAGAATTATTTCATAAGATAAAATCCAAGGGACCAGACAAATAGTTCTTTTTATCTGGAAGTTTGTTGTATCCAGGGAATGTTATATTGATATTCCACTGTGTTCATTCTATGATGAAATAGATGAATAAAATCAAAAACATTTAACATGTAAAAAAATTGACAAATTAAAGCTGCTGAGTAATAATGGAAGTTGGTGAATTATTGCCTCTTTTCAAAGTGGAGCATCCCTAGTTGACCCCCAAAAGAGTAAGAGATTTCTATTATGTATTAATGCGTTCTGTTCTTACTGTCGTTGTTGTTGTTGAAGTATTATGAGACATTGATTGGATGCCAAGAAAGTACTGATGGTATCCTCTGATAGTACTGATCACCTCCCCCCAATTTGCTGATGGTAAGGTAACAAAGTACTGGTGACATCCCTCCACAATACTGGACATCGTCCTCGGTACTGAACATCCTTATAGTATTGAACATCCTCCGCAGTACTGAAGCTCCTCCACAGATGTTCCTTAGAGTAATTAGAGCAACTAACAAGACTCAGAACAGTTTGAGAGCAAGAGTTGCACTTCAAGAGTCAATGCTATTCCTCTATGGCTATGGGCCACTTGATATCTACTATAGCCAGTTAATATGTTTTTATATTGTTACTTACTGAATTTCGCAGGTAAATACAAATGGGATAACGGACATGTTTCAGGAACTGTATATCATGGAGGAAAAGACCTCACAGCCTTCCTAACTAAGGTAAAAACTGTTTGGTTGTGAATCACTTTTGATTGGATAGTGGTTATTTTCAGCCAATCGTCCCTAAGAATAAGGCATTCTTCTGGCCTTAAGATCTTGCCTTCAGCGCCAGGCAGGGGTACTCAATGATTTTTGATAGGGTCATCTGCACAACCAGGATTGCTGTTTTGAACCTGTCCCATATGAGTATATTAAGCCAAATCATTCCTAGTAGGGTTATAAAATTCTAGGCAACGCCATGGCTGATAATTGCTACCGTCTATTCGGTTGGCATGTAATTTAAAACTGTAGCTTTAGAGCTCAATATCAATGTGGACTTTTGTCTCATTTTTCTATAGATCTATGGCCAATTTGCTTGGTCGAATCCTCTTCATGCAGATATTTTTCCAGATGGTAAGTAATTGAATATTTTCAATTATCACCTCTACTCAAAGTTATCTTTTCTTTAGTTATTTAGCATGAATTAGAATAAATTATTTTCTTACCTAACAATAAAGTGGTTTCTCCATGGAATTTACGGCCCCCCTAATGGAAATCTAGAGAACTCTCTTTACCCCTAGTCCTATATAGCTTTGTATTTAGCTTTGTTTCAAGCACAAATTTCATGAGAGATTCTCATTTTTGCATGAATCCAGTGCCAAAAAACTCAGTGCTAACTGCCAACACTCCTTGTTAATCTTGACTTTGAAGATATGTGTTAAAATGAAAATCAATAACAAAGAAATTTGTTTGCTTGCAATTGGTTTGTGAAATTATTTCTCAGAAAATGATTTTTTCTTTTTGTTCAGTGCGCAAAATGGAGGCAGAAGTTGTCCAAATGTGTATCGAGATGTTTAATGGTGACAAAAACTGCGTTGGAACGGTAAAATATTTTATGATAAAAGTCTACAAAAATATAAATACTTAAACATTGTTGAACTTGTACAGATTGCATTCAGCGATATATTTGCAATATTCCTTATTCTATTGTGATAATTTTCGAGAATGAAAATGAAGCAAGTAGGACTCAAAGCCACAATCTCTAGATGTGTACTCTAGTGCGCTACCACTGCGACCCGGTGCTTCAAGAAACCCAGGTCATTTCATTCCAAAGTTTATTCCCTATTCTATTTGTGTGAATAAATTTTCGTAAAAGGTCATGCAGGCCCTTGAATGACTGTAATCTTTTTTATTTGTATAATAGTTATATGATAATTGGCAAAGCACTTTGTGATTAATACGTTTGCCGATATTCTTAATGTTAATTCTTAGTATATTAATTCTGCCTTGAATAAAATTTGAAATGGAAAAAGAGTTAGTTTTTATCTAAAATTCATGTTACAAGCCAAACTATGAAAGATATTGTGTTTTGTGTTGACTGTCTATATCTTCTTACAATAGATGACGATAGGAGGAACAGAAAGCATCCTATTGGCCTGCAAAGCCTACCGGGATCGTGGCTATGCTAGAGGAATCAAGAGACCGGAGATGTACGTTTTAATAATCTCCCAAGTAATTCATATTGATGTGAGAGGGCAGAGAGACACTTATTACATACAGTGGTGTAGCCTAGTGGTTAAGGCGGTGGATTTGTGTTCCTTGAAGGGCAACCTTCGTGGGTTTGAATCCAATCATGAACTACACGCCGTCAGCCATATCAGCTGTCCTTCCATTCGAGGTCAGAGAATGAGGTGAATGAGTACCCAGGATATTTGTTCCACAATATTGATTCTTGGTCACAAGCTATAGGTACACATCAGTTGTAAAAGCCGCCTGACACTGACATGCATTGACAAATAAATATGCTTGCTTGCTTGCTAATTTTTCATATTGGTTAAAAGTTGGAAATTGACAAATTACTTTCATGCTAGCCGATATCATAGAAGCTATTGAAGTGCCCTGTGGGATTTTATAGGATTCGTAATACCAAAAGAACATGTACCCACCCTAAATGAATTGTTCTCTTTTTACAGAATAGCTGCCACTAGTGCACATGCTGCTTTTGACAAGGTAAGTAACTTAACTGAAATCCTCGTCTGAAGGAATGAGAAAAAGCTTGATTGCCATATGATGTATATTAGCATCTTCCCATCTTCCTGCCCCAAAAAATGTTGTTTTGGATGTTGCTTTTATGTGGAAATGCATCTGTAACAACCTCCTGTGACATCCAGACCTAGTATCAATATTGGCTTTGGCAAGGGGGAGCACAAACATCATCTTACAGTTTGATCGCTCTATGATTTAAATAATGCCGAAATCGCCATTATACCTCAAAACATTTTGGCAAAGATTGTTGTTAAAGATAACAATTTTTTTCATTATCTCATAATTTTGAAGGTGCTTACTACTTATGTTAAAAATTTAGAGTATTTGGTCCAATGTCCTTATTTCCTGTCATTATCTTTCACTGTCAAAGATATTGCTAGTACGTGTTTTAGGATCTGGAATCCGATTTTCAGATGAAGCCCTAAACATGTTTTGTATTTCAACTCCCCAGGCTGACCAACAATAGTGCTCCAAATTAGGAGGCTGATTAAGGGGGGTTTATTTCAAATATTTGCTTTGAAAGGTAGACTTATGACCGAGGAGACGTCATAGATCTATTACAGTAGTATGTGGCTGGGTAGGACTTGGTTTGGTTATAGATGGTACTTCATTGTTCGATGCAATGTCTTTTAAATTTCTCAACTTGAAACCTTTTTTGATTTTATAATCGTTTTTGTTGCAGGCTGCACATTATTTTGGTATGAAGTTGGTCCATGTTCCCGTTGATAAGAAGACATTCCAATGTGACTTAAAGGTAAGCATGATATCAAATGGATCCACCATCTGATCTTGAACATGGGTTATTGTGACCAAAGAGGAACACGTTAACCACTTTCCTTAACCAGGACAATTAGTTAACATAGTAACCTTGAAATGTTTACAACTCTAGGCCTATCCACCTTAAGGCATTAACTCATTTTTCAGGTTAAATCCATCTTCAGAGCCATGTCATATATTAATATTAATTTATAAAGCATGGTGTAACACAGGAAATGAAATTTTACCAGTGCAGGCTAACTACAATTGACATATCCCACCACTGAGTATTGAGCCTAGGTTCTTGCGGACACAGGCGAGCACGCTCACCACTGTTCTAATTCAGGAGAATAAGTAACCTTGAGGGTTCACCACTCCAGGCTTATTCACTGTGAAATTAAAAGAAATTCGTGATCTTACAGTGTTTTCTTCTAAACAAATTAATTTTTTTAATGTGGCATCCCATATTTTTGTAATTACAAACATGCATTCATTGGTTTCAAATATCTTGCAATTAGAAAATAGGTTGCAAGCAATTAAAAAGTATCTCATAATGTTATTCAAAGAATTGCTGGCATTTTCTCAGAATTTTGATCAATATGAATATCATTACCATTTCCAGGCCATGAGAAGAGCAATCAACAGCAGCACAGTTCTTGTGAGTTTTATTTTCATTTTAACCTATTTTTTTTGCACCTACTTGTTTACTATGGTAAAAATGATTCCCTACGGGCCACCCTTTGATTATATGTAATAGTATATCCCTTTTGGTGGAAGGTTAGAATAAATCTACCGTATCCCTGTGTGACAATAAGGGTTGACGTCAGGGAAGGGCATCTGCAATCCTCGCCAAAACTGTTGAGACAAATCTTTATTACACAAATTATTGACTTGCAGTCCTCCCCCTCGCCCCCATTTCAATGTTGTTTGGGCAACTCATATGAATTTTTGTTCCCTAATGCCCTGGCAACAAAGTCAACCAACATTGTACGTGTGAGGGTAAGGGGGGAGAGCATTTTTCTCAATTTTTTTTAGAAAGAGTATTACATATTGAGCCAATTTTTGGGTTTGTCTCAAAAGGTTTTGGCAAGGATTGTCTGGGAGGTAGAATTTCCTCTGGATTTCAGAAACTTTTCATGTTTTGGTAATCTAGACCAAGTTCATGATGCTGATTTGAAATTTGAAATCAGTTCTAGCCATAAAACTTTGCTCCATCACCAAAATCATGGAGTCGTCTGCAGGCCATCCATGCTCCGGTCAATCCCTGCTAGTAGCGCAAACGGTCGAAATATAAATTCTGTTTGAGTGTGTGTTTGTGTGCACCTGTTGATTATATCCAAAAGATGAGGTAAATCTCCTTTTAAGAAGTGCCACGAAATTACAGCTTTCTTTAGATTCACTTACAGATTGGTCAAATTTATCATGAGCCGAGCCTTTGTTACTGCCAATCTGATAATACAATATATATCTTAATTTCAGTTGATAGGATCATGTCCCGGCTATCCACATGGCATCATAGATGATATTGAAGAAATGTCCAAGGTAACTAGAGGATATTATTCTATTCATTGGATTGGTCGGAATGCAAACTTGCTCGAAAGTGATTAATCTCATAATAAAGAGTGTTTGCTTCTTTATTTTGTGATCTAATCGTGATTCACGATTGCTTACCATTTTGCACATTGTTGAGCTAAATCCACTTTTACTGAAACTGGACGTTTTTCCCCACAGACTTCTTGGTATACTGTTGTGTACTTCTATTCATTTCGCTCGCTTTGTAGTATTAAAGGTGTGAGATGTTATTCCTCTTTGTGGGAATGTTTTAGCGTATTTTTAGTGCACGTGCTCAATGCTATCGCATAACCGCTGAGCATTGTGATGGTTTCAATTTTCGATGCGATTATTCTTTATTACAGACCTAGTCTTTGCGTTTGGCTTCTTTTTCCTCAATTGTTCGACCAGCCTAACTTATTTTTGGTATCTGATTTTCAATTTCTGTTCTAATAGCTTGCCATCAGGTACAAGCTTGGCCTCCATGTCGACAGTTGTCTCGGCGGATTCCTCGTGCCATTCATGAAGAAAGCTGGGTATGTTTTGATCGTTGTTGAATTCGTAAAAACTAATTCGAACTTCCAAAAGTCGGCATCGAGAAAAGGCATAAAGTCATCTAGCCTAATTTCAATTGCATGGGCATACTAACAAGATATAATCAAAATATTCAGAATGTTCAAGAAATTGATAGAGATTCCGTTGTAATTAATGTGCCTAATAATGTAGGCCTTCTTTCACCCAGGCACCCAGGAATTGTCAAAGAATTTCAAAAGAATACGATCTTCATTCTGTGTGATGTAGTATATGATAAATGTGTGACATATTTATTTATAAATGTGTGATATATTTATTTATAAATGTGTTATGTATTTATTTATAGATTCAAACTGCCTTTATTCGACTTCCGACTTCCTGGAGTATCAAGCATCTCTGCTGATTCACACAAGGTTCGTAACCAATATTAAATGAGTAATATATGTTTAAGGTACTAGCCTGTCTTCTAGTCTTGTACCCAATATGGGTATAGTAGCATGTACTACATTACCACATATTAGATCCTAGTGTTCGGTTACACATAGTGAGTCTCTACATAGTTAGTATCCTGTCTTATACTGGGCCTTTTTTCCAGCAGAGATAAATGAGACCTACTTAAGGTCCTAATATATTTTCACTAAGCCTTGTTTGTTGTCAAAACCTTCTCTGCTAAAAATGTTTTAAATAACAACAAACAAGTTTTGAAGTGCAAAATATGAAACTGGTGCTACAATTCACTTATCAAATGTAAATCAAAGCCAGGATCTTGTTTTGTCAACATTACCTTAATGATTTTACCCATTGTGGTCCAACTTATCTTCACTGCTCATTGTCTTGATCAATTCCAATATTTTGTTATTGTTTATATTTGCAGTATGGTTATGCACCCAAAGGCTCATCTGTCATCATGTATAATAGCAAAGACCTGAGACATTTCCAGGTAATTTTGTTAGTTTAAACTTTCTTCTTGAAAAGTCGGAGGTTTTGATACTACTATGTTTTTATCGTTGACAGATATGGAAAGTTAAATGATTCATGTGAAAAAACGGTAATGATGAGAGGGAGGAAGGAATGAAATAAGAAGCAAATAGGATTCGGAGGAAATTGAGACAGATCGAGTGATTAAATGAAGACATGACTGTGGGATCACTAATACAACCATGATTTGGTTTATCGTTAGAATTGATCTGAGAATCTTGCTAACCAGTCTAATATATTATATATTATAACTCTGTTTGAGCATAATCATAAGAGAGGTACATGGTATGGAAACCTAAACTACAGACATTGTTTTCTCATTGCATCAGCCAGCTATCTTGTGGAGCAGATTGAGAGTGCACACTAACAAAAGGAAACAGCAAAATTTCATCAAGTTATTTGAATGATTCGTTAGTAGAGCAGATCGAGAGTGCACACTAACGAAAGGAGACAATGAAAATTAGTACGATTCTCAGAGCCGAAAGATAAAACAAACGACTCGCTTATGACTGTGTTTTGAAAAATCTTTTCATTGAATCGAGTTGAATTTCTATAGATAGAATCATAGCAAATGCTACTCTATCAGTATCTATATTCCACAGTATCTATATACCCGACAGAGAAGTCATAACCCAAGTAAAATGTATTTATAGTTCAACCTACAAACATCGTTTGCATTATTTGGAATATCATTTGAAATGTTGTTGCCATTATTCTGTGGAATTCACAAGACTGTGTACCAATCGTGCGATTCGGATCCAGACCCTTCATTCAGTTGAATTGAGGTGCCTCTTTTTGCAGTATCACGTCGCCCCCAACTGGACTGGTGGTATTTACGCATCGGCAACCATTCCAGGAAGTAGGCCTGGTGGAATTATTGCTGCAACTTGGGCTACTCTGATGCTGAGAGGAGAGCAAGGTCGGTAGCTGTGTGTTTATTTCGCTTACTTTGCCTTACCTGCCATATTATTTTTCCCCTAGATATGACTCCCACCAAAATATTCATTTACTTTTTGTCAGTGCCTTCCCTTTCATATTATATTGCCCCTAGATATGACTCTTACCCAAAAATTCATTTACCCGTTGTTGTCAAATGAAGACCTCAAGGCATCAATCAATTAGCTAACTTTCCTAAAGAAGCTTGTGGGTTGCACACAATGACGATGTCGATAATGAGAACAGCACCTGATCACACTTTGTTGATAACAACTGACCTTCTCGATATATTTTTTCTGAAGTTTTAGTTCACGTTTATATCATTGCTGGATAGTTCTAGTTCATAGTTAGCCATGACTTCTATCTGTACACGATGTAACATTTCTGGGGGGATACTTGACCAAATTTTAAATGGAGACGCGCCGCCAAAGAAGCAAAATAAAAACAAATATTAAAAACAAAATCTGAAAAGAACACCCATACGTATAGCACGACAAAGCCTGTTTCTATTTGGCACAATTTTTATATGAAATTATGGAAATAAATGAGTATAAAGAATTTGCTCGCCTTTTTTCTTTTTTGCCTCAATGGCTCTCAGATGAAATCCATACCCACATTGAGACCAGTTTTTGAAAAATTGAGACCCATTGTTATAACAAAATCACGAAAGAGTATACCCCTTTGGGCGGCACTTCCCCAGTATCCCAAATATACCAAGTACTCCCTTTGGATAGTATGTCATTAGCATAAATTGAATTGAATTGTATTTGTATAAAACTACTCCTCCGGACAAACTAATGCGGTGAGAAAGAATCTTGTAATATACACGCTACAATAAGGAGCATTTTCCTGGCTATGCAGTATGAAGCAAACGGCCCAATAGTTAACTTGATTGTATTATGTTTTCAGGGTATGTTGAGTGCACAAGCAAGATAGTGCGTATCAGACAGTTCATCGAACGAGAGTAAGTGACTAGTAAATCCCTCAATTTTCTTCACTCTAATATAGAAAATAATAACTCTCCGATAATAAAGAAAGCATTTTAGTTTCTCGCAAATGAAATGAATTTACAAATTGTTATGAATTATTAACAAAGAAAGCATGTACATTATTCCATGACCTGGAATATACAGTACTTTAGCCCAACCTATATGCTCTTGTAAGTGAAATAGGTTGTTGTAGGTCGTTTTCAGGGAGGCCTACTGGTACATTATACCAAATACTTCTGCCTTGAAGGTTTAATAGTAAACAGGGCAGGTTGCCTTATATATGTTTCTCTCAGTATGAAGGATAGTGTTTCTATTGCTCTTGAGCAATCCTTGCCTCTCCTCCTTAGCCTTCAGAAAAATATGTTTTGCAAATTTATGAGCAGCAAATGTTGCTTAAAGCAATAAGTTTCTAGTTTCTTGCCTATAAAGGCTACCTTACGTTTGGTTTGTCTATGCTACATAAAGAGTTCTGGATTCTATGGACTGATCGATAAACACAGGATTAGAAGTGAAACTCTGAGTAACAACAGTGATATATTTCTTTTCTGGGCCTATCTCTGTAAGAGCTATTGTATTATTTTGCAGGTTACGTAAAGTGAAGGGCTTGGTGATATTCGGTCATCCTCAAGTCTCAATTGTCGCCTTCTCTTCTGACGACTTCGATATCTTTGCATTGTCAACAGCTCTAGTTGAGAAAGGATGGAATCTCAACCCTCTTCAATTCCCACCAGCGTGAGTATAATTTTCATTACACTTAGAGAGAAAAAGTATGGAACATCCTTATTTTATGCACCAGAAAACACGTTTGATAAACCGATACTGAATATCATTGAATTTACTTGAGAAAAAACAGGATTTTCTGTACCTTCTTTAGCTTGTGTTGAGCTGCTATACTTATAGTTTGTGTTGTACCTTGAAGTATTTGCAACGTAATTAGCAAATATTGTTTATCACTAAATAAGATTAAATTCGTTTGAGTATAATTAATTAGAATATTTTCTGAAAAACGTTTTGTCATATTTGAAATTGACACCTTATACTGTGATGTTTTGATTGAACGCACTGGAAGTTTATTTACTTTTGGACATGGTAGGGGGCAACTAGTGGAGGGGGCGTTTGAAAGAGTTTGTAGAGTTTCCTGCATCTTTCCCAAATATTATACTCAATAAATATGTAACGATGATTTTTCAATGAACCTAATTATAAATTAAAATTTTTATTGGTAGGATTCACATCTGCGTTACGATGCAACATACTGCACCAGGGATAGCAGAGAAATTCGTGAACGATGTTTCATCCTCCGTCGCAATACTTATGAAGAATCCGAAAGCCAAAACCACTGGAGTTGTGAGTATTTACAAAATGTATCTCAATCATTTTTTATTACTTCATCAAGAGACCAAATGTGCCCTCCCGTTATGACCATCACGACACTAGCTGTGTAGCAGGGATGCCTATTATATGTTTTTGGGCTTGTGGTTACAGCCCTCTTTTCACTCAATGCCTATGGTTTTATATTTATTTTTGCCGCTGCTGCTTTACACTTGCTAAAGGATCTAGTGGGGTACAACAGGTAACACAGGGTAAAATGACTGTAATCTAGTATAAAAACTTAATATCTTTTAACAAAGTGCGATCCAACAACTAAGTATTTTCAGCAAAGTTGATTAAGTATTTAGCTGTTTGCATTATTTTATCGAGCCATTGAGTTACTTATTAGCTCGCTCAATCCAGTACTGGCAAGTTGCGCATTGAAAAAAGCGTAGGTCCCCTATATAGCAACTCGTGAACTTGGGCGTATCTATGTTCCTAACCCCTTTGTTACCCCATATTTACTTCCATACTGGGTAACTTATGTCCCCTACAAAGCAACTCATAGAGAAAGAAATATCTACCTTCGTTACCTTGTATTTACCACCATACTGTTTGGTTGCAGGGTGCACTGTATGGCATGGCACAAAGCATTCCAGACAGAACCCTCATCGATGAGCTGGCACGTGGTTATCTGGATTCCTATTACTCCACTGACATGCGTCATCCGATTGCGAATGGAACGAATGGAAAAGCTTAACTCTGAACTCTCCATGCACCGAGGGGTACTCTCTAATGGGAGGTTGATATACTTGTACCTTTGATATGAGAGAAGGGGCTTCCATAACCAAGGCAAAATTTCAAATAAAGCACCCAAGGATGGATTGCAGATTACCCTCTGATAATGCCCTATTTACCATGCTAAGTCGGAGATTCTTTGTTCAGTTTTTTGCTTGCAAAAGGAGTCTAACTCGGATGCATTAACTTCAGCTTAAACATACTTTCTCTGACTAGGGTATCCCTGTATACGAGTATAGCTCTCAACTTGGCTGCATTAGGGAAGGCTAGAGAGGGTTCAACCCTAAATTAGAAATTTTTTTTGCCTTTTTCAGGGAATCTTTGATCGGTGTACAGAACTCAACAACAAAAATGTTTAAGGTTTCATTTTGTTCTTTTTCTGACATACTACTCTGATGAGTATCAGAAACAAAGCTTCAGTAGTTACTTTTTTGGCATATTTCAAATTTTTTTCATCATCCCCAAAAACTGAATTAAGCATTACATTGTGTGGGAAGCCCCTTTGAGCCCCTATTCAAGTTGAAGCCCATCTTTTGCCGTCCCCCTCTCCCTTACCCCTACCCCTTTTGGTAGCCCTGTATATTAGAACTAAAACCAGGACAAACTAGTGAAAATAAAACAATATAATCCATTAACCGGTTAAAGGTGTTGTAACCGACCGATTACCCGACCAGATGCAAGTATACCCAGTCACTTATAAGAGTTATCCCTCTCGGAATGGTAGAATTTTGAATAAACATAAAAAAGTGAATTAGTTGCATTCTAGCTATCTTTATACCACACAAATTCATATACTATATTTTGCCACTGGATTGGACAGGTAAACATTTTAATTGGTGTGTTTGATATTAGTTCATGCAGTATTGTTTTATTTTGTTAATTAGTAGATGTTATTTCGTAAAAGTAAATCAGATGTATAAATGATTGCGAATATGAAGCAGCTTTTCGTCATTAACACCTTTTTAAGTTCGTCAGATTAATAAATGATGTCAACAGGTAAAGGGAGCTGAACACAAATTACCGTTTAAAGTATAGTTCGGTTTTTACTCTAGTTATTAGAAGGAATTTTGAAATACTTACCCCTAAAACCGAAACTCTGAAATCCTGACCCAAAATCTGTGTGAGAAAGAGACAAAATCACATGGGCGCAAGGCTATTGTGTTTTGAAAAAAATAATTCTTTCGTCACGTGGAAAATTTTAGGACGCATCAAAACAAGGTTTTCTGTAGCCTCTTTCTGAAACAAATTTACGTTAAATTTTAGGGAAAAACCCCTATCCTAACCCACTGCCATCCCATGAACCTAGAGCCATCCTTCACCCTGACCCTAAACCTGTCCTCTAACCAGGCAATAACTCTTCCTTGACCTAAAACTCAAAAAATCAGCTAGAATGAGGCTAGGTTGTTTTGATGCATACTAACAATTTCTGGCCCTACTTTCGGTGGGAGGAAAAAAGATTTGTGAAGTACAGGTTTTATTTTAATAACCTTAGTTATCTATATAAATCGCAAATAAATAAAACAAGAATCTAATACTCGAAGATATTATCGGAATATTCTGAAATGACTTTAGGCCGAATCACATCTGCGGTAACTCGCTTTACACAACAAAGGTTGATGTCAAGAAAGACTACAAAATTCAAATTGCAATTTTCAAAAAGATCCATCTCGAACTGGCAAAAGCGAATAGAGGAGTCTGAAGTTATATTTTTTCACGAGCAAGATGTGCAAAGATTTGGGATGTTGGATCTGTACTGTGCGTGCAACACGGCCATCATACCGAAATATGATGAAAATTCTCCTTATGCCGACAAAGCAACTGTGAAATTTTACGGCAAGTCTGGCCATGGCAAAAGTGTCAAAGACCTCAAAGAGATTCTGGATTCTGTAAATAGCATCAATAGCATTATCAGATTTATATCAGAAGGGAAGCCGCAGCTTCTAAAAGTTAGTCCTTGATTTAATGCTGTTTCATTAGCTATCCAAAAGCTATCCCAAATGTGACAACATTTGGGATAGCTGAGAGCCCAGGGAGATATTTTTGATACGGGCCCTACTGCTTGATGTGACAGTTGGATACCTAAGTTAAGCAATAAAGCAATATAATAGAACAGTAGGAAATGACTTGTGCAAGATTTTGATAAAATCTTCCACCTTGGCTCATGCAAGATCTTATTAAAACACCCCACGATCTTGTTAAGAACTGCAGTTCGCTGCAGACTGCCATGCCGCTATGTTCTGCTCTATGACTGGGTACCTATCACATACATGTATTGGAATCATTTTTCCTCTCTACTTGTTTTTCTTGGTTTTCTATTTGATTTTTTCTTGGTTCCCCGACCAGTCTCCCCACTTTGGTACCACCTATAGGTAATGTACGTGCTGCTTGCGTATCCTAAAAGTTGTAGAAAGGATGGTAAGCAAAAAGCCAAAATTCTTTCTAAACAACAGGTTAGGAACAGGGAACAGAAATCTGTAGGATGGGGTTTTTAGTTGCTTTTCAGTGGCTCCGAATTCCCTAATGTTAACACTCAATGTAATTCAGGCCCTTTACCAAAATTTTGATTTCAATGAAAATTTCTTTAATTTCAGGTAAAGTTTCCATATCTACAAAAATACAAATCTGAACTCAGAGACTGTTTCACGTGTGTCGTAGAGATGCCAATAGAGTTTGACATGGTTTCCCAAGTCACACAAAACTCCAACCTGTTTATAAAAGGCTTTGAGAATGAAATAATTCACGCGTTTGCGGATCTGGGTGAGATGGAACTCAGCAAATTGAAATGCAAATTTGCTGAATGCTACACCGGAGGAAATCTAGTAAGCAGGGATCACTACACTGGCAGTGGACAGTTCAGAACCATGTTGAAAGGTGGTGTTTACTTCAAGAAGATGCTGGGCGGCTATTTTAGTCTTTATTCTGATAACGGTAACCTGGTTACAGATTCTGTCTACGCAAAAGATATAGTTTACTGTGCTGAGCAAGGGGATGTGATTGCGGGCACTGTTCAATCTAGTGAGTATTACAGAACTTGTTCTGTTACTAAGAAACAAAGAGACTAAAGGCATTTTATTTTCATCATCTTCTTCTATCAGTAGACGCTTCTGTTTTCGGTAGACTCCAGAATCCTATTCTTTTCACATCATCTTCTGAAAACTTGAAGGCCTTCCAAATCTCCTGCTTGCAGAGCTGGTGGACTTAGCAGAAAACCAGCCAGAAATAGCTTTCTCAGCTCTATCTTGCCTCAAAGCAATGCACCAGACTTGATGAATTGAGGAATTATTTTGAAAAGCTTGAAGGTTGTAGCAAAATTGTTGTCCTATAAAAGTGCCATGCTGGAGTTTTTGGATTTCTAGGAAAAATGCTAGAGATTTTCCAGAAATTAACCGTGCTCCAAGTCAAAATGCTGGAGCCTCCAGAAGAAAGCTGGAGTTATAGCAACCATATACTTGCATTTCTTGGATAGACTCTTAGATTTTAACATACAGAACTCGAATATGAAGTTTGTATTGTTTACCACCAGTCAAGTTTTTAACTTGCATTTATTCAAAAAAACCTATTGAATCAATTTTTTGTGTATTCAAGAATTTTTATGATTTAGTGGTGATGCCTATTTCAATACGCCCTTTATTTTGATGCTTAGATGGATGTCATCTCGAGACGTACAATGGTGTGATTAAAGTTGGATCGTTAACGACAGATGATTTGGTTGGAAGGATCACTGAATCTGGGAACTTTGACCTTGTTGTTGAAAAGTCAACAAAAATGTTGCTGACCAATGAAAAACAAGGTGATTGTAGGAGTTGGGTTATTAAGTTTATCTCTCAGGGATGTAGGAAGGCAGGGATGCGCGACTCTCCAAGGGCCCTTTTTTCACTAAGCAAGAGGAGCAATTTCTGAAAATAAAAGGGCACTTACTTTTTTGCAAAATAATTGGGGGTACACGCCCCGATGATGCCCTGTATTCTTAAGTTCCTGTTATAAACAAAAGAGAAAACAAAATCTCACAGCCGCAATCTAATAATTCAGTTCTTGCAGACTCTTTGATCTCTTTTTCAAGAGCTGAATAAACCAAAGCTTGGATAAATCAATTTTCAATATTAATAGTTTGTCAATGATTGATCTTGAAGGCAATCAAAATGGCTGCAAGCTCTGCAGCACTGAAGTACTTTTTCAATCACATAGCAACTCACATGCACACCGACAGGATTTGTAATCCGGCCCTTTTCCGGTCCTGGCTAGCAAGGTTTGACTGGTCCATGAGTTTGTTTTCTCCAAGTCTCTCTATCGCTTGCCATCCCCTTCTCCAATCCCATCGCCCTCATGTCATTCTAACCACATCCTTCCATCGCCTCACTGGTCGTCGCCTCCCTCGCATCCCTGCCAATTCCATTGTTGATATTCTACTCACTTCTGTATCCTCAGCTCCAAAGCACCTCAAACGCTGCTCCTTGACCACTGTTCCATCAACTCTACATCCACCCTTTCTGCAACCTCCGAACTACTAATCTTCTCTCTTCATGTAACTCCACACACCATCCACAGCACTTTCCTCTCTGTAAAAACAAGTTGCATAGCAAACAGCACATTTTCATTCACATATGAAAATAACTTCTTATCTTTTTCTAAAGGTGGTGCAACTCTGAAACTCAATCCATCTGTCAAGGGAGACTTGGTAATTAACTCGAAAAGCTCTTCAGTATCTTCTGAGCTGGACTTTACAGAACTCGAGAAGAAAGATGACCCTGTCAGGAAGTATGAAGTTGTCACGGGTAAGATTGGGGAAGGGGGGAAAGAACTGAAATGTGAGGCCCACCAGGGACACATTCGCATAGAGAAGGGGGACTGGATGAGCACGATGAAATTGAAACTGAATCAATAAGTAAGTACAACTTTAACCTCAATTATCATTTTACAATATAAGGTGTGAAATAATTTTTTTTGCAAATGCAGTTTTTTTACCATGAATTTATTCTTTTTGGATTCAATTAATGCTTCTAGTCTGTTTCATTTTATTAAAGGCTACGCTTAAACTATACTGGTATATTGGTATAAAAGTAAATATGAGATAGCTATGCCGTTTTGGCCTTTCGTCTACACCATATCGGTACAAGTCATGAGTTGAAAACGTAACGAAATTCATACGGAACTCTAACCGGCATCAAATGAATACGGTACGATACCACCATAGTGTCAATGGTGAATACGAAGCTGTTTCATGTCGCATTCGCTTCAAGGTAAAAAGGCTATGTTTACTCTATAATGCAAGAGCCCAATTACCTTAGTTTAAAATAAACCATGCTTTCTAAACGTTTCGATGAAATATTCATCAGTAACTTCTGACTAAGATTTTATCGAAACGTCTAGAAAGCATGGTTTATTTTTGAATTTATTTACTCTATACAGGTATGTTTGCATTGTTTGTATAACAGTATTTTCGTGCATGCCCACAAGATGTTGATTCAACTTTTCATATCACCATAGGGTAAACAATAAATACCCTGTCGGTATGAAACCATGTGGTATTCATTTTGTGCCGGACTAATTTGTAAGCGTAACTCAAATTAGATCTGTCTAGATATCTGGCATGTTAGTCACAACTTATCTTGAAAAGCCATTCGTATTTAGTAGGGCAGCGAACCTAAAAACATTTGTTATGGCTGTTTATGATTAAATATTTGAGATGCATGATAGTCACTACGTATCATGTCAAGTCTTTGATATTTTATAAGGTATCACAATCACAGTAAATACATTTGGTCTTATCAAGGCTGTTTCTGAGCACAATATTAGACACGATAGTCACCACTTATCATGACAAGCCTTTGAATGTTCAGTAGGGCAACGTAAATACGTTCGGACATATCAAGGTTGTTTCTGACACAATTTTTTACTTGATAGTCACCACTTATCTCAAAAAGCTTTTTATTTTTAGTATGGCTCTAATAGGGCCTGGCTACTAAATATCAAAGACTTGTCATGATAAGTGGTGACTATCATGTCAAATATTGTGTCAGAAACATCCTTAATAAAACCCAATGTATTTACTCTGATCTCTTTTCGCTTTTTAAGATAGGAAATCCATCCAAAAAAATGGATGATCTTGTTGAAGAAAACTTGTCCTCTAGCAAGATGCCAAACCAATGTGAAACGTTTCATTCTCTACTATAGTAGAATCCACTCTCAATAAGCAGACATGTTCATCCGTAATCAATCGAGATACTCTATGAGAATAAAAATGACCCGGAGAGGACTCAAACCCACGACCTCTAGATAGGTACTTTATTGCACTACCACTGGGTTTTCGAGGCCCCAATTGTGCGGTGGTAGCACACCAGAAGAGATCGTAGGTTTGAGTACTATTCGGGTCATTTTCATTCACACAAATTATCTCGATTGATTTTCAAAATCTTGCTTCTTCTTAACTTTGTAATTCTGAGTTTTGTGCTCGCGCACTCATCAGGCAGACTAAACCAAGACCAATGGCGTAGATAGAAAACTTTTTAGGAGGGGCAAGGATGTAAATTTTCCGACAAAATGTTTTCTTAGATCTCTAATAAACGGACCTCTGACGCAGGGGTGCAGATTCGAAAAGTTATTATAAGTTTAAGGCATTTGTAAGTCCGCCAATTTCAAATCAATGTGAGCTACACTTAGAGTTTGTGTGCGAATTGATTTATATGCCAAATTGGATGGGAAAATTTGAAATATCATTAGTAATACATCCATACCTGTAGTATAAAGTTTTCTTTATTTTTCCGTAAAAAATTAAACATTCTCCGATAAACTATAGGGGTTTTTTTGCCCCCCTCCATCTACCCCATTGACCAAGACAGGCTTATTGTTCTCTACTAAGTTCCTCTGAATTAAATGTCTGTCTCCAGAGACACGTGACTATTGTTGTTTCCCTTCGCTTTTCCATCTTTCAACACTTGTGCCAGACACTTAGTCATTGCCTCCATCTGCTTCAATATCAAGTGGTTGGTTTTCTCGGCATTATCCAGTCTTCTTGACAGCTCTTCGACATTTCGCCTGGCTGTAAGAAAATAATCGTTTAACATTTAAAAATATGCTTCATTGTTTGGACCCCTGATAACTTGCATACTTCACAAGGCTATAAGAAGCCGTATTTTTAGATGGGGTACAGTTGCATTGAGCTGCATAACTATATAAAGTGCTGTCACAAGAGGCCTAATTTGCAGAAGGACCACGTTAGCATCCACGTCATCACTACATGTGGCAATAGACGATGTCCTTGTGAAGGAGTAAGGTTGTATTTAACATGCTAGCCCATGGAAAGGAACAATAGGCTTTATTTTAAGAAGGGGAAAGCTGGCATTAACTTCATCAATTCATGAAGTATACTTTTATTAACAGTATGAAGTCATAGTGTATTTAAAGCTCCCAGTTGTGAGTTGGTGAGTTTATGATTAATGTGCTAGCCTATGAAAGGCCACAAAAGGCCTAGACTTGAGAATGAACACGATAGCATTCACTTCAATACTACACGAAGTATACAGTTATTAACAGTATGAAGTCCTAGTATATTTAATGTTCCCATTTGTGAGTTGGTGAGTGTATGTTAAATGGGTTAGCCTATGAGAGGCCACAAAAGGCCTAGATTCAAGAATGAGCACGATAGCATTCACTTCAATTCTACATGAAGTAATAAATGAGGTCCTAATGTATTCAACGCTCCTGTTGGTGCAACTGAGGCTCTTATTTGGAAACGAGTCTGACTTTGATTTCTAACCCATGCCATTCAGGATATTCAGCACCAAAGCAGCTGATTTGCAGATGTATGTCACTTCACTCTGTTTCAACTAAGCAAACTGTTAGCGATAAGTAGGACTTGGGTAACAAATCTGCATGTATTGAATTCATGAGAACGAAAGAAGCAATCAGACCCCTTCTTGCTAAAGTTGCTCCCCTACTGACGAATCTAGTTGTCATTAAGTTGTGTTACATAAACTCAACCAACTCACCATTATGAATTTCAAGGAGTGTTTGTCCGCTTATCACCAATGAACTTGCTTCACTCGGCTTTTCCAGTCCTTGCTTTTTTCTTCTGATTTTCATCTGCAATTGATAAAAGATAATTACCAGAATCCACTTGTATTTTTGCACTTTGTGTTAATTTATGTGTCCTTTACCGAGGTATGATGAATTTTAATGCACTCTAAACCTCTATTTTCTTATTCACTCATTCTCACTCATATTCGCTTATATTCACTTGTATTAACTTGTTCTCATTCATATTAACTTATATTCACTTATAATTATTTTTATCTACTTATATTCACTTATATTTGCTTATACTCATGAAATACACTTATGTAAAAGTATATTCACTTATATTTACTTATATTAACTTATTTTCACTCATATTTACTTATATTAACTTATTCTCACTCATATTAACTTATATTCACCTCATACTTACTTTTATCTACTTATACTCACTTATATTCACTTAACTTATACTATATTCAGTTATATTGGTGGAAATGATAGGTACTGTTAAATGATAAGAAACTCTGTGAAAAGTTTGTTGATATCTCATTTGGTTTTCAAGTTATACTTACTTAGACTCACTCATATTAACTTATACTCTTTTTTACTCACTAATATTTACTTATATTTACTTGTACTCTCTTATATTCTCTTATATTCACTAATACTCACTCATATCTACTTATACTAACATATATTCACTTATATTAACTTAAATTAATTTATACTCTTTAAATTACTAAGGAATCTCATATTTTCCTCCTCATTCTCACTGGATGAAAATCACAGAGCTCCTACAAAGGCTAAGACATCGTCTATTGGACCCCTAAAGGGAGCTCTCGAGGTATCATTGCCAAGTATAGCATTGGTGACATTCAAAACCAAGCATCAACCCTCGGTCTAGTGATCCTCTGCCTTACACAAAGTGAAGTCTAAAATTATTTTGCTAGATTGCAGCGAGTATCTGCTTTGCTATCTACTCGAAGAAAAGATGTATCACAGGCTTTTGCATGTAATGTTTTCTCGTGCATATGACATAAAACGTGTTTTATACGCTACCTTGATATACAGTGGCCGTATCTTTGCCATAATGTCAATTTTACTTCACACATTTAATTCAATCATTATGCCAATTGTAAACTCTCACAGAAACTGCATAAACATTTATATTTTAGCACGATATTTATGTATGTAAAGGCTGAAATACACGATCAGTTTTTTCGTCAGTTTTTTCTTCAGTTTTTCCTCTTCAGTCAAAATTTGAGACGTTTCGTGACGTTTTCTGACTGGAAGTTTTAACACGTCCTGCTTTCGAAAAAACTGTCAGTAAAAAACGTCAGAAAACGTTTCAAATTTCAACTCAAGAGAAAAAACTGACGAAAAAAACTGATCGTGTATTTCAGCCTTTAGAGAGTGTGGCCTACAACACTGACTCAAACTAAATCCATTGCATACACAGCAAAAATTTAACGAAGAAACTTGCTGATCATCCACACGAGCTAATTACATAAATTCTAAGTAAACTGCACTTTAACGTCTTCTACGTTACCTTGATATACAGCAGCAGTATATTCGCCATAATGCCAAGAAACATGTACCTCCACGGCAGATGATAACCAACAACCTTGAAATTCACAACTCTATCCACCATCTTCTGAACGTCCCTCCACAATGCCTTCAGGTATTCCAAGTAAAACCACGGTATTAAAGTAGCGAGAAAAACTGCAGCAGTGCCAGAAAATACCAATTTTCTTTTATCCATCATCATTTTGATTTATAAGGTTCAAATGATACACTGTCTATTAGTGCTTAAGTCACAAGCGTAGTGGATTCAATGTTTTGTTATGTACAGAAACCAGACATAAATCTAATACATGTCGGTGTTTCTTTGACTTCATTAATTTCATTCCAATTAATTATGATAGAAATCCTACTCTTTCAAAGCATCTTCTTCTACTTCTTCCAAAGACTTTCAGTGCCTTCTGCTAATGTCCTATACAACTGCATTTCTATTTTAGTTTATCCTAAAAATAATATGCCCTAGAATAAGGCTTAGCTTTCACATGCCATACTTAACTATCTGTAACTGTTTTGATGACAGCAGTGTTCTTTGTACGTTTCTTACATATTAATGATATTGTCGTTTAATTGCCTTTGTCTGAAAAGCGAATAAGTTTCGATAAGTTTGAGTCTTTGCGAATTTGGATAATGAAGATGAAATCATTTACATATCTCCCAGGGGGGCATGTGGATTTGGACTCGACTTAGGGTGATCCAGGGATGATTTCCAAGATTCCTTTGAACCAGGAGGCAGATTTGGTGAGAGGCTGAGTGGTTTTAGTTGTTTGTTGTGTGAGGTTCATATCTGGTTGGGTGACCTTCGGTTAATAAACAAACTCGTCCGTCTTTGAGAAGGGACGTTGAAATAAGGGTCCTCTGCCCCAGAGTGTGCTGACCCACCAGGAAACAGGGTAAATTCCCGATGGGCTCCTTTAATTTGCTTGTTTTTGAGACCTTCTAACCCTATGGCACTGCCACTGATTAGGCCTAAACCTATTTTTCCAGGCTGTCTTTTGCTCCCAGCATGCACCTCCCCGTGCGCCCGCTTGAAATACGTCTTTTGGTCTTTTGCAGGCTGGCATGTTGAACATTCATTTCGCCTGATTTAAAAACTCTAGTGTTTGAATCTAGGTTGAACTCTATTACAATTGTGTATCGTGACACAGATTAGATAGGTTAGGTCTCAAACATTTTGACTTATTCTGATTTCTGTCTTCATTACAGTACAAATTATCTTTCTCACGCGTACGTACTGAGTACGTCTACTATAATATTTAATTGAAATACCCCCGTTCGCCTAGTCTGGTTTTCTGATTGTTTTTCACCATCAAACCCCAACAAGAATTCATCAAATCAAATTTTAAGCATGCAGGTTTTTGATTCAGTGTCTTATTGTTGTATCGACCTTCTTCTTGTGGCGGTATTCCACTTTGCGAATAGACGCTGCAAATTTAACAACCGCTTTTAATAGGGTGTCTCATCACAATCGAAGAACGCTTTTTACTATAATACTTTACGATTATGCTTCAAGAGTAATGACTCCAAAGTAACTTGTCCAATATTAATCTGATTCGCACGTAGCTTTTGTCTGATGTGTAGATGATCTACCATTGGATAGATATCATATTTCATAATTTTTATCTTCATATTTCATAATTTTTATCTTCATATTTCATAATTTTTATCTTCATATTTCATAATGTTTATCTTCATATTTCATATTCATACCTATTACGTATTTCATATTCCCACTCGTTATATGTTCCACTTCGCCTAAGTAAGTCATAGATGTTATATTGTGTATTGAACGGATATAAATTAGTTGATAGTTGATCGATTGTTAGGCAAATACGCTTACAATCTTCGTAAGGCATTGGTTTATGTGTAAAGCACAAAGGGCCCACTGAATAGGTAAACTAATCGAGCAGTGCGATCCTGGTCCTTCCTCTCGATGTGACCACACCTCGTGATTCCTTTTACCTTTTTGCCTGGAATAACAGAAGAGCTGGCAAATTCTCTCCTCACGCTTTCTGTGACAGGTCTGATGGTGGTTTCGAACCCGGCATCTTTTTGAAGGGTCAAATGATCTAACCACTCGGTCATCCCGCCACCACGATTTTTGATAGATGCCCAACCAAGCATAGTCGAATCCCTTTAAGAGTTATGATTCAGGGGCTGTTTATATGAACAATATCATATTATCTTCCAGACCAAAAGCTGAGAGCGTGGATGAAAACAGCACAAGTTATATGTGAAATTTGATCCAACCTTCCAGGGTTTATATGAGAAAAACCTCATCTAACCCTAGCGAGATCCCATCTCTCCGTCTCAACTATTGAGCTCTTACTAAGATGAAGTTGAGATCTAGAAAATGGAATGATTTTGTTCATATAAACATCCCCTTAGCCCCTTTGTACTGCTTTACTTGCTTTACTGTTTCAAAAGCTGATTTTTGATTTATTATCATTATTATGATAGTCGTAAAACGTCACTTGATTTTGTCGTAAATTGAAGAGTACCCTGAAGTGAAATGCATTTTAATTTGTTCCCCACTGACAGGGATCGAACCCGAGACCTTATACTCGTTAACCAAGAGACTGTATTTAAAGAAACACAAATGACTGTATAATTATTTATCATCTCTTTAGGTTATTTCTCATAGCAATCGATACTTAATTGGATAAATCATGGAAACTTAAATTTGTGGTCAGAATTAAACCATGAAGGGTTAGAACGGTTCGATATCTACTTTGCATTTCTTTTACCATGTGACCATAGAATTACAGGCCTAAGTCGTTGAAATTTCCGACTATTTACCAGGCCTTTCTCTACGCCAATGTTGTTGTAGTTGTACTACTTCAAACTACTGTTTTGTGAGCTTGGTAAGTAGATATTGAACCATTTTATTACTATTCATGGCTACTAACAGAAATGCGAAACAGACCAAGCTTCCGAACTCCCCCATCTTTTCTGAAAGCTGGATGTCCTAACCAAATGTCCTGCGTTTTCTTACTCCACCATAATGGCGTCATTATTCTTCTCACAGTAATAACCATGGAGGTTTGGTTCTGATCCCTTGGGACATTTAGTACATCGTTCAGCGTCCCTTGAGTAGTAATTCTCTCCATCACAACAAAACCGTGATTTGCGTGCACGTTTGAACCCCTCTGACGATTTCTTTGAACCAAGTGATCGCTTAGAACTGTTTGACATGGAACAGTACGTTATCTGCAATTGAAATTAACGAAAATATATTTTTTTGGCTACTGAATGCTGAAAAAAACGACACGCTTTTGGAGGGTGTGAACACGGCTGGCTGTGGATGAAATTCGTTATTCCATCTTACTTACCAGCGTATATATCTTTATAAGTTGTAGTTCCACATCAGTTGTAAAGCTGCCACACCCCTGACTTGTGTTTCAGTTGTTAGAGTGGTGGAATCGTAGAGGTTCTTGGTTCGAATCCTATCCAGATCATTTCATTTTCACAACTTAAGTTCGATTATATCATGATGAAGTGATTTGCGGCCAATATTCGCAACATGTACGTAAGGAAGGCTTGCAGACAAAGAAATAAGGTAAAGAACTATTAAAAGGTAAAAATACCATGTAAAAAGGCCAATTAGGATGAGGAACATTGAAATACCTTTGCTTTTATAAACATATCCTCATTGGCTGGTTCTGGAATCGGGGTGTCCTGATAACCGTCAATTCTGATCTTCCATAGGGCGAGAACACTGGGGTACAAGGTACCAGGTACATCCTCATTTCTAGTCGTCAGTTGGCAGTCTTCTGGCAGTGGGTTCGATCTGCATATTGAGTATGGGTTTTTGATACGCTGGCTACCCGAACATCGCGCATCGTAACCTTCCTCGAATTTGGTTTCTCTCTCCACGTTTGGGAGAATGAACTGTGGGCAATCTTCGCATAGGTCGAGGGCATTCTCACCTAAAAATTGAGATAGGAAATTTGAGAAGTATAAAGATCTACCTTGATGAAAAGTCAGACTACCGTGATTTTAAAGTTTGAATGATAATGTCTCGAGTCGATAAACTAATTTGCAATAAAACCTTGAGAAGTGGGGAACTTTGAATCAGCTCCCACCATTTCTCGAGAATCCTTAAACGTTGTCTTTATAAGACAACGTTTAAGATAAGAATATTTCTCAAAAACTTTTTTAACCCTGGGGAACGTCCTCCATAGTACTAATGATATCCCCCACAGTACTGAACATCCTCCATAGTACTAATGATATCCCACTGAACATCCTCCACAGGAATACTGATGACATCCCTAACAGTACTTAACATCCTCCACAGTACTAAAAATCTTCCACAGTACTGAAAATCCTTATAGAACTGAACACTGTACAGTGCTGAGCACTCCACAGTATTAGACAGACGTTCCCCAGGGCGATTTTAGGTAAACAAGATATGTTAACGAACGTAACACTGCCACTGCCTAGAAATAAATGATAAACTCATTTTGGAGAAGGAGGAGGGTGAAATAATACTTAGAGAAACAAAACAATTTCTCGTGGCTTGTACAAACATAAATGAAATGAAATCAAAGAGAAAGGAAAGAGTAACCATAGCTTTCAAGTCCTAATTGGCTAAAAGTTTCGATTAAATACCGAATTCTCCCAACGCTTTGATCAATAACGTTACGTGATTGATCAAAATATTGGGAGAATTTGGTATTCAATCAAAGCTAATAGCCAATCAGGATTTCAAAGCTATGCTGAGTGAATATGAATATCACTTTAAGTGAAGGGGCTGGTAATAGAACGGGTGCTTGGAACAATAAAATCTTAGTTGTTTTTTTTATCCATATAAAATAAGCAGGGGAAGGGGGCTACGTTTATTTTTTTAGTACTCACCCATTGCGATTGATGTGGAAATATAAGTAACGGACCCATCAGTAACAGTTGGAAGGAAAACTTCAAAATCTTTCACGTAAATGGCTTTGCTTGCTTCGCTAGACTTCATCCATTCGTTGTTAACCAGCCACTGCTTATTACCGACTTTGAAGGAAACGTCCTCTCCCTTGTAAAGATTTGTCAGATTCAAGAAGGCTTTGTCTTTGTTACCTATGGATGAAAATGATATGCACACTATTTACTTAGGCCCTGTTTATACCATTTCATTTTCATTTCCACAATGTTATCCACTACCACACTGCATACTTTAAAATTCGTTCACAAGTAATAGCCTTTTAAACAACTTAAGTGTGAAATGTTTAACAGAATTCACAGATGGAAATAATTCAAAGAAACACAAAGCTATCTTCTCATCAAGAATAATTCAAAGGGTTTAGATATCTTTCGTAAATGTTCAAGTAAATATTTGGAAATGTCCTCCTCTGCTCATCGAACGAGTTGTTTCATAGTTTATTTCTATAACGAATCGTGGAAAAATTATTAGCGCAGTTTACTTAGGGTATGATTTACGAGGAGAGCCATTAATCGCACACCTTAGAGGAAGATGAATCACCTAGAAATACCAGGTTTACGTAATGTTTACGTTAGGTTTCGTGAAAGCAATTAAGGGTGCGTTTACATAGGTATGGCTCCATTGGGAATCGTACCATTTTGAGTACGGTTAGGCCTTGTGTTTGCACGAGTCTGCTCGGAACCGTTCCATTTAGAGGTTTCAAATGGGTCCACTTACGAAGTGGGTCCAGTTTGGAACCGATACCTTGTAGACGGGTGGAACGGTTCGAGATTGACTCAGATAGAAATGAGACAAAGAAATTCTTTGTTTTCCTTTCCATTGTTTTCTCTAAGCTGCGAGGCACGCAGCATCTACACACAGGTGCACACAGGTGACCTACCGTTCCCAGTGGAACCGTTCCGATCGGACCCGTGAAACCGCAGCGTAAGTTTGAGACCATTTACCTGTCGGTTTGATTGGAATCCTCACATCTTGCTTAGTGTCCCCCGTGCAGACACGCTTTCTCCTTGACATGAGGGTAGGCACGTCCGTTTTTTCGCCTTGGCATTCACTCGGTTTCACCCCACCCTCCGCATATTGTAACTTATTGCAATAAGCTTCTATAGCATTCCATGTCTGAATGTTGTACGTTAGGTAGCTCAGCGTGTAGACACTGCGGTATCTCATGGCATCGTCGTTTTCTCTTTCTGGGAATGACTCGAATTTCGATGCGATGTTCTCGGCCTCTCTCTTCCCGATCTTTGCTCTGTGGACAAACAGTAATAGACTCAGCTAAGAATGCTGTTTTTCACTTCTAGTGTCGATAATACGGTTTCATTTCTTCTGATTACCAAGATTTCTAATTTACTAACTGGTCCATTGACAATCAACTTAGTCAAATGCCTTAGATGACACACCAAAATTATTTCATAGTTATCGCTACATTGCAAGCAATTACCTTGATTGAAAAAGTTGAAGCGTAGTCCGAAATTGCTTAGTGTATAACTCAGTTATGAAGGCATGAGAGTCCAGAAAAGTCTTCAACCTTCCTGCGGGTAAAATCTCCAGCAACACGGGTTCTTCCTCGCTTAAGTTAGGTTACTGCAAAGGTTAAGTTGAAATTGGCAAACCCAGCCAGATAAAACTTATTTCATTAATAAGCAAGAATGAGCATCAAAAAGATTTCAAAACAGCTAATTGTTCTGGCTTTTAAAATTTACCACTTTACAATGCTATTAAACCGTACTTCTATACCATATATTTGGAATATGTTGAAATACTTCTTCCATTTCTCAGTTTTTCTTAACCTTCCTCCGGTCAATGTGACAAATGATGTTTTGCTGACTCTGCATGTGTCTTTCAGTTCGATATTTTTTCAACTCTCAAAAGAGAGGAGAACCATCCTTGCAAACTCAAACGATTGTCTGCTCTCCCATTGCAGTGGTCCATTCGGCAGTTGCTGATGCGATGTCTCCTAAAGAAGATCCCCCGAAGATGGACTTTAAAGGGTTGCAGGCCTCAGCTATTGCCAGCGCCATCGCCGCTGCTTTCTCTGCAACCTCTGCAATCGCGCCTGCCACTGCTGCCGTCAGTAAATTTCCGAGACTGTCTCCAGTTTCTGTCACCAACTGGCCTACAGAGGTGCTATACCTCTGAATCCAACCGTCAATAAACTCGACATCCTTTGTTGCCTTGTTATTGCTGAAACTCTCCAACTGTAGGAAATAATTCTTGAGCTCAACGAAACGTTGGTTGTTGCTGTTGGTTATATCTTCTGCCAGCTGAATGCTTGTGAATTGGTTCTGTTGGACGACAACCAGGATTCTATTCATCTGTCGGTACTCCAGGAGCCGCTCGTAATTAATGGCCGTGCTGAGCATGATCCTCTTCGTTCCGTTGATTTTCACGTCAGAGAGCTCGAAATGGGTGACTAGTTGGTCCAAGATCCTCTTGAAATAGCAGGCCTCTGTTGTGGTTACGTGACTCCCTCCACACGTCAGAATGTCAGTAGGTAGGAATTCCGTCAGCATCTTGAGTTCATCAAAATGTTTTCCTTCAACCAAACCAATGATCGTGTTTATGTTGTTCTTGTAACCATTTATTCTCTCATTGTCAGTAACGTGGATTTGATCTCTTGCCCTCGACGAGTACTCAATGTAAGCTACGAAATTTAGTCGAAGAGCATCAAAAAACTTTCTGAGATTGCCATCCTTCCATTTACTTGCCTTTGCTTCGTCTGTGAATTTCTTCATCTTCTTCACCACTCTTTGGATGACGTCAAGATCACAAAAGTTCTTAATGTCAGGAGAAGAATCCGACGGGTTTCTATCATAGCAAAGTCTTCTGACTTCCGTCTTTAGTTCAGCACCAAGGGAATTTTCCCCAATTGCACTCGCATATCCGTTAACTTCCATATCACCTATAACGAGTAAAGGAGAGCGTTTTACGTTATATCTGTTAGTTATTTGAGGTTATCATGGCCTATTTTATGCTGCCCCACTCTGCAATATTATGGCCTTTGCCACCCTATGATCTATCTGCGTATTTTTACTCTTCAATCTTTATTTCGGCTGCGGTGATCGATCTCCATCTACTCCCTCCTAATACCCGCTTTCTTTCTGCTTTCTAAAACCTGTTCTCCGATAACTACGCCCTACTCCCTCCTCTCTTCTATTAACTCTCTATTCCTCAAACCCCTGATCTTCGCTTTTTTACCTTTAATTTAGGACCCTCTGATCCATAGCCTCTGAACTCTATTCTCTTCTCTCTACTCTTGATCTCTGCTCTCTGCGCTCTAATCTTAGCTATGCAGCTCTCGGATCTCACACCTCTGCTCTTTCTCTTTGATTATGGACTCTCTGATCCATACTCTCTGAGGGAGTAGTTGGAGATGGCACTGCATCAAAACATCATGCCCTTTTTAGAATAACTGAAATGAATTATCTTTTAGATGCAAACCTGTTTTAAGATCTGCAAACGTTTTGGTCGAGAAAGTCTTGAGCAGCATCAACATTGCAATTGGGTGAGCTCTTTGATCGCAAACGGCATGGATATCTGGGTGATTCCTCCAATACGTGTACATCACAGGTCTCGCTGCTGATGCTTCCCATGGAGATAACCTCTCAACGAGGTCTGCTATATCACGACGGAACTTCAGAGAAAGCTGGAATCTCCTCACGACCTACAAAAATAAATTGGTTTGTATTTGATCAGAAACAAGAAAGAAACCTGGCTCTCTGTTTATTACCTATCATTGCCTACTATTATTATCTACACTTCTCTACACTATTTCTAGTGAGAAAGATTTTGTAAGAACTCGTGCCTTAAAAATTTGCCAAAATTTAAGAACAAGATAATAATAGAAGCTGGCCATTTTTGGCTCTATTAAGAAATTGTAAGAAATAACCCTGAGACTGACAAATAATTACAAACTAAATAGATTGAAAGTACAAAGATATATCAGATGGTCATGAGAATCAAAATTTGCAACAATTAACACAACTGATAGCGAAAAAAGGCTTCCAAATCAGTATTAAAGTAAGAACCATTTAAGTACATTTCAGCCATAAAATTGAGGAATATTCAAGAACAGCCAGCTTCAAACAAATTTCACTGGTTCTTATACAAAAAGGACCATACGCAAGGCTGTTTATTGATATTTTTTTATTCTGATACTGCATGCACTGAAAGAAGCCTGCAAACAGCAAAATGAATTCGAGACATCGCAGATGTAAGCAGAGTCTCCCATGGTCTTGTATGTGATGTAGCGTGATGTAGTGCATGTTATTGTTTCTCTATAGACAAATGTCTAGTCTTTGATAGGCTGGCTTGTTGAACAGAGCCAATCATATAAATAATCATATGAAAAGTCAGTAATTCATTCGTTTTTTGGGACACCCGATGCATTCTTGTTGCTTATCTCGAGATAAATAAAGATTAGCGAAAGTTGGAGGTCCATGATTTATAGACGGAGCCTGAGCCTAGGCTATAAATAGCTTTTTCATAAAATGGGTCTAGATTTTCGCCATATTTGTGAAACATCCACGTGAAATGGGGTATTTTTGCACTGTTTCATTCATGACGTTTGTTATTCTCCCAAAAAATTTGTGTTGTACAACAAGGGTATGCAAACCAACTCTCATTTGAATAACCTTATCTAACAGTATGTCATGTACATAACAAGCACCAGTGAAAGAAACTGTGCAAACAATTAAGTCTAGGACAACAGTGAAACACAACATTGTTTTCTGTGACACAATCATTTCCTATGATATCTTTATAACCAACAAGATAGCATAAAACCATAAAGAGTCCAAGCTCCTTTCTGTTCTTCCCACAAAACTAAGATGGCTGCTGGCAACACAGCCTCAGTTCCATGACCAGTCTCGATTTAGTGCTACACAGACATAACAATACCCACCTTGCAATCATCATCATCATCATTACCTTCCATAAAGCATTCCTCTTTCCTATCCCTGTTATCCTTAATGATTTTTTTCAACTCTGGGTTGTCTTCTTTGAAGAAGCGCTTGAAGCAATTTTTCAGTGAATCTTTATCTAATGAGCCTCCGCCCCCATTAAGGCATTGGCAGTATGTCCTCCATGATACAGAGCTGCTGACTTTGGATATTGACATTACACAGCAGAGCAGTACTGCCCAGGCTGTCAAAGCTGATGCCATGGCTTATTCCCGTCACCCTGTGGAAGTAGAATACGAAAATAAGTTCAGGTTACAATCAAAGTCAGCTCTACCCCAACAATAGTCAATATAGAGTCATGGTCTTGGCACTGAAACAATTGGTATTTTATTCACTTGGGTGTGCCAGTCAACTTGAAAATCAGAAAAAGGTGTACAGTCTTAAAAGGAAACAATAGAAAATTACATTACGTAATGTTATTGATTTGCTAGTAGGGCAGAGCGAGAGTGCACACTGATAAAAGAAAGCAATGAAAATTCGGAAGATTCTCACCACCAACTGTTAAAACTATTGACACTGTTAGTTGCCAAACCTTTACTAATTAGATTTACTTAGGTTATCCATCAACTTAGATAAGGTTTTGCTTCTTTGCAGTACATCAGCCCAATTTTCACTTTACCAACTAACCTGGGGCGGACCTGGGTGGATTCGATTTACGTAAGTCTTAACCCTACGAACACAGGGTTCCCCAGGGCTGGATTAAAAACCGACCTTTCTACGAAAATATGGTTCGCCATGTGCTAATTACAGTCAAGCTAGATTCTTACTCAATAATATTCACCCATTTTCATAATGTTGCCCCTCTCACAAGGCCCTTTTCTGTTTATAAAAGGTGTGGGGCTTGAGTCTATTGCCCCCTTATACCCCCTAAAACTGCCAACGAGTCAATGGAAAATCGAAAATTCTTACTTCACTTCGATGATGTGATTTTCCCGTATCCTTTATCCTTTATAGTTTCTTCATCTAATGTAATCTTCTCACAAAGCGAACAATACAATAGACAATGGATGTTTTTTTATCCGTGTATCAATTTGATCTGTTTCTGGTGGTTGGTTTGTCTCCCGTCATCTTTGACTGCTTGTTTCAGAATGCAAGATGTATTCAACTGTATCAGTATGCAGGTAATTTATATAGTGCCTACTGACCTCTCAATTGTTTGTGCTTTCATCAATCAAAATTCATACAAGGACGTAGCGATCCCTTTGTAGTTAATAGTAAACTAGGTAACGCCCGAAATATCTTACCGTTGGTGCTATCTCGATGACGCCAAAACAAGATACTCTACTGAGCCCCTCCAAGGGTGGGAACATACCCCCGTTGATTCCAATCGGTTTTTGCATTATCTCCATTGATCTCCATAAAGATGAATTCAAATGCTCCCCCAAAGTTTTTTCTCCGTGCTCCCTCAACCCCCAAATGTTGTTTTTCCTCCCTTGGCCCTTTGAAATATTTCCTCCACAAAGTCTGTTTTGTGATTACCAGCGTTTCAAAAACCCATACTCAATATGAAGATCGGACCAACTGCCAGAGGACTTTAACCACTCCAAACTGAGGCTCTTGGACCCTACTATAACTTGGACTCAACCAACTGAAACTCAAGTCATCTGGAGGTGTGACAGCTTTACAGCTAATGTGGAACTGCAACTTGTAAAGATATCTACTCTCTTTATGTGCACAACCCACAAAATACATTTTTTTATTTTCTTAAGCATTCAGTAGCCAACAAATATATTTTCATTAATATTAATTGCAGATAACGTAATGTTCCATGTCAAGCAGTTCTAAGCGGTCACTTGGTTCTAAGAAATCGTCAGAGGGGTTCGACGTGTTCGCAAATCACGGTTTTGTTGTGATGGAGAGAACTACTACTCAAAAAATGCTGAACGATGTACTAAATATCCTGAGGCATCAAAACCAAACCTGCATGGTTATTACTGTGAGAAGAATAATGATACATTTGATTTATCAGCGTCTTTCTGTTTGTAATGTCTTGCGTTGTCCCTGTCTTGTCTTATCTTACCTACCTCGTCGCAAGCATTCGAAGAGGATCCGGCACAGATCCTAGTATTGGTGACTTTTTTTCATTTAAGAATAATGATTCCTTATGTCGGAGTGAGAAAAAGCGCTTTATGAAGTTAGGCAGTCAAGCTTTTACATGTGCAGCTCGAAAGTGTCGAACATATTTTACTTTCCTGCCTTGTGTGACAGACAGGGCAGGACAGTATAACATATTCGACAATTCAAAATAAATGACGTCAAAACAGGCTTACAAAGCATTATAAAAGTAAGAAAAATTTAAAAACATTTCAGCCTGAAAATGGAAAAAAAATAAGAACAGCCAGCTTAAAATAAAATTTACTGGTTAGTTTAAAAGGAGAGTGTATTTGTCAGTCTCAAGGTTATTTCATAAAATTCTTTTACTGAGCTAGAAAAGGCTAGGCTTGGTCTTTCTTTGCTTGCTTGCATTGAAACTATTAGTATGTAATGCACCCTTTTGTATTTTAGCAACCATGGTAACCGAGTTTTACTTCCCCTTTCGTTTAAGTTAAGAACCGAGTTTATAATAAAGACCAAATGTACTTAACTGTTTAATTTTAGCATTTTGTGAATTACAATCATATTTTTATAAGAACCAATAAAATTAGTTTGAAGCTGGCTGTTCCTAAACATTTCTCTACTTTCAGCCTAAAATATTCTTAAATTGTTCTCACTTTCATAATGCTTTGGAAGCCTGTTTTCGCTCTCAGTTGTTGTGATTGTTGCAAATTTTAACTTTCTTGACTATCTGATTATATCAGTGTGCTATCAACCTGCTTATTTTGTCATTATTTCTCAATCTAAAGTCTATTTCTTAAAATTCCTATATTGAGCAATGTATGGTCAGCTTTGATTCACACTTTTGTATGCAAGATACTATTGAAATTTTTTGTACAAAAACTTCTGAGATAGTATTCTTAGAAATAAATCTTCAAGTATAAAAAGCTTAGCAATTGCTAAACAATTTTGAGTACTGAGCTCGAGCTGAAATTACTTAGAAAAAATATATGTACGTCTTGGAAGCGCTGTCACCAGCTACTTTAAGTCTTCATTTATGACACTGGGCCTAGGCACGTAAATAAGCGAAAGTTGATTCTTGTGCGTTGCGGAACAAGCAAAGGAAACATCGTTAGCTCAAGACAAATGATCTTAGTTCCAGAAAATCAAAAGAGATTTCGTCGGCTTTTGAGATACAGTAGGTGAGCATTCGTTTCGATACCGAGCTCGGATATCACTTTGAAAAACTAACTTTATTTTTGACGCTTTCTTCGAAATCAGCAAATTTCTGTGTGGGAGAGAAGATCTCGATTTGCTCTGTCGAAAATGGTGGGAATGGATGATAAACATCGAAAGCTATTGAGAAAGAAACGAATGGATTTGGTGAGAGATATGGATGGAGATAGAATAGCGTCGTTTCTGTTTTCATCCGAGATATTCAGTGAGGAAGACAAGGATCTAGTTCAAGCAGAAACTACACCGCAGAAAAAGAATGAAAAGCTACTGGACATTTTGCCAAAGCGAGGGGGCAAGGCATTTGACGCGTTCTGTAATGCCCTCCGAGATTTGGGCATGTCTCATTTGGTTGTGTTGTTGAAGAGTGAAGACGACATGTCCAGTATGATCCAATCGGAAAAGACTGCTGAAGAAAAAAGTGTGATTGGTGAGCAAATTTTAGTTTATTATATTACTGTACTTATTTTGCCCTCCTCGCGCAGTGGTGACTTCTAAAAGAATCAAAAGGGGGTTGTAATCACAACTCCATGAGAGTGGGTGTGGTCTTTTTAACCATACTCATTTTCACTTACATTTAGATTTTCACTTCTGAAGAAAAAAAGTGTGCTTGGTGAGCAATTTTTTGCTTGTAACATTACTTTGCCTGTAACAATGAGATGTACCGCCAAAAGGACGGTTTCGCCATGGGCAGCCCTTTGGGACCAGCGCTAGCGAACATATTTGTCGGCTTCCATGAACATAAACTTTTTAACTGCCATCAAAAGCTCCTTTTTTATTTTCGCTATGTTGATGACACTTTCGCCGTTTTTGAAAAAGAGTCTGAATGCGATATTTTTCTTGCCAAACTCAACTCATTGCATCAGTCTCTAAAATTCACCTTTGAAAAGGAAGAAAACAACTCCTTGCCATTTCTTGACGTTTCTGTGGAGAAAACTGAACCTGGTTTTCTACAGGAAACCAACTTTTAGCGGCCTATATACATGTTGGGATTCCTTTTGTGCCAAACAAATCAAAATCAACTTAGTTAACACCTTGGTTCACCAGGCACTTATGATCTGTCCCGAACCAAAACTCAATTTAGAATTGGCAAAAATCAAATCTACCCTCATCAACAATGGATATCCAGAAGATCTCATTTCGGCTTGCTTTCGTAATAAGATCGCAGGTTTCTCGGGTGACAAAAAGATTGGTCCACAAAAGTGCCCTGTTTATCTAAAATTGCCTACCGTCTCCTTGCGGTTTGAAAAACAAGTTAAGACTGCCATAACTAAGTGCTACGCCATATTGAGCCCCCGTCTCGTGTTCTCCTCTAGGAAAATAATTCCATCTATCCGCAAAGATAGTGTGCCTACCACACAAAACAGCCTTGTAGTACATGAATACTCATGCCAGTGTGATGCCAGGTACGTAGGTCTCACATCTCAGCGGTTATTTGATAGGATAAAACAACACATGCCGTCTAGTATACGCCAAAAAACTGTCCGCAAACTAGATCAACCATCTCGCACCTCAAAAACAAAAAGTTCAACATTTGCTTGACAACCTAGAATATGCTAAAGTCTACAGAAAGAATTGTTTTCGAATAATTGGCAGAGCAAGGTCTACATTTCACTAAGGTATTTTGAATTAGTCTAAATAAAAACCAGGGATCCCCTATTGGGTAGAAAGAAAGAGTTCGTTTTTGCCTTAGGACTCTGGAAGTAATCATTGGTCAGCTCACTGTATGGTTGGTGTTGATTGGTTTTTCTACACCATACCAATCATTCACCTCTTTTCTGATTGGCCTATTTCGATCCACATCTGGGTATATAAATCAGTTAGGTTTCTGTTTCATTCTCTTTCTGACATATTACTCTGTTGAGTGTCAGACGAAAAGCTTAGTATTTATGTGTTCGTTTCGCTATGTTTCCGATATTTCTGGCTATACTAACATTACTTACTTATTGGGCCTTTGCAGTGGTGATTTCTTAAAAAGATTAACAGAGGGTTCTAATAGCAACTCCATCAGTGTTGGTGCAGTCTTGTGACCACCCTAATTCTTTACTTAAATGAACAAGTGCTAACATAGACCCATCTCTATGGACATCCTCCACACTAGGTGCAGGAAACCCTAAACAGTATTGCATAGATTCAAAGTGGCATAAGTTTTGTTGTTTTCACGGTTAGCTATGAAGTAGCAACTCGTTTTATTTAGCATTGCAATTATGTACAACAAAATGCATCAAAGTATGGACAAACAAAAAACATGGAGCAATCAAATTATCAAATCCTTATGGACATTTTGAGCCACAACTGCAGTGAGAAGAAACCAGGCTGAAACCCAGAATTATAAAGTAACTCCTGTTGAAGTGTCTGTCTGATAACGAAAATTGGTTGAAAAGCTCTTAATGGGACAGATTCTATGTATTCGAAATGGTTGGCATTTCCAAATATTTATTATCAGTAGTTGGTATTAATTGGATAGATTTGATGTATGCTTGCAAGATCTTAGCAGCAAACCTCCATTCCATTGCTAGTTCTTTATCCCCTAAGTGCAAAATTACAACATTTTTTTGAAAACTTAAAGGCCTTTTCTGATTGAAATATACACCCCACCTCTCTTTTTAAAACCCCCTGTCTTATTTTAGGGACATCCATGATATAAAGTAAACAAAGATATTGTTTGTATTTCTATTAGATGGATCGTACAGTGGGATGAAAACTGAAAACAGCATTGTCAAGGCATCACCTTCTGTCCCTTCAGAGTCGGAAGAAGCCGGACCAAACAGTAATGATATTGATGACGAAGCCCCTGGTATGTAACATTTATGTTTGATTTTTATTTAGCCAATTTTCTTTAGGAGCAACCAGCTAAGCAATTTTCAAAATGATATACTGGGCAGGGAAAAAAATATAAAGATGCACAGAGGTATATATGAATTAGTCTTTGATAAGTAAAGAACTTCAACAGTATAGGGCTAGATATGAATTCCAAACATTTCAAAGTATAACAACTCGAGAGCTTAACTTTTAATTTTAACTAGCCTTGCTCAAGATGAATAAACCCTCTTGATTTTTAAATAGGGTGTTTCATTATGGATATTGAAATACAGATCTGGAATTAGGGTATTTCATTACTGATCTTGAATTCCGCATGCTGGACTAGGGTATTTCTCGCTATTGTTCTTTGAATTTTGAATTTTGGATCTTGAATTAGAGTGTTTCACTCTAGATTTTGAATTTCGGATCTTGAATTAGGGAGTTTTCTTTAATCTTGAATTCCGTATGTTGAATTAGGGTGTTTCATTTTGGATCTTGAATTCTGAATCCTGAATTAGGGAGTCTCCTTCTTTTATCCCTTTGCCCCACCAGTGAAATTGCTCATTAACCCCTATTTTTGACTTGCAGATCAGGGTGATGGCAGATTTTGGGGGAAGACAGAGAAGAAGCCTGAGGCTCCAAGAATTATTCAGCGTCTACCCTCCCTAAAAGCTATCGACTACAATGTGAACTCTGACAACTTTTACACAATGGACAAATACCCAAGAGGACTATTCCTACTAATCAACAACAAAGAGTTCTTGCCTGCTTCAGGCATGGAGAACTACCCACGCAACGGCACTGATGTTGATGCTGCTGCCCTTGAGTCAATGTTCACAGAGCTTGGCTTTATTGTGCATAGGTACGACAATGTGGATAAGTATTCAATGAGGAAATTGATGAAGCAAGCCGCAGTTATGGATTACAGCAATCTGAACTGTTTCACGTGTGCAATTCTAACCCACGGGGAAGAGGGTGTGCTCTATGCCACGGATGGTAGGGTTGACATCCGAGAGGTCACTGGTTATTTCAGGGAGGATAACTTAGCTGGGAAACCAAAATTCTTCATTTTTCAAGCCTGTCAGGGTAAGTTTCTATTTGATATAGTTGAAAGAAATATTTTTTGGCCTTTTGACAATGAGACGTCGGCTCAATTAGGAGCCTGAGATGAACCACTTTCTAAATGATTTCTACCATTTTGATAAATGCAATTCTGACCCTGAGTGTGCATTGCATTATCTTAGAATATACAGAGGATCCTGGGGTCATGTCTCCCCAATCCCTTTGTGCTAGGGGAAAATTGCATGAATCCAAGATAGTACAATTCATTTGAAAGTAGTCCAATCACACCTACATTTTACTTTATTAATCATCCAGTAATACCTACTTTATCAACTGCATTGTCTGATAGATTAGAACAAGGACAGTTGTAATGAATGGAAGCTGAATGCGATGATGCAAAATGTTTTTTTTGATTTACAGCCCCCTTTAAAATTTTGAAAGGAAGATTGAGCTTCCAAGGGTTCTAATTCGAGGTTAAATTGAAGTTGTTATCAGTGGTGGCGGCAGGTTTACTCCAACAAGGTGGTTAGAAACGCTGAGGGCTGAATTTGCTCAGAAGGTAGAGGAAATCTAGTTTTATCTGTCCTCCTCTTTTGGGGGAACTGTACACCTCACTGGATGTTTTATGACACCTTGAAGTTTCTAATTTTCTCAACTTTGTCTCTTTACAACTTTTTTCGTTTACTTTCAACTCAGGCTCTGAATATATGGATGGATTGGATTTGACAGACGGCCCTGCCCGCAATGCTGCTCCTCCTATTGATGACAGGTCAAACGATGTCTCCTTGCCTTCAGAGTCTGATTTCCTGTATGCATATTCAACTGTTCCGGGGTATTACTCTTGGAGGAATTCTCAGCGTGGTTCTTGGTAATTGAAATTTTTATAGCATCCTACTCAAGTCATTTTAATTGTCACAAATTATTGTGATTGATTGTTCTTTTCTGAAACTTTCACATCATTTATCTCTAACTACAGTGTGTCCTTAAAATTTTATCTAGGGGTGATGATGATTTTTTCAGAAATCACAAATTGGCCTTAAGTGTTTTATTGATAATCAATTTCGAGTGGGATACCCTACTTGTCCTTTTTTTTTATTCACACTTTCTCCAATGTCTTGTTTACCTCATAAATTCAAATTTGACCTCACCCCAAAACCAGACCTTATTAAAACTTGCTTTAAAAGTTCAAGGATGCACTTCGTTTGTAAACTTACAGGGAAGCACTACGTTTGTATTTACATTTGTATCTACGTTTTATTTAGTTTGTTTTTAAATTCATTTATGAGAAAAGAAGGTCTTTTTGTAGACCCTTTAGCCTTAGGTTCTGTTAAATTCTGGCTCTTTTATGCAAGATTCTAATGTTGCTTATTATTTTATTTAATTTGATTTTTTCTAGGTTTATTCAGGGAATAATCGAAGTGTTCCGAGCGTACGCTCATAAAATGGACGTCCTTCGTATGCTAACACGGGTAAATGGAATCGTAGCCACAAAGAAGTCACAGACAGGACAGCGAGTCTCCAACAATAAGAGACAGATTGCATCCATAGTCACCCAGATGCGCAAAGAGTTCTTCTTGTTCCCACCCCAAGGCCCTCTGGGAAGTGCCTGATAACAGAATAAAACTACTAAATGATTTTCCTGACATTTTTTATGAAACAATGAGCGAATATTTCTATTTGTTGTTAATAATTAGATTATCACAAAGTTTGTCAAGTACAACACTTACTAGATAAAGATTATTGGTGGCTAATTTATATTGATGATTTTTGTGTTATGAATGTAATTGTGCCACATTTCTTCCCGCAATCCATTTTAAACAGGGGTATTTTTGTGACTTGGTAGCCCGAAAATTTCTTATCAGTTGCTCAGCCGCGTAGGCACTGAATTTTACAAAAAAAGTCCTTCAGCATATTTCTGAAAATCCATGTACGTATGCATATGTTTCTTCACAGTGAATAACAGGTCTAAGCTAAAAGCACAGCCTGGTTTAAAAAAAAGTAAAAGGAAATAAAAAAGATCAATTGTAATATAAAAAATAAAACATCCATCCTAAACTATAAAACCGTAGTTTAGATCGCTTCAAGAAATGAATTTGTCCATAAACTGAATGTTGTACCTACACTCACCTTAACGGACTGCACACCCTAGTACCTAAAGTAGACCCAACGTGGCACCCCCCTCCTCCCCGCAAGAGACGTAGCCGTAGAAACCACGATTAAATTTGGCGCTAAACTTCGAAATGTTGTTGTTGCATAAGAGCAGAGAAACTGTCGATGCTGAAAGTGAAGTGAAAGTGCAGTCCATTGGAGCAGTGAAATTCTGAAGGATTTCATCAAAGAAACCTTGAGAAAGACATTAACCGAATACAACTTAGTACGCAGTGAGACGTGTTTCTGGAAAAAGACTCAAGAGGAGTGCCGTAGCTACTCTTTTTAGGCCTAATTTGTAAGGAGGTATGAGTAGGCCTTTTTTAGGCCATGTGACCTTGTTAAATGTTAAAATGGAGTTTTAGGCCATATCCCACAAAAGCGTGTAATAACTGTGAGCGCTAGGAATGGCTAGCATCAATATCCCAGCTAAGAAATTCTACAATGGCCAAACAAAAACGGAGTACAGATCATTTCTGAAAAAGCTGATAAAAATTGAAGAAAATGCAAGAATAATGCACAATCGTCCTCTACCAAGCAAGAAGAAAACCAGTGTGTTTGACCCATATCCTGTGTGGAGCACCTTCTCATTGCAGCAGCAGGCATTGAGTTTTAGGCAGAATTATCAAGCTAAAGTGAACAAAAACGTGCATGTTTTTGCAAGAGAGTTATGCGACCAAGGCAAGAGAGAGTACATTGTTACAACTTATGGTCAATTCTGGAGCTACTATAACCAATTAAAAGACAGCAAAAAGAACTTCTATGAGCTAATACCCGAGAGTGCTCAATGCCGACTTTATTTTGACTTGGAGTTTTCTAAAACAGCGAACCCTGATTTGGATGGGGTGGAAGTACTGCAGATATTTATCAATTTGATTTGCTACTATATAAAGGAATTATTCAACATAGCTTGCGATCGAAAAAATGTCATTGATCTAGACTCCACCACAGATGCCAAATTCTCTCGACATCTGATATTCCATTTGCCAAATGCTGTTTTCCTGAATAATATTGCATGTGGTAATTTTGTCAAGTATGTCTATGAGATGGCTAGGAAGAAGTTAGATAACCAAGAAATTGCAGAAATCAAACTTACGGATTCCACAAACAAACTCATACCTCCTCCGGATGATTTGTGCATTGAGAAATTATTTGTGAAGAATTCTGACGGTGGCACAACCTTCTTTTGTGATCTCAGTGTATATTCAAGAAATCGAAATTTCCGGATAATGGGATCAAGAAAAATAGGAAAGAATATACCATTAGTGGTTTCAGAACAGAACTGTTTCGCTCTTAGCTTGGAAAGAGATAAACGCTTCAAATTTGAAGGTGATCCTAGTTACAAATTTTTCCTGCAAACTTTAGTTTGCTTCGATGACAGAAGTGATATGGATTTGCAAGTGTTGCAGTTTGGAAAGGTGTCGACGTCATATAGAAGAAATGCATCACAGTGCCCTGAAGGTATTAACATTGTAGCCAAGATATTTTGGTCCAAAATTTCTAGGAACAAATCTCTACTGAGAAAAGCTTATCTCTTGAGGGGAAAAACAATCTGAAAATCAATCAAATAATTTGTCTGAAATAACATGGCCCTGGTTGAGGACTCTTTCAGGAATTCTTGATTTAAGCATCAATGCTCTACCATTGAGCATTGGGACCAAAAAAGCTTTGAAAGTGCTTCTAGGATGAATTAAGCTTAAATCTGTTCAGATGACATCATCATCGCAGGGGGGAAGTTGTTAAGTTCTAGGCCTGTTTATACAAGGCTGAGTTAGCAGTGAACAAAAGTCCTATGTTAAGTAGTCTGATTGGGTGTTTGAGCCTTCTTTGCCCTGCCTGGTTTGGGTCAACATATATTTAGCAGTCAACTGCCAAAGATAATAATTCCTGTTTTCACTTTGTTTCCATTAACTGTATTTTCAGGAGATTCAGGGATGTGCAGCTTGCATGAAGAGGGATACAAAACATCACCGTTTCCAAAACTCGACCAATTCATATCAAAGCAAATATGCAAAGGAGGTGTCCAGGGAATCGTGCGACGCTGGCTTCATTTTCCAAAAACAAATGTCATGATTTACGACATCGATAGAAACCACTGGTGTGGCAACATCGGAAGGCCGCACAAGAGCAATCATATTTACTTGGTTGCTGATTTGAGCCACGGAGTATTCTACCAGAAGTGCCATGATCCGGATTGCCAGATTATCGATTATAAATCAGAAGAGAAGCCGATTCCATCAGATGTCAATCCAATTATGAATGATAGTGAATACTTGAATGATGATTTTGATGATAACACTCTTGATTTGATAGAAGCTGCAGAATTGGCAGAATGTGGGGATTTGTTTGATGATTTTGATGCAGATGATTTCGAATGTGATATGATTGATAATAAGTTGGATGAAAGTGATATGGTGGGATTTGAAGCAGCTTTTGAAGATGATTTTGTGTTTGATGGCAGTGAGGCAAATCATAATGCTGATAATGGCGGTGATGATAATTATGTTAATCATGTCAATTATGATAATTATGATACTGATAAGGGTCATCATGATAATCATAATCGCAATGCTGATGGTAGTTATGATTATGCTAATCATTATGATGTTGATACATCAGAAGAAGTACAAGGTGCCAACCAGCAAATAAGGAGTCCAGGTTATCACCAAGCACGTTCTGATCGTCGAATCTACAAATGCACAAAGCATCGACCAGCTAGTAGTTTTAGCAATGTAACAATTGATGGTAATACCGAAAGGGGCATGGAAAACGAAATTGTCTCCTCTAATTGCATTCAGTGTGTCTCCAATTACATGGGAAATGATTCTTCGTTTAATGCTGATGAAAATAAGACAAAAGTTTGGGAAGAACATTCTGCAGGATTGCTTAATGTTGGCAGCGTATCCGATAACTCAATGTGCCAATGCGTACCAGAATGCAAATATCATCCAGAGAAGGTACTCGAACCATCAAAAGTGAACAATGAGTTTTCAGTCATGTCTGCAGCAGTTTCAATACCAATGTGCTGTAATATTGCGAATTTTCTGACTCCCCCAATAAACGTATCTCAAAGTTGCAAAATATCCAAGCTTAAGTTCCAAAGAAGTTGCGATTCTAGTTTTAATGATCAGAGGAGGGTACACGAGATTCGGAGTAGTAAAGAAATGGATCATTATAAAGCTGACAGCAGCAGAAATAGCAGAAATCACAGTATTGATTTACACGTGCATGATGATAGTATGGAAACTCTGAGACCGATACCGCAGAATAGATCGAGATTGCAAAATAATACGTTGAATTCGCACAGAAATCTGGAGAAATCAAAAGGAATTCCAGTTGAAAATAATGGCCCAAAGCTGCCTTACATCGATGACTGGGACTTTGATTGTAATCTTAGGCCTGTTGGTAATCTTGAAGAGGAATCGTCTATAAATCCAGATCTGGATATTTCAACTGATTATTTAGATGCGAATACCGCCAACAACGAGAACACATTACCATCTAAATGCAAAAGTGGTCAAAGTGGTATAAGAAACCAGCGCTGCCCGATTAAATCAGATCCAGATGGGTACAGCTCATCTGGTAACGGTTCCTACAAGACCCAACTTGACTCAAATAATGAATTGCCCGCTGGTAAATCAGATTTATCGATTCTGAAGGGCAATCTATCTGATTTTGTTTTAGATGATGATTTTAATGATGAGTTTTTTAATTTTTAAGACCAACATGATCATAGAAATGTATTTATTATGTGTATTATTGCGGTGATATTCCTATTATCTTTCTCTGTCTGTATACCTATATCATGATTCAATTGCTGAGTGAGTAAGTGAGTTTTTTTTCTAGCCTGGCAAAGGTAGGGCATTGTTTCCAGCTGGGTAAAATAAGCTACACCACTACATATGGTAGTATGAGGTTTTTGTTTGCTTTTGCACTCATTTGTGCTGCAGAAGTCGAGTTTTTAACGTACAAGTCCACAAAGGGCCACCAGAGGCTGTACTTCTAGATGGCATGCACAACATCTTTCTACATCTATTTGCATCTACCAGATGATGCCTAGAAAGAAGATTCTGGAAGAATGACAGGCTGAAGTGGAAAGTCAGCTAATAGGTTTGCAAAACTTAGGAACTAATGAAGATCTTCAAGCTGTCCATCTTGTGAGAGAGCTGCATCAGACTGTACACGTTGGCAAGTCATGTTGCTTAGCGCGTTGACACAAAATTTGATTGCAATTTTCAAAATAAACTTAAACTCCGACCAAACGATAAAACAATGTTTGAAAAAACATTTTGTTTTGTTTTCGTTTCCATGTTTGATGGTTTGGCTTGGTCACATCTTCAAAAACAACAAAATATTAACAAACATTGTTTTCAAAGCAGGATCTGTTTGCCAATGTATTTTAAAACTTTTAGCAAATATATCTTGCTTATCAGAACTTAGCAAAATATCATGTTCAGGGCCAGATCCAGCACCCATAGAAAGGGGGGCGTAACACACATATCAAAGGATAATGTAAGAGAAAGAGGGTATTATCAAGCTAATTGTATTATTTCTATACCTTCATAGGGTGGGCGTACGCCTCTTACCCCCCCCCCCCCTTGGACCCGGCCCTGATGTTAACAAGGTAAACACAAACGTTTGTCAAATAGCTTTGACCTATTCAATCCTATGCGGACGATATGCGGAAAACCCGCGGGCTGCCTTTGTTCCCACGACCCTTCCGCTGATTCCTCGCGGGACGGGCGCAGCAACAGAGAAAGGACCACGCCACACTAAATGTTCTTTCTTTCCCAACAAGTGTTTAGAGTGAGTGATTAACTTCGTAGGAAAACCTCATTTCATCCAAGATCTTAATTTCAAGGTAAGACCGAATGGAAAACTGTTTTGTGAATATGTAAGTTGTCGACTTATCTCATTTTTGTCCTGGTAGTGAGCTTTGTTTGTGGTTTGTAGGCTTTGCTGAATTAGCTAGGCCAATCTAATGGTTGTCTGGTTGTTGTTTGCAGGTAGCAAGCAGCCCTATTTTGTTGTTTTGTGATGCGACCTATCATCTAACTGTACATCTACGTCAGAAAATTTAAGAGCTCTATGACGACCCCCTCTCTTTTAAATTTCCCCTTTTTTCAAGAAATACTAAAGGGTAACAAATTTGATGAGCAAGAAGGATGTTGCAGTCAGGTCCAAACGCAGTATTACGATGTTGTATGGTAGTGTGATGATCGTATTACTGTATGGGTTTAAAAATATCGAAACGATGGACCTGAAAACGCAACAAATGCAAAGCGAGGCTTATATCATTTTTCAATTTTTCTCGCGAAAATAATTGCTGATGTGGACCAAGACTAAAAAGTATAAACAAACACTTCCACTTTGCAAGTAAATTATCAATTTTTTGAGAAAAAATATTTAGAACAAAAATGATAAATACATAAAATCCTTAGAATGGTAAAATTATGTGAGCTTAAAGAATGCAAGCGAGTGGCTGTTTAAGATTTATTTTTATTTGGATTTTTCTTCAAATTGGATGCAGCAAATCTACAGCATTTCATGTCTGTAAAAAGTTTGAAACGACTGGATCTATAGAGAAACGGAAGAGAAATGGTTGCCCCAAAAAAGGAGCAAGGGGAGCGCGTTGCATGCAAGGCTGCAAGAAAGTTGCAATTCTCTTTGCTGGAGAAATTAGCCAGGAAGTAGCTGACTAATTTTCATGTGAAAACCCTTAAAAACAGCCTGTGAAGAAAATATCAACCAAATACTGAATTAGAAGCTACTCAAGAAGAGCAAAGCCGTTGGTTTCTGAGAAAAATAGGGCGTACTGGCTGAAGTGGGCACGAACACTGCTTCCTTGGCCTGTATCTCATTGGGAGGTTGTTGTTTTTTCTGATGAGTGCAGATTTGCCATGAGAAATGGTTCTCAACTTCAAAGAGTTTGGAGAGCTCCTAATGAAGCCCTCTATCCAAATGTTTATGTCACAACATTATCTAATAACATTTCTGTGCTGGTGTGGGGCTGCATCAGGCCTAATGGCGTTGGACGTCTTGTGGTATGTGACAGGACGGCGAACTCTGAATATTACATCGATATTTTGAGATAAAATCTTGAGCCAAGTATTCAGATGATATTTGGTCACCGGAAAGACCCAATCATCTTCCAGCAAGACAATGCTCCTTGCCATGTTTCAAAGAAATAACTTGATTACTTCAAGCAGAAGGACTTGATGTTGCTACCCTTAGCTTGCCCAGAGTCCAGAAATGAACATCATTGAAAATGTCTGAAACTACATGAAAAATGTTGTTCAACGTGATGTTCCAAGGACCAAAGAGCGTTTTATAGAGAGACCTCTCGAGATCTGGTATGCCATTTTGCAGCAATTCATCTCCAACTTGTATGCTTCTCTTCCATGTTGAATGTCAGCAATAAGGAAAACTCCCTGTTACCCAACAAAATGTTGGGAAAAAGAATGAACATGTCAAAATTTGAATTCTGAAATGTGTTGATATGAAATGATTAGTCCACAAATAATTGACAGGTGACGTGCAAGCAACATCAATCTTGTTTCTTTTGTTTTGCCTCCTTCGTAATTATAAACAATGTTTTCATGATGCCTAGATCCATCGTTCCGATGATTTTAAACCCACTCAGTATACTTCAATTTTGACAGGGTAAATATGGTATACTACAATTATTACTTTAGACGCAACCCGTAGGAAGGCCAAGAGCCATGCACAAACGTTTACCGAGTAAAATAATGACCCTGTATGTTATCTATAATCCCACCTTTGTGAAACAAATATACTGTTTTGCTCCTTTTCATACCCAATAAACTATGATAAATTGTAGTAAAACCTTTGATTCTGGGCCTAAAGTGAAACTCAACAACAGAATTTTGAAATTTTTTGATCACCCTCTGAATGATATAACATGCAAAAAGAGTTTAAAGAATATTTTCCATGCAGACACAAGCTCCTCCGCAACAATTAGGCCTCAAATCTTCGAAATATTGTTGAACAGTACTGCGTTGTTATAATCAAAGTATACTATTTTGGGACCTGTAGGGATAGCTATGGATACATTGCATCGTAAGATTACGAATTTCTAACTTTAGATGCTTGAGAGTGTAGAATTTTCTCTCCAAACTCTCTTTAAAAAGCACCTGCTCTGATAAGCCCCCCTCTATAACTTAAAAGATTAAATAAGCGTCCTGGGGTATAAAAGAGCTTTTACGTTTATATCCATGTATTTTTCAGGGCCAGGGAGGTGTATTTTGTTCCATTATTTTGCAATTATTATCTTCATTCTTTCCTAGATTTATGTTGATAGGATCTACTCAGGTTAAATGGGTATCACCAGGTCAAATAATAGATCATGCTGAAAAATAGAAGCCTGTTATTGACCTGAAGCCACATATTTTGCTCTTTTAATTCTTTTTTTTTGACAATTATTATATTATTATTGATTACTATCAGCATATTCACATTTTTAAGGTTGTATTTAGAAAATTCAAAGAGTTATATATTCAAGAAAAACCTCTTTTTTGATTTTTTCCTATCTCAAAAAATGTCACGCTATTTTTGAAAATTATCAGTTGCATAATCTTGCTTGCTTAACCTAATTCAGCAATATCTTGTTTTATTCAGCTTTAATATGCTATCTCAGACCCTCTAAAGCCTGTTATTACTGTACTCATTTTCTTATAAGAAACCATTTACAGGAAACTGTAGGGCCAGATTTTCAAGACTTAAGAAACTTAAGTAGGAAATTTATTGTTAACCAAAAAAGATAAGAAACAACGGTATAGGTTTTTATGTTAAGAAACTAATTAAGAAACTTTTCGTATCGTGATTGGGATGAAAGCTAAGAAACTCTGGTACAAAGATTTAGCATAGTTTCTTATAAAAAAATTTAACCATAAGTAGGCAAAATGAGCGACATTGAACTATTTATATAAGATGATGCCACTACCCATTTTACCCCAGCAGCCCCTACTCAATGTATTGACATTTTTCTGCAGCACTTATGATTTTATTCATTTCACTAAGCTCTAAAGCAACACAATCATGGAACAAGAACAACCAGAACAACAACAACAACAAATGAAACAAGAGCAACAGGGGGAGCAGCAGCCTCAAGGACAACAAGAATATTCAGAGCCTTGGATCGTAAAGTTGAGAGGACTACCCTGGTCTGTGACGACACAGGAGATCATTGATTTCTTTAGTGGTACGTAATTTTCAAAATTTGATCTATCATTTGTACAGAATAAGGTGTAAAGGGGTAAAATGGGTAACCAGGGTAAAATCTGATTTTTGATAATATTCTATCAATAACTTGACGTGAACTGCCAAAACCAGGGAAGGATCCTAAAAATCCCAAGAGCTACCGACCAATTTCACTTCTCTGTACATTGTATAAGCTGTTGGAACGAATGATATTGATAAGATTGCAATCGACTGTCGAAGGAAAATTGATACCGCAACAGGCTGGCTTTAGACCTGGTAAATCATGTTGCTCACAAGTTCTGAATCTCACACAGCACATCGAGGATGGTTTCGAACTAGGCCTTATTACTGGTGCAGCTTTTATTGATCTCTCTGCCGCTTATGATACTGTAAATCACCGAATGCTACTAACTAAATTTTTTGCTTTAACAAGCGACCGTAATCTGACTGAATTCATCCGAACTCTTCTCTCATCACATCGTTTTTATGTTGAATTAAACGGAAAGAAAAGCCGGTGGCGAAACCAGCGCAATGGTCTACCTCAAGGCTCAGTCCTATCACCAATACTCTTTAATATCTATACTAACGATCAACCAACTCCAACATCAACAAACAGTTTTCTATATGCCGATGACCTCTGTATAACAACCCAAAAACGGACATTTAGTGAAATTGAATCCACTCTATCTTACTCGTTATGCCAGCTTCAAGACTATTATACGACAAACCTCCTCCGCCCGAACCCAACAAAAACACAAATCTCTGTCTTTCATCTTAAGAACAGACATGCGAATGTAAAACTTAATGTATCATGGAATGGAGTGGAACTTGAGCCTGTAGTCAATCCGGTATACCTTGGTGTGACGCTAGACCGCTCACTTACATACAAAAGCCACTGCGAAAAAGTGCGGAAAAAAATCTCAACACGGAATAGCCTTCTTCGTAAACTAACTGGTACCAGCTGGGGTGCAAATGCCAACACACTCCAAACCACTGCCATGGCACTGTGTTTTTCTACAGCTGAATACTGCTGTCCTGTGTGGGAAAGATCAACACACCTCAAGGAAGTAGACGTTGCGTTACATGAGACATTGCGTATGATAACTGGCTGCATTTCATCTACACCGACACAAGATCTGTCCACGCTCAGCGGAATTGCTCCACCTCACATACAACGCAGTACACTGGCACAAAAAGAAAGACTTAAACGGTCCGTAGGAACAAGTGGATAGGCGCTTGGAGTGAAAACAGCAACAACAGCAATCTAAAAAACTTTAACATCGACCCGACTGAATCACTACCGCTTGGATATAACTTGCCCTGGCCTGTTTGGCGTACTGCGAACCGAATACGATCCGGGCACGCAGCAACACCCGCGGCCAAGTGCGACTGGGGATACCAGCAAAGCTCGGTTTGTCAATGTGGGGCTCCAAGATGTGACATTGACCATCTTCTCAATGACTGTGATTATTATGGCACTCGACCGACAAATACCGACATCACGAGTATGAATGACAATGCGATACGATGGATGGCGAAGGTGGCAGACACGATATGATGACGAATAACTTGATGTTGCTTATTTTAATCTTTTATGATGGTACCAGTTTCAGTTATCAATTATATTTGCTGCTTAAACAACATGAAGTGCATTGGAAAACCCACTCTTAATTACTGTAAACAGAGTAAGAGAAAAATGGCAAACTGTGACCGTATAGAACATCAAAACCCGAAAAACCCCTGCAAGTTTTCCTTATAAATGCAAATCATGTGTTCCCAAATGGTAAATCCATCATATGTGAAACCCACAGTCAGAGTAATTCCCAAGTCTTGATCTTCATTTTTGTTTGCAGATTGTTCTATTCAGCAAGAAGCCATCCACCTTACCTTCACTAAAGATGGTCGTCCAAGTGGAGAGTGTTTTGTGGAAATTGCAACTCAAGAAGATTTGACAAAGTGAGTAAGCTTTGGCCTTCTTGTAGGAGTAACTTTTTCTGGTTGTTCCAATACATAATATAAAGGTTTTAAGGCAAAGCTAATGACTTGGCTTGTGAAACAGATACAGTAGAATCCCGATAACTCGAACATGCAAGGGACGATCAAAATAGTTCGAGTTATCGAAAGCCTCGATAAACTCGAACTTTCTAGAAAATCAGCCTATAATTTGAGTAATCGGGATTTTATGAAGAGAACAACAACACAACAACAACAACAATATCTTAATAGTGTATACAGTGCAATTTACGGTATCGTAATGGAAATAACAGTCAAATGGACTGTTCTACAAAATGAACTTGTTCAACTACTATAACTTTCAAAATACACATCACAGGACACCATGTGTATAAGGAGATTGGGACGCCAAAGCAAAATGAATATCTGAATGTCCGTTGTGGACCTGAAAACCCTCTAGATAGGTATGCTGTTTGTGTCCTGAAAGGTGCAGATATTGTGGGAAACTTGAACAAGGGAGATACTGGCCGTTTTTCTACAACAATTTTCTAATTTCTTTGAAGTCATTCGGAAGCTAAGTGCATTGCCAAAGTTACTGGAAAGAGGTGCATTCAGGGGGATGGAAAGGGTTTAATTGTCGTAAGCAGCCTTGAAGTCATTGGACATAAGAACTTTGTCTCTATTTTAAAACAACCGCTGGATTCAATGAAGAGTTTTCTTATTCAAATATTGTTGTCGTTGGAACTTTCACACAAACATTTCAAGTTATCAAAAGAAAATAGCTGCAGAGGTCATAAAAAATTGTTCGAGTTAGGGAATGTTCGTGTTATGGGGGGTTTGAGTTATTGGGGGTATATTCATATGTAAGTAGTGTTGAAGGTTTAGGGAAAATGCCAAATCTGTTCGAGTTAGCGAGAGTTAGAGTTATCGCATGTTCCAGTTATCAGGACTCTACTGTATGCTGTTATTATTATTTCAAATAGGATTTGTATTGAGAGATTATGATCCTTAGGTCATGGTTATTTGCCTTCAGGGGCATCAGGGGTATTTTATTTGGGGGAAATTTAGTTTAGAAATCCTTTTTCTGTGGGGTAAAAAAGTTGCCTCAACTTGTTAAGTGATTTGGCTGCCTGTGTTAATGGGCACTCTAATCCCAGAGAAAACCGAAAACAAGTTCATGTTTTTTCATGGAAAAGCATGGGAATACTGTCCTGACTCCTGGGCAAGTGGGTGACTCAGAGGTGACCCTTCTTGCTTTTAAAGAGACCCTTACTTAAGGAGAAGCACTATCAAAGGCTGATTTACAAGGGCCTTTTCCATTTCCCAAACTACTCTGACGTATTGGTGAAAAAGAAATTTATTGTCTGATTTTTGAAAATCTCTGACTTTTTTGTTTTTTTTGTAAATAAAGGAAGTTTTTCATCTAAGAATTAAGGAAAATGGCTATGTCGGTTTAAAATTGTCTTGAAGTGGAGTTGCAGTGAGCTAATGCAGGTCTGTTTGATTTTCCAGGGCGCTGGCACACAATGATGAGCATATGGGAAAGCGTTACATTGAAGTGTTTGAATCGAAACATTCTGAAATGGAGTGGGTTGTGAATCGTATGACTGGTGAAGGAGCAGTAGGGTCTGAGACAGATGCTGTGGTCAGGTTGCGTGGTTTGCCATATGGCTGCTCAAAACAGGACATCGCAGAATTCTTTAGCGGTAAGTTTTTTCGATAGGTTATATTTCAATGTGGGTATCGTGACACAATGAGCTCTGAACCTCCAAAAGGGCCCTAATCCCAAAAAGGCACCCGACAACACACAATAGATGCTTATTGATACCTTTGCAAAATTTTGTCTTGGAAGTAAACAATATCATGGAAGTTGTTTATTCAAAGTATCTGTCATCCTCAACTAAAATTAAGTAGATTTTCCTTCAGATAGAACCCTATTTTCTAATAAATTAGCCCGCTTACAGGCCTAGCATTATTTTTGACAGTTCTTACCAGTTTATGGTTTATTCAAAGATTAAACCTGTATGTAGGCCACCAGCCAAAACAAGGACTGTTTTGTGTAGCTATTTCTGCGTTTGTGTCTTGACAGATTCTTTGTTGAGACTGACCACGCATTTGAGGCTTCCTATGAAGCACATGTATGGGATACATAAATTGTACCCCAACAGCACCGGAGCTTCCCAAAATACCCTTGAAGAGGTATGGTCAAAGATAATCCGAGCTCCCTTCCCTTGCTCTACAAGTAGTGGTTTCCTGTTATGAAAATGTAGCAGAACTTATCAATTACTTTGCTGGAAAGGTTTGAATTTCATCCTGAACGATTACACTCCACCAGTTTGAAATTCCCCAGGCTTCCCTCTGCTAGATTCTCCTCAGCCCTCCATTATAGCTCTGTTAATTCACTTATTAGATTCAATTGTTACATTCAGTTGTCTAATTTGGGTTTCTTTTTCATTCCAACGTGGGCTGGAAGGGTTGGAGATTGTTCCCTACGGGATAACGATTACGCTTGACCAGGACGGGAGGTGTACGGGGGATGCGTATGTACAGTTTGCCACACCCGCAGAGGCAGAGCAGGCACTGCAAAAGCACAAGGAAAAAATTGGGCACAGGTGGGAGGAGGTTTATTTAAGGAACTTGTTCATCAGGAGCCTTTTATTATTCACTTTTTGGACACTTTATCGGACAAGGTTTCGTTACGTTAAAAAGTTGAAATTGAGTCGAATGGTAAAAAATGTCTTCATCTTGTAGATGTTGATGGTTTGATTAGGGGAATAAAATGCAATTGATGTATATGTCTAGATTTCCTGTAAAGGTTTAGCTTCCAGTCTAAAGTTCAACTCTTCTTCAGCCATCTTGTTTGAATCTTGTAGTAAGGTTTCAGCCATTCGATTCAATTTCAACCTTGTAACGATGCATTGTCCGCAGGAGTGCAGACCGGCTTTACTATTGTTTTATTCGTATTAATCAGACAAGAATTTGGCTGGATACATCGACTAGTGCAGATGCTTCCAGTAAAAATTTACTGTAGATTTTGCAAAATCTGCAAAGCTGTTTTTCTACATATGGTTTTTGTTTGGAGGCTGTAACGAGCAATACCATATTGGACATTATGATTAAGGTTGAACTGAATTTGCCTTTGTCTAAACGGCAAAATTCCAAGCAAATTGCATCTTGATTTGCCACAATTTGCCCTGGTCGATGTTGACTGCCCTATTCTAACCCGTTGTTCATATGAGGCGCGACAGACTTGTTATTCGATGAAATTTGCCATCTTCAACTGGTGCAAACTTGACTCCTGATTATCACATACTGCATTTGATTACCTCTGGGAGTTCGCAAAGGAATGTGGGATAATCTATCCCAAGATCCTTTGCACTAGGAGGCAAATTTGCACTGTTCGTGATGAGAGGCTCGTTCATGAAAAGCATTTCGATTCTTTCATGTTTGAAACAACTTTTTGAGTAATAGTTTATTATGAATAAAGTCAAGTGAAAATTACATACCCAATTACGAAATGGTATGGCAATAGCATAAGAAATAAAGCTTTGCAATCTTGTTTTTATGACTACAGGGAAAGAACTTCTCACATCCTAAACTTCGAGCAGGCTCCAAACTGTTTGGTTATCACTATCGAGTTGGATTTTAGGGCCTGAAATTCGATTTCATCGCAGTCTGTTGTTGTAAACGTAATTACTCGCCTCATATGAACAACGGTTCAATTTACAAAGTTCTGAACCTGCTCTCTTCACAAGTGTCTGCTCGTCGGTTAAACCTTTTCTCTTCTCTTGGAAAGTTCGTATGACTTTTAAAATTTGAAAATAATTTGATAGAATAGAAACGGTAATTTTCGATACAAAGAGCGGCAAATAAGACGGAAATTAGCACGCTCGGGCTTTTCGAACCAGGGCTCTCACTGAATTTCAATTTAGGAAATATGAATGTCTGTGATCAAGAGACTTGGGTTTCCCCCTTGGTCATGACCACGCCTGCTGACTCCCGTAACTCCTCGAACGGAATAAGCCCCCACCATCAAATAATCCCCCTCATAAGCCCCACCTAGAATGTTATTTTTCAAATAAGGCACCCTCATTTTTTTCTTTTCTTCGTTTTTACTTTCTTTTTTCATTCTGAATTCAATTTTTTAAATTGTTTATGAAGCAAGTCAATATTTATGTCAACCTTTGAACAAAATTACAAACTTCTGAATAACCCAACCCTCCAAAAAACCCACCAATAAAAAAATTATTTTTGCAAATAAGCCTTCGGGGGCTTATTCAGAGATTTACGGTATGGGCCAGTGCCGCTGATTGTTTTGGTAATTTTCTTCAGCACTCCTAACCCCAGATAGGGTGATCAATAAATATTTTTGTCTTCTTCCTTCCCATTACATTGCACGAGGGACATGGAATTGCACATACGGCAACGGATCTTTGCCAGCTCTATGAATTTAGGCCCTTTTGCCCGATATTTAGACTAAATCTTGAACCTAAGTGAGTAACATAAACATAATGAGCAACCTTAATGGACAATTAAATGAACAACAACTAACATTTTAATAGACAACTGTAATGGACAATATAATGGACAACAGCTTAGTGGAAGATATCATAGACAGCAACTTGCAACTAAATGGGCAATCTCAACGGATATTTAAGTTTACAAAAACTTTAAACTTATGGACAGCATTAGTGGACAACTCGATGGACAACTTTAGTGGACAATTAAATGGACAACAACAATTTACAACTTAACGGACATCCCCAGCCATCAGTGCAGCGCACACCAACAAGATCTAGAAGATAAGGTCGTCACCACGAAATATTACTAATTCTGAAAATGTGCTTCCCTTTATTTACGCAAAACTTCGCTTTGACATGACTAACGCATTTGATTTTAAGTCCATTAGCAGACGGGCGTTGCAGATGCACAGAATATAAATCTTGAACCGCCGAGAGACATTTGCATCATTATTTTCTTTCTGACCATCGGCCATTGATCCATGTTAAGTTGCTTTCTATCTAGCGGAATATAATGACAAAACACGATTACTGCATGCCGGGAAGACTTTCAAAGAAGTCCGGTTATTGAAATTATTACCGCAGATCCATAATCCGGTGAAAAGCAAGCCTAAGCCGGATTCGATCATAAAGCCTCGGGGTGAATTTAGCCAAAATCATACGCGATTGAGTTATAATTATAACGTTCAATCGTTTATCAGCAGACAAATATACTGTGCACTTCTAAGATAACTATCTACTAATAGAGTTAGAAGGGCTTGGTCTCCATAATATAAAGTACACTGTGAATTTGTTTATGTGATTGGTATTTCCATGCCATCTGAAGAAAGTTTGATTTATCAGTGTCAGATATGATTAGCCAATCATCGATGGACGCTGTAGCCAGTCCTCTCGAGACCGCTTGAAGTATTGTGCGTCCTCATCTGGATACGAGCTAGCCCCCAGTAATGCACTACTGTAATGCCCCCCCACTCCCTACTGTAATGTTCAACACTGGTGAAATTAAGCTACCTATTTCCCATTTAGAGAGTTTTACCCTGCGAACCATAAAGACACTTGTGAAGGAGTAAGGACCTAAATTTTATTTCACATCTTTATCTCGATACTACCTTGAAATGGATGGATGGAGGTGAGTAATTTCTTTGCATATCCATTCAGGGGCGTAGGAACTGCAGGGGTGCTGGGGCACGTGCCCCCTTTTGACTTAGAAATGGTTCCAACGTCCTTGTTAATATTTCATCTTGCTAAAATCGATTTGGGAGCCCACGGGAGTGCTGCATGGGAGCGCGAAGTGCTGAATAAAAAAGTTTAGAGGCGATTAAGTGATCATTGTTCTTTACAATGTGTTCTAAATCAGCAAGCTGGTCTCTCGGGCGTCAGGGGGTTCTTTCATCAATCGGCTTCTCATTCGAAAAGCTCACGTTTTAACTTAATACGGCTGCCATTTTGGGTTACTACATATTTGCATATCAGCGTAAGTGTATAGGCCCTTTTCATGCATTGGGGTGACATTTATAACATTCAACACTTTGAAAGTAGTTGTGTAGCCTAGTGGTTAAGGCGCTGGTTTTGTAATTCTTAAAGGGTAACCTTCGTGGTTTCAAATCCACAAATGGTTGGAATCATGAACTAAAAGGCGTACCAGCCAACTCAGCTATCCATCACTCCGAGGTCGGTTAATGAGTACCCAGGATATTCGTTCTGGAATATCAATTCTCAGGGCACAAGCTGCAGGTCCACATCAGCTTCAATCTGCCATACTCCGAACCTGCGTTGACAAATAAATCTGCTTGCTTGTTGTCTTGCATACCTAGGCTTGTTTTCATACTATTCTATACGAACGAGGCCAGTACTGCAGGCTTTTGTTTTTATCATAGTCAAAAGAATAGATTATTATTAGAATAGAAATTCGAATTTTAGAATGGGCTTCTCCAATCTCAATATCGTTAGTCTCACCACTGTTCCCAAGTCTTACCATTTTCTCTGCGACGTCCTCTCGCTGTGCTACTCCGCAGCTTAACTTCCCCCTTCGCAGTTCCATACAGTCCAAGATCGAGATGATCGTGCGCAAACCAAAAGATCATCGACGTTTTCGCGTGTCATCTTATTTTATCGATTGCTGACTCATGTAGATTAGTTTCAGATTAGGTTTGATTGGCTACGATTAGAATAATAAACACGTGTTCTTTCCGGCTGAACCCTCATTAGAGGCCCGTGACTAATTGGGCTGTAACGAGGCTGAGATGTAGCGTCGACTCGGGCAAGCTTTGCGCGCTGCAGAGAAATTAATAGCTGATGAAATGAGACTGAGGCTGTTGTTACGCTGATCGAGTTAAATTCGGATGAGCCTCGCTTTAGAGTAAGTCCCACAAAGGAAATTGACAAACTCTTGCTTCATAATAAGATTAGACATAAGCAGGCCAACTGATTTTGTGCATTCTACAAAAAGCAAGGTATTAAAAACATGCTGCAGATTTGACAGGGGGTCTGGGTAGGGGTTTTAAAATCACCGGATTAACGATGTGTCTTGCCGGTCTATGTGTCGAATTCCGCTTCTGTTGGGCAGCTGTATTGGCTTGAAGTCTGGAGAAGAAGTTTTGTTGCATGAGTTTCTTTTGTTTCGATATCTCCTCATCTAGCTAAACCAATCCCAACGCTTGAGGTCCTGAGTCAAGTTCAAGAAAACACGGTCGTTTTCGTACCTTTCTCCCGTTGTGGATTGTTCGACTGGTTGCAATTGGGTGTGTGTGGTAGGGTGCTTAATGCGGAGAGCAAGGGGCCGAAATTTACCGTGAAAATATAATGTTTTATGGAGCAGCAAAATGTTTTTTTTTGTAAAAAAGTGACTTGGTCCAAAAATTGGTCCGGTCACAAAGCCGCACCAACCGGACCGGTTGCACTTGGCCCTTGTGAAGTGACCCTTCAGAAGACCAGGACATATCATTTCAATAATTAACAATATTTTGCCTCTAAAAATATTGGATTCAATATTCGGGGTTCTTAAAGCTCCAGGCTCAATATTTAGACGTTGGCAAAGAAATGGTGGAGTGAAGTCTCTTGTGGTTGGGGCTAGAGAAAGGGGCGTCAAGTTTCAGACGTTGTTTGCTTTTGTGAATCGTAGGATGGAAACTCCTTGGTTCAAGACTTGACATTTTGACGTTAGTCCACCAGTATCAACTGCAAACATGCTTTGTATAACGTTTGCATATGCATTCATATCCAAAAATATATTTACTTTGCCAAGTGTTTGCATCAATAGAATTGCATCCACCATCAAATGTATTGGAGCAACTCAGGCCTGTATCGTGGGGTGTCAGGGGGGCATTTGCCCGCCCAATAATTCTAAAATTCCATTTTTCACAGCATGATTCATAGTCTTCTTTTTTGTTCTCGAACAATGTTTGCCCCTAACATTTTTCCCGAGCTGCGGTGCTGGAGCAACTTAATGGATATAACAGATTATTTACATTTCTATAAACGAAAATAGGTTGCCCTTTCTTGTCATCTTAGAATCGTCACTAAGATACAGTTAGATGTATTAGAAAAAGGAAAATTTGCACTTGAACCTCTGGGAAACCTGACCCCCTCTGTCTGTCACTCCATCGTACTTATCATCATCATCGTCATAAGCAAATGCTCTAACTACGTACATTTTTTAGTATGGCAGCTTTTGTCTACAACCCCATATTCCTTCCAATGATAGAAGTGATAGATAGGTTAACCTACTCATGTTTTTTTGTTATGTCTTTACTGCAATTTTATGCTAGTAAAGCCGTCTTTAGAGAAAGAAGCCATTGCATCAGACAATGAGCAACACTGTCAAGTAACTTAGAGAGCTAAAAACCAGTTTTTAAGCAACTACGAGGGCTGGGTCCAAAGTCCAGTTACCTTTTGAAAAAAGTGATTTTCTTGAGGGCTTCACCTTTCAAAGCGTACGAGTTAATTTTTCAAGAACGAAAGGATTTTGAGAGATTTTTAAGGGATTTTCTTTAATAGGATTTTCAGGAAAAGAGTAGCTACGAGATTTTAGGGAGTGATTTTCTAATCTCGCTTTTGGGTCGCTTGTGGATTTCTACACCATCCCCCCGTTTGTAAATGTGTGCCAAGTGCCCTTTGCCCCCTCCCAAGGCTGCTCTGCGATGGTGCCAGCCCTAGGGCTTTGATCATTGCTATTTTAAAACATTTCGAAATTTGAAATTTTCTAATATATCTGAAACATTCCACTTAAAGTTTCAGCGCATAATTAATATACCTTTGCTTAAAGAACTTTTCAGTAGCGGTCAATCCTGTGAGCCACCCTGGTCGATAGAGTACGTGAGAAAAATGCCACGCTTTTGCGCTATTATTTACATCTTTCCTCCATGAATGATTTAACATCGACGACAGAGCCCTTAGTCATATTCCAACATTAAATCTGAATATTAAGTCGTCAAAGAAAATTACAGAATTGCAAAGTTTTGAAAAGTCGCGGAAATTTCCCATGCAGCACCCCCCGTGACTCTCTCAATGAAGATGGCTTTTATACGTAAATCGCATTTCGTCGAAGTTAATTCAAAATCTTTAGAACCGATAACCGTCAGTTCCTATTCACTGGAGTGAAAATCAATTCATCTTGAACTAAATATTCATTTTGTTTCTCCAGATATATCGAAATATTCAAGAGCTCGAAAAGCGAGATAAAGTATGTCATCGGGCCCAAACCGAAACCCTTGATGTCGATTCGCCCGAGCCCGTACGACAGACCGGCTCAGTTCTCTGGAAGGCAAGTGCATATTACCACGCTTCTATGTTTCTTCTGTGCGATTATTGAAACCGGCTTTGTCCGACAGATTACTCGCTTAAGACCTGACTTGCATTTATGCTAGCTTTTGATATATTACAATTCATAATAACACGAAATTAGAGGCACTGGGCTTTGCCTGTCGTGAGCTAGACTACACAGTGTGGTGATCTCGCATCGCACGATTTGCAGTCGCATGTGAAAAAATTCGACAACGTGCTCACACAACTGTCGATAGTTACGTTTCAATTATCTCGTGTACGGCGTTCCTGAAGGTTTTATGGCAACAGAGGAGCTATGCCTGATTTGCTGGTGAGTTTCGATGATCTCTATTCTCTACATTTCTCTTTTCTTTCTTGATTTGATTAATTCGCGTTTTACTTATTTTGTTTGATGACTTGCTGGTGTGCGTGTTATTCGCATTTCAGTTGCTATAAATATGTTTGCTCAAACATTTCTGCAAGATTTGCTAGACCAAACAGAAATTTTGCACGATCCTTATGTCAATAAAGCATAAATTTCCCTGCTGGATCGATGGATGGTGTAATTTATGATTGATATTTTCAGATCTAGCTTATGTTGATGAACTAAAACTTTATTTCTACTGAAGAATTTATTAGGTGTAGAAACTTTCTTAGGAGATCGATTCTCAAATTCCACCCCACAAGTTTGAGAAAATAAGAAATTTCAGCTGGCACCAGCATTACGTAACCTGAAAATTATTCTTCAGTGAGTTAAAAACAATGTCATGATTTTATTTTACTAAACTGTTTAGCACGTGGTTTGGTTTACGAGGCGAAAACAAAACTCTCCTGAAGCTTCCTTCTTATTTTCGCGTTCCTAGAAATGCTAGAATTAGGAATCGAAAATTATTCTGACCATATCATAACTTTAAGCATATCATAACTTAGCTTTGCTAATAGAGCATAAAGCTACCACATTTTGCATTTGGAGCATTAAAAATTAATTATATGTAATTGTCCCCACGTAGTTCATCGACATTATTAACTACATATTTTACCACTCCGTGTACCTCCGTTTTTTAAAGGAAACTTTACTTTGGATAATAGCTTGCCTGTTTCTTTATTTGGAAAGGGCAGTAAGCCACTCTTCAGTGAAGCTATCCTGCTGAATTTTTTAAAACTTGAACCAGTTGATGAAAAATTACTCGAAAATTGAGAAACAGACAGGCTTTGATTAAGCTAAATCGAGCTAAATATCCCTTTACAAAAGCGTGTACGTATGATTCTGTCTTCCTTTCAAAATATTAGGGCGATCATATTTTATGCAACTTGAAGCGCTGAAAAATCAAAAATTGTAGACAACTAGAGATACATACTTATATGCTGATTGGTATCAAAAACAAGATTTTTTTTACAAGAAACTTTCTCACATCTTCGTTTGTTTTCTATTGTTAAAGGAAACAAGATAATAAATGAAACTGGTGTTAAAGGAGAAATTCTTGTACTATTTTCTCCCAAAGAACTTTCTTATAAAAAACATATGTACAATGTTTTCAAAGTCCAATCTAAAAGCAATCTGTTTTGTGAAATTCTGTCATAGTTATAGATATGAATTAAGATAGCTTTAAAAATAAAGATAAATAAATTTTCTGTCCCTAATTTAAACAAGAAAAAAAATTCTGTCAACGTTGTTACTGAAATTATATTGTAAGACCTCCTTGATAGACTCGTTTATACAGGAGGTCCTACTTTCCTTCCTTTCCGGGAAATTATTAAGGAAGGAAATCAGTTTTTAGGCTTCCCTCCATAACCTCAGAAAGATAACATTGTCACATATACAACTTCTCCTTCCTTTTTCTTTTTATCAAAAACAAAGTTATCTTCGATTTACTACAGACAGAGTCGTTTAGTTAGTCAGAATAGAGATCAGTATTTATTTCAGTCGACTTGCTTGATTTTGTTGATAAGATCAACGACAAAATGAAAACAGTAGCTCGGATTTCCCTTGCATTGTTTCAAATTATGGCTTGCTAATGAAACTTGAAGATTTGCCACACTTCTGTGCTTACACTGCTAATTTTTTATTTTTTTTTTCATTTTTTCATCCTTTTCGGTAAGCTATTTCGTGTAGTTACTAATTTATTTTTGGAGATTGTCTTCTAAATCCTAAGCTTAGTTTTTCTCTTGCAACACATGGTTAAGATGAATATAGGCAATGCACCTTAGCACAATGAGAAGTACACTCTTTTTTATAAGAACAATTTTATAAGAACATTATCCTCAAATTTTGCCAAAAATTAAGAACAAGCCGACGCTGGAAGTTATAAGAAATTACCATGGGACTAAGAAATAAAACATAAAGCATGCACATTGGTGACACTCTTTTGTGTCAGAAAGGAGAAAAAAAGTAAATATATTTTGACGATTCAACACAAATTACAGCAAAACAGGCTTACAAAGCATTATAGAATTCTGAACAATTTGAGAACATTTCAGCCTGAAAATGAAAGAAAATTTAAGAACAGCCAGCTTCAAATCAAATTTACTGGTTCTTATAACAAAATAGTGCAGATGATATATGTGGTTTGAATCTAGAAAACCAATTGTTCAGGTATCATTTAGTTTCATTTACTCTGTATCAAAAAGTTTAGTTTTCGGGGTAAAATTTGCAAAATTCAGTAGGCCTAACATATTTGAGGAGTCCCCCCTTGGTACAGGGTTGTTTTCATTGGTTGAGTTTGTGATTTGAAAACGTGCTTTCAAACCTCATCATTTCCGATAAAAGGTTTGCTATTTAACCTTTGGGAAGGCTGATTGTGTGTTTATAATACCGGTCAAGTTGCTGTTTAAATAGTTAAGGTGACCCTGCAGTACTGTGGTTGTAATATCCACAACTTCAATTTTCTTGTTGTGACTGAATTAAGCTACTAGGGTTACATGTTTTTTACATGAGAAACCTAGCTCAAGCTCTGCGTTTGAAAGGTATAAAGTAATGCATTGCTCTTTCCAAAGTCCGACCTTTGGGTTTCTTGTAAAGCAGTTTCTTGTGTGAAAAAATGAGCAAATCTTGTCGAACTTAACCACGAGAATTAGTTTATGACCTTGCTTTGCTTTGAACTGCAGTCTCTTTTCTAAAAACTTGCATTGCTGTGTTGTTGTTGTTGTTGTTGTCACCATTTTGTTTTGGATTGCACACCTTTGCTATAGAAGTACCTTGAACTTGTACATATGCTAAAGCTTTCTGTTTACCATTGTTATTCTTTAAGGCAATTTTAAGCCCTAATACTCTTATGGACTGTATTTTTACAAGATGAAGGATGCTAAGCAAAAGAAGATTATTCATGTAATGGTAAGAATTGTTAATCCAGATTTCCACCCTTTGTTACAACAGCTTAGGAATTCTCACTAGATTGCTTGTGCAAATTCGCGTGATATGCAATCCTCATTTTAATGCCCTTATTTGTATGATGATTACCTTGCTGTGGATAAGTGTTGCTCCTTAACTAATGATGAAATATTCTATTGTTCTGATTCCCAGCTTGAGGGTCCTATTTTTGCACAAACTCATCTCCTTTCCCCAAAACGCCCTGACTCATCCAAGGACCCAAATCAGGCCCAAATCCAAGGGGGGCGTAAGGGGCCTACACCCACCCTATTTTGGTAGAAAAACAATACAATTAGCTTGATAATAACCTTTTTCCCTTACATTATCCTTTGATATATCTGTTATGCCCCCCTTTCTGTGGTTGCTGGATCCGGCCCTGCAAATAAGGGATTGTATTTCATTCTACCCTTTACCTGCCCATTTCCTGCCCCCCCCCTATAAGCTAGGTATTGTAGAGTGTGAACTTTTTTGATTAAGGGACGTAGCTAGAGGAACCACTGTCATATTTGAAGTATATGTTGTCTATCAATTTTCTAGGGGGTAATATCTGCCTACAAATGCTTAAAGTAGTCAATGGCTGTTCTTCGTGGGCTGTGGAGTATATTTTTGAAAGGGGTGGGGGTGGGGGTGGGGTAAAAGCAAAAAACCAATTAACCTCACCCATTTCATTTGAATATGACCTTAATCATGTTGATCATTGTCTTCTTGTAATGATTATAAGAATTACAGCCTGCCCTAAAGTCTGAGCTCCCTGAATTTCCTTCTCCTTACTTCTAGTTATGACCCATGGTAAACAGATTTTACTAATACCATGGACTAGTCATTAAACTTTGTCAACTTCCTTAATGATAAAAATGATACCATGCTGTTGTCCTTGTGAATCTCATTGGATTAGTAAAATACGATTTATTTTTGTATGGCATGACTTCCAATCCCAATTCCCATCGTTTGTTGCTTCGGTCAAGGAATTCTCATCACCTCACGATATCTTTTATCAGCAATCTATAAATTCATTACTCGGCCTACATTTGAGCTTTCTTTGAACGTTTCTGTTAGAGAGAGCTCGTGTTTTGACTAATTAATCTTGTAAATCTCGCAATGAAGCTATGTGATTTAGTTGCCCAACAGTTAAATCCAATATTGTAATCGATAAAGCTACCCTCTGAAATATTCATTCATTGCTGGAAGGATCTGGATATTTGGAGTTTTGCGTTTGCTGTAGCATGATTCTTTTTCGAAGACTGCTGAAAATGCGAATTTTTGAGAGACTTTACTTACACTCTTAACCACTCGATTAAGAACAAGCTCAGAGCGAGACGAGCCTGCCCATTTTTAGCTCAATATGATAACAAAGCAAGTAAAGTGACAGCACAATGATATGCAAGATGGCTCAAAAGAGTCGAAATTTGCATCAATCTACCCAGCTGATAACAAACACAGGCCCTTAAATTGTTAATAGAAATGACAAGAGCAATTTAAGAACATTAGATGACCAGCTTCAAAGTAATTTTACTTGTTCTTATACTAGAGTGTATAGATTATAAGGCGGCCCCCTGCTTGCTCGAGAAATATCTTGTAAATTGTCAATATTTGCAGTACAAACAGGTCATGTCTGTGTAAAGGTTTCTTCGATGAATTAAGCAAAATTAGTAAACAAGCCCGAAAGGCCTTGCAAGTTCTCTTCTTTCCTTCCTGTGCAAATCAGAGAGAATTTCTGCTCTCTTTAGTAGCACTCAACTATCACAATGTTATTGTTCTACATGGATTTTACTGACATTTCTTAAAAGCAGTTTATTTTCGTCTAGTAAGATAGAAATTTCGATTATCGATATTCTTGAAAAAATTGTTTTTCGAGGCTTCTTGGGAAAGGCGTTATCTGATTGGTCCGTGTAGTTGGGAGAATATGGATGTGATTTAAACTCTAGGCCAATCAAGAAGTAGTGTTTGACCAGCATGTCAGCAAAGCGTGTGTACTATGAAATAAGATTATTTTTTCTGTCGTACTGGAAGAGATTTCATTCTTGTGATCGTGAACTTTGGTTGCTGGCATTCTTTTACAATTTTAGCAAATTGAGTTGTTATAAGATTTGTGTGAGGTGGAGGAGAAAGGAAGAATTCATTTAAACTCCTGTTTTTGGTTTGTTTTTTAAACCTTCATGTAAGACTATTCACATCCCAAGTCATGTGTTCGCAGTGACGTAGTTAAGTGTTCTGTAACGTGGAGGAACGTCTTGTATTAATGTGAGGGGATATCATCATTCATGTTTAGGGATATGATGCAGTTATTAAGAGTGTTCAGTACTGTAGAGGAACTTAAGAAGTAAGACGAGTGGTGCATAGTGGAGGAATATCATCCGAGCAATTTTCTACACAGCTGAGAGATATCCCTCCACATTACTGATGTTATCCCTCCACATCACTAATGTTATCCCTCCACATCACTAATGTTATCCCTCCATATTACTGCACAACTCCCTCGGCATATTCCTCAACATTACTGGGCACACATCTCTTACAATGATTCAGATACACAAGAAATTCGCTCTCGTTCCATGTATTCTCATAAAAAAGAGTGTATATCGTGCAAACGGGGGTCCATCCATTGACAGTTGAGCAGAGCGGTCGCTTAGCCCATGAACAGTGCTCAGTCCAGTTGCCATTAGACTTAAGCTCAGTCTGATTGTCTTTCTGAATAGAAATAGCTGATATCCTCTGACATGTATTAGAATAAGAACTTTATAATCTGATTGGAAAAATATAGCAATAAGAACTCGGTGAATCATCGACTTTTGTTTGCAATTTCGTGTGCTCATCAAGGCCTGTTTCATTACTCAGGACATTCTTACGGTCTTCATTATTGTTATTCGGGGATGTGCCTATTATTTATTAATGCTCATCCGCTGCATACTCTGTCGTAATGGAGGACATATGTTATTTTGGAGAACAAATCGCCATATGGTCTCGGGTTTAGTAATGAGATTACTGTTTATCTGCATCATTTCAATAGCTCTGTTTCCATTATGTCTGCTTTACAATTGTTCTTCAATAAAACGCCTGATTTCTTCACAATGTGAAATTCGTGATCATCGCGTTTTCCTGTTTCTCGACAGGCTGTGGAGAGCTTTTTAGCTTTGGATATCACCCTGGTGAACGTCTGTGTAAAAACTTGCACGGTGCTCAATACTGTTGGGGGATATCAACAATACTGTGGAGGATAACATCAGTACTGTGGGGGATAACATCAGTACTGTGGGGGATACCATCTGAGCACTGTTGGGGGTACCATCAGTATGTCGTAGGATGTTCAGTGCTGTGGGGGATACCACCAGTACTGTGGAGGATACCAACAGTACTGTAGGCGGATACCACCAACATTACAGGTGGATACCACCTACCTTACAGGATGTTCAGTATTGTGGGGGTATGCAATTAGTACGTTGGTGGGTGTTCAATACTGTGGAGGATACTGTGGAGGGAAAACCGAAAGTGCTTGTGGTTTCCTCAACAGTACTCAAGAATATCCTCCATAGTACTGATGGTATCCCCCACAGAACTAAACACCATTTAATTTAGATGATAGCCCCCTCCCCCATCGCAGTACTGATTGATATTTCCCAGAGCACTGGACATTCTCCACTGTACTGCAAAGACGTTCCCCGCGCTGATTTCATGAGCTATCTTTCTGTCAAAACTCTCAACCCCTCTAATGAGCAGATAGGCCTGACCTTAAATGCTTTCCTGTGTACGTGAATTCTTCTCGTCGATCTTTCCTATATCCATGAATTGTAGATTCGGTAAACATACTGGAGTTGAGATGATTTCTACGCTGTTCCTGGATTGCGTCTCCGAGCCCTGACCTAGATTCGGCCTAGTAAATCTTCGAAGATAAGTCGTTGATTTATCAGTTGACCGTGTGGACGCCTTAGCAAGCAGATGTCCGCATTATGTAAATTACATTCCCTTCTCGTTATTTTCACATGACTTTTCAACGAAAACTTCAACGCCATCCATTGGCGGTTTAGTTGGGGGCCATGGGGCATTGCACCAGGTCCCGTAGTTGATATATACATAAAGGGCCCAGGAAAGAAACGAAACTGCAAAATATCGCATAGAAAACATTAGATATTGTCAAATCAAGGAGTTAGGCCCTGGGCCTCGTAGTTCCTAGAACCGCCACTGATGCCGTCTACTAAGCCATACGGGGTTGCCCTATGCTGCACCCTTTCTTTACGTTTCTAAATGAAAGAAACGTGCTTATTTAGTTGTAGTCATACCACTTCAATGCGAATTTTTCCAAAATAGGTATATAAATTGGTGTAGTGAGGGTAAAATTTAGCATAAATATTTGTCCCTATGTTTGTTCAACACACCCCTACCCGTTTTTCATTCTACAGGGCCGGATCCAGCACTCACAGAAAGGGGGGCGTACCACATATATCAAGGGATAATGTAAGGGAAATAGGGTATTATCAAGCTAATTGTATTGTTCTTCCACCAGAATAGGATGGGCGTATGCCCTTTACGCCCCCCTTGGATCCGGGCCTGTTCTAGATTATAAGTGTTCGATGCCATGGGCAAGGCGATGTAAACAAAGATCAACTCTGATAGAAAACAAAGATGCGTGAAACACCGAGTAACGACAAAGATATGTTTTCTTCCTGATGCCCTCGCTGTGTATGTACTGTAAACAATATATATAAACTAAGCTTAAACAATAATAGTACATGAAACAACACAGTTTGGTGAATAGCTAGGATCCAAAGGTAACTATTATTGTAAAGGGTGAAGGTAAGGGTAAAAATTAGTATAGAAATGGATCGCCTTGTGAAGGTAGCACACCATACACATCTGGGAACGTGTCTAGTAGCTCTGAATAGGAGAGGGGGCCGCTGATCACTAGAATATTCATAGAATTTTTCTAAAAGAGGGCTCACTAGTCCTACGTTCTGCACACATCAATTATAGCCACTTGCCTTCCCCGAAAAGTTTAATGTTGGCGGGATAGTATTTCCAATGGGGTCTCGTCATAAAAAAGCATGGCTGTTGGGCTGCCACCTGGATTCTTCTTAAACCTCTCAAAATCATGTAGCTTTGAAAGGAATCGTTTAATACCCCCTGCGTGCGATCTCTGTTATGTTGTTAGAGACAATAATTACCTAATTCTTTCAGTCGCTCGGCCTAGCTGTGTAGCTCGCCCCTTGTGCTTACTAAACAATCATTTGTTCTCTGTACAGAATTAGTCCTCGGTTTTTTAATTATTAATAACCCATCTTCAATAAGTGTTATTGTATATTGGTTTGATTACATTATTTTCATTAGAAAAACGAGTCTCAATTGAGACTAAAATTTAGATTGTTGCTGGCCGTTTTACACAATGCAGTGGGCACGCACCTGTAGACCCATTGATTAAAATTAACATGGTTCAGATTGAGGTTTCCAGTTCCAGTATGTAAACATTCTACATTAGCCATTTAGGTAGTTGTACAAGGAAGCATTATGAATGGATATGTTGAATAAATCGAGATGATTTGTGAGAATGAAAATGATCCGAGTAGAACTCGAACCCACGACCTCTAGATTTCTACTCTAGAACGCTAAAATGTAGAGGTCATGGGTTCGAGTCCTACTCGGGTCATTTTAATTCTCACAAAGTATCTCGATAGATTTTCCAAATCCTGCTTCTCCTCAAGTATATGTTAAATACTGGAACTGGAAACCCCAATCTGAGTCATGTTAATTTTCAACAACCATGTAGACCAGCTGCTTGTAGCTTGATAGCTGCTATTAGCTGCTATTGAGTATGGACAGCATGAGCTCTTAACCACTATATCATCAGTGCATTGGAGGGTGTTTAGTACTGTGGAAGGGATACCATCAGTACTGTGTGGGATATTCAGTAGTTGGGGGATATCATCGGTACTGCGAGGTGATATTATCAGTGCATTTGAGGTTGTTCAGTGTCAAGGAATGATACCATCAGTACTGTGTGCGATGTCCAATACTGTAGGGTATATTATTAATACTGTGGAGGTGTACCTAAAGTATGTGGTTTCCCTCTACAGTACTGAACATCCTCCACTATACTGATGGTATCTCAACAGCACTGGGCATCCTCCACAATACTGATGATCAGTGGCGGAAATTGGGCATATTGAGTGGAGGGGCAAGCATGGTGAATTTTCCGAGTCATTTTTTGATTGTTGTAAACCCCCCCCCCCCCAGCGGGTCCAGGCCAAGCCCTGACAGAGGTCGAGAGGGCAGAGCCCCCGGAAGCTCTTGAGATTGCCTTTCCTGAGGGTTTAACCGGCTTAGAATCCTCCAGTTAGAACTACAGTCAACTCCTGCTACCTCGAACACTGTTACCTCGAACTTCCAGCTATCTCAAACAAAATTTCTTTCCCGTGAACAAAAAACACCGTTATCTCGAACATTAATACAAAAACGTTTCAATGTGGTACAATCATACGCCAATAATAACTTTTTTAAACTGACACAAGACTGCTATAACGTCTGTAATTTACTACGCCAATGATAACTGTGTTTTTAAAACTGAAATGAATATTTTCAAACAAGAAGTATTTTGCCAGGACCTCTAATCCCTTGACCATCCCCAAAGTCCCATCGGTTGCCTTAAACTACAGCCGTGCAGAAACTAAACTCGTCTTACCTGAGAAAGAAGAAGATGGTCTTTTCAAATTTGGCATTTGGCCCTCTAGGTAGATGGCATATATTGTGTCATTTTCCTTCACATAAAAAGCATACTTGTCGACTAGGTTATTCGGTTATCATGGCTTCCAGTTTTTTCCGATTCTTTGCTGCCAAATTGACTAATAAACATGGTACCCGTTGATAAACTTTTATTGGCTTGAACTTATACCTGTTAAGTGGTTTTTAGATTTTTAAAAGTGATTTTTAGAAGAAAACAATCTTTTCTTGGTTAATACACTGTTTTTACGTATGAAGCTTCCTTTTGGTCGAGAAAAATCTCAACTCCCGTTATCTCGGAACCCCCATTACGTCGAACAATTTTTCATTTCCCATGAGAGTTTGAGATAGCGAAAGTCGACTGTTTCTAAATACAAACCATGGAAAAATAGTACAAATACAAACCATGAATAGTAAATGAATAAGATACTGTATTTGATATTGACTAATAGACTTATAAGAGTCAAGTGTCAAAGACATTAATTCGGCTCTTTCAAAATAAATTGTTAAATCATAGATCAAAATTTTCGAGTTGGATTGATACCAAATTCAACTTCCAGGACCAAAAATTCCGACTCTCCAGAAAAATTTCCGACTTATTTTGAATTGGGGGGGCAATTGCCCCCCCAGCCCCCCCATAATTTCCGCCACTGCTGATGATATCCTTCCACAGTAAACATTCAAACAATGATCTGTCATCAGAATATGGCTAGAGGCCTCGTATGCAAATAAATCTCATCTAAAACCGTTATATTCTGAAACCTCCCAAGACATTCATAAATAATTCGTAAGCAGTCTTTGATAAATATTTTCTAGTTTTGATTTGATTATGTCATATATTACGAACTTAAACTGATATATAATGAATAATAAATGAATAGATGGAGTGTTTATAAGATTATTCCCATATTAAAGCGCCATGCTTCCAGTTATAAACCTATTCCTTTAATTTAATCGATTTATTAAGTCTGAGCAGGGAAATTATAAAGTTAAAATGCTTTATGATTTTGCCGAGCCTTAATGTGGTCTTGTGGTGGTAGGATCGCCTCGGGCACCGTGTGTTTGATCAGGGAGAGCTAAGTATAATGACAAGAGAATTGTTCAACGCTGCAAGTACTGTGAGCGGGTCTTTCATGGCCTTAAGAAATATACAAGGACGCCGGAGAAATGTAAGGGCGAGATGGACAACTTTTTTGTAAGGACAATGTAAACCGCAAAGCTTAGCGAGCCGAAACATCCGGGGCTTTTAGGGTACTCCCCCATGAAATGTTTTGCTGCCACGCCCTCTAGACTGGCTTAGAATGTTGTCAGAATGTTTTAACTAACGTCAAAAATACCATTTCACGAGTTTTTCCCATTTTTTCGTAGCTCATCATATCTATATGGTATTTAACGTTGTGAAAGCAATATATCATTTTTCATGAAAAGGGCACGTTTGCCCCCCTTTGCCCTCTTTGTCTTCAACAAAGGGCAGGAGGGGTGCTTTCCTCCCACACTCGCCCCTCCTTTCCAGCGTCCCTAGAAATATATGTTTGGTCGATTCTTGGATGGGCTTTCATTAATGTGGGGAAATAGCATCAGCACCATGGGGGATACCATCAGTTTTATAGAGGATATTCGTTACTGTGGTGGAAAACCACCATCACTTTAGGTATTAGGTCCACAGTGCTGATGATATCCCCGACAGTTTTTAACATCCTCCATGATACAGATTTTCCCTACGTTGTCACTTTTCAGAGGGATAATGAAGGAAAGGGTTGTGTTGAGGAATAAACTTCAGGCTGAACTTGTGGTCAATCCAGTACTAAATTTCCTAACTCGGCCGTGATGAGTATGGCCTTGCTTATAAAGCAATTGCTTATGAAACACATACTAGTATTCCAGAGAAGTATGATATATAGTAATAGCAAATATTCTTTATTCCAGGGCCCGTGGTCGAGGGGGGCTCGGCGCAAGCGGGTTCAACGACTTCGGATATGATGATACCCCAGCCCCTAGTGGCTATGGAGCAGCAGGCAGCCGTGGTCGTGGACCAAGAGGACGTGCTGCTGGCCGTGGTGGAGGAAGAACCGGGGGATCTGGCGCATCCAGTCAACTGACGGTCATGAACAGCACCACTGGACACAGCTTGCATATGAGGGGGCTGCCGTTTGATTCCACGGAGGATGACGTGCACCAGTTCTTTGCCCCCCATGCCCCAGTCAGTGTAAGGATTATCTACGAGCCTAACGGAAGACCGAAGGGAGAGGCTGATGTTGATTTCGCCACTCATGAAGCTGCCACTGCTGCCATGGCCAAACACAAGCAGAATATGGGTAAGTTGGAAATAGGAATGCGTTTTTGGGTTTGAGGAGAAGCAGGATTTGGAAAATCAATCGAGATAATTTGTGAGAATGAAAATGACCCGAGTAGGACTCGAACCCACGACCTCTTCTCAAAAATTATCTCGATTGGTTTTTGGGTTTATTTTTACTCCTCTTGAATTTATCTCAAATAGTTTTTAAATAAGCAAAGATACAAAAACCCAAATTTCAGCCTGATATTACTTATAAAGGTTTTCTTATAAAAAAACGTTCGAAGCTTTGATGTAATGCCTGCGTGACAAGATGAGAGATTGAAAATTTTTAATTATGAAACTCTTTCATTTTGTTTATTTTTGTTGATTGAATAGTCAGAGTAGATAAGCTTTCACAAGTAATCAGTAATTATTTCCATTCACACCTTTGAGAAGTCTGTGCAGTATTGTGAAGTTTGTTCTCTACTATGAAGGAATACCATCAGTTCTGTGGAGGAATACAATCAGTACTGTGACATGATTCAGTGCTGTGGACTCGAAACCGCAAGAACCGTGGAGAGAACATCCAAAGTGCTTTTGGTCTTCCTCCACAGTACTGAGGATATCCCCACCCAGTTGTTATGAAATCCCTCCATAGTACTGAGCATATCCCTCCACAGCACTGAAGATATCCCCACCAAGTTGTTATGATATCCCTCCACAGTACTGAGGATATTCCTCCATATCACTGAAGATATCTCCACGCAGTTGTGATGGTATCCCTTCACAATACTGAGGATATTCCTCCACAGTACTGAGGATATCCCCCACAGCTGTGATGATATCTATCCCCAACAGAACTGAGCATCCTCCAAAGTACCGATGATATCCCCCACAGTACAGAACACCCTTCAAGTACTTCAGATGTTCCTCTGGGTTAATCATAGAGAAAGATAATAGAATTTTGAATGATTTAGTTATTGATTTGAAGAAACCACTCGCAATATTTGATCTTGGTTGCTTTCAGGACGTCGTTACATCGAGTTATTCTTGCAGTCAACCCCTGCTGGTAATGGATGGAGCACTGGTATGCGCAACAACAACACTGGCTATGGTACCTCTAAAAGTAATTAAGATTTGCATTTTATGATCTTTGCCAATCTCGAGCATCCAAACACTTATGAAACACCCAAATGCGTCCATGTCTTGGGAGTCAAAACGACTTACAGCAATTTAGGAAGGATTCTGCCGTGGTTTGGAACAATTTTAAGATTTCTCACTTAAGGATTGGTCTCTGGCTGGAGTATTATGATATGGTAGTGGTAAAGATTGATAACCAGTCTTTGAAATCCTTCAATTTGTTCTCAAAAACTGAATGTAGGCTTACATACATTGCAGCGAGTCACCTGCATGGTTCTTTCATCCATCATCTTCAAAAAAGAAGATAAAGATAACATGCAATGTGAAGGAGGCTCTAATTTCTTCTGTCCTTTTGGCTCCAAACCTCCTGACAATATTTTGAAAATAAAGATTCATGTGAAATTAAACATTTGTAAGATCGTTTAAATGTTTTGACTAAAATTCAAAGCTTGTCGTTTTTCATCAAGCTCTTCAAATTCAAATTTTTCGCTGTTGTTGGCCAACAGTGCACCTGTGTATTAACTCTTTGTATTGGAATTTATATAACTTTCGCATAGCTGAATTTTTTGCGAAAAGTAGTATATGGAAGGGAATGGTTTTGAAGCCTTGTGTATTTGTTAACTAGTTTGCATTGATTGAAAATTTTCTACTAGGACAGTCAGTGCACAAGCCTTTGGTCTTATGGTTGTTTCTTCTAAAGCTACATGGCTGAGCAACCGAACCAAAATGCTTCTTTTCCACAGCTTGTTCTACAAATTTTAATTTGAAATTTACCATATCAAGAATAATAAAATAATGCGAGAGCCTAACTATCTAAGTTTGTAAAATTCTAATAGAAAAATTCAAAAATAAACCATGCTTGTATTAAACGTTTCGATATAAATCTTCATCAGTAAACTAAAATTCGCATTGATTTTAAGAATATTTAACTGATGAAGATTTGTATCGGAACGTTTAATACAAGCATGGTTTATTTTTTAATTAATCCATATCAAGATTGTAATGTATATTCCAATATACAACATTTTGATTCATAATGTACAAATTTTCCATTAATTCTTAGAAGATTTAGTGAACTGTTAAGTCGTTAAGATTTACTGAACCGTTAAGGCCTCGTCTACACGTTTACAGATATTTTTGAAAACGCATATTTATTTATCGGTTTGGACCTCCGTCCACACGTAGCCGGAGTTCTCGGCGATGACGACGAAGCTTTTCGAAAACGGTGCCCAGGGTGGAGAGTTTTGAAAACTCCGTTTTCATGTTGTCATGTGAACGGTGAAAACGTATCTTTTCGAAAACGATGAAGTCACAAGATTAGTTTTGCACAGTCAATTTAACGAAAAAATATTTTAGTGATTCTTCCGTATCCGTGTCGACGGAGATTTTTTGAAAACGCTGATTGTGTGGACGCAGATTTTTTAAAAAACGGATGAATAAATATGCGTTTTCAAAAATATGCAGATATACATGTGGACAAGGCCTAAGACCACTCCAACATCCAAACTCAAACAAGGGAATGAATTGAAAGTTTTCCTAACCATTGATATCTAATAAATATGCTTAAATTAACAAGGAATCCGAACGAATCGGACCAAACCATGTTACTGCTTGCTTAAAAATCTCTTTGTCTTCAGACCACCCTAGTGCAATGACAAAGCTATGGTCCTTAGAATAAGGGTCAAGTTTAACTAGCTCCACCGCCAACAGTGTAACGTTTAAATTAATTTATTTGTGTATTTAGAATAAGATGGCAACCAATTAACTTATATTTTTTTATCTTTCAGATGGAAATACCTTTGGAAGTGGGGGCTATGATTATGACCAAGGTGGCAACACTGGCTATAGCTCCGGATACAGTGGCTACAGTGGATATGGGGCATCCCGGGTCAGGGGAACCAGCATGCCAGGCGTGAGTACCTCGCAGATGGATGAGGTTTACCGTGACAACACCAACTTTGCGGCTGATGTTACCTACCCCGGTGCTGGCAACTTCTTCGGGCAGCAGTCTGGCTACAACTGATGGACGTCAGTTTGTGTGTGGCACTGGTATGGGCTGAATGGAGACTATGAATATTAGGTTTGTTTGCATTTACTAGCCAATGTGTGCATTTATTTCTTGTTCTTGTTCATGCAAGCAAGCAAGCTACTTAAGGGGGTTATGCTGCTTAAGGGGCTGTGCTGCTTAAGGGGTTTATGCTTGCTTGAAATATACGGCTTTTAAGGGACTGCCTACGAATTGATGTTGCGAATTGGAACAAATGGCAACAATTTTGCAAAGATCTCAGGACAATAGATGATTCCGTGCAAGATAGGTGCTCTCATTTTACGCAATGTCTAACAGAAATACAACCCTTTACAATGCATAGCTAACAACATTGCTACCGAAATGGCCCAGATATGTCCCATCTGCAGCCAATCTGCAGTTGTTAGTTTTGGTAGCTATTCATTGCTAAGGAGCATATTCCTTTTATGCATTGCGTGAAGTAAGGCATGCCACCTTTTACGGAATCCATCTTTTTTAATGGTAGGCCTGTACTGCGGCCAAGTCAATATCCACATTCTTGTACAGGGCTTTCTGAATGATATATTCATATGTTAACTAACGACAACTAACGACTGTAACTCTTCCGGTTTGGCGAATTTGCAATGTATATTTGTGGGCAATTCCAAATAAGCTTGTTTTAAAAAATACAGCGATAGGTATCTTATGTGACAATACTTTTATTTAAAACGGGGGCATGTATCATGTTAGAAGAAGTATTTTTGTGCAGGTACAAGTTGATATCAATCTACAGTAAATTGCACTTTTTATAAGAATAGATGGTTATTGTGGCCCGAAATTTCCAAAAAATGAAATTAAACGTTTAAATTGGGAAAGATTAGATCGCCATCAACAATTTCAATCTCCAAGTGCTATTAAGGTAACCTGACATTTATTTCTTATGAAATTGAACCATAGTTCCACGATAGACCTTTTCCCCAATTACGTCATCTCTATAGAAATTCATCTCGAAACAACCTTAGCCTCGACATGATGCATAGCTAATTCCCAAAGCGTGCATTGCTTCTAGCAACAAATTGAATTGCTTTTGTGAGTTTGAAAGCAATGCATGCTTTCGGATTGTGCTAAACATCATGTCGAGGCTAAGGTTGTTTAAAGATGAATTTCTATAGATATGACGTAATTGGGAAAGTGGCCTATTCTGGTATTGGCTGACTGTATCAGTTTTTGTCCTGGTTGGGTAAGGCAAAGGAGCAGTCTTTAACATTGGATTTGATATTCACCTTACTTCCATGTTGCTCGTTCAGGATTTTTCGTTGGTATTTGACTGCGATCAATGTACGTATTTAGGGGGTAACGAAATATGCAGTATCAGGTCGTTTTAGCAACAAGACGAACATTTAGTAGGCAGAGTGAAACTTGTTGTGTCTTCGTGAGAATAATAGGGGCTGAATAGATGGCTGAATTTTTAAGTAATTGTGTTTTTACCACTTCGAGTCACTGGAAGCACTTATTATTCCATTCTTCGATTAAAAGCACCCCCTTATTTGTGGTCTGTCATTTCTGTTTTGATCTTGAATCTTTGCAGATAACTAATTGCTAATAAGTGATTTTCAGCGTCAAACTCAAATCGTCCCTGACCCAACAGAGCATAAAGACAACGGTAGAATATCATCTCTTTCTTAACTGACGGAATATCTGAAACCCCTTACACAGCCTAAAATTCGCCCTCAAAATTCTGGTTTCGTCGTTTTGCAGTTTCTTTCGTGGCATTTTCAAAATAATGTGAAAATATCCAAAATGAAGCTTGATTCGGAAATATTGATGTTATGAGTCGGAAAAAGAATGTTTTCGACTTTTCCACTTTTGCATTTTCCTTCCTTGAGTTGTCCTGTTGCTAAAACTGCTTATCGGGTGATTGAATTCTGCACTTTTTCAGCCTTGGGTAATTTTGTTTTATTTAACTTATAACTGCACGCTTAACCCTGTCCTCCCTGTCTTGACTTGTGCTTGATTATCCGGGGTAGATTTCTTGGTATCGATTATTAATTAGGTTAATTATAGATCGAACCACCGTTCCTATATGCACTTAGAGCCTCGTTTTCATTATGCCGTTTCTAAACGAAATCGGTACGAATTGGCCTCCTGTTTGCACTGGAACGTTTTCCTACTCTCTGGTCTCTAATAGACGGGGGGGTTGGAATAGTAGGGGGGGTCGGAAAAAATCGAAAAAATTAATAGCCGGGGGGGTTGGAATAATAGGGGGGGTTGGAAAATATTTCAAAGATCAATAGCCGTGGGGGGTTGGAAAAAATTAATTTTCGAAACTTTCCTTTTGGCAATGGAAGCTTTAACAATAACATAACACAACAACGATAGCACAAGAACTTTTCTTTTTAAGTTACTGAATTTTGTTGTGTTGCTTTTTTCTGGTTTGGAACTTGTTGCCAGAATTAATTAGCGGGGGGCTGGAATAAGAATGTCCTGGGTGGAAAATTTTCAAAAAATTAATAAGCGGGGGGGACGTCTATTAGAGACCAGAGAGTAACCGGCATGAAACGTAAACAATTTTGAAAATGGCATGATTTGAGTGTTAACGGTCGAAAGTATCGGTGCGTGCTGTATCTTGTTAGGAAATCTGAAAGTCCTCCAACCGTCCTGTTGTTTTTGTGTGTTGTACATGAAGTAATGCCTCGTGCAACTTCATTGTGACACAAGCTATCACATATTTGTCCTAACTTACCAATGAGAATTATTTTGTTCTACAATAAATATAGGTCTGTGGAGTCTCCCCTCCTATGGAACTTAGCCATATGCTCCTTGCACTTGCATATCGCAGTATGATAGTAAGTTGTCGACAAGCCACAATTTAGATAACATTGGCCCGTGTTAGGAACATTACCCTGTTGTAGGTCATTGGCAGTTGATTTATGCAGATTATGTTGGTTTATGCAGATTTATTCGTTACTATCACCATGATATGCAAAACTGTCTACAATGGCAGGTTATCCCTAAAAGTCCAATAATAGTACCCTAACGCCTTACTACGAGCAATTTACCTCGGAAATGCACAAGCAAAGTCTTCCCCGGGTTGACAGGGTTATTTATTTCACGATTTTGAAAGCGTGCATGAATTCTTTGGGAATAAAATTTCTTGTTATGATAGGGGTATTGGTGTAACGCATGGGGCAGTAAACACTGTATTCAGTCGACCTGTATTTTAAACTAGCTTTTTATTCTACGTTTGGTTAGCATATTCGAGGGGTTCTCACAGGGGGTCTGGTATGCGGTTGCCTTGCATTGTCTAAAAGAAGGGGGCTGCTATTCTAAAAGGGGACCTGATTCTCTTTAAAAAGCAATAGCTGTTCTTTAAAACACAGTGCATCGGGGAATGATAAAAACACATTTCCCTAAAAAAATAACGTCCAGTCGCCAGATCTTACTCCAAAAAATATCCTTTTAGCTTGTTCCTAGTAAAAGGATTCTAGTCAAGCAAGCCAGAGTCATAACCATCATTTAATGCTTTCTTGCAAAATATCATAAATTCTATGCTTGTTGCTTGTTTACTTGTCGATGCCGTCAGCAGAACTTCAAAACAACATAACCACATAACAAAAACATAATCTTAAAAGAATGACAGAGTATATTTATTGTCAATTTCAATACTCTGTCCCCTATGATATTTAACTAGAACTATATACCCATCCCATGATTTTTCGAAAAATATGATTCTATATAGTGCAACAAGTCCTGTCTGTTGGAGTATTGAAGTAGCCTACCTGGCTATTGGGGCTCCTAATACCAACACCTCGCTATCTGTTATTGCTTAGTATTCTGGATTACCAAAGGCAAACGTAGGCCAGGCCTACTCTATGAATGAGACCCCTCGGTGTTGTTGGACTGTAAATACCCTATTTGGGCATTATGTAAATGACGTGGGTATGGGTTATGAAACAGAAGTTATGATAGAGTATTGTGAATTTGAGTTTTATTATAGTTGTTCTATGAAACATTCGTTTGAAAACCATTGTCTCTCTCTATTCTCTCTGTCAAGTTTGTTTTTATCTCGGGGAATATCTGTGCAGTACTGTGGAGGGATACCATCAGTACTGTATGAAGGATGTTCAGTAGTGTGGATGGTAACTACAAGCACTGTAGAGGTAATACCCAAAGGGCTGGTGGATTCCCACTACTGAATGGTATCCCTCCACAGTACTGGACAGTGGCTGGGGGGAGCTGTCGAAAAATTCGTGAGTTTTTAATGGAAATTGGAAATTTTTTATGGTTTAAAAGAAGGAAAATGTAAATAAATGTCGGATAAATTGCTCAGAAATGTTTCGTTCAATCATTCTGCCATGTTCTACACAGGGAAGTATTTAAAGGAAGATTTTTGGAGACTGTAATACCTGAACTTCTCGGCGAATGACAGTCAATTCACCCTCCCTCATCTGTCCTGTCTGCCCTAAGGTTAACATCTCTGACATCCAGGAAACGTTAACTAAAAAAATCTTTATAAATGTGACTATAATTTCTAAAATTTTTCTAAAACAGTTTTCCTAAGCTTTTGTAAAGAAACCTAAAATTCTTCGCTCGCAAACCATCACAGTACGCAAAATACTACCTCCCCCCAGTTTTCATTGTTATATCAACTATTTCCAAATAGAATACAACTTTAAAACTATATTAAAACTAAATTACATAACATAACGAACAACTAACAATCAAGACTCAATTAACAAATAAGCTTACAGTTACACATTTGTATTTTAGAATAATTAACTAAGAAGGACTAAATAGGTATACTAATCGAGAGAGAGTCCCCCCAGTAAAAACAAAGAAACTAAAAGGATGTTTTATTAAAATTAAAGCAACTTACAACCCCCTCCCTATCATAGTGCAGATAACCACCACAGAAGTCCATACTACAACCACACAACTGGTTCTTAAAGTGTTGTCCATAAGAAGGTCATCCCTGATACTATGAACAGTTGCTTCTGTTCAATTGGTAAGGATCTTGCAAAAGATATTGACCCTGTGTTGATCACGAAATACTCTGCAGCAAACTCAAACACTGGTATAAAGTATTGTGAACTTCAATGGTTTCAGTCCTATCTATCATATCGAAAGCAATTTTGTAGGGTCAATGGTGCCTGCTCTAAGACAGAGGGTATCAACATAGAAGTACCCCAGAGCTCCTGTCTTGGCCCTCTACTCTTTCTCATTTATATTAACGAACATTACTCATGTTGTTCAAGAATCTGTTCTTTCCAAGTATGCCGATGACACCTGTCCGTGTTACCAATCAAATGATATCAGTAATCTTAATGAGACCATTAACAGTGACCTCGACAATCTTGATAAATGGTTAAAGGGTAACAAATTATCCCATAAGCATAGAATCTTAAGCCGTGATGATCAAGGGTTAAGTTTGCAAATTGGCACTACGGAAATTGGTGTCATTGAGCAGGCAAAATATCTTGGTGTACAAATTGATAATTCCCTAAGCTGGAATGCACAAATCAAAAATATTTCCTCCAAAGTTCCCAAGGCACTTGATATTTTGAAGTATGCTAAAAAATATCTTCCCCAAAAAACTTTGGAGACTCTCTACACAAGTATTGTCACTGGCAGTGGTTATGAATCCCCAAGCGCTCAGCTAATCCAAAGTCTTGGATGGAAAAACATTGTGGTGCCAAATCTTGGAATAGTTTAACAGCGACATCAAAATTAGCACCTTCCCTAAATATATTAAAAGATACGATTTAGGGGTTGGTTTTTCTTTTTTTAGGTTTTATTGCTTTTTTATCACTTGTACATTATTTTTTCAGTAATCAGGATTTTAGAAATAGGTAGGGTTTTAATGACATTTTAAATAAATATACGTAATATAATAGTGTTTTTAGCAAACATTGTAATTTAGGATTAGAACTTTTTTAACTTTATTAATTTTTGCAAAGTTTTCATTTTGGAGGGGCCCCTTTGAAACCAGGACTCTTGCTGAAGGGCTACCCTTCCGTTAGTTATTTTAAATCAAATCAAATCAAATCAAATCAAATGAAACAAGTTTATTCACCACAGTAGTGATTGTAGCTCACAAGCTTGATACACTTGTGTCCATGTGTTTCTGCCTCTTTCTCGCACAGATTGAAAAATGGCGTCCTTTGATGAAGAACTCAAAAAGGTGTGTACGAATTTAGCCGTCTGTTTCTTTTGTTGCAATGATAAATTAGTCTTCAAAACCATACCAAAATGAAATATAATGAACAAGGATTCAGTCTACTAGGCTTAAAAACAGCTTAACGTTTATGTGTTCTATGCACAGGTAGTGTAGAGCTCGATGATAGCCTAGTTTGTGTCTAAGAGGCCTAAAAATGAAAATCGAAAACACCCATTGTACAGAACTAATAGCTTTATTGTATTATACCCCCACTCCATCAAACACAACACCATAGTTTTTGGAACTTTGACGACCTGTTTTTTAACTATTTGTTGTTTTGTTGTTAAAAGAACTATTGAATCTACAGACAACATCCAGAGGGGTTTCACGCTAATTTGGTTTCATGCTTCTACACTACCCTCGCTAGAGTTTAGAAACCTTTTGAATTTTAGGCCTAGCTGAAAATCTTTTCAATCAAAACAAAATTTAATTTTGTGCTTCTCTTCTTCACTTTAACCACTTGAGCGTGATTATATATAAAATTATTGCAAAATTCACTAAGAAAACGAAACTGCAACTTTTATCTGAATTAATGTATCAAAACCAAAGTTGTTTGCAGGGTGGGTATTAAAGATGCAAGGAAAGATTATGGGAGGGCAGAGTAGCTAGCGAAACATTATAATGAATATAAATATGAGATATCTTGACTGAAAATGGCTAAAAAGTATTTTTAAGTCTTAGTTTATGACCAATAGAATAATTAGAAATTACCAGCTGTCTGATTCTATTTCATTTCCCAAAGCGGCATAAAGACAAAACACTTCTTCGTTTCTACCAAGGTTTTTGGGGTAAATTCTTGATTAAAATTTGGAACAAAAATATGGGAATTTTGACCACAAAAACTCATTTTCAATAGGAATTTCATGAAAATACATTTCTTTATCGAAATGATAATGTTAAGCTGTTGTTAGATGCACAAAATGGGGGAGAGCATTGTGAATTTTACTCTAAAATAATGCTTTACAAAGGATATTTCTGGCTGTACCTTCTGTAAAACTTGGGGCTTAGCCTAGCTTGATTAGACGGTGTTGAATTCTTTCTAAATGTTTACCTTTCGATAAAACAACAATGTGAATAAACTCTCTATAAACCAAATGAACAATTTTTTCAAGAATAGTCCAAGAATTGATAATTATATCAACAAGGTTTTGTTAACAAACTTCAGCATTAATTTTGATGATCCAACAAGCTCTTTTTTGTCACCAGACAAAACATGAAAGTTATGAATCAACTGGGAAAGTTTTTTTCAAACTATGAAAGTGATTTTTGAATGAATTGATAATTTTGTTACGGTTAGGTGAAATTTTCGATCTGATTCGACCATTGATGGCGTGACAATTCATTGTTATATCTCTGTCATTAATTCTGATAGACAAATGGTTAGCCATCTCAATTTTTACAAAGTTAGTGTATAAAGTTGGAGTGTTGGTGCAATATGCTTATAGTATATTCCATCAGAATAAGAGGACCATAGATATTTCAATGATAACAAGCAAGATATTTTTTTCAAGGCCTTTCGTGAACTTCAAGAAAAAGCCATACACACCAACCAACAAGTGAAGTTAGCAGAAACTCAAATTCTTCATTTGAAACGAAATATCCAGCATGCCAAGCTTACTGATCAGGAAATCGGCATGCTGCCAGAGAACACTAACACGTATGAATCAATTGGTCGAATGTGAGTTTCTTATTCAGATGTGATACAATATACTAATTGTTTCAAATCCTGAACAGGTTGGTACGACCTAACTTGACCTTGGGAATATCTGTGAGTACTGATGATGATGATAATGATGATGATGATACTGATGATGATGATGATGATGATGATGATGATGATGACAGGCAAATACACTAACTATATTCGTAAGGTAATTAGTTTACGTGCAAAGGACCAAGGGCCCACACCTTGTGATTCCTTTGTGGGAGATATCATCAGTACTGTGCAGAATACTCTCTACTAAAGAGGGAAATCACAAGCACTTTGGTTATCACATCCATGAACTGCTTACGGTTTCCCTCCCAGTACTAAATATCAAACTACCTACAGTACTGAACACACAGTAGTAGGACTTACTGCTCTGCACGTCACTTCCTTTACCCTCTCTATCATGCTGAACCTAATGTATGAAATTCATTATTTTCTTTCCTATTGCTGTCATCCGCGTATTTTATCCCATGTAATTAGTTTATTTGTCGGTCTTTGTAAATTTCACAAGGACATGTCTGTTTCTGACTCTGTGTCTTCAAACATCCACACGAAAAATAGAAGCAGAAGTAAGTCTGACCCCGCTTACAATTATGGTACCCCCCATATCACTGAACATCCTTTACTGTGCCGAGAGCACCCTCTATAGTACTGCACAGACCTTCCCCTGGGTGCTTACACTTGTCCAATATTCAATCTCCTAGAGAATGTGCATGTAGCCACAGCAGCTGGCAGAGCATTGCAGTGCTAAGAGCCTGTTTATATCAGGCGGGTTAACCCACTAGCGAGCTGGCTCGCCTCTAAGTGAGATCTTGCTGAGCTGGTCAAAGCTCTGTAAAAATCGGTTTGCGTTTGTATTAACACAGGGCTGGCTCACCTTGCCGAGATCCCTGTAATCGACAGCCAGGATCTCCCCTCAAACGTGCTGACTTCTTTCATAAACTGAACAAACAGGCCAGCCTGCCTGTGGCCGCGATGACTAGGTCATGATGCACGCGCAGAGCGTAGTAGAGTGACTCAATGAGTTTTATATATGATGTTTCACACGCAAGCCAGCTGGCTGACAGGCCAGCTCGCCTGATGTAAACAGGCCCTAAGTCTGAGGCTATTTGTTTGAATCCTACTTGGGTAATTTCTCATTCATACAAATTATCTTGACTTATTTTCCAAATCCTGCTTCTTCCTGAGTTTTTTTCTCAAGTCTACTTCTCAACCATATGCAGTTATGGTTGGCTGCAGTTATCCCCTGGTTTGGGAAAGCCGTTGCCGTTCAGTTGTTACCCAATTTTGATTTTTGTTTCCCCTTCTGCTTGTGCTCTGGAATAAGAAACAACTCCATTTTATTCCAGGTTTGTTCTCAAGTCTATCTCAGAAGTAAGAGAAAATATGAACACGAGATGCAAAAAGGCAGAAGATAAAATCAAAGGAATTGAGGTGAATATTTTACCGCTTTCATCCCTCGCTTGTTTTGTATTTTAGATCTCCTATAATTGAGTTCTTTCTAAATCAGTGTTTAGGTGGAGGAAATAGCTGAGGCTAGCAGAAGTTATTTCTTCTTATCTCAAGCTGAGATATCGGCATTCTTTACAAACTGGAATAATTATTTCTTTGCACTTACGCTACCTCAGCTTCTCATAATTACAAAATTTCATGTATCTAGAAAATTCCTTTATTTGTTCTAGTAGTGAGCGCTCTCCTTCGTTCTCGTAATTACAAATTATTTGAAGCTCTATGCTGGAGCCTTGGTGTTTGATATTTTCAGATCAGTAATGTCAAAGTAAAGGATTTGTTTAGTCTTTCGCATGTTTAAGACCATTAGAAATAGCTACCTCAGCTCTATATTGCCTCAGCTCTATATTGTCTGTATATGTGAATCTAATATTGGCACACCTTGAAAGAAATAACCTTGAACGGCCTGGGGATATTTCATTGGTATAAGCAAAGCCTAAACCAGAAAACCGACAATATGGCATCATAGTTGTTAGAGGGGAATGATCTAGAAGCCAATTATTTCCTTTATTTGTTCTAGTAGTAAACGTCCTCCATTGTTCTCATAATTGCAAATTATTTGAAGCTCTATGCTGGAGCCTTGGTGTTTGATGTTTTCAGATCAATAATGTCAAAGTAAAGGATTTGTTTAGTCTTTTGCATGTTTAAGACCGGTAAGAAATAGCTACCTCAGCTCTATATTGCCTCAAAGGAATACACTAGCCAAAGTAAACTAAGAAAATATTAGGAAAAGTTAAAGCTTGAAAGAGTTAAGTTGTAGCATATGCGTAAGATGCTGGAGAAAATGCTGGGGTTTTTCAATTTCTATGAGAAATGCTGGAGATTTCTCAGATTATAATCGTGCTAGAGCCCTAGGTCTAAATGCTAGAGCCTCCAGCAGGATCTGGATGGTATCCCCCCTACAGTATTGACGATATCGCCCCCATAGTACTTAACACCCTCCACAGTACTATACACAGGGTGAAAACTCCAAAATTGCGTAGTTTTGTAAACTCTTGTGTGACATTCTTTCATCTTAGGCCAACAAAGAGTATTTGCAGAGAAGCTTGAAAGAGCAGGAAAACAGCCTTCGAGAGATGGTTCAGCAAAGGATGTAGAAATGTGGCAAGTTTTATTAAAAGGTAACTCTCAGGGTTTCATTACTCATTACCATTTTATTGGTAACAACTGTTCTATTATATTGGCCGAATCCTGTGGATTTCATGTTTTGGTTTTGCCTTTCACGTTTCTGTAAAAAAGACCAGGGTCCTTATGAAATGGAAATTTTATTATGAGAAGTGCAATGTGATCCTCAATCTAAAGACCACATGTGGAGTAATATCAGACACAGATGTTCCGCTAAAATTAAACGGAATTTTTTTGTCAAGAATTTTCTGAAAGGCTTCTGTCCTACACTAACAGGACTGTTGTAAAGAAGGTAACCAAGTTAGCTACCAGAGGGCCTAGGGCTTTATTGGACCTGTAAGAAAAGAAATAACTTTTTATTGTGTTTTACCATCTAGAAGGCATTTACCAGTGTAAATTAGGCCCCTTATTTGTCATTACCTGGGGGCCTAGTATCTCAACAGGCACTGAATAGACTAAATTATTAGAAAGACTTAAGATACATGAGTACCCCCATGGGAACATGCTGCTTTTCAATATGAATCTTTGTCTCTTGTTTAAGGTTCAGTTCATCCTGCCGTCCTCTGGGGAGGCACCTCAGAAAAAACTGGAACACTCATGCTACTGTCATCTTTGGGACTTACTGCAGTTAGTTTGCAGATGGTTGAGTGGCTACAGTGATTAGGAAAGTACATTATTTCATTACGTTTTCTGTTTGCAATTATTTCTATTTCATTCATTGGAAAACAAAATGTTTGATGTTTTTGTTTCATGCTTTCCTTAACTGATGCCGATCAAAGACTTTTAGATTAAATTAATTTCTGGAGTCTAAAAACGTGCTGCTTTTCAAGCCACTAAGCAACAATAGCATACACAAAGGTCGAGGGAAACCACAAGCACTTTGGATATTATTTCTACAGTACTTGTGGTTTCCCTCCACAGTACCGATCATCTTTATCCTGCACAGTACTGAATATCCTCCAAAGCAGTGATGGTATCCCTTCATAGTACTGAATATCCTCCACAGTATTCAAGATTTTTCCTCCATATCCATAGTACTGATGGTATTCCCTCACTCTACTGAAAGTATTCTTCCACAGTGGTGAAGGTATTCCTTCACTGTAGTGATGGTCTTCCTCCTCAGTTCTGATGGTTTTCCTTCGAAGTAATGATGGCATCCCTCCACAGTATTGATAGAAGGCCCCCTATTGACTGATGCATGTTTGGGAAAGTGCAAAATAACAAAATCGAGCGTTGATGTCGATATTTTAGGAACCGTTGTAACATGCAACAATCTGAAAGGTGAATGAATGAAACTTTTAACAACACTCGACATATCAGATTGAGAAAATCTACAACCCGTGCCATAAGTCTTGGAACACTTGCATCATTTTTACAGTTTTCTACATTTTGCCCCCTCCCCTCCCCCCTTTACAATGTTATTTCTGATAATAAAAACTAGCCCAATAACATTCAGCTTGTGTTTGGTGTGGTCTCATAAAGTTCCTTTTATAAACAACATTGTTTTGAGGGGGAGGGAGGTTGGATTGGAAATAAAAGGCTATTAGGAAAGCTAAAAATGTAGTTATTTGGTAAAAAAAATCAAGGGTGTATCAACTACTTTTAGCAGGGATTGTCTTTTTGGCTTTTCTCTGATAGAGGTATAGTAAGTTTTAGAAACCTTCTAAATAAGGGTTTCATTGGTAGTCATACTACTAATGCCTTGTTAAGATGGAGGAAATAGCCCCGGCTTTCCGAGGTCATTTCATAGTGAGGTTATTTCTCAGTAAATATCTATATCAGGGGAAAATAGTCTCACCTAACCAGGGCTATTTCAATCTGGCGCAAGTGTTTCAAATTACAACAGTCAAAGTTTTGACCTTGAGGTTACTTTCCTTTGTAAGATTTGTAGCTTCCGCGCCATTTTACAGCTCTAGCAGTAATACCTCTGCCAATTGAAAGTTAACAACAACAATACGATGCAGCGTATAGGACGCAATGCAGTCAAAATTACCTGGTTTTTAACACCTATTAGATGTATGAAAAAAGGTTTTTCGAAAAACTACCGATCAATAACAAGCAAGGCATTTTGCTTAATCGAAGCTAAAGAACTTCAACTCCCCCATCCAGTGCAGCTGAGAGGAAGACAATTTCTTCAAGATGCTGATAAACAAAGCTTCCCATCGTTTCTGCAAGAGCCCGAAGAACACTTCCCTTTAGCCTTTCAAGCTCAAGGCAACAAGACTATTGAAGAATGGGGAAGGCTATGCAGGGAGGAAATAAATGAACATCTTCTGAAGTATGGAGCTGTGCTTTTTCGGCAACTTCCCTTGTCCTCGATTGATGATTTCTTCATGTTGGTGAAAGCCATGGATTTGCCGCAGATGAACTACGACGGTGGCGCAGGACCGCGCGAAAGCCTTGCACCTAATGTTTACTCGGCCAGTGATGAGCCAGCGGAGTTTTGTATCGAGCTGCATAATGAAATATCTTACCTGTCGAATTTCAATAAGAAGGTTGGTAATTTTGATTTAGATAGTAGTAACTATGGTATCCCTTATAGTTGAAATTAGATACAGTGGTGAGTTAAGGGGGGTAGCATTAGGTGGCAGTTGCCCCCTATATGCCGACAAAAATAGCTTTTTGTGCCCTACATCGTGTATTCCAAGTGAATTACTTAACACCTAGTCAAGGGCAGATAAATTCAGGATTTCCAGTGCTGTGGAGGGATACCATCAGTATTCAGTACTGTAGAGGGTGTTCACTTTGATTAGGGATATCATCAGTACTGTGGAGGTAATACTCACATTGCTGATGGTATCACTCCACAGTACTGAAAACCTTCAACAGTATTGAAATTCCTCCACAGTCCTGATGTTATCCCCTAAATCACTCATACCTTACACAGTACTGATATCCTCCACAGTACTGATAGTATCCCTCCAAAGTACTCATAGCTTCCACAGTACTGATATCCTCCACAGTACTAGTATCCTCTACAGTACTAAATACCTTCCACTTTACTGATGGTATCCCTCCAGAGTACTGAACATTCTCCAGCGTACTCAACAGACTTTCCCCAGAAACAGATTTTCTTGCAATTTCAGATTTTCTTTTTCTGCCAAAAACCTGCTGAAAGAGGAGGCGAAACGGCCTTATGCAAGAGCAGTGACATCTTGAAACACCTCGACGAAAGATTTGTGGAGAAAATCAGAGCAAAACGAATTCGTTACATCAGACAGCACAGGGATAAGTCAGTATCAGAGTATCTATCCTGGCAGCAAGTGTTGAATACGGATTTCAGAGAGGTGAGGAATGTTTCTATACTTTCCTTTTATTAATCTCTTGTGCTTGACATTTTACAAGTATTTTTCTTTAGTGGTTTTGGAATCCTAGCCTCTTCTTCAAGTGTACATAATAACATCATGAGAAATAAAGACGAGGCCTAGCTAGTTGGATGCCCCAAAAGCGGACTGATATTGAAGGCCTAAACAAATGTACCACGTAGCGAAGTGTTTTTGATTCACATTGTAATATATTTTGGTTGAGGTCCTTTCGGCATGCAATTATGCAATTCTCTTACCAAAACTAGTTTACACGAATTCTCATACTGGTCTTACGATTTCCACACTCAAACAGTCTATCTTTATGCGTCAACTAGTGACCTGCATGTTTTTGAGCTCTGCTCATCTATAAACTCGCATTCCAGTCGGCCTATTACCGCTTTCAAACCTTTCAAACCGGCAGTTCAACCAACTAAAACTAAACCAGGTTTATAAATGGAAGACTCTGATTGGTCAATTCGATGTCTTGAATGCTTTTGATTGGCTGTAAAGGAACCTAGAATAAATAAATTGAGTTAACCATGTCGGCGTGAATGCGATATAAGATCGTAGTGGGGTTAGTAGCTTAGTAGTTATATGTGGGTCAATATCTGGACGGGTGACTATGGAGGTATTGACTAAACAACTCGTTCCGTCGTCCTTTGGAAGGGACGTACAACTAGGATCTTGTGCCCTTACTATAAATAAGACCCCTGACTTTTTGTAGGCAAGTAAGTCAAACGTAAACTTACTCATTTAATCAGTACTAATAGTTTACAAAAATTTTGTTTTGCTATTCCCTGGGAAGCAGAACGAAAGATGGAAGATATGGGATTTGATTGGGAGTGGTCCAGTGACAATAACGTCCTAAAATTCTGGTCGACTCTGGATGCTTTCACCAGACACCACATAACCGGAGAAGAAATTTGGTTCAATCAGGCGCATTCCATGCACAACTCTTACTTCAAGGCGCACCCAGCCTTCCAAAATGTTGACACAGATCAATGCGTCTTCCCAACACACGCTGCATACGGGGATGGTGAAGAGTTTGAGCCTCGTTATCTGGAGGAGATCAGGGCTGCAGGGTGGAAGAATGCTGTTGGAGTTTTGCTGAAAAGAGGAGATCTGATTGTCTTGGATAACATGGCGGTTCAACATGCTAGGCTCAGTTTCAAAGGAGATAGGAAAATGGCACTCGCTCTGTTGAACTGAAACTTACGCTACATTTGAAACGCAACTTTGTAGGCTTGGAATAAAAACAGAAAAAACAACAATGACATGAACAACAACAACAACAACAACTCGTAAAAACCATAGCAACTTGAGAGTTAATCAGATCCTTCTTGCTTATTGAAAATAGTGTATGGTGGCTGTATTGTTTTTATTCTTAATTGATATTGAATAAATCACGGATGAGTTAAAGTATATTTTCATGTTTTGTCATTTCAGCTGCTCTCGAAATTAGAATGGTGCAGTGAGTTGCACCTGTAAACAAACTGCTAAGTGCCAGAGACTTTGCACGGCATGGCAAATTTCCAATCCGTAGACGGTTGAGCACATTCTTAATGTTCGAGGGCATCATTGGGGTACATCTCCCACTCTTGGCATGTAGGCTTTAAACCATGCATGCATCAAATTTACCACCATGCGGATGCATCCAACTTAAAATTGTGCAGTTGTCTAATGGTCAGTTATTTCGAAATTGAAAACTTGTGCGGCACAAATGAGTGCACTCAAACCATGGGGGTGGCGAGGAAAATGGGAAACATTGCGAAACAAAATAACTTCTAAAGCTATGCGTCTGAAACGGTTTTTGTTCTCTTTCTTGCGTACTACACGTTTTCTTTTATATAAAGAACCAGTTTATAAGGAGCCTAGTACCAGGGACGTAGCCAGAGGGGGGAGAAAAGTCTTTGAAGAAAAGTCTATATATATTGTGTGTTGTTATCAATTTTTATGGGTTTTGTCGACAAGTGAATGCTCAAAGTGCTCAACGGCTCCTCCCCTTTCAGAGCTTCTGGCTACGCCCCTGCCTAGTACTAGGATTTCTATTAAAATACAATTGATTCTGTTGTTCTATTGTTTCCTGTAGCAATATTAAACAATAAAAAGCAATTCAAGGTACTTTTAGTAGCAGGCCTCGAGGTAGATTCTTTATAAAATAAAAAGCGTGTACTCTGATGGATGTCAGGTGCAAAGCTTTAGTAGTTGTTATGTTACACAATGTTTCCGATTTTCCTCTCCATCCTAAACCTGTGGACTGATGAATGACTGTGCTTATCACAAAAGTGTATATTATGATACACGCATCTTTTTAAAGGAACTGCTTTATAAGCAAGTCAGTACTCGACAAGAAAAAACTCAAGCCCTTCCAGTACTGGATAGAGGAATGCTAAACAATTTGAGAATTTCAGTTCTGATCCAATTAGCAATGAAAAGCGGGCAGCAGCTTTAGAGATGTAGGTTATAGCGGATATTAGCACTCCGGCACCCTTTTGTATGCAAGGCACTATTGACATTTGTTGTATAAAAACTTCTGAGATAGTATTCTAAGAAACATATCTTCAAGTTTAGAAAGCTATGCAATTGCTAAGCAATTTTGAGTACTCAAACTTGCCCTTCAGCTAAGCAATTTTTAGTTACGGAGCTCGAGCTGAAATTGCTTATAAAAAATAATGCGTGTATATTAGTATATATCAAAGTGTACTGTATTTAGGGATGTACAATGTATGCTGCTGTGATACTCTGCTAGAAATAGCGTCTAACCTAAATCAGGCTTGTAAGAGAACTCAACATTGATGAAGCAGAGACCTGCACAGCCACAATGGTCAACTACAGTGCTCAGCTACAATGGCTATCAAACCCTCAAAAAAGCTAATAAATTCATAAGAGCTCATTATCTTTTAAAAAATTGTGTACAAGCAACAATGCTTGCAGCAACATTTTCTCCACCATTGTTCATGAAGCTGGAGAGAACATGTTTTTTCAAGTTCACCGTTGTCAGAGTAGTTTTCAGATCTCTTATTTCAAAACCTGTTCTACTTGTTTTGAATTTACAGTGGAATTAGAGGTGTTTTATTTCTTCGGTCTCGAAATAAATTTATGAAATATATTGCACAATTCATTACGCAAAACTCAATTCATTGTCTTTTGTGTTCGGGGAACCTTCTAACCCTAAACTGTTATCTCTATCGTCACTGTGGCCGCATCTGTGGTTACTTTTTTTGTATTCTCTATTGTTCCGAGTTGATTGTGGATTTCTTTACAACCTTTTGCCCTAAATTGATGTGTTTCTCTTTGAAGAAAAGCTGCTTAGCTTTCTCAAAGCCGCGAGTCCTTACTTAACATCGTAAGATCGTCTCTCGATTGCATACACAAGCCTATGCAGGAATCGTTCCTGCGGTTCCTGGACAGTTCGGTTGATCCAGTGATCCGCGTTTCTGCTAGAACACAAATTGCGTTGTCAGTTTTTCATCTGCAGGACTGGTCATCTTCTGCACAGAACTTGCTTCAAACTTGCGCAGAATTCAGAGGAAAAGGCTAGTAATTGTAGGAAGTGTAAACATTATGAAAATGCTCAGTTCGCTTGTTCTTCGCAGGAACGTAACTTTGGGAAAAAGCATCTTAGCACGGACTTTGTCGCAGTCATTGCAACACAGCAAGGTAGAAGCTTTCTCGCAGATCCCGCCTGCAGAACTTGGACTGTCCGAGCCGGAGAAATTGCGAGGAAGGCGCTTCCTTCCCGGTGCAGACAAGGACAGCTTCCCGGAACTTCTCAAGGGCCCCAGGCTAGATTTTCCTCTGGCATTGGAGGCGCATGGAGATTACAGCATACAGGATTGGGGGAAACTTTGCAGACAAGAAATCGATAGAAGTCTTTTGAAATATGGAGCTATCTTGTTCAGAAAACTGCCTCTGGTGTCCGTGGACGATTTTCAGTCGTTTTTCTTGAGTGTAGACTTCCCCCCTATGACGTACGTGGGGGGCAGTGCGTATAGGGAGAGCGTTTCCTCCAAGGTTTACTCTGCGAGCGACGAGCCCCCCGAATGTTGCATCGACCTGCACAATGAGATGTCTTATTCTCCTAATTTCAATAAAAAGGTTTGTTATTTACTTGCCTTTGTATCATTCGCATTCTTTGCTCTGTTCTGATTTGATCTACACTCTTTTTTTTATAAGAACCAGTAAATTTGATTTGAAGCTGGCTGTTCTTAGATATTCCTCTATTTTCAGGCTGAAATGTTCTTAAATTGTTCTTACTTTTTAATGATTTGGAAGCCTGTTTTCGCTTGTGTGACCATCTGATATATCTGTGTGCTTTTAATTTGCTTGTTTAGTAATTATTTGTTAGTCTCATGGTTATTTCGTATAAATTCTTATATTGACCTTGAAATGGTCAGCTTCGGTTTGTTCTTAAATTGTTCTTAAGATTTGGCAAAATCTTAGGATCATGTTCTTATAAAATTGTTCTTATAATAAAAAGAGTGTTACCAGCCATGTACTCGCTTTTTCATAAGACCCTACCTCGAAACATACTGGTAAGTAACATACAAACATACAAGTAACTGAGTTCTTAAACAATACAATAGTTTCATTTCAAATTGACTTCCATCTAATAGCAAGTGTGTCGTCATACAAATAAACTAGGCTAAACTGAAATTACTGAGAAATAAACAAACATAAAAAGTACATAGAGCAGGTTTATAATACAGGTAGGCAAAAACAGCTAACATACAAAGGAAGCAATACAAATAATAGCAAGTTGTTGGAATATAAATAGTGGTACTGTAGTATCATTACGGAGTAGTGAGTGTTTCCATAAAAAGTTGTGCATGTAAAATAACACTGCTGTGGGTTTTAGAAGCTAAGAAACATTGTCTTGTTCCCCTGGATTTTAATTCCTTAGAATTGCATAACATTTGCAGTTAGAAAACAAACAGATTTCAGCGAAACGTCAGTTCTTAGAGTTACTAAGCTGGAAGTCAACTTTGAAAATATTGACGGATAAGCTGGCCTCTTCAATTTCCTATAATCCCCTGCTCAAAATTTCAATTTCAATAACCTGCCTGCCCCCTTTGAAAGCTCGCTTTAAGGCCGATCAGGCCGATCTCCACAAGCCGATTTCTTGGTCGATCGTCATGGATGATCGACACATGCGCAGTAGATTATTTCAGATCTTCATATCGAAAAAAATTCGTATGACGAAATTTAAAAAAATTGTCAACTGTTAGTCTGACGATTTTATTCGTTTAGTTTTTCAGCCAATAGCATTGCAGGATCTCTCCAGCCTCTCCTTCAACCTGAGGATTTGCACTCATTTAGACCAATGACGGGTAACTCGGGCTATATAAAAGATCCAAGAGTATTTCCATGGAGTATGTATCTCATTCTTTGTTTTTGTTTTTCTTTGCAGTTTTTTCTCTTCTGCGTGAACCCTTCGAAAAAAGGAGGCTGGTCTGTCCTCTGCAAGAATTCGGAATTATTCGACCAGCTTGATAAACACTTTGTCGATAAAATGGAGAGGGAGAAAATTCGGTACCTGAGGCACTGCCCAGATCAAAGTTCTTCAGATTATCTTTCTTGGCAAACTGTTTTCGAAACTAACGATATGGAGGTAAGAATTAAAGACGCGTCGTGTAAAGTCGTTTCTATAAAGTATGAATTGCCATGTCAGGGGTAAAACTCGAGGGTTTTGATGGATTCCAGGAACCGGGGCACTATTTTGACGCGATTTTTGAGTTCTACGCATTAAGAAACGGGGATTTATGTAAAAAATTTGGGGGTTTCTCCGGCGGAAGTTTGAGAAAAATGCTACTTTAACTTTGACGTATTTCTATTGTTTTTTCTGATGCGGTTAAGTCAGCGTAATGACGCCCGTGCCGTGCGGCGAAATGAAAAAAATAGATAATTGAGACTTAACACTAGCTTTGTACGTTTCTATAATGAGGTCTTCTAATAAGATGTTTATCAATACAACGTAAATTACAAAAATGCTTACATTAAAATTGCACTCATAGATGCCTTGTTTCTGAAGCTTCACCGCACGGCACGGGCGTCATTACGCGGAATTCATCGCATCAAGAAAAAACAATAGAAAACGTCACAAAAGTTAAAGTCGTATTTTTCTCAAACTTCCGCCAGAGAAACCTCCAAATTTTTTACATAAATCCCCGTTTCTTGATGCGTAGAACTCAAATATCGCGTCAAAATAGTGCCCCGGTTCCTGGAAATCCAAGAAATCGACGTTTTAGCTCGTTTGGGCTTCAAAATTTTCAAGAAAATACTGTTTTTATTAGCCAAAACGGGCTAAAATTAGCCAGAACGAGCTAATTTCAAAACAATTAGCCCGTTCTAGCTTAGTATCCCTAGCTGTGATGACTGTTGTGTTGTCTATGCCCTTGAGCTTCACCCTTGCCTTATTGTAAAAACCCTCGTGTATAACATGCTTTCCCTGCTACTCGAACCAAAACTCTAGTCAATAAGTACTCAAAGTGGTGGGGTATTGCCGAAGGATTAAATCACACAACACTTGTTCAAAGCAACCCTGTTATTAAAACTAATGATATTTAAAACTAATGATATGAAGGTAATACTTCAATATCAATTCCATTTCTCGACGTCTCATGCAAAATTATTTTATATAATGAAGTATGAATCCCTTTACGAACTTCCCCTGCTATTACGAACCAAAGTTCTGGTCGGTAAAAACCCAAAGTGTTGGAGATTTCTAAGTGGCTACAATGTTACCAGCATTGCTTGCAACACCCAAACAAAAAAATTGAATGTTACTAAAAACTGCAAAGATGGAAAAATCATAGAAATGTGTCCCCCCTCCTTCTCCACTATAACAATGTTGATTGCTGTAGTTGGAAGGTCACTTTATCTCACTTGAAAACTGCAAATCAACATTTTTTAAAGTGAGGGATTGTTGCTTAATATTGAAAAATCAATCAAGTGGTCCAACAATCCTGGCAAGCATTATAATAGATCACTCAACCCGTGATCTAAGGGTCGTGGGTTCGAAACAAACTTCAGACCTGTTACAATAGTGTGAGGAGAGAATTTTCTAGCTCTCGGTTTCTCGAGGGAAAAGGACAAAAGGAGTCGAGAGGTGTGGGGAGAGGAAGGGCCAGGATGTACTCGATTAGCCTTTGGGTCCTTTGTATTTTGAGTATAAACCAATACCTTAGGAAAGTTCTCTTCGATCAAAGACTATAGTGTGATAGAAAGTTTGCCCAACCTAAGACTCTGATTAGATGAGGTTATTTCACATATTTTGCAGATCGCAGAAAAGAGAATGGCAGACCTTGGCTTCGAGTGGGAGTGGTCGGACGACAAGAAGATGCTGACATTCTGGTACACGATGTCTCCCTTTGCGACGCATCCGGAATCGGGCGAGAAGATCTGGTTCAACCAGGCACACGCAATGCACATATCCTACTTCAAGGCACATCCGTCTTTCCACGATCGTGAAATTCCTGACAATAAGTACCCGCTTCATTGTACGTACGGAAACGGCGAAGAAATCGAACCGGAGTTCGTCCAGCAAATCCGGGATGCGGGCTGGAGTTCTGCTGTTGGGATTCCTTGGAAGAAAGGTGACGTCGTAGTGTTAGATAACATGTTGGTGCAACACGCAAGGTTGAGTTTTGAGGGAGAGAGGAAAGTGGTTGTTGCTCTTACTAATTAAGTTAAGTTCCTGTTTATGCGGCAGGGACGTTGCTGGAGGGGGGACTGGGAACCCATTGTTCCTATCCCATAGTGGAGAAAATTCTTTAGATATTGTGCTGAAGATAAGAAAAGTCTAAACATATCTTTTCTTGTAAATCACACAGATGATAGCACTAGACCCCCTTTACACTGTGCTGGTACAGTTTCGCTCAATCACACATTTGTTACGGATCAATTGCATTTACTTTAGGACGGATCAAGACCGTTATATTTATCCATCCCGTTTACACTGTACCGATTTGTTTCGTTTCTGCTTTTAGTGGCTAATGAATTTTCTAAACTCCAAAATTACCTTTTGCAATTGAAGTGATTTTGAGGGGTTTCTGGGGTTTGTTGTCTGTATGATTTCAAAAGAGTTTAGTGGATTAAAGGATTTAAATAGAGTTTAGTAGGGCTTACTAGGGTTCATTTTAATTCAGTTCCATTGCATAAAAGTAGCAAAAGTTACTTTGGAGCCTTGAAAAAATCTCTAATTGCATTTAGTGGAAAGAGTATTGATGCAAAGCAGAAATTGAATTGAATCGACTTGCAGCCTAGCAACAGAAACCAGTGTGAACCTGGTGAAAGCGTTAATAGGTTATGTGGTTTTGAACCAAGATATTTCATGGTGAAAGCCAGATTCTGTGTTTGTACATGTGCACTTCATCTCTTGCTCGAACTCCCTTTCTTTATGTTTTGCTTTCCATTTCTTAATCGAAAATTGTAAATAAATTTCATATGAATTTCTCGTATTAGCAGGCCTTAATTAGCCCTAATTTAACTGTTTTTAGCTTGTAATGGGCATTTCATATCGGTAGCTTACTTAAGATAAATGAATTTTAATGATGATGATGATGATGATGGGGATTATGATATTTTTAAGCCTAATATTTTCTTTTTACGTTGTCTAACGTTAGTTTTTTTAATGGCTCTGTTGATTTTCAAAATGAAATCTAAAAAAAAGATTTCTGTGAAAGTACGTCTCAAGGGCTTATGATGACTCTATCGCTTATTATGAGTTTTTCACGTGTCCTACAACATAGGGTAACAAAACTATCTTTGTAGCTAATTTTCTCTAGATATAAGCAATCTTGACTTAAGGAGTATGTGGAGGGTGTTATGTGCTGTGGGGAGATGCCATAAGTACTGTGGAGGGATATCATCTGTACTGAGGGGGATTTTCAGTACTGTGTATGGGGGGATGGATACCATCGGTGCTGCAGGGTGTACCATCAGTACTGTGGAGGATACTCAGAACCGTGGGGAGACCTCAAGCAATTTGGGTATAGAATCCATAATGCCATGTCGTTTGCCTCCACAGTACTAAACATCCTCCACAGTAATGCACGTTCGTTACCGAGGGTGAAAACGTCTTGCCTAACTTCATACCTAACCTGTGCAGGTCTTGTTATTTATAATTGATTTGATTGGTGAATATACTTACTATCTTCGTAAGGTATTGGTTTCTGTGCAAAGCACAAAGGGCCCACTGAATAGATAGACTGATCGAGCAGTGCGACCCTGGTCCTTCCTCTCGATGTGACTACGCCTCGCGATTCCTTTTACCTTTTCGCCTGGAATAGCAGAGATTCGGCTAATTCTCTTTTCACACTTATAGGGACAGGTCTGAAGGTCTCGAACCCGGGACCCTTTTTGATCGAGGGTCGAGTGATCTAACCACTCTTTAATCCCTGCCACAAGTCTCCTGTAGCAGAGGAAAGGTTGCAAGAAGCAGAATTATACCTACCCTGAAGTCAAATGTTGTTAATAATTCAGATGAGCTGTATTAGTTAATCCAGTAGTACCTTCCTATAAAACCTGAGAAGCAAAATTAGACCTAGTCATGAATAATTGTCACTGTGTTGCTATGCCTCTGATTTTCTTTCGTATCTAAACACACTTTTTTCTTGATAGAAGTTAAAAGTTCTGTTATGATTTTCTTCTCAAGTAAGCACTCAGCAGGCTGCAATCTGTGTTTTTGCCTTTCTTGTCTGCCTAGCCTTGCATTTTGGCCCATTTTTCCTTGCAAGAGTGCAAGCGTAAGATTAATGATGTCATAGCTATTTTCTTGATGTTAGGCATGACGTTAGGCAAGACGTTCTTACCCTCGGGAACGCCCGTGCAGCACTGTGGAGGATGTTTAGTAGCTACTGTGGAGGCAATCCACAAGCAATATGGATTCTATACCCAAATTGCTTGAGGTTTCCCCATTCCCCACAGTACTGATGGTACACCCTGCAGCATGATTTCTTCAATATATCTTTGCGAATTTGATATTGCATTTGTAATTGATAAGAATTTAATATTTGTTTTACTTTCATGAAGATATATTATTAGAAATAGAGTTGGAGTTCTTTGGCCACGCCCCTTACTTAGTTGTTCAGTCTCGTGGTTCCCTGTGATCCACTTAGCAGACTCATCTGTTTGATCTGCTAAATCTTCGACCAAACACAATGGAGGATTGCAGCCAAAGTAGGGCCGAAGCAAGAGAAAAACGACCCAAAAGTATCTTAAAACAAGCACATGCGAACGAAAAGTGAGTTAAAGAATTAATATTCATCAAAATTCGTGATTTTCATTGTAACAATTGATGCAGCCTTTGAATAATCATTTTAAATATGTCTTTCCAAGATGCATAGCATTAGGCCCACGAACAACCGAATCAGCAAAACACCTGGTCGGGTCCTACTTGCGTCGACTAATCTGCTAAATCCAATAATGCTCAGATTTTTATTCTTCAACTAGCAGCTTCTGGCAATCGAGAATTTCATAATGGAATGCAATACCTTAAGACACTAAATTAGCCTGCATGCATATTTTAAGACAGTCTATCCAAATCTAAGCCAAGCATTGATTAAGCCACATACCTAAGTTATCAAAATGTGTATGAAGGCTTGATTTAGTATATTAGACCCAGTTTACACGATATCAGTTGCATGCTTGTGAGATGATACCGGTGTGAATCCAAGCTGTTGTGTGAATTTTGGCCTCCTATTTACAGGATACTGGTATGACGTCGTTTCAGTTAGGAAAGAAAATAGCTATGACATCATTTATCTTACGCTTGCACTCTTGCAAGGAAAAATGGGCCGAAATGCAAGGCTAGGCAGACAAGAAAGGCAAAAACACAGATTGCAGCCTGCTGGGTGCTTACTTGAGAAGAAAATCATAACAGAACTTTTAACGAAAACAGCACCGAAAAAGAAGACAGACTTGATTTGTGCGATCTTTTGCAAAGTTGCAACTATATTTATTTGCAAGAGCACAGATATTGTTTGATTCGGAACAACGGCTATTTTGTTGATTTAACGAAATACCAGCACAGGTAGCCAAAAGTCAAAAGGTCCCATGCCAGTGTTATATTGCAACAGCATCGTACCGATATCATGTAAACAGGGTGTTAAGGTATGTGTAATTGAACAGTTAGTGAGGTCAGAGATCCGTTGTGCAGAGATACCCTTATAGTGGGGAAAGAGGGTGGCAAACCCCTAATCCTAATAGTAACAACTAATCCTAAACCATAACCCTAAACCTTAAACCCTAATTCTGCAGACATTTAATTGTAATTGAACATTACCCAAAAAACTTATTAAGTTCCCAAAAATTGATCAATTTACCAAATCAGGGAGAGGGGGCTGTAGCCACCGTAGCCCCCTCTTGGCTTGTAGGGCTATGACTAGAGTTGAACTGCTGAATTAGTCTGACCTTTTTAGTTGGTCCTTTGTGCTTTAAGCAATACATTATAAAGATAGCGAGAGAAATTGCATATCAGCTCAAATTTTATCCATTAATATAGTATACATTCAATCCCTAGACCAGAAGTATTGATTAATATTATTATTGATCATTTGATATTGACTAATGTTATATATTTTCAGACCAGAAGTGAAATGGGACGAGATGAACATATTAGAGACCTACCATCCGGCAAACAAAGATTATGGTCACATGAAAATCAATGAACCACCTACCCCATACTCGAACCTAGAAGATTCTGATGGTGAATCGGAAACTAAAAATGATTCTATTGATCCAGACATGCTAACTCAAAGGTAAGTTTCTCAGACTTGCCAGCTTCCTCAGTATAACAGCAGATTCTCTGATCTTTTCCGTCGTCAGTTATTTCATTGGCGGTATCTTTGATCTATAAAAGACACACCAAGAGTCTCTCTTTGAAATCGGGGGAATTGGAAGCTCTGGTTTCTTGTCATCCTGGGTTCCAGAGCTTTTAGGAGGAAAGGGGGGAAGAGCTTGGAGGGAGGATAAATGACGTATCGTCAAACAAGGGTGTTGCACTATCTGAGCCAAGAGGAAAGAAACTAGAATGAAGACTCTCTCCGACCTGATTTGGTTAATGTTTTGTATGTCTTCTTTGAGGCTCTGGAACTAAAGGATTGTTTCTCATATTGTTTCAGTCTTTGATTGGTAAAGCACTTAAGGACTGCAAGAGAAGAATTGGAAACAAAATAAGATATGATGATAACTAAGTTTTTCGTCTGGCAACTCTCAGTATAATCTTTCAGATAAAGAGGAAATATTAAATGTAACGAATTGTCAATTCCTAATTTAGACAGCAGAGTGGGTGATTTAAGCACTATATGTACTAGAGCTAAACATGAATGAATAATCCAGATGATGCAGTGAATGGCGATTACCAAGGTGAACAATAAACGTTCAAAAATGGCAGTGATTAGCTCCCTTAGACATAGCAAACAAGATGAACAATATCTTTGCTCAAACGGCAACCATAAGGGTATAGGGGCTCCAGGGAACATAGGAACAAGCCCAAAAATGGCTTAGGGAACAAAGAACATTGAAATGAAGTTAGGGGAACAAGGGAACATTTTGTATTTTATTTTTCAGGGAACACGTTGAAAGTTGCCCAAAACTCATGGGAACAAATCATTATTTTTCGAGGGAAAGGGAACCAGTACCCCCTACACGACCCTCAGTAGGGACATCCCCAAAACCGAGGAGAAATCACCATAAATCCTGAAAATGCAAAAAATGCGTGTTTTCGTTTACTCCAATAAGGCCCCAACAAGTTGTTCAAGCAATAGGTAAGGTTAAAACATTCAAGAGCTTTGGTTTAGATTCAAAATGGAGCTACTTCCTTATGATTGGAATGCCAATCCTTGCTATTCCTTTGAGCCAAATGTTTTATCTAACTATATCTCAGGGACTATTTCCTGACAGTTGGTTGGCTCTACTGACGATAAGTCAAATCATCCCATATCAGTTCTACCTGTCGTTTCTTGTCTGTTTGAAAGACTTATTTTCGATCAGATGTATTCTTATTTGAACAGTCACAAGCTTCTATATTCGAAGCAATCTGGCTTCAGTACTTCATTCAGTACTAAGTTGTTTACTAAAATGCACTAATGACTAGTACCTAAACATTGACAGAGGTAAATTTACATCAATAAAAATTCATAGATCTAAAGAAGGCCTTTTACACAGTATATTATGAGATCCCTCTCAAGAGGGTTAACTTTTATGGCATAAATAAAAAAAACTATGCTGGTTTCGTTCTTACCTTTCGAACAGAAACCAAGGGTTGTAAGTTGAATGGGTAAATTTCAGAACTAGAAGATGTTAAATTTGGAGTTCCTCAAGGTTTATGCTTGGGCCCCCTCCTCTCTAATTTACATAAATGACCTACATCTTTCTTTGAAGTACTCTGAGGTGAATATGAATGCAGATGACAGCAGCATCTCGTTCTCCTTGGAATTTATCCCAGTTATAAACAAATGTGTCAATTCGGACTTTCTATGCCTCAAAACCTGGTTAGAATCAAATAAGTTGTCTCTCAACGTCGGTAAGACACAACATCTCCTTGTAGGGGGTAGAAAGAGGCTAAAAGATGTTTAAAATTCTGAAGTACAAAAATTAGAAATTGCTATTGGTGACAAACCGGTTTCCGTGATTACTCACACAAAATACCTGGGAATTGAAGTCTACCAATTTTTAAACTGGGATGGACAAATTATAATAATGACCAAAAAGATATCAATTAATTGGTACTACGTTATGCGAACAAGTATTTCCCCTTAATTGCGATTCAATCTATGTACAGAAGTCTCATTGAGCCTCACTTCAGATCCAGTTGCTCGGTGTTGGGAGCCTGTAGTACCACCGCCCTAAATAAACTGCAGAAGTTACAAAATCGTGCAGCGGGAATTGCTACCAGTAGCCCTTACGATGCTTCTTCTGAGCCACTTCTTAAACAATTAGGATGGTGGAAAGTCAGAGAGCTCTTTTAAACGGAAACCGCCAGGATGGTATAGCGTTCAATTAACAAGGAAGCTCCCAATTATCTTACAACTCTGTTCGAAAGGTTGTCCGATAACAGTGTTAGACAGCTTCGAAATACTAAAACAGACCTCAATCTCCTAAAAACTTCCGTAGTTCAACAACGGTGCTTCTCTTATGTAGGAGCAAGACTATGGAGCAAACTTGGTGCTGTTGTTAAGACAGCAAATAACTTACATCAATGTAAAGCCGCATACGAAGCAATCAGCAATACCTAAGATAATACTCACTGTTTTTGCATCCTTTTTTCATTTCTCCTTTAATCTTGATTATTACTCTGATTAAATTACGTTTTTATTTACTTTGATATCATAATTGCAAACTTTTTTTTTCTTTAGTTTTTACAGGGCAGTTTGGAAATCAATATTCTAACTGTAATTTTTACCCTTTATTAATAATATTAAACGAAATAAAGTGAAACTAGAACTGTCAACCAGAAATGAACCAATGAATCTAGTCTTCAATTTCCTTGTGAGTGGATATGGTACATTTTTGTTTGTTTCCAGCCTACAGAAAGCATCCCCAAGAAAACATGTGCTGAAGGAGAGTATAGATGATGATGATGAAGATGACGATACTGAAAACTTAACTGCTGAGGCCAAAGGTAATTTCTCAGAGTCTACTGGATACATTTAGATAACGGGGTTAATTCCAACAAGGGTGCCAGATGAATTGGGTCGTAGGACAGAAATTTGCACAAAAAGGGGCAAGGGCATACAATGGGCGCTCAATAAGGAACAGCGGTTGTTGGAGAGGGATGAAAATGTTCACATTTAGACTTTCTAAATGGCTGGAAAATGCACATTTGCAAACTTTTATCAGCAACACTGCAATTTTGATTCTTTCCCTTCCCCTTCATATAACGCATTATCCAAGCCATCAATGTACCTGTGGGCACTGCTGCCCCCCTCTCCCTCCGTAGTGACAGGGTAACATCCCCACGCTGGACCCGGCTCTTCATAGATCATCTGCGGTAATATCTGTCCTTCTGATAATTCTGTTTATTATTTTGTCAATTTAAATTTGAAATTCTTTTGAAATTTAACTGCCCGTGTTAGACGATGCCTTATGAATTAATATCTGTTATTTTCATGTATAGTCATTTGCTTTGAAAGCGTTTTCTCTCTATAAAGGCTTTCAATTTACTTGCAGCAAAGAAACGAGAATTTAAAGACAAAAGATCTCACCATTACGACGAATTTTCAAAAGTCCAACTTGCAAGGCAGCTAATTGCAAAAGAGTTGGAAGAGATCGATAAAGATGATGATGACGACATGCCGGTGAGGAATGAATAAATCAACTTAATATACACAATAGTTTTTGGCATGATATCAATCTTTAGCCGGCCCGCACGGTTTTTGTTGTGATAGTACAGTAAAGTATAGTACTTCACTGTACTGTACTAATACTGTACTATACTGTCTGAAATATCGAATCAAGCTTATGTCATTGCCAGTTGGTAGAATATAAGTTGATTTAGAACAATCTAAATAACTACTCCTACTTTGTTGGGTTTTTCTTTGAAAAAAACGATAGAACGAAAGGATCCGTGCTTCAAGTGAGCCTACTCTATCCCCTCCCTAGCGAGTGGATCTGTCGACATACTTCTGGGAGCTATTCAGATATCAGTTTATTGTCGATTATTCTAAATCAACCGATGATTTACCCACCCGTCTAACTAAGATATAAAAATGTTCTAATTGGGAATTTGAGGAAATAGAAAGTCGTCGCCCTTCGGCAGGTCCTGTGTAGTTTTTAAAGGGCCTGGATTGGTTCGTCTCTGTATTCGGTGAGTGGTGGTACGATTTGTGTGAATATAATGGCCTGGGTTTCTCGAAGCCCCGGCGCGCAATGGTAGCGCTCTAAAGTACGAATCCAGAGGTCGTGGGTTCAAGTCCTACTCGGGTCATTTTCATTCTCACAAATTATCTCGCTAAATGTAGAATTTCGTTTCGAAAAGAACTGACACGATGTTAATCTTTTGACTTAATCTAACCTCGGGAAGAAGTAGGATTTTGGAAATAAATCGAGATGATTCGTGATTAACAGCAGTGCCCCCATAGCTCAGTAGTCACGGGTTCAAGGCTTTCATGTTGAATTGGGCTACCTCTTTCCCTGGGGTAGCCCCCAACTTTAGCCGACCCTGATACTTTCTTGATTGGGATCAAAGAACAGAACTCACGATAAAAGATATTCAAAATTTTATTTGCAGGAAGCCCAAGATATGGATACATCACCAGACACCTGATTAAGTTTACATCATTACCAATAAATGGAAGCGAGGCTGCTGTACTGAAATGAGGGTATCATTGTCATGGTTGATCTTTATAATTATTCAGTTTGTATGACTCGCTACTCGGTCGTAGTGGTAGCCTGACAGCCCTGCCATACCTTCCGCTCAACAACGACTTCCTTTACGTTCACAGTTTTTTGGGGAAAGAAAAGTGGGAGCAATGTAACGTAAAACATTATCATACAAAAGATCATCAAACATTTGTTGGATCACAATCACAGAATATTAAACATATCCATACATGAATCAATACATTCGGTCTTATCAAGGCTTTTTCTGACACAATATTTGACCTGTTAGTCACCCTACTAAATATCAAAGGCATGGCATGATAAGTTTTTTTTCTATATCAAAGCTAAAATATAATAAACATACAATACAACATTCTGTGCTGTCCACAGCAGAAATAGACAGTACGTCATCTGGTTCTGGCTATGAACGGCACTAACAATCTCTCTAAATATAATTTTACAAAATAGAAAAATAGAAAGAAAAATGATAAGTGATGACTATCGTGTCAAATATTATATCCATACATCATCATAAAACATAGTCATACATGATCAATTCAGGAATTTTTATTGGACAATATCTTGAATATCATCAAACATTGTCAGATTTTTAACTGCATGTAACGAAATCCTTGAACATTTTCAACCATGATTGATGATATTCAAGGTTGTATGATGAAGTGGACTATTCAATAAAACATCTGTTCTTGAACAACTTGCAACACTTGTTTCATGATGTTCGATAATGATGTGGACCATCCAATTGTAAATTTGTTCTTGAACAACATGCAACACATGTTCAAGGTTGTTTTATGAAGTGATCTATACAATAAAACATCTGTTCTTGAACAACTTGCAACACTTGTTTCATGATGTTCAATGTTGTAGGGTCCACTCAATTAAAAATTTGTTCTTGAACAACATCAAACAAATTTTGAAATAGACATTCTTTAAGTATGTGGCACTGATAATCAAATATGACAACTAAGAAACCTTGTATGCTATATAAAATACCTATTGATTATAGATTTAGATAAACAATGTCATTCTAGGCTCACGCTTTTTTCAAGTCACTTTGAAAAAAAAGCATTTGAAAAAGTGATATATTCTTTAAACGTCAGCGCTTATATATCCATTATAAGTACGATACCTTACATGAAATATGTCAGGTATGGCTGTGTTGCCAGATCACTCGACTCTTGTTCAAAGGATCCTGGGTTCGAAACCACCTTCAGACCTTTCATAAATTGTGAGGAGAGAATTTGCTAGCTTTCTGTAATTCCTGGTAAAAAGGCAAAAGGAATTACGAGAGAATGGACAGGGTTGCTCTGCTTGATTAGTCCACCTTTTCAGTAGGCTTTGCACATAAACCAATACCTTAAAATATAGTTAGTGTATTTGTCTAACAGCAACTAACAACTATCAACAATTTAATGTTTCTTGCTTGTTTTGACATCTAACACTCGTCTGATGATGTTTTGTATGGCATTTTATTTTATTTTGTGAGCGAGTGGGTGTCAGTTGAGCGGTAGGCTTGGTTTTCGAAGTGATACTGCGATTCAAATAGAGTCTGATATTTCTCTCAATTGAAAATTATAGAAAACTCCCTGGCAATATAATCTGTATCATAATATACATTACACTTAATAAAGCACTAACACATGTAATTAATCATCAGAAGCTTTGCATTTATACAGAACATTAGCTATCTACAAAAGATTTTGATTGGTACAGAGCTTGGGGATGGCGAAGAAAATCGGTTAGGTTTTATCTATCTTTCCTTTTTGATGTACTTCACTAATGAGTCAAAAACACAAGCCTTAGTTGTTATTATGCTGATTTTCCTCATCATCCATTAACTATCTTAATTCATGAATTCACTATCAAAATATTCAAGGTAATTTCAACTTACTCACAGCAATTTCAACTTACTCACGGCAATATTGATTTATTCACTGCAATTCAAACTTACTCACGGCAATTTAAACTTACTGATGGCAATTTCAACTCACTCACAGCAATTTTAACTTACTCACGGCAATTTCAACTTACTCACGGCAATTTCTACTTACTGGTGGCAATTTCAACTCACTCACTGCAATTCTAACTTACTCACGGTCATTTCAACTTACTCACGGCAATTTCTACTTACTGGTGGCAATTTCAACTCACTCACTGCAATTTTAACTTACTCACGGTCATTTCAACTTACTCACGGCAATTTCTACTTACTGGTGGCAATTTCAACTCACTCACTGCAATTTTAACTTACTCACGGCAATTTCAACTTACTCACGGCAATTTCTACTTACTGGTGGCAATTTCAACTCACTCACTGCAATTTTAACTTACTCACGGCAATTTCAACTTACTCACGGCAGTTGCAACATAGTGACGGTAATTTCAATTTACACACGGCAATTTCAACTTACTCATGGCAATTTATACTTACTCACGGCAATGTCAACATACTTGAGGTAATTCCAACTTACTCACATCAATTTCAACTTACCGTAAAAGCTCTATTAAGCCCCCCTCTCCATTAAGCCCCCTCTCCGATAAGCCCCTCCTTTTCAAGCAGAAATTTGAAATAAGCCCCCCCTCTCTATTAAGCCCCCCCATTTTCATAGAAGAAAGACTACAGAGTAAAGTGAAATGATTTATTGATAGCTCAAGATGAATTTGGTCGTAATATTGCCAGTTTTTAATTTCATGTGCTTGAAAGTCAAAATTTTCTTGTCCAGTTCTGTCTTCAACGTCTCTAGCAGCCCTCGAGAATCACTCAGCGCAGTGTAAGTTCCTGGAACAACCAACAAGCCCCCCCCCCCTCTCTAATAAACCCCCCTCTCTATTAAGCCCCCCTCTAGGACCTCGAAAATTAAATAAGCGCCCCGGGGGCTTAATAGAGCTTTTACGGTACTCACATCAATTTCAACTTACTCACGGCAATGTCAACATACTCGTGGCAATTTCAACTTACTCACGGCTATTTTAACTTACTCACGGCAATGTCAACATACTCGTGGCAATTTCAACTCACTCATAGCAATTTCAACTTACTCACGGCAATGTCAACATACTCACGGCAATTTTAACTTACTCACGGCAGTTGCAACTTACTCACAACAATTTCAACTCACTCACGGTAATGTCAACATACTCGTTGCAATTTCAACTTACTCACGGCAATATCAACTTACTCACGGCAATGTCAACATACTCGTGGCAATTTCAACTCACTCACAGCAATTTCAACTTACTCACGGCAATGTCAACATACTTGAGGTAATTTCAACTTACTCACATCAATTTCAACTTACTCACGGCAATGTCAACATACTCGTGGCAATTTCAACTTACTCACAGCAATTTCAACTTACTCACGGCAATGTCAACATACTTGAGGTAATTCCAACTTACTCACGTTAATTTCAACTTACTCAGGGCAATTGCAACGTAGTGACGGCAATTTCAATTTACACACGGCAATTTCAATTTACACACGGCCATTTCAACTTACTGGTGGCAATTTCAACTCACTCACTGCAATTTCAACTTACTCACGGCAATTTCAACTTACTCACGGCAATTTTAACTTACTCGCGGCCATTTCAATTTACACACGGCAATTTTAACTTACTCACGTTAATTTCAACTTACTCAGGGCAATTGCAACGTAGTGACGGCAATTTCAATTTACACACGGCAATTTCAATTTACACACGGCCATTTCAACTTACTCACGGCTATTTCAACTTACTCACGGCAATTTCAACTTACTCACGGCAATTTTAACTTACTCACGGCCATTTCAACTTACACACGGCAATTTCAACTTATTCACGGCAATTTCAACTTACTCACGGCAATGTCAACATACTTGAGGTAATTCCAACGTACTCACATCAATTTCAACTTACTCACATCAATTTCAACTTACTCACGGTAGTTGCAACGTAGTGACGGTAATTTTGATATACACACGGCAATTTCAACTTACTCACGGCAATGTTAACGTACTCGTGGCAATTTCAACTTACTCACGGCAATTGCAATGTAGTGACGACAATTTCAATTTATACACGGCAATTTCAACTTACTCACGGCAATGTCAACATACTTGAGGTAATTTCAACTTACTCACGTCAATTTCAACTCTATTCGGCTTGATTATACTACTTAGTGTCTTTCCAGGTTTCTTTGCCAATTCCTTCATCCCTTGATTTATCTTTCTTCCCAAATTCTTTTATCTCATTTACTTGAATTTTTCATCGATTCTTACCATCAAAGTGGCTTAATAATTCCAGATTGTGTTTCGAATTCCCCTCATCCCCCTTATAATGAATGCTCTATAGATTCTCGGCTGTCCCCTAAAGTGGCTTAAACATACTTTAGCCTTTCCAGACTGTCTTTCAGTTCTTTCATCCCATTTTATTTTGTGTAATTTTCTATTAATCATAAGCTGCACAATTAAGAGAATCGACCAAAAGCTGCCGCACGCCAAGTCAATTCGGGGTATTAGACCACTTGACGCCTGTAATTTCATTGTTTAATGATGTACATTAACTGCTTCGGCTTGTAGGCGTTCCTTGAGCCTATTTATAGAATCATGATGATGTAGCTATGGCCATTCCCTTTGAATCGTTCTAGGATACCTTGTACAAACCCTTCCAGACTTCTCTCCAAATTCTTTCCAAATGTTTATTCAAATCTCTATAGATTATAAAATTATTTGTCAAGTTTATTTGAATTTCTATAGATTTTTAAATTATTTATCACGTTTATTTGAATTTCTATTGATCTGAAAATTATATTGTCACCCGGTATCAAAATTTCTATAGATTCTGAAATCATTGGTCACAGTGTTCTTAAAATTTCTATAGATTCTAAAATCATTGGTCACATTTATTTAGATTTCTCTAGATCTTGAAATGATTGATCATATTTACTAGATTTCTATAAATTCTGAAATTTTTCAGAATAGGTTGAAATAAGTCTTTGTTAATATTGTGGAAAAAGCTGTTCCATTATTTATTGCTATGTGCTAAAGAATCTCAAAATCTTTGCTCCCACGAATTTCAATTCTAAATTGTTGTACATAAAAAGGCTTGATCACACCTCTACAAACTCTTCCAGCTTCTCTTCAAATTAATTGGTCACTTCTATTTGAATTTCTATAGATTCTGAAATTATTTGTCACATTTTTTCAAAGGAGCAGAATAGGCTGAAAAAGTTCTTTGTAAATGTTGTGGAGAAAACCCCACCAGTATTGCATGTGCTTAAGAATCTCAAAATTTCTGATACCATGAATTTAACTTTCCTGTAAATTGTTCTACATCAAGTGGCTTGTTCATACCTTTACAAACTCTTCCAGCTTTTCTTCAAATTCTTGGTCACATCTTTTTGAATTTCAATAGAATCTGAAATTATTTGTCACGTTTTTGAATTTTGATAGGTTCTGAAGTCGTATGTTTCAAAATTGCAATAGACTCTGAAATTATTTGGTGACATCTATGTAAATTGCTATATATTCTAGACTTCTTTGCTATTTCTTTAATCATATTGATTCAAATTTCTATAGATTCTCAAATTCTTTGATCCCATAGATTTAAATTTCCTATAAATTCTTGTGCATTAAGTGGCTTTATAGCTTCTTCCGCAAGCCCTTCCAGATTTGATTTACAATTTTTTGATCCCCTTAAATTCAAATTTCTTTGGATATTCGAGTTCTTTGATCCTATTTAATCAAATTTCTATAGATTCTCAAGTTCTTTGATCCCATGAAATTAAATCCCCGATAAATTCTTGTACATTAAGTCGGTATAATCACACTCTTTGAAGTACCAGTCAATTCTCTCGTGTTAATAATTCATTATTCCGTAAGACTCGTATATTCATACCTCCCACATGAGTCAATTCAAATAGATAGACTAGTTTACTAAAAGCTAAGACATCATTAATATTCATGTTACCTAACCAATGAATTGAGCAGTTTTATCTATTTCGTCATCAGCACCTCGTTATTTCTTCTCTGCGTGGGGGGATACACCTAGGGGCGTGTTTACCAGCAGGGATATCGGGAAATTTCCCGGTGGGCCCCTGAAAACTGTTTGTTGGTGGGCCCTTCCATCCTTAAGGCATCACCATTAATTAGGCCCTAAATTTAAACTTTTCCAGGCCCTTTATTGCTGTCAGTACGCCCTTGGATACTCCCAATCTCCGATTATGGTCTAGCAGAGGGAGTAGTGTGGGTGTTTCCTCAAATAGCTACTGAACAGCCCAAATTAGGGGATTCACACTACCCTATGTGAGTATTTCGTTTATTTCTTGTCAGACTCCTTGATTAACATGATTGTAGGCACTGGCGTTTTGAGCCTATGATTCGACAAGATCTCGTTTGCTATAAGCTAGATTATATTTAGGTAGTTTCATCCTAGTGACTTATGAAAACCATAATTATAAAGCACACTGACGCGTTTACGATGTTTCTTTGTTTACCCTTGAATAACAATGATAGATCATTCTTTCCTTGAGCCTGTTGAATGTAACTGTATCTGCAGGTGTATTTCGAAACATACTTTTACAAACTTGTTAACCAGCGTATGAATTCACAAAAATTGGATAATCGTAAATTACGGCCTAACAGAAATTAAGGAGTGAGCATTTAAAGAAAAAGAAAAATTACGGTTGGTTCTCTTTGAGGAATTCTTGTAAGGACATTCTTTTTTAAAGTCCCACCCTTGATTTTATTTTATAAGGTAATTCTCGATATTCTACCATTACTGGTCCTCTGACAATGTTTATATGTAATGCAAACTAGCACAATATCTGGAGAACAAGGCGATTGAAATTCATTACAGCTAGTCTAGGTCCTTTTTCTTTTTCAAAGTTAGGTATCCAAAATGTTAGTTAGTTTATATTCTTGTTAATTTTTTCCGCCAAAGTCGTAAAAGAAGAGAAATATGGTATTAAAAAATGTTTTTGATTTTACCACCTTCTTGACATTCATTCAGTGCATTTCTAGTGCTTAGCCTTGACCTAACGGAATCTAATTTCTCGCTCAACAGTGCTCGATAATTACCAAACGATATCGAGTTTTTCTTGCAAACATTTCTTACAGATGTTTGTTAACAAACATGGTAGAGCGATATTTCTGTATTCTCATTGTAAACTTCTCACTACCTGCTGGCTATATTGTGTTTACGAAAGCACGGACCCTTGCGTGACAGAGAACTAACTCGTTTGTTGCTTCTTATTTGTTGTTGTTCTGTACTTCCTTACACTGAGAGCACTGAGATGCAGGTGTAGAAAGACTGTTTTTAGTGATGGCTTTGCAAGATTTTGAAATCAACGGTTACTGACATTATTTTTGAATTGTTACGTAAATTTTCCTGACTTTTTTCATTTGTCAGAACTTTAGCGAGAGGCAGGAGATGAGACCTCTACCCACAACAAAAAGTGGCCTGTTATTATATCATCTTGGAAAAACTACCCAATGCTAAAATAGTTTGTGGGCTGCTCGGTCCTCTTAATCGTTAGTTCCCGCGTTCCTTGGTCCACGGTCCAGAAAATATGTCGATAATTACTGTCGGAAAGAGGCTTTCGAAATGGCGAACTTAGAAGACCGAGTTTTCGGCCCCCACCGACCAACGCAAAGAAATGAAACAATATATGGGCCTTGTAAGCCATGCTGGGTAGAAAAACGTGATAACATTACATCAACTTTCTGCTTTAGAGTTGGAAAATAGGCGGTTTTCTTGCAGTTGTGTCTGGAGATCACTTAGGCAATGATTTCAAAGTTGCTTCGAACAACATGGGGAAATAGAGAAATACATTGTTTATGCCGCTAAGAGTTTTGGGATTTGTTCCTAAAATATGTCTCCACCATTGGGCCTTTGAAAAGGAATTGCTCTTTGGGGGCAGGATTTTGTTAAAGTATATGAAACTAGCACTTTAGTTGACTCTTCTGGAACTCGATGCCAGAAATGAGATTTTGAGGTAAATTTAGCCTTAAAAAATACTAATTGTGCAGTTATGTTACCTTATTCTTAACTCCAAATTTGAGAATGGATCATAATGTAGATGAAATCGGGGGCAAAACTCAACGGGGGTATGTCACAGGGGTACATCAGGCATATTTTCAGATAGGAAGTTCCCTTTTGATTTTGAAATTATCTCATCTAGTAAGAATTTGCCCACCTCGAAAAGAAAATAGCAACAGGAATTACAACACAACAGTCATGATCTGTAATTTGCTTATCTGAAATTCTTCGCTTTTAGCATTTGATGAAATTTGAAGGGTAGCTAATGCTACACCCACAACCGAAACCCTTTAGTTTCGCCCCAAGGTGAAATGGTTCATCATCTATAGTCGATTCTAAAGTCGACGGAGCTATACTTCGGCTGTGTTCACACTGCTCCGTATCCGTTTTTATCCGTTTTCATTTGGATTCGTTTTGCCTGTGCACATTGCTCTAGGTAAATCAAAGTGTATCGAAAAGATGGTGTGGAAACCTATTGTTGTTCGTGTATGTTTCACAGTTGATGTTGAGCAGTACTTTAACGTGCACAACGAATGTATTATCCTCTCTCTTTACTATTGAAATTCTACATGTAAATATTGCCTACATAAATATAATATTGCATATTATAAAATCTTTTTTAAATAACGAATATTTCTTGCTAGGGAACCAAAAGAAGCGTTTTGGTCTATTAACTCAACCATGACGCTGATGGCTAAAACAATGGCAAAACCAAGGAATGTGCTATCTCAATTTTGAAAAACTTGCACCAAAAGATACAACAATAGGTTTCCACACTATCTTTTTCGATACACTTCTGGTAAATATGAAAACGCTACGAAAGCGAAAAGATTGCTCCGCCACGGGTCGGATCGATAAAAAGTATCATTATGATATAAAGAATCCGTTTTGTGTATTCGCTGCGTCTTCGCGTTTTCAAAAGTTTCCGTTTTCAGACTGGAGTAGTGAGAGTGAAAACGGACACTTTTGATCCGTTTCCGAATGAATACGGTGCAATGAGAACGGGGCCTTAAACATACATCTCGCATAACCTGCTCCGACGCGACAGAATAAGAATTAGAAATGCCAGCACAACATGACATTGAATGCTGTTCCCCTTGAAGGACCTTCAACAAAAGCTTTTCCTGCTGTTTTCTGCTTAAGATATTAAGAGATTTTCATTCCGTCAATAGTGTTTTTACGCATAGGTCCCTAAGCGGGTCAACCGCTAATCAATGTTTCAGGAAATCATTCATGGATGTTGTCTCGTCCTTTCTTTGGTTTTACTTTTGTGCTTCAATTCACCACCTGCCTATTAACAACTGAACCGACAGTCTTACGCTGCAAAATTATGATTAATAATTCATAACTGTCAAGGCCGTTTTTATAAAGAATTATAGTGTTATACTGTAGTTCACATTGCACTCTGCAAATATTATGACGAGAAGTTTGCGGACACTTTCGTCACTGAAACTCCTGCTGAATATGCTCGTGTTTTCCATATGTGAAGAGATTTCGACTTAGGCCTTACTGCTTCATATACTGGATATGACATGTTTTAAAGGTTAGTATTCTACGTTGCTTTTTCGTGTCAGTATTTGTTCATGTTTAGCAACTTTAGAGAAGCAGGGAAATTACAGATAGAGCTAAACATATCATGACACTCGTCCGAGAAGTACGTTGAAAAGACAACATGAAGCAAAACCTCATTACTCTCTCTCTTACTTTTGTATGAAACAGTAAATCTCGTTCATGCCGACAGTCCTGAAATGTATCTCTATTACTATCAAACGTTCTGGAATCGCTCTTATTTCTATGATGTTTTGGAAGCTTGATTCAGTTTTGTTATTGTTGCAAATTTTTGCTGACCCCCTGAAATTCCAGCGTGCTGCCGCTTTATTTCTTAGTCGTACCCAGAAAATAGATTACCCAACCGAATTCTCTCCCAAAGTGGCCATCTACCTGACAGCCCTAACCCTGTCCTAAATGTTCCCAACACTAGGTTACTGAACTTCAGTTCTTATTCGTAGGGACTTAGATTGTTGCCAACATGTAGTTCAAATATTGAATAGTCCTTAACCTTGAGTGTCAGCTAAGATAACGAGATGCTCGACTGTCTAGCCGGAAATCAGCTTTACATCTGACACTCATCGAAGAGTTGCGTCACTAAGATATCTAAAATAAAACCTAAATAAAGTAATGCATGTCATTTTAACACCCAGAGTTGGGTCGAAACAATATCCGACTACTCTGATGAAAAAGCGTCCGACAAAAAAGCGTTGGTGTCCATAAACGATGTTTCGGTTTGTTTCTCATGTTGCTGTTATGTAACAATCTAGCCTTAAAGATTAAATACTCCGTAATATCTGTAGAATGAAAAGGGAACACAAAATGTAAACCCCAGGAAGCCTTTGGGAATTGGGTGTAAAAACTCGTGAGGTTTCTCCTTTGTTCTTTTTCTAATTTACTACTCCGATGAGTGTCCAAAAAGCTTTAGTTTTTACATTTTTCGTTATTTTTCGAATTTTCCTCGCTTTTTCTGAATCTCTGTACCGATCAAAGGCTGTTATAATCAGTACGAAGAGTTGACTGCGTGTGGTACTATATAGATATTTAACAAGAGGATAGAATAAAACAGTTTTGTAACGGAAAGATAAAGTTATTTTTCTTTTTAATTCTAAATCGTAAAAATTTAACTTTATCTTTTTAGTACTATACTGTTTAATTCTATCGTTTTGTTATAATCAGTTACCGAAATAAAGAGGCGTTCATCCGCGAACTGCTCTTTATAACTAACTTAACTTAACTAACTTAACTAAGTCCTTAGATTAAATGCCCCTCGATGGAAATATAAGGCTCTATATCACCGAGAGAATATAAGAAAAAGATTTCAAAAAGAGATGTCAAAATGTTTGAATGTATTGAAAAATTTAGCAATTTCATTTTGAATTGGTCTGTATCGTTTACTCGTAACCGTAACGTGATAATTGAAACTCGTAAAAAGGCTTTTTCGATGTCCGCTACGAAGGCAGTAGGAATCCATTGAAACTTCATCAGCTATCAGAAATATGGGGTAAGAAATGTTTCCATTTTCAAAAGTATTAGGCAGTTAATGTATTCTTTTATCATCAATTTATTCAAAAGTTGGGTATAAACGATTGATAGCTTTACTACAGCTAACTTGGACCTGAGGGGCATTTCACTCCCTTTCAAAGCATGCAAGATGTTTTAAGAAAAAGATGATTTCCAGAGATTTTCATTAGAGCCCTAGGATTTTCAGGAAGAGTGTAAAAGTGTAGCCTTTAAGGAGAGATTCGCCCTTCGTTGAGGCCAACAGAGCTTAGTTATATATCCATTCCTGTAGAAGGCATATATTTTTCGGCACAGAGACATGCCATTCCCCACGTTAAGTATAAACATTTGTTGTTCCGGTAGCCCTTCCCTTTCCCTTAAGTTTCAAAAGTAAACTGTAACGATTCTAACAGACACAGCCATCCAGTCTTATCCACAGAGTTTAGAAACGAGATAAGACTTAATCCAGCCTGTTAAGTTTGTATTTTCTGGTAAAGAACGGTGGCTTAACTTTTCCTCATACAATCAATGAAAGTCAGAAGAAAAAGAATATCTTGGAAGCGAAAATAGCGCTTTGTTTGAGCCGAGAATCTTTCAAATTTTTATTGCTTTATTTCTTTATTGTATACTTTCGTTCTGCTCTGCTTGTAAGTTAATTACATGACATTCTTCTGTTTTCCCTTGTTTTGTTTTGTCAGTCCAGTGTTTGGTTTTGCTCTTTCATTTTACTTTTCAAATCACTGGTAGATGCTATAATTGTTAGGCAAATACGCTAATATCTTCGTAAGTTATTGGTTAATGTGCAAAGCACAAGGGCCCACTGAATAGGTAGACTAATCGAAGCAGTTTATTGATTGTTCATTGACAAAAACGCACCAAAAAAGGTTCAGAAGGGAAATAAGGGAAGGTTTTGACAGATAGGGGCCTTTAGATTTGTGCTTGTCTTTCAGCAGCATCAAATCCAATAAGTAGTATGGTAATAAAATGATTGGAGTTTTTATTCCTATCTGGCTCTTTTTGATCCATCATATGAAAGCATCGTGGTTCACGTATAGACTCACTACATGATATTCGCTCAAAATGTTTTATCTGTCTTTTATACCATAGTCATGAGAAGTACATAGTCTAGAAACCAAAACAACAGACACTGTACTCTCATTGCATCAGCCTGCTATCTTGTAAAGCAGAACGGGAGTGTACTCTACTTACCAAAGAAAAAAATGCAGAATTTTATCAAGTCATTCGATTGATGCGGTAGTAGAGCAGAACGAGAGTGCAAAGTAACAAAAGAAGACAATGAAAATTAGTACGATTTTCAGAACAGAAAGATATGACTGGCTTAGCTTAGAGACTATATCTCTCTCTTATGACATGGTTATAAGTAACACTTATCTCATGCAAACTTCAGTTTGAAGCTATCACAACAATCCAATTCAATGCAAAAACTCAATTCTAATCCAATTCAATGCGAGACTGGTGCAGCAAGTCTAGTTCACGTACTGCAGGTCCACTTCAGCTGTAAAGCTGCACGACTCTGACCTGCGTTAACAAATCAATATGCTTGTTTGCTTGCTACATATTTTGAAGGCCTTCAGGCCTCACAGTTCCATCCCAGTGACGGTTGATTATGCTGAAATGACTTACTTAAGATAGTGCATATGCGCACGTTTTCTTCCACCCACACTTCCAACTTACCGATTCATCCCTTGTTTGCAGGTGGCGTTCCAACGCGCACTTGTCTGAGAAGCGACATGATATTTACTGTTGCCCCTAGCAAAGTATTTTATTACATTGATATCTGCTTTCTCCGCAGTCACTCCACGTAATTGTGAATTTAAATCAAGTGGCGACAGAATGGAAAATGAGCGGAAAATGTGAGTATTCATGTGCACTTATTTTTCACAGGAAATTATGCTAAATCTTGGTAGCTACCAGAGTCTCACCTCAGTTTCTTAGCTTGAGAAGAAGCAGGATTTGGGAAATAGATCGAGATAATTTGTGAGAAGGAAAATAGCCCGATTGGGAATCGAACCCACGACCCATCAACTAGAGTACCAATCTAGTGGTTGCGGGTTCGAGTCCTACTCAGGTCATTTTCATACCACAAATCATCTCGATTAAAAAGTTTCTTAGCAGTTTCTTATCCTCAAATTATATTTCCTCTCAACTTCGTGTTCATATGAAAACTATAGGGTTCCCTTCACATCTAACAAAAGTAGGAAGTGCCTATCCTGGCTATGGTGCTGGCTAGGGCTCCCATTGCGACTGGTCCAGATGAGTTGTCACACGTTGCAATTATGTGCCAATGAGCATTTTCGATATCTTCTCCGGTAAACACTGTCTTATAATTCACATTAATACTCCTATTAAAGTTCTTTTAGTTTTTAAAATCTGGCCTTACGGTTGCTTAAAAACGGTTTCCTATTAAAAAAGGTTTTTCTATTTCCCACCGTCAAAATCACGTCATAGAAAATTTTTAAGCATCTGGAATCCAGATTATCGTGTTAAATGATTCAAGAACGAAGAAAAAATTGCAACATTACGTGAAGAGGAATACAACAAATTAATATCGAGACAAATGTAGATACCTTCAGTCTTATCAATACTGTTTCTAACAATATCTGACATGATAGTCATCACTTATCATATCACGACAAGCCTTAGATATTTAGTAGGGTAACTTTAACAGTACTGAACACCCTCCAATGTAGTGAATCAGTACTGTTTATGATACGCTGTACTGTGGAGGAATACCATCAGCTCTGTAGGGGATATTCGATACTGTACAGGGAAACCACAAGTTCTACGGGTACTTCCTCCACAGCAAATTTCGACGTTTAGTCAGGAATGTTAGACCCCGTTTACACGGGGCCGGTTAAATATTTGAGCGGCCGAATATTCGGCCACTTAGCCTTCCCGTCTACACGGGACCTGCTGAATGGCCAAAAACTTGCACGCTTAGGCGTCCGAATATTCGAACGGCTGAGAAAGCGACCTAATTGTAACTTGGCCGGCCATAATTTTGAACGGCCCCGTGTACACACTTTTGAACGCTCAAATTTATGGTCGGTACGGAAACGAGGGAATTAATTTTGATAACGAGGCAAAACCATAAGATTTATAGCGCCAAATCTGTCTCCCCAAATCGTTTACAAACGTTGATGAATGTGACTGTTTTTCGTTATAATCAATATATTCAAGTATCATGGATTATTTTTTCCACCATCTGGTCTCCTTCTTGACTCCTGTTATTTGTGGCACTTTGCAGCTTGTTTTTAGGCATTTTTGCTGAGGAATTTTTATCGTGACTTCAGAGAAACTTTTGTCGTGACTTCTGAGAAAATGATCAATTCATTATGGCGGGCTTTTGTTTTGACGTCCGACGTCTGAAAGTATATCCAACTAGTGCGCATGTGCATCTTAAGAAAGCACGGAAATGAGGCAGAAGCGACCCCTTGTAGACGGAACCACTAAGTGTGCAAATTTTTGGCCGGCTCTTTTTGCGTGCAAATATTCGGCCGCTCAAATATATGACCGGCCCCGTGTAAACGGGGTCTTAGCGAAAATGTCTTGACAAACTGACCCAAAGCAGAATAAGTAGCATATAGATTCTTCAGTTAATTTATGAGGTCGTTAAGTTTTCAATGCCCAGCTAAAAAAGAGTGTATCTGACTAAGGTCATATCACGGTTTGGATTTTCCACTAAGATAAGATAATACACTTTTTTTGGTGATTTAAGAGAATTCTTATCGTTCTCATGATTTCACTTGAGAACAGCAGAATAATCCAGATTCTGAATCATGAATTTAGAGATAAGCCGAAAGCTGCATTGTTCTTAATAAAACGGCATCCCAGGGGGACTTATCACCCTCTCTCACTCTTGGGAATAACCCTAGGGAGCATCTGTTCAGTTAAGTAGAGGATATCCATTCCTGTGAAAGAATATCATCAGTTGTTTTATATTCAGTACTGAGGGATACCATCAGTACTGTGGAGAATGTCCATTGCTGTAAAGGAATATCATCAGTACTGTAGAGGTTGTTCGGCCTACCGTATATCCCCAAATTACTGAAAAAATTCACCCATAATACTGAACATCCTCCGCAGGTATAGTGCCCCCGGTGTTTCATTTGTGTGGGTAAGCTGGGTCAACCTTGGATTTATCGGAGCTGCGCATGGAAAATTGATAAAAGTAAACAAAGCAAATTGTACGCTTATTGCAAAGAAGTTTATTCTTTTTTTTTTTTTTTTTTTTTTTTTTTTTTTTTTTTATAAGCAATAAAATCTACAAATACAGACAAGAGATAAACTAATATAACATAATTGTGCTATTCATGGCAGGAATAGACACGTGGTCATCGAGTTCCCTCCATGAATAACACTCACAATAAATATTAATTAGAGATAGTTTATCAAAAAGAAATGGTACAAATAACAACATTACAATAAATACACTACAAACACTACAAAGACTACAAAGGGGCTGCGACAATTGAAAAACAATGATAACCTGGAACATCTTAAAGGGGCTTAAAGTTTGCTCCCGGAGCCTTTAAAACAGGTGCCCAAGGAAACAATCCTCAGCCCATCAGGATAATCAACAAATACAAAGCCACTTCAACAAAATCTCTTTGTTGTTTTAATATAATCAATTGTTGCTTCCAATATAATGCGATTTGTTACGACACATAGATTTGGGCTTCCGTATAGCAACAGTTCACATAATGATTCTGTATTGAATGATGTGATATTAATTCCAGGGATGTCAGAAAGTTGACCAAGGAGATTTCTGCGCATAGGCTCATAAAGAGGGCAGTGCAGGAGAAAGTGTTTATCATCCTCTATCGCTTCACCGCAGGCACATGACGGACTTATACAATCAAATTTGTGTCTAAATTTATGTTCGTTGAGAGCACTAAATTTCAATCGAATTCGAGACAAGTGTCTAACTCCATTAATATCGGAGATATTGTAAGTGGAATGCCTCACTGGCCTTATGATCTCTAGGACTCTTCTCTTAAATTCAGAAATTGATTTGGAATTTTTAATCTCGTCATCGAGTAAGTTCCACTCGTGGATTGCGTTATTGAAGTATGTGTTAGAAAAGCGAACAGTTCTTGAAATGATGTCATCATAAACCCGCGGATTTCTAAGATTGTACACTACTTGGCGCTCAGGGGGGATTTCGGAAAACAAATATTCGGGTGAGCGAGACTTTATAAGCTTAAAGAAATGACACAAACGTCTATACCATCGTCTATGGTAGAGGGTCTCCCAGCCTAGTTCATCATAGAGTCTATTTTTACTTGTGCCTCTCCATGCCCCGGTCACAGCTAGCGCAGCCGAGTATTGTGTCTGTTCCAGTCTTTGGCTAAAGTTCAAGTGCATTTGAGGGTCATCTCTATGATAAATAATGTCACCATAGTCCAAGTGGGGTCTAACATACAATTTATATATCTGATCCAACACATCTCTAGAGACATATTTAGAAAGATATCTAATCATACCAATCCCTCGCCTTGCCTTGACAATGGCCTCTTTAATATGACTCTCAAAATTTAACTTAGAATCGAGAATCATCCCAAGATGTTTGTGCTCCGTTTTTACATTTACCTCGTCATTTCCTAAGAAAAGGGGAGGGTGAGTGGGGCGAACTCTTTTGGAAGAGAAAACAACCTGTTCAGTTTTGTCAGCATTGAATTTCATCTTCCATTGCCAAGCCCAAATTTGAACCCTTTCAAGATCTGTATTCAGTTTATCAGCAGTTTCGTCAATATCAGTTACAACAGAGAAAAGAGAGGTATCGTCTGCAAAAATTTTAACATCGCAGTGTAAATTATCCACTATGTCATTAATGTATACAAGGAAAAACAAAGGGCCTAGGACAGATCCTTGAGGAACTCCAGCAGATACGCTTGCCCATTCAGAGCTTTTACCATTCAATACAACGCGTTGTAGACGATTGTTTAAAAAGTTACGAGTTAACGACAAAAGATTCCCAGAAATTCCACTACACTGAAGTTTGTAAATTAATCCATCATGCCAAACCCTATCAAAAGCTTTAGAGAGATCTAGGAAGACTGCTCGTGTTTCTTTGCTGGGAAGTTCTTCGAAAGCAGTATAAATCTTATGTGTTATTGCCAACAACTGGTTTATTGTTGAGTCACCTGGTCTAAAGCCTGATTGATGTGGAGTTAATAGTCCATTGTTACAAAGGTGCTCATAGATAACATCAAATAACGTTTTTTCAAATATTTTACCAAATATTGGTAGGAGAGATATAGGCCGATAGTTATTTTTACACTGCCTGCTACCTTTCTTGTGGATAGGTATTATGTTTGCTTTTTTCCAAATTGAGGGGTAGACTCCCGTCTCAAGGCTTTTTTCAAAGATCAGGCACAATGGCTCTACTATAGCATCGTCGCACATTTTAATCATAGAAATCGATATATTATCAAACCCATGGGCTTTTTTAATATCCAGCGTTCGAATAAGTGCAAGGACTTTTGTCCTGTCAATGACTACGCTCTGTAGTTCTGCGTCGCATCGAGGTTGAAGTTCTGGAAGAGTACTCGCAGTCGATACTGTGCAGCACTGCTCAGCAAAATAATTATTCAGAAGATTAGCTTTTTCTTGTACGTTAATTACGAATGAGTCATTTTCTAGTAAAGGTGGTATATTTTGCGTATTTTTCTTGTTAATTAATCTGTTTAAAGAAGACCAATACTCTTTTAAACCATGATTTGGATTAGACAATTTCTTGCCTAAGTTCGAAAAATACTTTTCCTTAGTATTTTTAATTTGTTTTGAAGTGGCATTACGAACATTTTTTACTCTTTCCCAGTCTTCGTCCCTTCTTCCACGTTGGACAAATTTTCTATAGGTTCTTTGTTTGCGTTTAATTATATGTTTTAGCTCAGGGGTTATCCATGGGGGATCTCTATCATTACATGTGACTACTTTGTTAGGGATATTTGATGAGAGAATAGAGTAGAGCTCGTTTGTCAATATATCAGCCATTTCATCTGATCCTAGGCCATTGAAACGAGAGTCCCAATCAATTGCATTGATTTTATGATGAATAGATTGCAAGTCAGCCTTAGAGTAATCCCATAGCGTTCTCTGAAACGGCGGTGGTGAGGGCATAGATATACTGAGTTTTCCATATATTATTTGATGCTGACATTGACTGTCCAAAGAGACATGAACACCAGATTCCACGAATAAGTTCGGGTTATCTGTAATAATTAGATCAATGCAGGACATTCCTTCTCCCCTTACATTAGTTGGTTCGTCGATTAACTGTGTTAGATTATTAACTTCTATAATCTCATCAAGCGCAGCCCCCTCTGGACTTTCCACATCGGCCTCCCACCATTGAGAAGACCTACAGTTAAAATCACCAGTTATAATTAAAGAATGAGGCCTTTCCCTTTGTATTTGGTCGATTGTTGTCTGTAGGTTTGTGACAAATTCTTCAAATTGCTCACTGTTTTGGCTCGGACTACGGTAGAGAGTAATGAAAAATATTTTTTTGCGAGCAATTGTAATTTCAGCCACTATGACCTCTTGCAACAGTTCGAGGTCAACCCTTCGCTTGATTGGCAATGCTTCTCGGAAGTACAAGCACACGCCACCCTTCCTAGAGTTGCTAGGGTGATCACTTCGATAAACCTCCTTGCTAAAACCCTCAATGAATATATCTTCATTATTGACGGAACTGTTTAGCATTGACTCAGAAAGCGCAATGACATCAAATCGATGGACGGAGTTATATGCCTCAATTAGTGAGATTTTAATGTTACCCCTAGCACAAATGCTATTCAGATTCCAGTGAAAGAATTTAAGAGAGTTATCCCTGTGAGGACCTGGATTGGTCTCAATATCACCCGCAAAAAACAATAGAAAATTAAGAGAAAAAACGTCTACAAAAGAAACGCAATCCAAAAGGGTCACAATGAATACAAAATGTGCAAGACGCTGAACTTGGTCTACAACTCTTCTACGAAACACCGCACAATTATGACAGATTGTGATAAGTTTATGGAAGAAACAGAGGGAAAGTGACATCACAAAACAAAGTATAACCTGAAGTGCAATCAAGGTTTTTCCATAAACGTCAAATAAACATGAGAGAAATGGCGTAACATGAACGGAAAGAGGGAGGGTTAGAACAAATAACCAGAAAAAGGCGTATAACTGGGCAAGGCAGTAGACGGAGGGCAAAACATTTCTATCTAAGAAGTTAGCGCTGCTCTTTGTTAAAAAACCGTACATGCATAACGCTATCCCTGCACGCCATTCTTCGATTCCTATTGGCATTTGAGACGCACTGCAAGATCTCCTGGGTTTATTCTGACCTTCCTTCTGATAATCGATAACATAGAGGTACAATGGCTTTGCGAGAAATAAGCGGATGAGGAGTGTTGATGACATTTTTAGAGAGATAAGGTGATGGCCTGGTCTTCGAAACATGTTAGGCAACCCCCGTTTGCGTCACATTTACGCCTATACATCTCAATCACTCTCCCAACTGAGCCACCGGGGGGAACCATCTAATCTACCAACCAAAGCCATACCATATCACTCACACAAATCCGCCTTCATGAAATATATTGTTTCTTCGATCTTTGCTCATTACTTAGTATTTCTTACAATTTCAGGTTTTCAGATGGAGGAAGCACACACACGTCTGGATAACAGGCTAAACCTGATGTAAACAATCACGAACTATAAAGGTGCCTCATTAGGAACTCTTTGGCTCAGTCTTCCAATATTTCCAAGCAATGACGAGAAAAATCAACCTGGAAACATTCTACCAACAGAGTTATGAGAGAATTCTCCAAGGTGTTGTTACTTCGAACGGTAATCATCTCTCATAGGAGCAATTGGGAAGTTTGCCGAGCCATTGGGCAATTTTCCTCGCTCAAAGTCGCCAAAGAAACGGAACAGAAATATCTTGATATCTATTCAAAATAACTGATTCTTCTATTTAGAATATCAAGCATGTACGGATTCCTGTTAGAGAGCGTGAGATTCGCCATCAGGCGCAGCCACGGTGACGAACTATGGGAGTCTTTATGCCGAAACTGCGAACTATCCGATACCACGTTCACCTTGAGCGAGCTTTACAGCGATGCTTTGATTCCGAAACTCGCCGATTCCTGTTCGACATTGTTACCCTGTGGACAAACATCTGCTGCGTACATGGAGTACTTCGGGAAATGTTTCGTAGAATTCACAAGTAACTTTGGCTACTCCAAGGTACTGAAGGCTTACGGCAGAAACTTTCGCGACTTGTTGGACGGAATTGACAGCCTGCACGAGCATCTCCGGTTCGGTTTCCCAAAACTTCAATCACCTTCGTTCGAGTGCAAGGAGGAGTCGAGCAGTGGCCTTACGCTGCACTACCGGTCCCGGAGACACGGTTATAAAAGTTACGTCATCGGTCAGGTCAAAGACACGGCCTGGAGGTACTTCAAGTTGAAAATCGATGTGAAAATTCTCTACGAAGAAAACCTCAGTGTGCAAAAGGGTGCTCGCAAATATCACATTGTTTTCAGGATAATTTTCGATAATGCGAGGTTCATGCCCGTCTTGCGCGATTCGCGGTTTTTCGGGCAGAAAGTTGCTGTCCCGGTGGATTTAGTGTTTAGCATCTCGCCATTCAGTTTCCTCATCGATAAGGATCTGAGGATATTCAGAGCTTCCAGTGATCTCAATCACTACTTTGGTGATGATATGGCAGGCAAAAAGTTCCTGGACGTCTTCATTGTGCGCAGGCCTCCAACGGATATCACGTGGGAAGAGGTGAGTTCTTGATTGGCTATTTTCACCCATCTTTTATAAAATCACTTGACTTATTACATGACTAATCGCTAATCACAAAACGGCACTAAAGCGAGTTTCAGCGTTCGTCAAATTTATCAATAGCGATAGCTACGACTCATGAAATCAGTCTATAAAAACATATCTAGCAACAACAACAACCACGATGAAAGCATCAGTAAACTAAGGAAAGAAAAGTACTGACTTAAAAAGAAACTTAAGCTTGTCAGATAGTAAGTATTCTATACTTAATGAATAAGAGTTTTGATCAATACAAAACTTGGGGATAGCGAGGAAAATGGGAAACTTAGCGAACCATGATAACTACTTAAAGTGGGGGTGTCGTGATTTTTTTAAATTTGATATTTGAAAGAGAAAGTAATTCTAAGATTACTGCAAAAAACCCGAAAACGATATTTCATTTCGTTCTCGAGATATTTGGAAAATAGTGTGCCAATTTTGAGGCTAAAAAACCACGTGACAAGAAACGCTTCGTTTTTCTCCATTTTGTCCCTGTGACGTCAGTTGTTGTGTTTCAAGTTTGACAACATGGACGAACAGTATGGAGGAGGAAGCACGTCCGTCACTTCAGACGATTTAAACATCACTTGTTGGTCGTAAACATTCCGAAAAGTGATTTAGAAGAAAGATGAGTACCTCCTGAAGTTATAAAATATCAAGTTGAGCCTTATCGAAGCCATGCAAAGAGAGAAAACGATTTTCTGGACCAAGAAAGAAGCGAAATTGAAGATGGGCTCAAATTGTCAAATGAAAATGCGAGCGATGAAGCCTCTAATCGTTTATCATCTCGTGACTGAAAGGTTCAGGGCTCAAAAAAGGCAATTACGAGTATGAAATTAATTTTTGAATTAATTCTTATCTATTAATCGACTTTCGTGGAAAGGAATACAAACTGTTTTATTTCTGGTTCTATGAAAAAGGCACTTCCGCCTTCGCATATACGCCATACGGGCGGCATAAACAAAACAAACTCTAGTCCAGTTGGTCATGTTTGTATCATGAAAAATCTCTCAGACATTCTTGTACTTAACTGGTAACAAGTAATGCAATAAGGATATTATCAACTGTGTTTACCTGAATTTAGTCAACTTCAAACCCCAATTTTTCGGATATCACTCAAGTTTAGAGGGAAGACAAGACTTATTAGATATTTTTTATTACGTCTCGCCTCTGATAATTAATTAATTCAGGGTGTATCTATTTTGTTCCAGTTTGCATTATTATGACAATGATGGGTGGTTGATTGTTCTGAAGAATTTCAAAGGTGATGGGGTCAGGAAAATATACATATTTTTGAAAAGAAATATGTTACCCAGGGCTTTCAAAACGGAAACAATTCTAAGAAACTTTTCTGATTTTTTGAGATAAGAGCCTAGGGGGTCAGGAGCATAGCATAAAGTTGTAGGTATATGCCACTCATATATTAAAAGTTTTCCAAACATAGGTACGATTTTTCTCTCAAATTGCATATTAATGGGTATGAAATTAGGAAATAGCTTTTTATAAAGGTTGGTCAAAATGTTTTCCCTAAATGATGAACACTCATAAGAAATGGGATACCTTTTCACTGTCTCATTCATAATGTTCATTTACAATAAAATGGCTACCATAAGTTGGTAAAAAGTTGTGTATTTATGGTAATTATAATAATAATAAGTTGGTATGCTTTTCAGATCTCAGCAGCAAACCCTGGTGGCCTGTCCAGCTGTAGGTGATGCAGCCCCTCCAAAGTACCTTACAATCAAATAACACTAAGCAAGAGCCAATTCCTAGATGACTTGCTATTTTGCCAAAGAGTCTTATCTATGATTTTGGGGAGGAAGGTATCCAACTAGGATATCTAGAAAGGATTCTACACGATTTTTTATAACAAACCTAGCTTGGGTCCTAGCACTAAAAGTTGCTTAATTTTTCACCAGTTTCTAGTACTAAAAGTTTCTTAGAAGTTTCTTATTTTTAGATACATCAAATTTTGCACTTCCCCTCGCATATTTCTTGTATTAATGTGAAACCCACCTACAGACTGAAACAAGTAAACTCAACATCCGGTGTTCATCTAAATAAAAACGTGTAGCAAACTTAAATCAAGCAAAAATGTATTGTTGACATATTACTTTCCGGCTCAGAAAGTCCTCTTATTTTTTGGAGTTTCTTAAAGATATTGATGTAGTTCTGAAAGTTTCTTAGATTTTTGTTGCTCTAGTACTAGGTTTCTTATACACCGGTTTCTTATAGAAAAAACGTGTATTGTTACTGGAATGTTCCATAAGGAATACAAACATTTTTTCAAAACCATAGACCTAAGAAATTTGGCTGAAGCATCCCCCTCCAAATGTTTCCTAAATTAAAATGAATAATTTAGTTTTCATGAATGAATTTTCATTTCCGGTTTCTTATAAAAAATGAGTGTATTTAGATTTAAATGTTTGTATTTTTGTGTTATTCAAAGGTAACTAAGGCTGGTAATTTGACTCTTGAGTTTATAGAAAATCGATGGGTATAACCGCATTTTTTAGAATTAGATATTGTGAAACAGCCAGAAAAGCTAGTTAATTCCCCTCAAAATTAGGTTAAAAATTCGGAATACTCAAAGCCAAAAGCTAAGTTTCCTTTTAAAAAAACGTGTGAACAAGAATCTTAGGATTTTATTTGTTCAAGTAGAAAAAAGTTAAAAATCCTTCAAAGGAATTTCTAAGATGCAAAAAAACGTGTACAAGAGCCACTTTTTCGAGGAAGGACAACATGACCTTTCCTTATGTTTCCTCTTTTGCTTTCCGCTTACTTGGGCCCTTTCTATCTTTCTAATCTGCACACTTTCTTCTCAATGAAGCAATAAACCGACCTTTCTAGTATTTTAGGACGTGGAATGAAAATTATATGTCATAAAACTCCATCTTTCTATAAATTGTCTAAACAATACACCATATATAAATAGTTTTCCTTTTTACAGATCGAGATCTGGAAGCACTTCCTACTTTGATGGTCTATGCAACCAAAATACACTCGTAGTTCGTACCATCGCTTTGAGATGATAATTCGGATTGATTAGTTTCTGAAATAAGATATTTCTATTAAAGAATATTTGAAATTATCATAACCCTTTTATTTACACTAAAGTACCTGTAGAAGAGGTTTAATGACCGCGCGAAGTAAGTTGTTCGGAAGCCACTCCATAGGGATTTCAATGTGTTTTGAGAATCAGCTGAGTTTGGTACACAACAACTGACGTCACGCGGCGCGTTGGACGAAAACGAACTGTTTTGCGCGGGGAGTGTTTGGGCTGATCACTTTTTCGTCCATAACTCAGAAACGAAAACTCAGATTTGACTCGGGTTTTTTGCTTCCTTAGTTAGATTACCATAGCAAGCTACTGTGAAATTTAAAAAAATCACGACACCCCCACTTTAAAGTGGGGGTGTCGTGATTTTTTTAAATTTGATATTTGAAAGAGAAAGTAATTCTAAGATTACTGCAAAAAACCCGAAAACGATATTTCATTTCGTTCTCGAGATATTTGGAAAATAGTGTGCCAATTTTGAGGCTAAAAAACCACGTGACAAGAAACGCTTCGTTTTTCTCCATTTTGTCCCTGTGACGTCAGTTGTTGTGTTTCAAGTTTGACAACATGGACGAACAGTATGGAGGAGGAAGCACGTCCGTCACTTCAGACGATTTAAACATCACTTGTTGGTCGTAAACATTCCGAAAAGTGATTTAGAAGAAAGATGAGTACCTCCTGAAGTTATAAAATATCAAGTTGAGCCTTATCGAAGCCATGCAAAGAGAGAAAACGATTTTCTGGACCAAGAAAGAAGCGAAATTGAAGATGGGCTCAAATTGTCAAATGAAAATGCGAGCGATGAAGCCTCTAATCGTTTATCATCTCGTGACTGAAAGGTTCAGGGCTCAAAAAAGGCAATTACGAGTATGAAATTAATTTTTGAATTAATTCTTATCTATTAATCGACTTTCGTGGAAAGGAATACAAACTGTTTTATTTCTGGTTCTATGAAAAAGGCACTTCCGCCTTCGCATATACGCCATACGGGCGGCATAAACAAAACAAACTCTAGTCCAGTTGGTCATGTTTGTATCATGAAAAATCTCTCAGACATTCTTGTACTTAACTGGTAACAAGTAATGCAATAAGGATATTATCAACTGTGTTTACCTGAATTTAGTCAACTTCAAACCCCAATTTTTCGGATATCACTCAAGTTTAGAGGGAAGACAAGACTTATTAGATATTTTTTATTACGTCTCGCCTCTGATAATTAATTAATTCAGGGTGTATCTATTTTGTTCCAGTTTGCATTATTATGACAATGATGGGTGGTTGATTGTTCTGAAGAATTTCAAAGGTGATGGGGTCAGGAAAATATACATATTTTTGAAAAGAAATATGTTACCCAGGGCTTTCAAAACGGAAACAATTCTAAGAAACTTTTCTGATTTTTTGAGATAAGAGCCTAGGGGGTCAGGAGCATAGCATAAAGTTGTAGGTATATGCCACTCATATATTAAAAGTTTTCCAAACATAGGTACGATTTTTCTCTCAAATTGCATATTAATGGGTATGAAATTAGGAAATAGCTTTTTATAAAGGTTGGTCAAAATGTTTTCCCTAAATGATGAACACTCATAAGAAATGGGATACCTTTTCACTGTCTCATTCATAATGTTCATTTACAATAAAATGGCTACCATAAGTTGGTAAAAAGTTGTGTATTTATGGTAATTATAATAATAATAAGTTGGTATGCTTTTCAGATCTCAGCAGCAAACCCTGGTGGCCTGTCCAGCTGTAGGTGATGCAGCCCCTCCAAAGTACCTTACAATCAAATAACACTAAGCAAGAGCCAATTCCTAGATGACTTGCTATTTTGCCAAAGAGTCTTATCTATGATTTTGGGGAGGAAGGTATCCAACTAGGATATCTAGAAAGGATTCTACACGATTTTTTATAACAAACCTAGCTTGGGTCCTAGCACTAAAAGTTGCTTAATTTTTCACCAGTTTCTAGTACTAAAAGTTTCTTAGAAGTTTCTTATTTTTAGATACATCAAATTTTGCACTTCCCCTCGCATATTTCTTGTATTAATGTGAAACCCACCTACAGACTGAAACAAGTAAACTCAACATCCGGTGTTCATCTAAATAAAAACGTGTAGCAAACTTAAATCAAGCAAAAATGTATTGTTGACATATTACTTTCCGGCTCAGAAAGTCCTCTTATTTTTTGGAGTTTCTTAAAGATATTGATGTAGTTCTGAAAGTTTCTTAGATTTTTGTTGCTCTAGTACTAGGTTTCTTATACACCGGTTTCTTATAGAAAAAACGTGTATTGTTACTGGAATGTTCCATAAGGAATACAAACATTTTTTCAAAACCATAGACCTAAGAAATTTGGCTGAAGCATCCCCCTCCAAATGTTTCCTAAATTAAAATGAATAATTTAGTTTTCATGAATGAATTTTCATTTCCGGTTTCTTATAAAAAATGAGTGTATTTAGATTTAAATGTTTGTATTTTTGTGTTATTCAAAGGTAACTAAGGCTGGTAATTTGACTCTTGAGTTTATAGAAAATCGATGGGTATAACCGCATTTTTTAGAATTAGATATTGTGAAACAGCCAGAAAAGCTAGTTAATTCCCCTCAAAATTAGGTTAAAAATTCGGAATACTCAAAGCCAAAAGCTAAGTTTCCTTTTAAAAAAACGTGTGAACAAGAATCTTAGGATTTTATTTGTTCAAGTAGAAAAAAGTTAAAAATCCTTCAAAGGAATTTCTAAGATGCAAAAAAACGTGTACAAGAGCCACTTTTTCGAGGAAGGACAACATGACCTTTCCTTATGTTTCCTCTTTTGCTTTCCGCTTACTTGGGCCCTTTCTATCTTTCTAATCTGCACACTTTCTTCTCAATGAAGCAATAAACCGACCTTTCTAGTATTTTAGGACGTGGAATGAAAATTATATGTCATAAAACTCCATCTTTCTATAAATTGTCTAAACAATACACCATATATAAATAGTTTTCCTTTTTACAGATCGAGATCTGGAAGCACTTCCTACTTTGATGGTCTATGCAACCAAAATACACTCGTAGTTCGTACCATCGCTTTGAGATGATAATTCGGATTGATTAGTTTCTGAAATAAGATATTTCTATTAAAGAATATTTGAAATTATCATAACCCTTTTATTTACACTAAAGTACCTGTAGAAGAGGTTTAATGACCGCGCGAAGTAAGTTGTTCGGAAGCCACTCCATAGGGATTTCAATGTGTTTTGAGAATCAGCTGAGTTTGGTACACAACAACTGACGTCACGCGGCGCGTTGGACGAAAACGAACTGTTTTGCGCGGGGAGTGTTTGGGCTGATCACTTTTTCGTCCATAACTCAGAAACGAAAACTCAGATTTGACTCGGGTTTTTTGCTTCCTTAGTTAGATTACCATAGCAAGCTACTGTGAAATTTAAAAAAATCACGACACCCCCACTTTAAAGCTTTTGCTTCTTTGACGGTGATCAGAGTAGTATTATAGATTTCATTTTAGCTTGAAAATTGTATTGTGGTACATGTCATGCTACTAATCCATTTTTTTCTGTTGACATGCTACGAAGCAGGTAATGAATACATACTGGAAAAACCGTCTCGTTGTAAAATTTGAGGAAGAAGTTTCATTTCTTGAGGTTTCTATTAGGTGTTATGCTTACTGAATTCAGGAAAAACACAGAAAAGTAGAAACGTGCTTTTACTCGATTATGCAATTAAATCAAACAAGATGTGACTATTGTAGCTACTTGGTGTAAAATAATATAACAGCTAATTTAGAAACAGCTAAAAACTAATTAAAATCTCCTTAAAAATGAAAGGGGATCAGACGCATTTTCTTTTTCAAAAGCTATTTCTTTTTTGAACTGAAATTAGGCAAAATATAAATGAAAATCTATTTCTTTTTCGAACTGAAATTATGCAAAATTTAAATGTCATGTGAATTTGTTTGATCAAATCTAGAGATACATAGGGAGGGCTCTCTCCTCGATTAGTTTATCTATTGAGAAAGCTCCTCCTTTAAGTAATTCCCTCCATACAATTTATTTAGTTCCTTTGTGTATTTGTTTTTGTATATTGTATCAATTTTCTGTAAAATTATATTTAAACTTTGTAACTGTAGCTTAGTGTATTTTAGGAACTTATATTGTATGTGGGTTATTTGAATTATAAAACTGAAACTGAAAAGCCCAAGAATAAAATAAATTCTGCAGATTTTTATGCCAAAAATAGTATACTTATTGCTACGAAATTAAACCAAATGATCCCTGGGAAATTGGTTTATCTAGATTCAAGGCACAAATAACATCGTCTTCTCATTGTACTAAATGAAGGTGCATTGCTATCAAGGCATTTGTTTTAACCATGTTTTGCAAGAGAAACACTCAGTTTAGGACTGACTTATCAGACCCTATTTGGAGCGACCCCAAAAACAAAATGTAAAATACTTTTTGCAACAGAGTAAGAAAATCGGTTTATCTAGATTCAAGCCACAAATAACATCTACTTCTAATTGTGCTAAGTAAACGTCCTTTGCTATAAAGGTATTTGTTTTAACCATGTTTTGCAAGAGAAACGCTCAGCTCAGAACTCATCTATCATATCTTACCAGAAACAAACCCCAAAAATATAATATTTTACACGATATAGTGTACCCAAAGGTATCCTGGGAAACTTCTCCCAAACTTAAAAGCACACAATCAATTCAAAAGTTTAGGGTACGGTGAAGTATCTATATTTCTTATTTTTGACTTTATTTAGAATTTGTTTGTTTTTCAAAGCTTGAATAACTATTGAGTAACTTTGACGGGTCAAAATCTAAAAGATTTAAGGAACTTTAAGAGCTGGGAACAAATCCAGTCGCTTCTCAAAAAAGTTTATTCAAACAGAGTTTGAGATAGCGCCAGGGCTGCGTCATTAGGATGCTCTGTTATTTTCATATTAATGACATTTTAATGTTTTTATTCAGCTTATCTACCACGGAAGAATAATCTTTGAACTCATCGCAAAGCAAGCCTGCAACATGAGCCTGTTTACGAAAGCAAACTCTGAAAAAATATCGAATGTTCTGGAAGGTCATAAAGAATTCATGGAACAAATGAATGCTAAGAGCAGCCGATCTTCTAGCTCCCAATCTTCTAACTGCCGATCCTCAAGCCCCCGAACTTTGAGCCCCCGATCTTCAAATTGCCAGCCAAAAAGTAGGCCTAAAAGTTGGTCCATGAGTTTTTCAAGACAATATGGTACGCTAAACGGCGAGTCGCCCGAGGTTTCTTGTGCTTTAAAGCAATGTGATATAAAAACGACAGAAACGTACAACAATGAAGCAAAAAAAACTAATGCCAACACAACAGTTCTGCTGTGTGGCGAAGAAAAAAGTTGTCCCAACGGGATAATAGTAAATGATGTACACGACATTACTATCAGACGCCCCGATTCAATAATTAAAGATGCACAATCTAACAAGGCAATGAGACACTCCGACCTGACAACATGTAATGTCGCATACGACAAAGGAAAACATTATTCCAACGAAACAACTGTAAATGTTGTGCAAGACACTGGTATTAGACGTCCCAACCCAACAACAAAAGTAGTCCGGTGCAAAAACAAAAAGGAAGGCACCGACACGACATTAGGTACTGTCTCGTGCGACTATGAATTGCTCAGCTCCCATACGATTCCAGGATACGTGTCACATGACTATGATGAAAAAGTAGGCCCCAGTGCGAAAATTGAGAAGATTTCATACGAAACTGGAACCTCCGAAAAAACATCGTCCTTGCAGCAAGTTTCGTGCGACAAATCAACCAAACTTACCCCCGAAAATGGTGTGAAACATCTGTCAGGGGTAGAAACTAGGCTTTCAGGTGATAATTTGTTCCAAGTTCCAAGTTCAAAGACAACAACAGAGAACTGTGCTTTCGACAATGTAGTAGATATTTCAAACAGTAATTCACGCGCATCTTGCAATTCAACTGCAGATGACGGTAAAGTAACTGTTTTAAGCGAACGTATAGTGACTGTGTTAGGCGAAAATGCACGAGATATCTCACGCAGAACTACACCAAACTTTTTACCAAACAAAGACTCGGCAAACCCGTACACGGCACTTAGAGATTTGACAAGTGACTGTAAAGCAGCTATTACCTGTGATTTGGTGAACACAGAAGCTTGTCCAATGGACAACACTGCTAAATTAACATCCAACAAAGAAGCAAGAAGTCGAGTTCTTTCAGAACCTAACACCTTATACAACAATCTAGCAAACGGTACTATAGAGAATGAAGGAAAGTTTAGTGATAAGCCCCCAGATAATGTTTTACACAGCGAAGCGAGTCGGCCATCTTGTCCACTGTGGCAGAACGAAGTCAGCTCGCTGATTGAGCAAATTGGTACCCAGTCTCCACCTTCACTGATCAAAAACGGATGTCCTTCAGACTCGTCTACGTCTTCTTCAACACGGCTTCCATCAAATTGCCACTCGTATTCTGAGACGGAAAACAAGCAATCTACGCATCAAGCAAAACCAGGTTCTAATCAATGGTCCTCTAAAATCAAGATATGGTTACAGAGACAACAGTACAAGCCCTTGCATCTCAGAGGGCAGATGAAGTATATCAAAGCTTGGGATATGGTCCTTTTTATTGGTACACCACTGTAAGTGCTCATATTACATATTTTGATACATTACTTCATTTAGATTTATTTATTTTCTTGAAAATATTACCCTCTCTTTCTTGGTGTTGGTAAGCTCGCATCTTCCAAGTGTTCTACTTCTGTTTTTAAACATATTTTCAGTCAATTTTCATGAGAGCACAGCACCTTAGGCCCCGTTTACATTACACCGGATAGCTATGGCCCTCTGTCTGATAGGGTGACCGTTTACACCATATCAGATAACGTCATTTACATCATGCCACAACCATGTCGGAGTGATTTTCATATCACCTACAAAGCGAAGTGATTTTTGCTCCGAATTGAGGAGCGTCTCGTATCAGATAGCTGTGGCATGATTTAAACGGTACCCCCTATCCGATACGAAAACTACAGCGCGACGATAGCTATCCGGTATAATGTAAACGGGGCCTTAGGAATAGGAAAGTAATTTGGCATGGATGCTGCTTAATTGACCATACAAAAGCCTTTAAATTGCATTGTTTAATCAACCATCATTGATATACAGTAGAATCCCTCGTAATAACTCGAACAAGCAAGGGACGATCAAAATAGTTCGAGTTATCGAATGTTCGAGTTATCGAGGCTCTTCATAACATGAATAAGGCTCAAGGGGACTGCTAAACTTGTTCGAGTTAGCGAGAGTTCGTGGCGGGGATGGCCGAGTGGTTAGATCCCTTGACCCTTGTTCGAAGGGTCCCGGGTTCGAAACCACCTTCAGACCTGTCACAAAGTGTGAGGAGAGAATTAGCCAGCTCTCTGTAATTCCAGGCAACAAGGCAAAAGGAATCACGAGGTGTGGTCACATCGAGAGGAAGGACCAGGGTCGCACTGCTCGATTAGTTTATCTATTCAGTGGGCCCTTTGTGCTTAGCACATAAACCCATACCTTGCAAAGATAGTAAGCGTATGTGCCTATCAACTATCAACAAGTTCGAGTTAACGCATGTTTGAGTTATCGGGATTCTACTGTATGTACATTTTGACAAACAAGTCTTCCCATTCCACTAATTTCACCAGGCTCTCGGTTAGGCCCTTTCAGGATCGAAATTACCGCAAATAGAAAATAATAGTTAAGGCCCCGACGATCGAAGAATCCCCTAGTCTTTATACTGAGGAAGTTGGTAAACCTGAATGCCCCCCAACCCCCCAGTTATCAACCACGCGACAGGTTTTATTTTTCTCCTCTTTCTGACGCACTTGTTCCTTTGAAATTTTGCATCTGCTCTTAAATTCCTTGATGCTGTTATCTCATGCGTGATATGCGATCAGATAACAAGCTATGAATGAAACGTGAATTACTTTCCTAATGCGATTTTATTCACCACACCTGGCTGTTTGGAAACTCGATGAATACTGACTCGCGACCCGTGCAGTAGGGCTCATGCTGTGGTGTGGGGAAAAGCGTTCCGTGTCATTCCGTCGTCGTACCACAAAAGTCTAATCGTGTCGTTTAACTCTTTGTGGTGAATCTGAATACAGTAAAAATCCAAAACTAAGAACCTTCATTTATATGAGTTAGCTTTAACTGGTTCTTAAAGGCAATGAACGGAGATAAGGGAGGCAAAACTATAAATAGACCACAATTCAATTCAATCAGAGCATGCGCAAACGCAACTTTGCAAAGTGATCACATGAAAGATTTTTGATCAAAGCCTACCAAAAGCCAAAATGGCGGAAAAGCTGTGGAGAAGCTAAGAGCCTGTGGAGATCGTCGATCTTTTTCTTGATCGCAGGAAAGTCAGAGGTAAGCCATTAATTTGATCATGTTATCAATGTTAGCTTACGCCGCTAGATGGTCTATACGTCTTTTAGGACAGTTCTAGTTTTCCATTTTTGACATGCGGCAGAATTTTGTTAAAATAAGCATGACACGGTTGCCCTTCTTATCTTCTTGTTTAAATTTTGGATGGCTTTAGGCCTTTATGATAGTCCCTTTTTACCATTTCAAGGCCTTCCCCTCTTCTTTCATTTGCATGATCAAAAGAAGTATAGCAGCAGGCCTAAGAACCTTAAGGCATTAGAACCCTGGTCTTGCCCACATGAAACTGGTTATAATCAGAGCAATGTAAATCCTAAATCTAGGACACTAATGAGTAAGAAGTAGGAAGTATTGAATAATTTTCAATCCCCAAGTCCCGTCTTGTGAATTATCACACTAACTTACCAGCCTTTGTTCGAAGTATACATATTTTTCTGAATCAAATTAGTAGCATAAAGAAAGTATCCTGAGTTAGCAGAGACAAGAAGATTGTTCAGCAAACAATCAAACATTTACAAATATTCATTCTCAATTTATTTCTGATGGAGTATGACCCCTGATAGATATTACAGATAGAATATGACCCCTTCTAAGAAAGGATTTTATTCTTTTTTGAAATATTATTAATACTACATAATTATATATCAATAAGTTGTATCTTTCTTTGTTGCAGCCATGAACAAGGATGCTGATGTAGCTATGAAGATGTGAAATGTTGATGCTGAATCAGTTTCATCTCCTTCTAATGAGTCTTCTGTTCTTGATATTTTGCTATAAAATAATTTTGATGCCAAGATGATGATTTTTATCTCAAAAAGTCTATTTTCCTACTGATGTCCATCTAAATATCATGTGGGTTTGGTTGAAAATGGGGTTTAGAACTTAAGATTTCACAGAATTGTTGACAATGTTCAGTATTTTTTATTTGATTCTTTTAGCAATATGGAATATTTCTGTCAAAAGCTTTTCTGATGAAACTAAGGCTGTGCAGGCTTTGCATGCGCCAAATAGAAGGGTACAAATTCTTAAAGTCTTTTTCTGTGTGAGCTGTAAAATAACAACTTCATTTTGTTATCATGATTTGGGTGCCTTGATGCAGTGTTAGCAATAGTGATGGTTAGGGAAAATTAATCAGGATGGTGGGAAAAACATGGAATCTGGCAATTTTGTCAGAGAAGTTGGGAGGTTTGTGTAATATCTGAAAAATGAATTTCCATCACTGGATTATAGAACCTTTCTTAAATTTGCACGTTGTTAGAGGAAGTCACACAGTTCTGTGTTATTGAGACTAGCCTTTTTAGCATTCACTTGAAAATGAATAAATGAAAGTTGCTTTGAAATACTAACATTTAATAAAAAATACTTAACAATATTTTTCCATTTCCCAAGAAAGGCCTAAACAAGCCTAAACTAGAATTGTTAGGGTAGCAGGGTAAAAGAAACTAACCCAACCATTCAGGAACCAATAAGTTTCATTAATTACATCGACATCGAGAAAGATATAAGGTCTGGATACTTACCTCTAAATTTGAATTGGTCTTGGTGACTTTGCTGGACTCCAAGCCCTCTATCATGGCGAATTAAAAAAGAAATCACGTCTCGGCCAAGAGCCTTTTTACCTCTGTTGCTCCACAGCAAGCCTTTTTTAGGCCTAATCTAATACCGATGATGATAATTGTCTTCTTGAGTTGCCACTCTAATCCAGAATCTGAACACAAAACATGCTTATGCCTAGTTGAAAAATTCCCATTTCATCTTTGATTGTCTGCTTGCTGGAACAAGAAGCTGTATCGCCGCTGTCCCGATTTGCCCGCCATTTTGCTTTTTGAAATCACAGCAATCCCAGTTTTTATCTGATCACATGAAATTTCGATCCAACGAAAATCCTGCAATCCTATTGGCTGCTATTTATGGGTTGCCCAGACCCCTGGACTAAAGACACCTTTTAACTCCGTAGATTGCCTTTAAATGAATTGTAGTTAATAACAGTAATCATAACGGTTAATGGTTGTTTATCAGTCTTTGGGCACTCTTTAAATATCATCATTATCCTTGGTAAAAATTACACACCTTTAAACCTCAAGGCCTGAGTTACACGACGCCGAATTGGGTTCACTTCGGATTGGGTCTGTCAATCCGAAGCGATTATCACTTCGGTTTCCTTGTATTTACACGACTTCGGATCGACTTTTAACCCGCTTTACACTCCTTGTTACACGACGCCGGATTGCCATGCGCTGTGCATGAGCGAGCCTCTATTTCTCGAGTTTAGATCCGAAACGAGGTTTCGGAGTGAAAATCACTTCGGATTCAAGCGTTTACACGAGAAGAATGCGAAGCGAAGTGCCTCGGCGTCGTGTAACTGAAACCCATATCAGAAGTGAAAAGCAATCAGCAGTGAACCCAATCCGACGTCGTGTAACTCTGGCCTAAATTTGTAATTTTTGCCCTCAAATACGGTCAAAATTTAAAAATCTTAGGCTAAGAGGTTCTTAATTTTAGATTCTTTCTTGCGGGTTTTTACTGAACCACCCGATTTCAAAGCCACAAAACATCAGCGTGTTGATTGCTGCCTTTGTCGGATAATCATTCCACTGCAGTTGATTAAACAAAATGGGAGTGGAAAAGGTGTTGTAACATGTCATTGGAATCTTATCGGTTCTTCTCAAAAGCTGAATGCAGGCTCATAAACACTACAGTAAAAACCCACACGTAAGATCCTAACTTTTTGAACTCAGCCTGTTCTGGTTCTTATACAATAAGGTACATCCAGTAATCAGGGTGCAGGTTCTTAACATTGGGTCTAAATTAAGCAGAAGTAAAAATAATAGTTGAAGGTTTAGCATTGAAACGTGAAAGCAATGTAGCCAGCAACACAAAACTTTGATTTAAAAATATATAGTCCTTTAGTCCTTGAAGTTGTATCTTCTCGTCTCCTGACCCATTCACTGTCATTAGACAACCAGTTTTTTCAAAAAGTTTGGTGAAGATTTATTTCCCAATGAAGAAAGAATAAAACCCTTTATTAAGAACCTAGTAAAGATATCAGGCTGAAATGATTCTTATTTATTGGGTACAGAATATCTAATTTCAGGCTGTAGGTTCTAAATAAAGGAAGGTTCTTATGTGCGGGTTTTTACTGTACCGCGAGTCAACTGCAAGGTTCCGTAATAATCTCGTAAACTAATCTGAATTGATTCCTTTGCAGTATTGGCTCGGTGAGTGACCTGTTCAACTCGGGACTATTCCTAAGTGATCTCAGCATGCACGATAACAGCCGAATATTGGCTATTCAAGGCAATCAGAGACTGTCGGAGTTGGAGTTTGCTTGTGAAAGGGTGGGTGAATATGTATACATCGAGATGATTTGTGAGAATGAAAATGACTCAAGTAGGACTCGAACCTACAATCTCTAGATTGGTAATCTAGTGCGCTACCACTGCGCAATCGGAGCCTCGTGCTTTGATTTTCAAAATCCTGATTCTCCTTAAATGTGTGTAGTTTCACAAGTGCCATGAAATCTGCAGTAAATAAAGGGTCACTCTACAATTAGAAAAAACATACTGGGAATGCTTGGAACATGGTCTTCATGTTATCCTTCGTTTGCATTTGGAAGCATGTGAAAAATTCCAGTCTGTCTTTTTAAACTGGCATAATCACAAATTTCTTCAAGAGGTACCAGTATTTCAATTTTTTCATGAATGTAAAAGTGCTGTCAAACACGTAATCGTCCATTTGAGCATTGCTTCACTTTGAAGCAGTACAGAGGGTCAAGAGTGTTTGGCCACCTTATTCAGTCTTTAACTTTTCATTGATCATTTGCAGAGTAGCTGAAAAACTTCGTTTGTAGGTGCGCATTCATTTTTTCAATTGGCCGGTGCGCATTAAGTCTGTGATTGGCACTAAAATGAACGTTCAGTTAGAATGCTCAACACCCCACGATTGAACGACATGTAACAAGGCTCGACAAAAGTCAAGCTATGCTCTATGAAATGCTAGAAAATGCTCAGTCTGTCTTTGGCCTGTGCTCACAGCTTCAAAATCTTAAATTGGATCATGAGGATATGATGGCAGAATTTCAAAGGCTATTTTGTCAATCTTGCAGGAAAGACTGAAAGGAGAATTACTGACTAGGTCGACCAGGAAACTGGAAGAGGAAAAGAGAAGAACAGAAGAATTGTTGTACAGCATGATGCCGCGTGAGATTGCCGAAAGAATGAAAAATGGCGACCGAGAATTGACGACATGTGAGGTAGGCATATGCTTATTTCATTTAGGCCTTGTTGCCCAGACACCCTATTAACAATCCAAAGTTTTCGCAACTGGGAATTACATTCAGCTTATTTTGACTTAACGTGCTTAATACCTACCCTCTGGGGTATTTGCAAAAGCCATGCAAAAGCATTGAAGTACAACCAGGGTAAAATCGTATCAAATTCTTTGCAGATTGTTCATCTCACAGCTACCCTGGAGTTCTGCATAATTTCATCTCACTTCTAACAGTGATATATATGATATAAAGTTTTAAGGGTAGGAAAGGCTGAATAGCCAATATAACCCTCTCTAGATATTTCAAATGACTGTCAATGTTTTGTCCCCCATGTGGTTGTCGTACGATTCTTCGAATTTTATAACTGTTTGCATGTTGATTGTCAGCTGGCAGTTCATCTCATTGGTTTACGACTCTTTGCAAGAAAAAAGTTTTGTGTATTGTAGCTAGCGTTTGCTCTTTTTTGTTAATTTTTAGGCTATGCCCTCTTGTAACATTGCCACTCAGCTTTGTTCTTGGAAAATATACTCGGATATATTTCGATATATTCTTTGAAAATTTTGAACATTGAGATCATCTCAGACATAATTTCATCTTACTTCTACATAAATTCATCTTACTTCTACATAAATTCATTTTACTTCTACATAAATTCATCTTACTTCTACATAAATTCATCTTACTTCTACATAAATTCATCTTACTTCTACATAAATTCATCTTACTTCTACATAAATTCATCTTACTTCTACATAATTTCATCTTACTTCTACATAAATTCATCTTACTTCTACATAAATTCATCTTACTTCTACATAAATTCATCTTACTTCTACATAAATTCATTTTACTTCTACATAAATTCATCTTACTTCTACATAATTTCATCTTACTTCTACATAAATTCATCTTACTTCTACATAATTTCATCTTACTTCTACATAAATTCATCTTACTTCTACATAAATTCATCTTACTTCTACATCAATTCATCTTACTTCTACATAATTTCATCTTACTTCTACATCAATTCATTTTACTACTACATAAATTCATTTTACTTCTACATAAATTCATTTTCCTACTACATAATGTCATCTTACTTCTACATAATTTCATTTTACTACTACATAATTTCATCTTACTTCTACATCAATTCATCTTACTTCTTCATAAATTCATCTTACTTCTACATAATGTCATTTGACTTCTACATCAATTCATTTTACTTCTACATCAATTCATCTTACTTCTACATCAATTCATCTTACTTCTACATAAATTCATTTTACTTCTACATAAATTCATCTTACTTCTACATCAATTCATCTTACTTCTACATCAATTCATTTTACTTCTACATAATGTCGTCTTACTTCTACATAAATTCATCTTGCTTATACACTTAATGTCATCTTACTTCTACATAATGTCATTTTACTTCTACATAAATTCATCTTACTTCTACATAAATTCATCTTACTTCTACATAAATTCATCTTACTTCTACATAAATTCATCTTACTTCTACATAAATTCATCTTACTTCTACATAAATTCACCTTACTTCTACATAATTGTGGCATTATATATTCTGACAGCCTCAACCTACAACACTTGTGGAAGCCCCTGGAGTTACATCAATTGCATTTTTTAAATTGAAGAGACTTTCGTACAGGCCGATTGGCCTAATTCGGAATAAACTTATATTATATTATTATTATATTATAATGTCATCTTACTTCTCCCTAATGTCATCTTACGTCTACATAAATTCATCTTGCTTACACATTATGTCATCTTGCTTACACATAATTTCATCTTACTTCTAGTCGTTTGACAATGTGACCATTCTGTTTGGCTGTATTCACGAATTCACAAACATTTGCAGTAAACTTGGGGCAATGCAAGTGGTGAGGATGGTCAGCCAAGTTTTCTCGCTCTTTGATACTCTGTCTGAGAAATACGATGTCTACAAAGTAAGTCAGACTTTTTGATTTTCAACCTCTCTTAGACCCCGTTTACACTAGCACAGATCCAAATGGATCCGTATCCAAACTAGCACAGATAGGCCTCCCGTTTACACTAGACCTGTGGATCCGTACCTATATGGGTCTGCTTTCTGGACCCATCTAGGATCGCTTTCCAAGGTGTACTCATTTGGATCCGTGCTCGTTTAAGTCTAGTGTAAATGGTTGGAACCGTTCGCAAACGGGTAGGGATCGAAAACGAGGCAAATTTCGCTTTGTTTTGTAATTATATTCGGTTTAAAGAGCTGAAAACGGGGCTGGACCTGCCTGTGGATCCGTTCCAGTGTAAACGCGATCTGAAATGGATCCGTTCCAGTGTAAACCCTAGCAAATATGGGCACGGTTCCAAATTGGATCCGTATCTATTTGGATCCGTTCTTGTGTAAACGGGGTCTTATTTTCAACATATAAATGTTATTTCTTAAATTTGTGTCAAACGCTACCTAATGCTGCATGGCCTTTCTTTCGCGGCAAGAAAATATGACAACTGATTCAAGAAAATGGACAACTTAATTTTTCGTTGGGAAAAATGGTAAACAACATCTTAATAAACCATTTGGAAATAAAGCGTCTTGTATTTCTGTTATAGTTTGAAACGATTGGTGGAGGTGTGTACATGCTGGTCAGCGGTATGCCAGTCAAAATCAAAGAGCATGCTCGGGAAATGGCAGTTATGGCGTTGCACATGCTGGAAGAAGTGCAGACGCTTAAGAACCCGCTGACGGGAAAGCCACTGGAGTATCAAATAGGTGGGGCTGAATGAAATATTAACAATCAAACTAATTTTAGGCTTATAAAGTGTTATAAAAGTGTTATATATGGAGTGACATGACACACTAACAATAAATGAAGCAATTAAAAAGCAAATCGAGGCAGCAGAAATGTGTTTTTTCGAGGGAGGATGAAGATTTCTTGGATAAAGAAGGTAACAAATGAAAATGTATTGAGAAGAGCCCAGACTGAAAGACAATTAATGAAGCAACTAGTAGTGGAGAGTCAATACAGATTTTAGGACATGTAATGAGGAAGAGAGGCATTGAATACCAAGTGGTAACAGGGAGAGTAGAAGGAAAAAGAGATAGAGGAAGACAGAGACAGACATTTGTCGGATGGATGGGTAAATCCTTAGGAAGAGCAGGCGTGGACATAATTGGTTTGGTAGAAACAAGGGATTGTATGAAATGACAACCAACGTCAGAATCTGATAAGGAGCTATACAATGACAACGAAGGTTCGACGATATACTTTGGCTAAGAAAAACAGGGGTTGAGTAGTTGGAGGGAACCATTTTGGAGATGGGGAATGAAACATTTTCCAGTTACTCATCAGCATCACAATCATCATCATCATAATTTATTCATTTTGGTGGGCTCCGATTTTCAATAAAACGATGGTATTGCTAAGTGTGATTAAAAATTGATAGTAAGAATTAAAAAGTATGATATTGCTCGTATTGCTGCAAAGAGAAATCATGATTTATTTCACTTTCAGGTATTCATACGGGTCCAGTTGTGGCCGGGGTGATTGGACAAACAACTTTGCAGTACTGCTTATTCGGAAACACAGTTAATGTATCATCACGAATGCAGTCGACAGGCAAAGTATGTCTTTTCGTTATATCCAAATCAACATGAACTGACTGTGAATCTTAAGATGGCTCTCTAGAAGAACACATAGCTGACAACTTTTTGAACTTAAATTGCCGGAGATTTGATGATCCATATTTTCTGCATGGAATCTCAAAGCATTAACGACCCATTTGGCTTTCAGCAGAAATAGCTTTCACAGCCATATCTTGCCCCAAAGTAATATGCCACTTAGTACATTGAAGAATTATTTTGAAGAGCTTGGATCAGGTTAGTTGTCACCTAAATGTAAAATTCTGGAGAAAATGCTGAACTTTTTAAATTCTTAGGAGAAAGCCTGGAGATTTCGTATATTCTAATTATGCAGAAGCTCTAAGTCAAAATGTTGCAGCTTCATGCAAATTGCGGGAGGGTTAGCAACTATGGAAACGTCTGTAAAGGGGGTTTTTGCTAGAGTTGCCTAGATCTACTATGGTGTGTCTTTGTTTAAATGTGTTCCCTGGTATGCTGATGTCGCTTCATCAATGAGTTGGCTAGTAGACCAGTATTAGTTGAATTCGCACTACGATTCTTCACAAGATGATGATTTTTGACTGCATTAGTTTAAATCTGTTTTTGGGTAAAGACGGAGTGAAAAATTTACTGATAGAGTTAATGCTCTGAATTGAATGATAGATCATTACTCTATTGCACAGAAGATGGTGAAGGCCAACGTCTTTGTTTTTTGTAAACATGTTTTCCCAACCTGAGCATGGCTAAATCTCGGAATGCTCCATTAACCTTTGATTCGTTTGTTTTTCTATAGCCGATGAGAATCCATCTCAGTGAAGCAACATACAAGCAGTTGAATTCTTCTGATCTGATCACAGAACACCGTGGACAAATTCCTGTAAAGGTAATTATTTTATATAATGTATAAAGGATTATCAAGGTATATATTCAATGAACTACGTTTATTTTGAAGGCAAAAGTGATTTTTTCCGATAATGTTTACACTTGCTAGATTTGGTAGTTAAAGCTGGCTATGGACCAGTATCCTATCATGCTTTGCTTTAATGAGGTCTGCCACTGAATACCTTAAGTGCTTATGGTTTCCTTCCAAAGTATTAATTATCATCCACAGTACTAATGATGGTATCCTTCACAGTACTGATGGTATCCTTCACAGTACTGATGGTATCCTTCACAATACTGATGGTATCCTCCACAGTACTGATGGTATCCTCCACAGTACTGATGGTTTCCTTCACAGAACTGATGGTATCCTCCACAGTACTGATGGTATCCTTCACAGTACTGATGGTATCCTTCACAGTACTGATGGTATCCTCCACAGCACTGATGGTATCCTTCACAGTACTGATGGTATCCTTCACAGTACTGATGGTATCCTCCACAGTACTGATGGTATCCTCCACAGTACTGATGGTTTCCTTCACAGTACTGATGGTATCCTCCACAGTACTGATGGTATCCTTCACAATACTGATGGTATCCTCAAAAGCACTGATGGTATTCCCAAAGCACTGATGGTTTCCTTCATAGTACTAATGGTATCCCAAAAGCACTGAATACCCTCAAATGTACTACTGGCTTTCCTCTACAGTGCTGATGAGATAATCTCCAAATATTGCACATCCTTCACAGTACTGAATTACTACTACATTACTGCACAGTCTTCCGCGATAAAACTTGACTGAATGAATAAAGCCCTCTTTTGACGACTTGGTTTTATAGAGATGGATCCCTAGGGTGCTAATCTTTGCTTCCTTACCTTTCAGGGAGTGGGGTATCTCACCACTTATTGGCTGATTGGGAAGAGAGATCCAAATAAGGTAAACGGCATTCCAGTCAACATTCAAAATAACAACAACACGCATAAAGAAGGTACTTCCGAATCATAGCTTTATTCAACTAATCGCTGGGACGGTGGGTATAATAGAATTAGTCCAACTATGATAAATAGATACAAAGCTTTTAATGAACGACGAAATTCTTTGATAGATAGGTAATGATAATTGATGTAAACATTTTAAAGTAATGCAATAAAAAGATATTCATTTACGTTTTACAGTCTAAGTACTATATTCTGGATCTTGAATATGAATTTTCAAGCTTATAAAAATATAAAATAAAAGCTTTTTGGAATCGTTGAGATTCTGGATCGATATTGGCATATTATCGGTAAATTATTAGTATAACGAGAAACAACTAATCGACACACAGAGTGTCAAATCATTTTCCTCGCCATCATCAAGTTCTGTACCGATCAAAGACTGTTTTACCATTTTCATTTTCATGTGTCTGCAATCAGGGGCGCACATCCAAATTGTTTGGGGGGGGGGGGAAATTGACGTACCTGGGACCGAAAGTTTGCATAAAATCTTTTTGGGCCAAGTGAGCACATAAAGAAAATTTGTGATAATCAGTACGCGAGAAGAATGGGTTCAAGCAGCTTGAAATACTACATGCCCGGGGAAGAATACGCTACCATGGTTTCCTGCCAAAAGAAGAAATTTTTGCCATTTTGATACTTCAGATGGCTGGAAAATGCACCTTTCAATATCAAAATTGTGCCCAATGGTTCTTTTTTGTATAAAGACCATTAATTGAAATTCAAAAACGAAATTTAGTGATGTAACAAATGCAAAACACCTAATGATTGACATTCCATTGTTATTTCAAAGTATTTGGAACAAATTCTGGAAACCTTTTGCACCGACTGGGTAATTATTGGGGTATGTTGCAGCATGCAGCACCCCGCTAATGTGCACCCCTGTCTGTGATAGTCTGCAATCTGCCCAATCCAGAACCTTCTTCTTAGCCACAAAATGCGCCAGCCATCTGTCTGGTAGGTAACAAAAAGCCAAAAATAAGTGTATTTTCAACAAATCAAAAAGAAACGCAGACCATTGCGGATAGACTCTCTATGATCACTTTACGATTTTACAGGTAACCAAGCTTAGACTTTAAAAACGTGAATATTTGTAAAAATTTGACTGTAAAAGTATTTATATTCCAAAAAAGGATAATGGCCTTATAATTTGTGAGTTGGTACAATTTGTTAAAGTAAGTAAGATTTTATATATTTAAATGGTGGGTTGGTTTTTATTAATAAAATTAAAAGTGGAGACGAGTAATGAAACTAGCATTTAATAACATTCTGTATTCAGTATTTATGCGATTTTATTACACAGTTTAGTGTGGGTAATTCGGGAGAAATTCAAAAGTGTCATTCAAAAACCATTTAATTTCTGGTTATTATAATATATTTTGCTTTATTTATCAATGGCATGTTTGGGGTTAATGATTTTTTGCTCAAAATTATCCTTACCAACAAATTCTGCTTTCTTTCTGGGTTTTGGAATCTCCGCTAGCTGCAGGGCCGGATCCAGCACCCATGGAAAGGGGGGTGTAAGACACATATCAAAGGGTAATGTAATGGAAATAGGCTATTATCAAACTAATTGTATGGTTTTTCTACCAAAATAGGGGGGGGGGGGTGTACGCCCCTTATGCCCCCCTTGGATCCGGCCCTGAGCTGTAAGTTTGTAAAATGAATTCCTAACCCTATGGTCTGTTTACTGAGATTAGGCAAACTTTCATTACAATGACAGACACTTATTTTGGGGGCAAAGCCCTTGTTTAGAATATACCATGTGATATTTCATATTGTTTTAGGTCAAAAGGGTATTGTTTCTAAAAGTATAGGGGGCAACCAGACCAACTGGCAACCCCAAACAAAGTGTCAGCTACTAATAGTTATATTTTCCTTTCACGAAGCAAAATAGTGTTGGTGCATATATTGGATCTCTATAGACACCAATTATAGTCTTACTAAACCAAAATCAATAAAAATCCTGTTAGTTTTATCAAATGCAAGAAGAAAAGAATTCAACAATAAATAACACAGTCTTTAACAAACAATGTATAATATTAGATTTCCCTATACTAAATTGAATTAGAAGAATAGTATGTTCAAGGCCATTGCAACGCAGCAAAGTGCAACCCAGGGGCTTTTCCTTTCACCTAAAAACAAAAGATTCACTTCAATATAAGCAAATCAGGGGTGTTCCTACAGCCAGTCTAGGGATCTGGGAGACAGCCTCCCCAAATACTTCATCTCTTAGCACACTCAGTTGCCAGAAAATCAGGAGGCTCAAGCAAAGGCTATAATCATAATGATTGATGATTGTCTTGATAGAAGTATTAGAATTGTGTAATAAATAGTAGCACATTTTTAAATACCTTATCTAGTGGTGTCTGTAATACACCAACTCCACTACTCCCTAACGTCTTTTGTTAGCATCTATTGTTCAGGGGAGGTGATAGTATTAGATTTTCTAATTCATGCAAAACTATCACCTCCCTAAACAATAGGAGTTAGTTAGTTGGGGAGTTGGTGTATCATTACAGACAGCGCTTTATCTATCTGGTAAATATGATCATTATATCTTGAAACTTATCATAGCCAGAAAAATCCAAAGTATAGTGAAGCTGAAATATTGATTACTTCAGGTTTATCTCTGACACTCAACAGAGTAAAACGTCAGAAAGAGAACGAAACAAAAACCTGACGAATTATTATTCTCTTTTATGTCCATGTTTTTGCTTTGAACAGTTCAGATTTTTCTGGCTATATTTAAGATTTGCACAGACCAAAGACTGTCCTTAAACTTTATTTATTTCACTTGACAAAGTGCAAGACAAATTCATGCATACAAATTCATGATCAAATACAGATAAGTTCACAATAATCAATACATGAATGAATCAAGAACCTGAGCTTAAATCCGCTTACCTATTCTTGCACACTTCCAAAATATTCCAGTAAGGCTAAAAAGACAAATGAAAATAGCTGCGATTATTCAGACTTTTGATAGAATATTCATTTGAAAAAGTTATTCTTTTGGTATAGTCTGAAATCTGAATCTCTCTACTTGTCATCTGAAGCTGATTGCTCGATTTAGCAGTTTTGGATCCTATGGCTCAGGTCTCTTCTTTGATTTGGCAAGAGAGCCTTTCAAGGGATTCTTCCAAAAACTTCTAAAATGTGTGACTGGACAGCAAAGGAAATCCTGTAAATGCTTCTAAGCTTGGTGATAAATTCAAAACTTCAGAAGAGTGTCCTGCTTGGGTTAAATGTTTTTTTAGACAATTCAATTGGATACACACCCATGCTTGTTCCTATCCAAAATGCTTGGTGCCATTGCACGGACATAAGTGCAAGTGCATATCAACAGCAGGATAACTGTCAGTAAGCTCCCAAAATTGAAAATTGCTGACTGCAAAAAAAAGAAGGCAGATTTGAATACAGTCGAACATGTACTAAAGGCATCTAGAAATAGCAGCCAGTCTCAAATATCGGCAACTATTAATTGTAGGTAAGTCTAAAATGCCTTTCTTATTAACCTCAGAATACCACCACCTAAAATGGCTGCTTATAATCTTCTTGCATCTAAAAGTGGCTGACTTTCAACTGTGGTATGTTGCCTTCTAATTCCTATCTGATCAAAATTTATTTCCCTCGAGAAAGAAAGGAAATGTTTAGAAAACTACTACATATTTTTATTGTTTATTATATGTTGTTAAATGTTATGGTTGTGTGGTGGTTCTAGCCCATCTTGCTTTACAGAGATCTAACGGAAACGGTGAGTATGCCTTTTGAATATTTTTATAATGTTTTATACGTACCATTTCGATGCTCTTTTTCAATCAGAAATTAGGACGTGACGATGATCGTTATTTTTGCTGAGGGCCTAAAACCAAAATTGGGCCCGAGGCAAAATTAAAGTCACCACTGAACACGCTATAAATCCGCCAGATCGTTTCAGAGCACAATTCACAAAATCCTGATTATGTATACTTGAAGTTACAAAAGCAAGAGGTGCATCAATCTTGCAGTCTGAGGCCTTGATCAATGAGGAAATCCAACAACCACTCTTCGTTTGTGAGTGACCGCCATGAAACTAATTTTACAAAAACACAAGGGCAACCACAACAACTTTAAACGCTCCTCCGCAGAGTAATGCCACCTCAGAGGCTGCCACGTTTACTGGGCTGCAAACGTGATCATTTTGCAAAATATCTCAATGATTTTTTATATTTCAGTCATTTCCATATATTTAGGAAGGGCAGCACATTCAGCTAATGATTCACAGGAGACCTGCCATAACTAAATTGATTTGTCGTTCGTTATTAGTAACGCAAAATTAGAGCCTAAAGTGGCAGGCATATTCAATTTTGAACATGGTGACTTTTCAGCCTCGTACTGACGTTGTGGGTTTGGCGCCAAAACGGAAAGTTCCAATATTCCCGGATTTTTTAAACAACAAATCATGGATGACGGTTAGGCCCTCGTGTTTTTAGTGGTGACTAACTTTTTAACTTGAGAAGCTCAAGATCCTATTATCAAGATTGTAATTGTGAAAATCCAAATGTAGACTTCATTCAGGACTTTTGATGGCGGATTTTGGGAGTCGCTAGATTGCCAAAAGCAGAACAGAAGAGCGTTGAGACCAAGAAGAAACACGGCCTCTTTTTAGGCCTAAATCTCGTTCGTCGTAACGTTTGTTTCTTCGTTTGGGCGTATTTTTGCAATAACAACAATCAAGATGGATCCATCCAGGCCTACATTCAAGACACCAAGACCAGTGCCTGTTATCCAAGCTGATGAGGTGACTTATTCCCACAAAAGAAAGGGGATTGCAAGATATTCGCCCCCGAAGCCCCCAGCAAAATCTGCCCCTCCTATCAGCAGAGTTTTTAGACGCACAAGGAATTCGTCCATTGGTCCACAAGCTGTCAGCTTCAGAGAGAGAAATAGCAGTATCCTTACTTTATTATTTCGATGTTATTGGTCAGGATTGCTTTACCAGATTGAAAAGTGTGAAAACTGCGCAGGGGATATCTAAACAGAGATCAAAATGGGGCAGAAAGTATGCAAAACATATGGTTAAATCAATGAACTGATCTGCCAAAGATTAATGATTTTAAAGTAAACTAAAACAGTATAATAGCAATGAATCTCGTTTCGGAACAATATACGATATCCTCCCTAACGAGTGGATCTGTAAATTTGTTCAAAAATTCAATAGTTTTCAAGCTAGAGTTAGCAACAAAGTTACTAAATGCAGGAGAATGTGGGACCAAGATAGACAAATCCCTCTAACGCATGAATAATAGCATGGAGATTGCATTTAGTGGTTGTTGATGTTTTTAGAGAATACCTCTCAATGTTGATGAAGTTAAAGTTGTTATCCTTGATGACATACAGGTATTGACAGCCCTCATTATAATGCTGAGTTGCATGTGTCTTATTTTGAACAGGTTTATATATCTATTACTTCCTTTTCTAAATTATGTTTATTCCATAAATCAGATAAGAAACAGGAAAGAAGACTGGCTCTCTCTTACTCACAGTTTCATACACTGAAAGTCGACCATTCACTCAAAGAAATGAAAAAATGATAAAAAGATGAAACTTTGAGTAACAGAGAGCCAGTTTTCTTACCTGTTTCTTATCTGCCGATATTACTCTGTACTTCTTTACATGGAGCACTAAGGTGCAGTTATGGATAAAGCAATGTTATAGAGATATTTCATGAATTATATGCAGAGCTGGTTTTGTTTTTAAGGAAATGCAAGTGTTTAAAGTTATTAAGGTATGCTCCATTATATTTAACAGGCATAGCCGCAGTTGGAGAATTGATTTATGAAGGGTAGCTTTGCTCCCTTATCCTTAGGATTGGTAGCAGAAGACACGTTAGTACAGCCTGATGCAGTGGTGTAACTTTTAGGTGAAGATTTTAGTTGAAGAAGGAAAACTAGAAATTTTCTAATTTCATAGCTTTAAGGCGTCCTTTATGTTAATAATCAATAGTTAGAATATGTATCAACAAACTATAAAGACCAATACATATACTGTTTTTATCATTTATTTTTCTATTACAGTGCTTCAAGGTCTTGAGTAAGCTTGGGAGTGGATCTTTTGGAGAGGTAAGTCAGCAGTTGCACCTTTTTAACCTTGCTGGAAATTTACTTTAGTAACTAAAACTACATTTTGATTGACTCATCGTCAATCATTTAAGCCAGAACACATGGAAGGCAGCTTTCAACCGTATGTTTATAAAATGAGTTTTGAATAACTTATGTTGACTTTGTTGATAGACCCTAGTAAATAACACATTTTGATTGCTTTCAGGTGTTCAAAGTTCAAAGCAAAGAAGATGGTAAATTTTATGCTGTCAAAAAGAGCAGAGTTAGATTCAGAGGTGATTTTGACAGGTGTGCATCCGTAGGATAAGTATTTTTGCAAAAGTGAGAAAATTCATCTTTAGATAGGGCATAACTCAAAACTTACTTAAGTCTTTATTCTTTGAAAATGTTAAGGAGGCCTTCAAAAACTGCTGTTGTGGGACATTTTGGGAAATGAATTGTTGTCCCGTGATTGATGACATGATAGGTTTGTGATTAATGACAGCATAGGATGAAATCAGCCTTAAATGCTCTCATGCTCAAGATTTTTGGAGTTTATGCCATGTCTACTTTGTTTCTTTTATTTCATGCTATGGTGAAACCACCTATAACTGGATTTTCAGAGCCCTGTTTCAAAACAAGATTTTCACAAAAAGGATCCATCAGTTTTCTCTGACAAACCAGAGAATTTCAACAAAACAACTTCCAATTAACTCAACAAAAAGTGCCACACCATTTTCTCCTTCGTTGTCAGACCTTTCATTCCTTTTTGTCTGGTTATATGAAGTCCTCATACACATTCTCCCAATATTCACTATAATACTGTGACAAACTGGAAAACCCTTTACTTGAAATTGCTTGTTTATTTTCCAGGAAACAGAAGCTTGAAGAAGTACACAAACACGAACAAATCCAAGATGCTAGAAATTGTGTCAAGTTCTTTAGAGCTTGGGAGGAGAGGTAAACCTATCCAACCTTTTCTTCAATAAATCCTGATACATTTGTTTAACTTTTTACATCTTACTTTTAGTTAAAGGAGGTCAAGAATTTGATTGATCCCTTTTTTGTTTTCTCTCCAGGCAATTCTTATTTATTCAAACTGAGCTGTGTGAAATGAGGTAGGTGACAATTATGCCTGCTTTTTTGGTGAAAAATCATTCAATTTATTCCAGGCCTTTTGCTCAAATCACACTCTATGAATTCATATTCATGCTTTTTAAACACTTTCATGCCTTTGTTGTGTAAATACTCACGCGTTCTATATACATGACACTTTTTCATTCATGTTTTTCGTTATTTGCACATTTTTTTACATCCTTTTTCCATTCACACATGTTCATTCACACTTTTTTATTCATGCTTTTTTTATTCATGTTTTTTCCTGCACTCTTTTTCCTTTCACACTTTCTTGTATTCAAGCTTCCTGAAATTCGCACATTTTTTCATTCTTTATTAGGAGGATAGGCTTTATGAATATTTCCTTCCTTTTTTTTATGCGAAGAAGGAGATAAAGGATCCAAGCCATTTAAAGGCCTTAAGGGTAGTAGTTATCCTGACACAACCATCCCCGGGATCTGCCTAGTAGGACACCTGCCAGTAGGTTTTGCTGCACTGCGAAAATCTTTAAAAACTGTTCTAGTTGATGTCTAAATGATGACTAAAATACTGATATAGGATATTGTTTTGATATAGATAAGAAGCCACTGTAAGCTACCACGTGTCGCCAGCTAATTATCCTGCTTATTTCCACCACTTTGTCAACTCAAAGGGGCATGGAAAATCAAATAAATTTCTATACTTTCTTCTCCATAATTCATGAAATTCCCTTTTCTAATCAAATCAAATAGCAGACTTCGATGACGTCTTTTACTCTTATAAACTTTAATTGAATCTATTTTATTTTTTGTGCTAGACAAAATTTCATCCTGGAGACATGGTAAACATTGAGTCACCTAATTAATTCACATGCTCCGAACTTTTTTCTACACAATCTACAAGTGTACAGTAAAAACCTGTGTATAAGAACCTGGGGTTTAACAACCTGTTTGTCTAAGGCTTGGTCGTTCATAAAGGCAAGTGTCGGAATAAAGGCTCTCTGAGAGGAGCTATTCATTAATTTATATTTGTTATGTTTTTACAAAGCTCTTCTTTGATTTTTCAAAGGGCAAGTATCAATAACGACTACTCTAATCAAATGTGGGGTGGGTTATCAACAGGGGTAGAAATCTGCCGTCCCGTGCGATTTTCAACTAAAATCTGCCTTACAACTGATTAGGAAGATAGATTATTCTTACTAGAAAACCATGAAAAGTCATCAGTTTTAGTGTGAAATACGTGAATAATTCCATCAATATGTGAATATTTATAAATATTCTATATTCTGTGTATAATTTTCAAGAAAATCCGCACCAGGCAAAGATGAAGAATTCCGTTGTTCCGTCCAAAAATTGCAAGAATTCCGCGTTCCGTGTTCCGTCCAATTCCAGAGTCCTACAAACACTGATGAACCCCGCATCTTCTCTATGCTAAACATAAGTTATCCATGTGATATGATTGATTTAATTATGAAAATCCATTGGGCAAAGAATTTAGATGCTCAGACCAACTGATGATCAGACAAACCAAGCAAAAAAGTTGGGTCAAAAACTGAATTGATTACTATCGACATCATTAACTGAATCTTGTTCAAAAGTCTGTAAATATTCGCAATTTTCAACTGATTAAAAGCCATGTCAATGAAATTAAACCAATCTAACTGTATTAAGAGGCTTAACTAACTGTATTTGGAGGTCTCAAGGGTCTTTAACATGTTGGAATAGGCGGATAAGCTAGGTCATTAAAAGTAATCGATATAATTTTCATGAATTATTAAATCTTAATTAGTTAAAAAATTCATCGATTGGATGTTATTTTCCACTGAATAAAAGCTATATTGATCTCGTAGGCGATCCCTACATTTTGCATTCAACATGAATAGATAGTTTTCAGGAATTGTCTGTGCATAACTGTGGAGGTTGTTCGGTGCTGCAATGGGATACCTTCAGTAAATTGGAGGATATTCAGTACCGTGGGAGGATACCATCCAGTACTGCGTGGATGTTCTTGTTTAGTATATGAAGGGGTACCATCAGTACTGTGAAGGGAAACCACAATTACTTTGGTTATTTCCTCTTAAGTACTGATGATATCCCCTATAGTGCTGAATTTCCTCCGTAGTACTCATTACACCCCCTCCCCAACAATAGCTACTGATGTTACCCCCAACTGTTCTAAGCACCCTCCTTAATGCTGCACATTAAGTACTGATGATATCCCCTATAGTGCTGGATTTCCTCCGCAGTACTCATTGCACCCCTTCTCCCCACAGCAGCTACTGATGTTACCTCCAACTGTTCTGAGTACCCTCTTTAATGCTGAACATCCATAACAGTACTGTTGATATCCCCACTCAGTACTGAACATCCTTCACATCACTGTACAGATGCTCGTTCCTCGGGGTCGGGGGATTAAAGATTGATCGTACTTGAAGCAAGGACAGGTTTCTCATCTAACAACATCCAAAAATAAAGTAATGAATGAGAAAAGAGCTTTTTGCTTTATTGCCAATTAGGTTCAGTCAACTTAATGATTATTCTTGTTCCTGAAAATGCTTTTCTACACAAGACAGAAAAATGATTCTGAATTCTCCTTCATAATTCATGAAAATCCGCTAATGATTCAACATCTGTTAAAAATTACTACTTTTACTTTGGAGTTGCTTAATAATTCAGTTTTATTCATTGCTCTGTCTAGACCTGGTCTGGATTTGCAGCTGATAAACAATATTTTTTATAAGTATTTCAGCAACCAGTAAATCAGTCTTTGACCGTCACAAAGCTTCAGACTAGCAAGAAAAATTTATTAGTAATTTATAATGCAATGTTTTGCTTCTTTTTGTAACTAGTTACCACTGGCTCAGTCATAGGCTTTGAAAATGATGTACTTGGAATCTCTGCTTAGCTCTCAGCATAAAGAGTTAAAAACATCTGTGCATTGAACGATGTTCAGTATTGTTGGGGTGGGGGGGGGGGACATCAATACTTTAGGGGGGGTATCATCAGATCTTTAAGGGGGTACCATCAGTACATTGCAGGTTATTCAGTACTGTGGAGGATGTTCAGTAGTTTAGGGGAAATCAGCAGTAGTGTTGGGGGGCACCATCAGTTAATTAGAGGGTGTTCATTACTGAGGGGGATGTTCAGTACTGCGAAGGGACACCGTTAGCACTGTTAGGTATTGGTTCCTTCAGTACTGAAAACCCTCCACAGCTAATATGGTATACTTTCACAGTACTGAATTCCCTGCAGTGTACTGATAGTAGCTCCTTCCCCACGGTACTGATGATATCCCCCTACAGTACTGAACACCCTCCACAGTTTTGATGGCATCCCTCCAAATTACTGAACACATTCTAGTATACTAATGATAGCCTCCGCAGTACTGATTATTCCTCCACAGTACCAAACACTTTTTAGTTTACTGGATGTTAGCCCTCACACTACTGAACACCATCCACAGTATTGGACTATGGTCAACCATTTTACTTTATTACTAATGAATACTGAGTAACATTTAACACACATTTGTCACACAAGTTTCAGCAAATTGATGAATCATGAATGGATTAATTTGTACTTTCAGCCTGAAAGATTATGCAGAAAAGGTACAAGCCATCGATGAAGATGAAATTTGGAATATGCTTGTTGATCTCACATTGGTAAGATACACAGAGAAATCATTCACTCTAATATCACTCTACATGCATTTGCATATCATGTGAATATTTACACTACTGAACATTCCCACACTACTCAAAGATAATACACAACACTACTGAACAACACTACTTAACTATCAATCAAACTTTCTCGTTACATTTCGTTATATTTCGTTATCCTCTCCCTGATTATTGTGATAAATAAAATCCAGGTTTATATCTTTGATCTTTATACCAACTCAAAGATAATACACCACACTTTTGAATGTATCTCACTGTAATACAAATAAAAGAGCCAATTCTCCTAAGTTCATGAAAAGATTATGCTACTTTTCGTTATATTTCGTTATCCTCTCCCCGATTATTGTGCTATATAAAAGCCAGCTTTATATATTTGACAGGGTCTGAAGCGTCTTCACGACTATGACTTTGCACACATGGATATCAAACCTGCCAATCTGTTTCTTGGAAGAGATGGATATTATAAAATTGGAGACTTTGGTCTGGCCTTAGACGTTGTCAAGGTTATTTTCATCTATATTTTGCGACTTCCATTTGTCCCACTAGGGGATAGTTGGAAAATACTTTGCTATCTGGGACAAGGAATTGTTTTTTAATTACTGTGACCATATTGAAGGAATTTAAGATACAAAATGTTAAAACTGAATCTAATAGCACTTGCAGTAAGAAGCTAGATGTAATATTTGCCTATGACAACTAACATACAATCAGCCAGTTGTAAAAAGTTTCATGATACTCCTATTCTTGAAATACCTAAAGCGCTCCAACCTTAGTGGACCAAAAAAGGTTTTTTATATGGAGATAGCTTTTAGACAACTGAGCAACACATACCAAGCTGTGTTGGAGAGAGGGTCAAACCATCGTGGTCAAAAGCCATAATGAAAGACTCGTGGTCAAAAGGTGCAATATGGATCTTTTATTCTTTCTGAAGACCTAGACATTTTCTGGGACTATTGGTACTGTGCTCCGCTATATTTTCCACATCTGCACCAGGGGGTGGACATGTTTACCTCAGTTTTTCAAAAATATATTTTTCAATGCTTCTGAATATTTTGAAAATGAATTTAGGGCGTGTGTTCTCATTTCCAATAACCCTTCTAATTCTGAATCTTCTAATACATTTATTTTATTCATTCCAAATTTTCAACGATCTTCTGAATAATTCATTGTATCTTTTAAGTCATTTGTGTTTTTTGTTATTTATATAATCTGTCAATTTTATTTCAGTCCAAGGAAGTATCCGAAGCTCAGGAGGGAGACCCCAAATACATGGCTCCAGAACTTATGCAGGGCGAATTCACAAAATCTGCCGATATCTTCAGGTTGTTGTGCCAACCTCTCTCTGCTGTTAAGCCTACCATCTTGGATTAATGCAAATTTACCCCCTGAATAATGCATTGCGTGATTCCAGAATTCGTTAAAGAATCTGTCATAGCCAGGGGGTAGCCTAACTTCCACTCAATTCAAGATGACAGCCTTAACGGCAAAAAGGGTATCTTGCATTCATATTTATCTTAATTGATTCCTGTAACGTAATTATTTTTTAAGTTTAAATGCATATATTTCTTTCTTAGCCTTGGGATAACTGTACTAGAGCTCGCTTGCAATATTGAGCTACCTAAAGGTGGAGCGTTGTGGCAAAAACTTAGAGACGAAAAACTCCCTTTTGAGTTTACGAACGGTGAGTATAGTATCTTATTCATTATGGGTTAGGTTTAAATTCTAAATTTTTATCTAGATTTAAATTTGGTTTACTGCTATTACGATGTGGAAGTATTATTAAAGTTCAACTGTACTGTTTAATTAGACTTAACCCTCACACAAGAGGCTTATCGGAGATTCTATGCTTCAAAAGGGACACTTTATTGAAAGGGGCTTATGCAAGAGGGGGGCATGTTCTGAAATCATAGAAATAAACCACTAGATCTAACATAAGTTTCTTCCAGCGTTCTTCTACACCTACATGTAGTCTTATTGCATTATCCCCGAGCAATTCAATTCGATTCAGTCGATTCACGCTAATTCATATGAAAATGAGACTTCCACCACTAAGATATTGTTCAAACTGGTTTTTTATTTTTAAGTGTTCAACAAATTTTTCAATTAGCAATAAACTTCGGCTCATGTAATAGGTCTTACCTTCATTAATCAAAATTGCTTGTCTCTTTCTAGGTCTTTCAAAGGAACTATTGGTTTTAATACAAAAAATGATGTTAACAGACTGGAGAAAAAGGTTAATATTAGTTACCTCCTGGGTCATCTACCTTGATATACAGGGGTCATTCTCACGTGGTTTTGTTGCCGTTTTGTGGAACTGTAAATCTGGATTGTGGTGTAATGATTCATAGTTTTTGGTGTTTGTAAAACATCAACTTAAAATATTTTTCAGCAGGCTATGTATCTCTCCAGAAAACTGCACATTAAGATATTGAGACTGAAACTGAGACAAAAACCTAACATAACCAAAGAATTATGCATTCAATTAGGAATCCTTAATCTTCCAATGTTTTAATTTTTGATTTGGCATTTCACAGGCCTTAATACTAGCTAGTTATAGGTAAATATTAGCGCAGTGAGGATTCCCAAATTCAAGTACGTAATTTGTTTCAGTTCTCTGTTTATTAACAGCAGAACTACAAACACGTACACTTTAAGACGAATTTCAAAAAGATTACCAACATAGTTAGTGGTTTTGTGAATTTTTCATTGAATAACCCCTGTCGATGTGTATAGTAAACAGCGCAAGGCGCAGCATCCAGGACAGCGAGAGGCACGTTCTAATGCCAGCGAGAACACTTCAGGTTGTTCTTTGTCCGTTAACGTAGAGATTTCTGCATCTGAGATAAAAAAAGGATCCTTTGAGGCCATTGTTTTCAGCGAATAGCAATTGCATCAAATATGCAACCAGCAATAACAAAAATCCCAGAATTAGAATTTAGGGAGTGGCCACACATAAAAAGGTACGAATGATAAAATAATATTTATTGAATGCTATTGTTGAAGGAAGCACTGCACACATGAAATGCAGCAAGGGTCAAGGCAAGACAACTCCTAGACAAGACATGTGACTGAAATATTGAACCCCACTCGGGCCTAATTTAGACCAGCATTGCAATTTACAATTTTCCCCATTTATGATTTTTGATACACCCTGTAATTGTAGATGTTAGTTTTCACAGTCATATACAAAAAAGAATACGTGCCCATAATGATGCCACATTCTTTTTATTTTATGTCTTTAATTTAGGCCATCGGTTGAAGATATTCTTCAAGAAGCAAAAGTGAGACAGGTTGGTTTTCACTACATTTCTAATCAAGTTTTTGATATAATGTTTTCATGTCGAAACTTCTTAATTCATTGCTTTAATATACCGCTGGTCAATGATGATGGGCTGTTTCTATGGTATATCTACTATTTAAGTTTGTCATTTTTCATTGATAGGTTTTGAAGCAACGTAATCGATTCTGGGTGACATCAAAAATGGTAAGTATTGAATCAGCCTAGGGGAAAGTCTGCGCAATACTGTGGAGGATATCATCAGTACTTTGGGGGGATACCATCAGTACATTGAAGGTTATTCAGTATCGTGGACGATGCTCAGTACTGTAGGGGGGCATCACTACTTTAAGAAGGGTGGTGGTACCACCTGTATATCAGAGGGTGTTCAGTAATGTGGAGGATGTTCAGTAGTGTAGGGGATACCATCAGTATATTGGAGGGTGTTCATTACCGTGTAGGATGTTCTCTACTGTGTGGATGTCATCAGTACTTTAGGGGGTACCATCATTACACTGGAGGGTGTTCAGTACTGTGAAGGAATAGTATCACCCAGCACTATGGTGGAATATCATCAATACTGAACATCCTTCAAATTACTAATAGTATTCCCAACAGTGTTGTTTCCCTCCACAGTACTGATGGTATCAACCCACTATACTGAATATCCTCCATGGTATCCCTCCACAATACTGAACACACCCCACAGTACTTATAGTATCCCTTCACAGTACTTAACATCTTACAATGTACTGATGGTGTCCCCCACATTACTGATGATATCCCCCACAGTACTGTGTAGCCTCCTTAGGGTTACACAGACGTTTTCTAGGCTGATAACACAGTTACGAACAATCACTTGGCATTTTTCAAAATTTGCTGCAGAATAGTTTACTTTGAAGACCACTATCCATCACAGCCTCTTGATTTCATTTTCGTCTTAGTTAATTAAGAACCGAAACAATGCAGAATTTCTTGCAACAAGTAGTTTATAATTGACACGTTATTATTGCACCCACACATTGGAACTACCTGTTCCTATTCGTAATGAAAGCACAAAGGATAATACTAAGCTTTTGTTATATTTCAAATTTACTACTTTGCTCACAATTTCAATTTTTTCATTTTTTTTTCTAGCAAAATCTTGGATCGATCTTGTCTATTTACATCGCCCTTTTTGTTCAGTTTTTCATCACTCTTGTACTTCTTCCGAAAAGGCTGATTGCAGATTGTAAGTTTTAGTTTTTAACATAAACCATGATTTTCCTTCGCAGTGCTGAAAAATTCTCCACAGTATTCATCTTATCCCCTGCAGTACTGATGATATCCCCCCACAGTACTGAACATCTTCCACAGTACTGAACACCCTCAGCACTAATGAACATCCTCCACAGCACTTATGATATCCCCCCACAGTACTGATGATATTCCTCCACAGTACTGATGGTATCCCTCCACAGCACTGAACATTCTCCACATTATTGATTATATCCCTCCACAGTACTGATGCTATCCCCCACAGTACAGAACATCCTCTACAGTACTGAAGACCCTCTACACTACTGGGCATCCTCCACAGCACTGATTATATCCCTCCACAGTACTGATGGTATCCCTCCACAGCACTGAACATCCTCTACAAAACTGAAGACCCTCTACACTACTGGACACCCTCCACAGTGCTGATGGTATTCCTCCATAGTATTGATCATATCCCTCCAAAGTACTTATTGTATCATCCCCCACAGTACTGAACATCCTCCACAGTACTACCACCCTTTACAGTACTGCACAAACGATCCATATATGGTTATCAAACGTTTGTATGTACCTTGGTAAATTTTTTATTTGAAATTTCCTTCTTGAAAGCTGGATTTAGGTGGAATTATTTTTATATATCTCAATCATAAACCACCGAATCTTCCTCTCATTTGTGGTCACCGCAATATTAATTTCAAGTAAATCTTCAAAACCAGAAAGAACGCCCTGGTAATATGCGATTAGGCATTTTGATGTATTTTTATATTTTCATCTTATTATGATTTCTTTTGTTAAACACTTTGACTATTCAACGAGCTTATCCCTTTACCACAGGAGGAAGATTTTTTCGATTTTCCAGTTCTGAAACTTAATAAAGTCGTGAAATTACGTCCTGGAACAATCGTATCTTGGAAAAATCTATTTATGGTTCTAAACTTGGGAACTTAATTATGGTTTCTTTCAAAATCATTCCTAATGCCCAGAGAGCCAGAGAACCAATATCTAGTACTCAGCACCCACACCAAAAAGATTCAGGCAGGGCCTGTAAATTATTTATGCCTGAGATTTGCACCGAAGTGAAGTTAAACGTTGATAATTATTTTGCATCTACCCAACCTTTGAATAAATCAAGGAGTTAATCACCAAGCCATCCCAAACCAAAAAAAATCCAAAGTCTTACCTAACCATGAGATGCGTGTCTTTGATTTCTAGAAATTTCGGCACAATTTTGGTCAAATTATCATATGAGAGATAATATTCAACTTATTCAACTTCCAAACAACAAATAATCTTTTACCCAACTCTTAAAGAACCCAGAAATATATAACCAACCAATTTCTCTTCGGTGAGTAACAGTCCCTGGAATCTTCTTTGCAAAAACAGATTGTATGAATTGAACAAGGAATACAGTAAACCCTACCGATCTTGTAAGTAAAGCACCAGTCTTGTAAGAACAAAATCAGTATGGAACTATATATATTCTTATTCAAAGGAGCTAAATGATAATACTTACTGTACCCTAAAATAGAGCATCAAATATTTCATCATATTTTTATAGTTGATACATTCTTTGCACCAAGATTTCAAGGGAGGGTCTACTGGTTCAGCCCAACTGGTGGGTTAGTCAACCATCAATCAAATCTACTAGAGTTGCATTTAGAACTTCCAGAAGAACTTGAAGAAGAATATAAGAATACAGTAAAACCCGCACATAAGAACCTTCCTTAATTAAGAACCTACAGTATGAAATTAGATATTTTGTACTCAACTCAAAAAGAAGCATTTCAGCCTGATATCCTAACTAGGTTCTTAATTAAGAGTTTCATTCATTCTTCATTTGGAAATAAATCTTCACCAAGCTTTTCAAAAAAACTGGTTGTCTAATGACTGTGGATGGGCCAGGAGACGAGAAGATACAACCTCCAGAACTGAAGGACTATATATTTTTAAATCAAAGCTTTGTGTTGCTGGCTACATTGCTTATAGATTTCAATGCTAAACCTTCAACTGTCATTTTTTCTTCTGCTTGCTATGGACCTAATGTTAAGAACCTACACACTGATCACTGGATGTACCTTAATACATAAGAACCTAAACAGGCAGAGTTCAGAAAGTTAGGTTCTTATGTGCGGAATTTTACTGTATTATACGGCTGATTTCTCACTAGGAATCACATAAATAAGAACCTAAACAGTCTGATCTGAAAATCACGTGCTCTTATATGCTGTTCTTCACTGTATTGCATGCTTAATACTATTTGTTCAACGAATATTCAAGAGTTTAAAGATTACTGAAAACCGTTGAATTCGCATCAGCCATCTTATAAATCGTTTCATCATCGAACCTGCCCCCAACTTTACTCCTTTCGAGAGATATTCTAATACAGTGGGCTACCACGTTTCCGACACGTCACCACCAGGTCTTGAACACGGACATGACCCATCAAGGGCAAGCTATGGTAAAATATAATTTTCCCATGTTTATGAATTTTTCATGCCTCATGAATTTATTAATCTGTTTAAGAAACTCATTTAAAATCTTACGCTATGAATTCACCATCCCCCTCAATTTACTCTTTTTAACGGACTTATTACTGTTGGTATTTTTAGTTTATCGTTGGTATTATACATATATTTGCTTCTGTCATATGTATATTTGTGATCGTTGTTTTAGGTATACAGATGCATATTGTTTCTAGGCTAACACACACACAAACATAATTCATATTCTTGGCTTTTTCCCTCCTAGCAGGGGCTGTCTGGTCCATGGATTGATAAAATCCATTGTTTTAGTTATGGAGCAAAGTTTTATCACCAAATGCCCTTCCTGACACCAACCCTTTTAGTCACCTTTTACGACACGCTGGGATATGGTAAATAAATTCTGCCCCCTAACCACAGGGAAGAATGTTCTAGGCTACCGTGTAATGAAAAGTTTCATATTGAAAATTCGTGTTTTTTCAGCACCTTCCACACCGAAGATCGAAAGCCATTTGCCACCGACAGACCTTGACTCGACTTTTCCTCAAAGCTCCGATTCAAGCTTATCATTCGAAGGTAAATTTTTTATATCGAGACACAGTCTACAAGGGGCGAGAAAGGGGCGGGAACTATGGGACCAGTGACATAACGCAGTTTAGGGCCTCGTAGTTCGAAAACTAAGGGCCCCCGAGTAAAAAGGGTCAAAAGGGGTCCCCCGAAATATTGTTTTTGATGTGATTTTGAATATACTGTGCTGTTTAGGCTATACCGTACACTTTTTAAGAGCCCCATCTTATTTATAGAAGCCCCGGCTGCCTCTGTTACGCCACTGTATGGGAAAGTGGGAACTATTTACTGGGAAGATTGAATAGCTCTGACTAAGATTTCTCAAAATAAGATTGGGGGAATTATTTCTCATCGAGTTAATGAAATTGATGATATGCTTTAGATAAAGAAACAAAAGACGAAATATTGATGAGTATAGTTGTAGGTGCTTCTGAGAGGGTCTTTGGTAAATAAGAAGGCATCGTATTATATGAAAACACTGTCACTGTTAGACGCATATTGCATTCTTAAGTAGATCCTCGATTTCAGTGGAAGTCATGTCTTGTTATCTGATTGATGCTTGAGAAGTTTGAAATACAAACTAAAGAATTAGCCCTTGTCATTTTGATTTTTGAAATAGCCAAAGAAAAGGATTCGAGACTGTTCTAAAGTGGTTCAGAAATAGTACCCTATATGATTAAGATTGGAATTAAAGATCTGGACATGCCAAAGTAAAACTTTAGAGATTAGATTTTCAATTTTTCCATACGTTATAATATTTCTTTTTGCTTTTAGGTCACGAGTCAATATTCAACTACAGTTCTGGAGACGAGCATGTTTGGCCTATCCCATCTCCGAGAAAACAGTTTCTCAGGTATCGTTGCAAAATCTGTTTCGAAATTGCTGAGATAAAAGAATTAAACGCGTCCCCATTCGTTTCAAAATCGTTAATCGTCGCAGCAGATCGTTTTATTTTGGCTTGTTTATCACATATGTTGTTGCATATTATTATATGTATTGTATGTTATAGAAATTAAACAAAAATACCACAAGTTACACCAATACCATAAAAGCTGTATTAAGCCCACGGTTGGCTTGATTTTATTTATGAGGTTCTCATAGAGGGGAGCTCATTAGAATGAGTGCTTTTTACAGAGGGTTTGGAGAAGAAGTTCTTCACTTTCAAGCATGTCAATTCATTCCCAATATTACGACGGAGTACATTCATCAGCTATTCCTAACTCTTCGAATTTTACTCTGTAGTTTTTCTTCTATGAACAGGAGGGGGGTTAAAATAGAGGGGAACTTTATGTAGCTTTTACGGTACTCTAAGTTTCATGCTCTTAAGAACAATCTTCAGTCCGGCCTAACGAGTATCAAGTTCTCTGAATTGAGAGTGAGCTCACTCGGAACAAGCATATTATAAGTTATTGTATATATCATTTGTTGTATATTGTATATTGTATTACTTATTGATACTTTTGAATTATCATGAAGATATTGATATTTCCTTCTTTTTACAGTGATAGTGCCTTGCTCAAGTTCCCCTCCAACATACAGACTTTGTCACCCAGAATAAAAATTGGATCAATCTTCGAGTCGAGTCCAGAACATGGAAGGTTTGTATAGGCCTATGCTATCAACTCGGCTTTTTATGTAGGGTAGTGGAGGGCAGGTTTTGAAATACAGTAAGTCCCCACATATAAGAAGCTCAGACTATCAAAACAGGCTGTCCTTTTTCTTATACAAAAGGATATATTTCATGCTCAAATGTGCATTGTTCCCCAAGAGAACGAAGGGAATTTCATCCATTAATCGTGAATTGAAGTATTTAGCCTTCTCTTTGAAAGTCAAGTACTGATCATAACAAAGATAATCATAATACAGGAAATTCAAGGTGGCACGCTGCAGTTTCTTGTATGGTAATTCTTATATGCAGGGACTTACTGTAACTTACTAGAATATGGCTATGAAAAGTGTTTAATTTGGTATATACAAAAAAAACTTTCCTCGTCTTTCTCAATGACGACCCTTAAAAGATTTGAACAACCACAAATATCTGTATTGCATCACCCATTTTAGTCTCCGTTCCAATACTCAACCTTGGGAACGTCTGCGCAATACTGTGGAGGGTGTTCAGTACGCTTGCCTGATACCACCCACCAGTTTTGGGGGATATAACATTTTTTGATGGGAGAGTATTCAGTACTGTGGAGAGATACAATTCAGTACTATGGAGAATATTCAGTACTATTGGGTGATAGTTTAAGTACTATGGGTGATACTATCAGTACTGTGGAGAATACTCAGTGCAACGTAGGGATAGTTTAAGTACTATGGGTGATACTATCAGTACTGTGAAGGATATGCAGTGTTGTTCAGATAACCGCAATCACTTTGGGTATTTCCTCCATAGTGCTTTTGGTTACCCTCCACGGCACTGATAGCATCCCTCCATAACACTTACGATATACCTCCACAGTACTGAACATCCTTGACAGTACTGGATGGTATCCCCCACAGTACTGATTGTATCCCTCTACAGTACTAATGGTACCCCACCACAGTACTGATTGTATCCCTCTATAATACTTATGGTATCTCTCCACGTTACGGAAGATCCCTAAAAATACTGAATGATATCCCCCACAGTGAAGGCCTTAATTCGTGCAAAGTTTTTAGAGTTCTACCTGAATACATATTTCTGAACCCTCGTAAATAATCTGCAGAAAACAAGCTAAGCAATAAAGAGTATGGAAGTCTGGTTTCAGAAAAGATCTGAGTCATCGAAGATGGAATTCCACCATTTTTATTACTAAAGAAACATTTTTTTGCAGTATTGGAACACCTGATATAAGCATGTCAAGTAGTCCACGCTTCAGTCCAGTGCTGAACTCGAAATCAAAGTCTAGACGCTCCTGCACCCCTATGTCAGAGAAGATGCCCCGCACACGACTCTTCATGGATGAGGATTTGAAAACAGACATCGAACCCAAAAATCTTATGCAAGTGAGTTTTGCAAGAATCTATATTTTAAGAATTCTTTAATTTCTATCTAAAGAGATTATTCACAAAAAATGATGACCCGGGGAACGTCTGTTCAACATGTCGGGGGATATTCGGTAATGTGGGGGATGTTTGGTACTGTGTGGGGATACCAGCATCAGTACTGTGGGAGGATACCATCATCAGTACTGTTGGGGGGTATCATTGGTGCATTGGAATATGTTCAGTACTGTGGAAGGATACCATCAGTACTGTGGTAGATATTCAGTAATGTGAGGGATGTTCGGTACTGTGGGAGGATACCGTCATCAGTACTGTGGGAGGATACCGTCATCAGTACTGTGGGAGGATACCATTATCAGTACTGTTGGGGGGTATCATCGGTACATTGGAATATATTCAGTACTGTGGAAGGATACCATCAGTACTGTGGAGGATATTCAGTAATGTAGGGAATGTTCAGTACTGTAGGGGATATCTTCAGCACTATTGACGATGTTCAGTACTGTGGGGGGGGGGGGTGCAATCAGTACTGTTAGGGGACACAATTAGTACATTGAAATATGTCCAGTACTGTGGAAGGTTACCATCAGTACTGCGGGGAGATAACATCAGTGCTGTGGAGGATAAAATCAGTACTGTGGAGTTTGTTCAGTACTGTGTAGGACGAGGATCTTCAGTACTTTTGAAGGATACATCAGCACTGTGGAGGATGTTCAGTACCGTGGAGGATATTCACTACTGTGTTTTGAGAAAAACCTCAAGCACTTTGCTCTTTACCTCTGCAGTGCTCAATATAAATGAATACGAGGGTTTTAAAAGTATTTAACCTTGCATCTTTTGAAAGGCTTTTTTGGATAAGTATATATGAAAGAATATTTGTGTAGTGTCAAAGATACGATCCTATGCAACTAAATGACATCAACACTGCACATATATGTTTGCACAAATTGGTTTTCACTGCACGCCAGACTTAGGTATCTACTGCCCCCAGCATGGTATGTTCATTGTATCACTACCATTTTCTTACATATTGATCATCTGATTTTACAGAGCTTCGATGAAGCAACAAGTGACGAGTTGTGAATTTCTAGAACCACCTGGTAGTGGCGTTACATGCCTGATGCTGTAGAGTTAGAATACCATTGAACAATGGAAGGGTTATCCATGGAAATCCCAAAAATGAAAAGTTCTTTCGTTGGATATTTGCTGGACACTTTCATCCTTGTGAACTCAATAACAATCATTCTGAACTACTTTAATGCAATAATTGCTGAGCATTTGTCTCAACAAATAAGTGATTTAATAACTGAGTGATTGAGAAATTGCTGATCGCTTATTTGATACTTGTGCATACCATTGCCATTTATTGTATCACCATTCAAGATATTGAGCGAAAGTCAGATGATCGTTTATGCCAATACTTGTGTATACCAATTTAACTACTATGCACCTATTTGTTGCAATTATTACTTTGCGATTATCTTTACAAATAAGTTATACAGGGAATTTCCTGTAACTATTGAGCAACCAGGCAAACCTTGGATTCTATTCTTGATTTCTATTAAATCGACCATGGAGATTCGCATAAGACTTGGACACATTTTTTATTTTGACCACTAGTCCTATTTTTAATGACATCAATAACTGTCATTTTTAGAACTTATGTCCCTATATGTGTGTAAAGGTGAATCTACTTTAGGCGAGAAAAGTCGCGCGATTCGATATTTTCCGCTGCGACTTTTTGCGAGAAGGCGATGCCGCAAAAAGTAGGAATGATTTCTAAAAGCGCTCGACTTTTTCCGCCGTTTTTTATCAGACATATAGCTACTGCGCATGCGTAATACCGATAAAAGTAGAATTGCTCGACTTTCTTCGGCTACTGGACATTCACCTTATGTCTGACGTGTTCAAAAAAACAAGGTGGAAAAATGTTTTTGACCAACCAGTGCATTCTTTGACTAAGAATTCGTCCAATCAGATTGCTGATAAGACAATAGATTTCGAAGATTCAACAGCTCAAGTGCCGTGAAAATGGCGGAGCAACGCGAAAGCTGTGGTAAAAATAGCGTTCAGCGTTCTGTATTTCTACCGTAAACACGTAAACTATTTGGTACCATTCTTATATTTCTCAAATCTATGATAGTTTATCTAAATTTTTACCGCTTACGAGGTTAGTATTGTTCTTGAGCTGTTGAAACTTCGAAATCTATTGTCTTTTCAGTGATTTGATTTAATGAATTGTTAGTAAACAAATGCCCTGATTGGCCAAAACATTTTTCCACCTTGTTGTTCAAAAATAGTTTATTGAGACAGCATTTGATTCGACGTTTCGATTGATATATGATTTGTTCAATTTTGAGAAAATCTGAACAATTTTCCTGACATCATCGATGCAATGACGTCATAATTGGACTATTTTTAGAATTTATTGATCTCGATTTTTTTCATAAGTTCTAAAAATGAAAGTTATTTACGTCATCAAAAATAGGAGTTCCGGTCGAAATCAAAAATGTATCCAAGTCTTATTTGAATCTCCTTGGTCGATTTAGTTTCAAATTATTTCAAGCATGGAATCAAAGGTTAGATAGGTTTGTTTAATAGTTATTGAAAGTTCCCTGTCTAAGTGACGTACTAATTTAGTGATGAAAAAAAGTTAATCGCTTATTTTATACTTATACCTCCTTTTATTGGTTCCTCTAAAACAAGAGTGTAATTTCTGTTTGCCTGTCTTCAAAATTGTTTAAAAGTATGATGGTTAGTATATTATTTTCTATTTGAATTCGCTAAAAAATGTCTAAATAAGCTTTAGATCGAGTAAGAAAGCCATTTTTGGCTGTAATATAAACAAATTTCATTTTCTTCTTTTTCCTCCGAAATTTTACCCTGGATCAGAGTATTTTTAGTGAATTTTTTGAAAAAATAAATTTGAAAAAAATAAAGAAAAATAAAGAAAAGAAAAGAGGAGAAAGGAAAAATATTTTTCCTTTCTCCTCTTTTCTTTTCCATTTTTTTTTAAAGTTATTTTTTTTTTTCAAAAAATCACTAAAAATACTCTGATCCAGGGTACCGAAATATCTAGTTTTTCTAACAGAAATTTTTTTCCAAAGGAAAGCACCGTTTAGTATGCAACTGCCACTTGTAAGGAAATTTCCTTCCTGTTGAAAGCACCGAGACCTCTCACAAGTTTTTTACGCTTTCAGGTCTTAAACAGCCGTAAGTCAGTTGATGTAAAAATGAAAACTTTTCCCAAAAACGTTTTTTTCTGTTTGTTTGTCTATGTACCTCAAAAATTAGGTTGATAACCAGCGAAATGGCAAAAATTATTCCTCGGGGATTACCTGATTGTACCCCTATTTTTATCTCATATCTAATGCTGATTTTTCAATTTTCCCAGTGCTTATTTTATTTGAAACCTCCGTCTATTTTGAAATAAAACTATTATTTCTAGGAAACCAGCCGGGCCCCGAATATTATTGCGTCATAAATCTGTAAAAATCACGACAGTCTTTCAAATTGCATTGTGGGATATTGATTTACAGAAACCTCTTTCTTTGAGTTCCTCTTCTTGAAATTTGAATGCAGGCTGACTAGGCCTAGACAAGTTTAGAGAATAATAATTGTTGATAATCAAAATGGAGGTTCCAAACCTCGTCAAAGATCTCCAACCCGATGTTTTGAAGGAGCTCTCACTTCTGCTCAACCCAGATATGGTGGTATCCAAGGACTGGAGATCGCTTGCAAGCAAATTCAATATGAAATACCAACATATCTTGAACTACGAACGAAAGTCCGACCCAACTGCGGCTGTCCTCAAGGACTGGTGGAGTGGTCCAGGGGACAAAACAGTGACTGTTCTCATCTCTATGTTGAGAAGTATGAAGAGGATTGATGCTGTCAATCTTTTGAAACCTCATGAATTTACGGGTATGTATGATGAGCGGGAATCCATTTTCCCCAGCATCTACACTCTTTTTTCTGAGGCCCCCCCAGGGGTTATGGGGAACAAGGGAACTTGCCATTTTTATTAATGGGAACACGGGAACATCTGGTAACTTTCAAGGAACTACTTTTAAAAAAGGACTACTTTTAAGGAACTGGGGAACATTTCAACATTTCTTTTTAGGAATATTCAACAAATATTATTGGGAACAAGGGAGATTTTTTGATTTTTTTTAGGGAACATGGGAACCCAGACCCCCCCTGGGGGGGCCTCTTTTCTTTATAAGAATAAATTTTATAAGAAAATTGAGGCTCAAAATCCCCATAGAACAATGGAAATTTAAGAATAAACAATGGAAAAGTTGAGGCTCAGGAAAATTTTAAGTACTCTTATAAAGAAAAAAGAGTGTATTCCATCTAATTTTACCAAATGGAAAATAAAGTAGGCCTATCATAGATGGGATGAACACATCTCCTGAGTTGAGCAATAGGACTGAAAACAAAAAATCACACTTGAGATCTGGGAACTCAGCAAAAAGCAAGGCTGTAGCTACGGGCATTGTTGGGGTGTGTCGAGCCCCCTTGGGCCAGACTGTGGAGTGTAGAACTTGCGCATGTTAAAGGTAAACAATAGAGCATTAGGATAAAACAATAGAAACTCGCTCGTCCTTGCACAAGATCTTGTCAGAAAGGGACATGCTTCTCAGACTGGCCCTTAGTGCAAAACGGTCATCAAATGTGAAAAATTAATGTTTTGTCATTAAAATTCACAAACCTCTCTTCTGTCTGTACTTCTGTCAGAAAAATTGCTCAAGTGATTTGACGGAAAATAATAGGATCTATTTTTAGCGATTTTTCATCAAGAAAATAACCTAAGTGACTGGCACCCAAGTTATGCCAAGTATCCCACCCTGGACCTAGATCCAGCAGCAGTATGCAAAGGGTGTTCATGAAGGCAAATGAAATTATCTGGCTGTTCGCACAGTGATCATAGCTAGGTATTTACTTCAAAATTGTAAACATTGGTATGATAGTCATTAAATGGCTTTGCAAATAACAACCTTATTTCTGAGCTGGAATGTTGAGAGTATGAGATGCCTGAATCGAATCAAATCAATTTTATTTGCTGAAAACCATCATTAAAAGTTAAGATCTATATAAAAATGATGTAATTCTACATGATCCAAGAAAAAGCAGTGCTTAGCTAGCTTGAACAGCTTTGAAATAAATATTATATAACTAAAATGGTTGATTTTAGACAATAAAACTTGAATACATGAATGCAAAATAGCAATATAACCGAGAGTTAAAATAAAGAGTTTTCAATTTTTAAGGCAAGCTCTGAACCGGTCAATGTTATTTTTCATTGATATTTTGTAAGAACAACGTTAAGCTATGGAAACAATCGGCCAAAGGGCTAGAGGCCCTGACTTTGCCCCCTTTTTTTTAAGCGTACTATAGTCGTAATTCAAGCAAGAGGTCTAGGTTAACGAATGGGATTGACAAAGTAGGGGCCATCGGGACTGGGAATCACTTACTACTACACATGCACTGAAGGATATGTCTTGCCATTTATACATTGTCAGGGTTTGAACAATAATTTGAAGGTATATTTTCAGAATGTTAAATTTGGTCGCTGGCCGAAAATATTTTTAGACCCCGGCTGGAGACATATCTACACCAGTCTAGGACTTGTGCTATGATTAATTTAACAATTTGTTTTTAGTAATTTCAACAGATTATTCCGAAGAGGAAGATTCAACACAAGAGCCTGCAGAAAACAATGATGATGAAACTTTGAGTAATCTGGTTGTGAGATTGAGTGAATTGCCCGAAAATGGACATGACAACGAGGGTAAATTTTTCAAATACCAGATGCGTTAGCCACTTTTGGGACCACCCCTTATCGTTTTTTAGGGGGAAAATTATTAATTATTAGAATATTGTTGAATTACTTCAAACATTGGCATTGTGAACCAAACGTTAAACGTTATTAATCGAAACGTATCAAGTTATTAAAAGATTTGTGTAGAGATTATTCTCAATGACAGAATTGAGAGTTCAAGAACATGTGTAACTCGTAGGCTAGTTTTCCTGGTCATCTGAATTCTGCAAAGTATTTACATGTATTTGTTGACACTCTTTACTGTGCTATCCGGTAACAACTCATCTTCATTCTGATGCAGTTCTATAAGAATTCATTGGGCCTGAATCAAAACAGTTGTAGGCAAAACTTCTGGTAGGAAAAACCCTGAAGTCCAATTGCTTTGCATGTTGGCGTTTCCCTATTTTCATATCTTGCCTTTATGAAGGTTTACATGATAACTAATCTATCAAGATAGTTTGTGAGAATGAAAATGACCCAAGTAGGACATGAACCCACAACCTTTAGATTTGTACTGCAGTGATCTAGCGCCGCCAGGGCCTTGAGGTGGTAGTGCAAATTTAGAGGTTGTGGGTTCGAGTCTTACCTCAACATATGTTCCAACCCTCCTGATATGACCGGGAGATTCAGTGGTCATCTCCCGACCTCCCGACAATTGAAAAATCTACCCAATTTTTGAAAAAAACTTATAATAAAAATAAAACACTGGTATAAAATAAAGAAGAATCAAGATCACTGTCAACAGTGCAACCTTTTCATAAAGGAGAAAACAATTCTATGTGATTTAAAACAAAACGTTAAAATAGTTACAACTACGACATCCCGTAAAGCCAGGGCCAAACTTTGAATTCCATTACTCAATGCTCTTCGTAACAAATTCTTTTAATTGTCTAAACTCTCCTAAGGTCAAGTGTACACTTGACCTTTTGGAAAGTTTCGAGGCTGTGAGCATGTAATTTTTCTTTTGTGAATCTCTTTTTTTTTGTGAATCCCGCTCCGCTCGCGAAGTCTCCCGCTTTTCCTTCTCTACAGGTTGAAAGGTATGCCTCAAGTTGTTTTCATTCTCACAAATTATCTCGATTGGTTTTTCAAATCCTGATTCTTCTCAAGATAACTTATCTCTTAATTTTCTTTTCATGTAGGAGACAATGGTTCTACAGATGTATCAAGGCGTCCAGGAAAAGCTAAACCGTCTGAGCATACGTCTTGCGACAGAAGTAAGATTGATTGTGATAATAGATTATTTTCTCTGGTGGATTATCTGATATTTATTGTACTACCTATATCTTTTTTATCCAATTCTTCATTAAAAAATGAAGCAAGGATGAGTAAATACAGCGTAAACAAAAAGTCATCTTGCACCACGATTAGGGCACCTGTAGTTGAAGTTGAAATATGGACAGAATTACTAAAAACACGTTATGATGATCATCCTTCAAGAACAGATGGCTTTGCTGTTCTAAGTAAATCTGACCAAGGATCAAAATGATGAACCTTCTCAATATAAAATCAAAAATCCTACTCTAGAAAACCTATTTTAACAATTACCATCTTCTCCACTGGAATGATCATGGTCCAGGGAAAGTCAATACAAAGCTGGAAGTCTGCTGATCTGGATATTCTTATGGATATGAAAGAGGGTAAGGTTGTAGACTATGGGCATGGTATTGATGATTTCGTTAAATTTATTCAAAATCATCACCCCCCCCCCAAGATGTTGATGTCTCACATAGTAACAAGATTGAGGAGGTACCAGCTAAAGATAATCAACAAAGGAGCACAGACAAACATCAAATAAGACAGTTTGCTGACAAGGAAACCCAGCCAGAGAATCATAGTGCATGCTGAGACCAACAATCTAGCCAATGACTCCATCAATACAGTTTTACACAAATCTAGAGACCTGCTAACAATAAAGTGAAATTCCACAACGCAAAGCTATTTATCTCGATCTCGATGATATTACCTCGTGACGCAATTCGCGGAAACAAAGATTTCAAGTCTTCTATAAATCAGATAAATACGGGTTTCAAGCCCTGGCAAATCAACATGACTTTACTACTATAACACACAACAACATGTATAATCCCTCAAACAGATATGACCGTTTGCACCTATGGAATGAAGGAACCATCCAGTAAACAAGTAAACGAGGCCAAGCACCCGTCAACAAGACCACCTCATGTCACATATCAAAGAAACTTTGACAGCAATACTCCAGCAAATGTATGCAAATGCAAAGGAATAACACATATCCAAGCCAAATGGCAGATATACCTGCTCAACCGCAAGGATTTTTATGGCCTTACGGTCAAAATAATCAGAATATGTTCTTCTTTACATGCAGCATCAACAAATGCCTCAGGGTCTCCAATGAGCTCGTAATTTAGAAACGAAGAACTTAAATTGCTATCATTCCTTTCTACATTAAAACAACTTTTTCTACTATTTTGAATTTCTGTACCAATCAAAAACTCCTGTAAGGTATTTCTGTATTTGGGGTCAAACAAAAACATAAAGTTTTAATCATGATGATGAATGAGCAAATCTAAATGATAAAAACTGATCCGCCTTGATGGATTTCATCAATTTTGAGACTTGTACTTTTTTCAATAGCCTACGTGGTAGACAGTAGCAGCTTGGCGAGTCTATCAGAAGAGAGTGAAACTGAATCAAATGACGGTGTCAATGAGAATAGCAATTCAACTGGTACGTTGTTCCAACTTTGACGAAAATTGCTTTTCTTTTACGGAAGACAAACACCCTTGGAAACTGTGCAGTACTGTGGAGAATGTTCAGTACTGATACTAAAGAGGGATACTATCATTACTATGGAAGATATTCAGTACTGTGGTTGGAAACCATAACCACTAACAGGGTAATACGCAAAATGCTTGTAGTTTCCCTTCAAAGAATTGAATATCCTCAACAGTAATGATGGTATCCCCAACAGTACCAAATATCATCCTAAGTATACTGATGGTATCCCTCACAGTACTGAATGTCCTCAACAGTATTGATGGTATTTACCACAGTGCTGGATTTCCTCGACAGTAATGATGGTATATACCATATTCCTTAATATCATAGTACTTGACTTGATATCATAGCATATAACATTGTACGTGAATGTGCATTTCTGTTGAATACTATTATAATTATAGGAAATTCAACTGGTGTTGCAGAGAGAGGATCTGAGAGTAAGTAAACTGGATTCATTCTTGTTTAAAACTTCACTTCATGCACCATTCACAACAGTTACAGCAGAATGTCACGTTGATATGCAATATGTTAATTCAAGTGAATAAGAAAGTAAGGAAACACAATAGTTTATTTTTGAATTTATCTAAGAAAGTAAGGATATGTATAGTTCAGTCTTTGGGTGGTACAAAACTTCAAAATAGCCAGGAAAATCGGGAGCATAGCGAAACGAAAACATAGATTACTTAAGCTTTTCGTCTGACACTCAACAGAGTAATACTTCAGAAATGTATGTATAGTTAGCTAGCCTACAAAAAGTTGGATTTCTAATTTCTAGTAGAGACGCAGGACTCTTAGTTCGACGTCTTCTCCAAAGGACAGGGAAATGAGATGTTTAGTCTACAACTCAAAAGTGTGGCATTAGAATGTTGATCTGACACAACCAAGCTTAGCTGCAGCTACTCCATGTAAAATGCTTTAGCCACTCGGCCACTCACCCCACACGTTTGAAAAGTTGAGATGCACACACATACCCGCATTTTTTTATAAGAACAATTCTATAAGAACACGAGCCTCAAATTTTGCCACAACTTAAGAACAAGCTAAGAACATGCTGGCCATTTCAAGGTCAATATAAGAATAATACGAAATAACCATGAGACTGACAAATAATAACAAAACAAGCAGATTGACAACACACAGATAATATCAGAAGTTTAAAAGAGTCAAACTTTTAAACAATACACACTAATGATAGCAAAAAGGCTTCCCAATCATTATAAAAGTAAGAACAATTTTAGAACGTTTCAGGCTGAAAATATAGGAACATTTAAAGATCAGCTAGCTTCAAACCAATTTTACTGGTTCTTATAAAAAAAGAGTGTACTATATATATGGTGACGTATACCTTATCTGGGCTGTGCTGCCCCCAGGTACCCAGTATGAATTGTGCTCAGGATCATTGGGTACTCGGCAGTAATACAGAGGAATTAGCATTATTTCATTGTTATGAAAGTGTGTTGATTTTTTTATTCATCAAAGACAATTAAAAACAAAAAGCAAAAACAAGATACATAAACTACGTGCCATCTGTAGTGGGAAAGCATAAATTGTCAGCGAGTTCCCGTTATGGATGACACTTACAATTTTGAAAATCAGGAATCAATTTAATACACATACACTCAATGGGACTTACGCTACAACATATAGACTCGCACACGGTACACATAAACATATACATTTACAGACATCTTTCTGCACCTACTTGTTGATTTAAAACTAGTGAAAAAATTAAAAGGCTATGAAATAATAGTTGCTTAATTCACATCAGCAAGAAGTTACAAGAGGACTTGAATTCAAGACATTTTGGTTTAAACTGCAGATATATATACTGGGTGTCCAAAAGAAATGCAAATATGTTACAAAATCTATTTTACACACCATTTTCCTATGTTTTAACCTGTTTTGATGTTTTTTGCCTTTCTTCAGCATTATAATCTTTACAATTCTACTCCTACCCTTGTGTCACCCCAGCAAACCCCTGCTCAACAAACGCAGAATGAAGATCTTATTAAAGTTTTGTACCCTAATCTTATTATTATTTTTGCAGATTCTAGGAACAAGGGATTGATAGCTGCATCTGTACAGACACAAAGTAAGTTTTTTTTCTTCAATTTTTATCTAGTTTGAATAAGGCCCCATTCACACGATATCACTGCACATCCGATACCACAAACAAAATAAGGTGGATTTTTTACTCTGTTAACAGGACACTCTAGATTATTCTTATTCCAGCTATTTGTACAATATCACGCTAGAGAACGTATGTGCAGTACCGTTGGGGTTTCAGTTGTGTGAAGGATAACATGAGTACTTCGGAGGTAATACCTAAGAATGCTAATGTTATCCCTCTACAGTACTGATGGTACCCCAGTGTACTGGTGATATCCCCCCTTAAGTACTGAATGTCATCCACAGAACTGATGGAATCCCTCCAATGTACTGATGGTATCCTCTACTGCAGTTACTGCTCTTGATGAAATGGCAATAGGCATAGTCTGAATATTTCATATCTGCGGTCAATATTTCAAGCTACAGTCGCCAGTTTTGGTTGCTACGGGTTGCTAGGAAGCCTATCTCTATCATGCATTGCTTGGTGAGATTAATGATCCTTTGTTGAATCGTTTATTAGTCTTGGAGATTTCCTTTTCATGTTGTTTATTCTAACATTAATTTGCAGTTCCAAGTCCGAATGTTGGAATGGATGCGCCAAGCTTCCCTTCTCCTGGTAAGATTATTATTGTCATCTATCTTACGCTAGCCGCACACGAGAGTATTTTACTTAAGCAAAGTGTCATTCGTGCCATTTTACGCAAGTTTGTTCAGTGTGCAGTGGTAAAGTTGCAAGCAATTTTGCTTTTCTATCAGAAGGCAAAATATCTAGCGTGTTTGATATTTTTTGGTATTCGTGCCATTTTGCTCACCGTTTGCGACGTCATAAGCAATTTGGCTCACGCATTTGAGAAATTTTGCTAGGCGCAAAGCGCACGGGCCAGTAACTATTAGTAGAAAAAGGTTACTCCGAAAAAAAACTAATTGATAAAATAGATAAGGAATAGTTTTTTCCGATGAAGAATGCTTGATTTGGAGGAAAGAGTGATTGTACTGGCAAGTCGTTAACGTGAAATGAGAGATCAAAAAGAAAACGATAGATAAACAAATGGCTTTTAAAATTAGACGCTGAAGATCCTGAAAAGTTTACACAATTTCATTCGCAATTTGTTATCAACTTTTTGCTGCAATTCGGTTCAACGAAGGGAGCTAGTGCATGCGCCTTGCCCCGATACGCTTAAGCAAAATGCTCACATGCGTGAGCCAAATTGCTTATGACGTCGCAAACGGTGAGCAAAATGGCACTAATGCCAAAAAATATCAAACACGCTAGATATTTTGCCTTCTGATAGAAAAGCAAAATTGCTTGCGACTTTACCACCGCACACTGAAGAAAATTGCCTAAGCAAAATGGCATGAATGACACTTTGCTAAAGTAAAATGCTCTCGTGTGCGGCTAGCATATATTATTGTCACCTCTCTGTTTCCGTTCTTCTTCGTTTTTGTGATATTGAAGCTAGCTGTTCACATTTCTATAATATTTAATCTTATGCTTTTAATGTAATATTGCTCTGGTCACTCCAATACTCCTTTTTGTTTTCAACTTCATTTAAGACCTTCATTCTAGACTAAAAGAAAGTCGTTAGGGATACCATAGTCGTTAAAGGGGAATGGTGTGGAAGCCTTTTGTTTCATTTCTTTGTCTTCATCTGAATGCTGAACTGGTCTTCGCCAAGCACAAGTTTTGTTTGGGGTCGTTAGAATATGAATGAAGGGAAAGTTTAACCATCGAATAAATATGTTCTCATATGGTTGATTTTAACCTGTTTTGATGTTTTTTGCCTTTCTTCATCATTATAATCTTTACAATTCTACTCCTACCCTCGTCTCACCCCAGCAAACCCCTGCTCAACAAACGCAGAATGAAGATCTTATTAAAGTTTTGTACCCTAATCTTATTATTATTTTTGCAGATTCTAGGAACAAGGGATTGATAGCTGCATCTGTACAGACACAAAGTAAGTTTTTTTTCTTCAATTTTTATCTAGTTTGAATAAGGCCCCATTCACACGATATCACTGCACATCCGATACCACAAACAAAATAAGGTGGATTTTTTACTCTGTTAACAGGACAGTCTGTTTTCACTTTTAGTAGGGGATTATTCTTAATCCAGCTATTTGTACAATATCACGCTAGAGAACGTATGTGCAGTACTGTTGGGGTTTCAGTGGTGTGAAGGATAACATGAGTACTTCGGAGGTAATACCTAAGAACAGGGGCGGCGCGCAGCATTTTCGAATAGGTATTCAGGATTTCGAAAAAAAATAAAAAAATTTGTTTGGGGTGGTACAATCCTCTCTAGAAAGTTTGGGCCATGCTCTGTGCAGCACTGCGCAGAAAATATTAATCAGTTGTTTTAAAGGCTTTGCTGGAAGGTTTCTTAAGAAAATTTTTAACGCAAATCGCAAATATCAGCGTAAGTTGAAGCCTGATTACAGCAGCAGGGCAGTAGGGCAGCGGCCCCTGCGACTCAAATGTCATTCTCAGCTCATATCGGCTTCAGGCCCATCAAGAGGAGCCACCAAAAGGCTGAGGTATTCGAAGTTGAACCTGAATATCTGCCGTAAAATTGAGCAATGTTGGCCAAAAAGTGCAATAACAAAATACTGATAACTAGCAGCTTGTTTGCATTGATTCTCATTGATTCAACAGTCTTTCGCTTACAATTTTAAAAAGTATTTTATCGCACATTTAATATTTCCGTGTATCTGAAATTGCTTATTTTTATCCCTTCCTATTCCTCAGACAACTCGAATTCGATAATTATATCGCTCATACAGGCTAGGCCAAGGCCAACAGAAAGACTTTGCTTGCTTTTTCATCCCTCCGTTGCCACCATATATTCATGGAAAACCACTCGTAGAATGGGCAGAGAGATTCACCAGTTATTTCCTGGCGTTTTATTTTGAGAAAAGGTACTGCCCTGAGCAAAATTCACAACAAGAGAGGTAAAGTTTGGGTATTCAGATCCAATCTGAATAGGTCGAAGCCAGAGCGCCCTTCAAAATGATAATCTGACACAATAGCGGTCTATTGTTGTCGACGTCATTACCTTTTGAGAAAACAAAGCCGATGTATTCAGAATTTTCTCGAATAGGTTGACCCGGGTGACATATTGGATGTCGAAATTTCTTTACTACAGCAATCATCACATCATCAGAATGGATTACAGAGTAAATATTTCTCTGTCTTTGAAATGAAGCCCAAAAGTACTTTCTGTTAAGGTGGATGTTCGATTCAAAATCAATCGAAAGAAAAGTCTTGAATAAAAATTCCGAAGTAAAAAAATGTTTTTTTTCATCGCTGGAAAAACAGGTATTTGTGAATACCTTGAATACCCCCCAGCGCCGCCCCTGCCTAAGAATGCTAATGTTATCCCTCTAGTACCCCAGTGTACTGGTGATATCCCCCTCCAGTACTGAATATCATCCACAGAACTGATGGAATCCCTCCAATGTACTGATGGTATCCTCTACTGCAGTCACTGCTCTTGATGAAATGGCAATAGGCATAGTCTGAATATTTCATATCTGCGGTCAATATTTCAAGCTGTAGTCGCCAGTTTTGGTTGCTACGGGTTGCTAGGAAGCCTATTTCTATCAGGCATTGCTTGGAGTGAAATTAATGATCCTTTAGTGAATCGTTTATTCGTCTTGGAGATTTCCTATTCAAGTAGTTTATTCTTACATCCATTTGCAGTTCCAAGTCCGACTGTTGGAATGGATGCGCCGAGCTTCCCTTCTCCTGGTAAGAGTATTATTGTCATCTATCTAGATAATTTTCATTACTCTGTTTCTGTTCTTATTCGTTTTTGTGAAATTGAAGCCAGCTATTTACATTTCTATGATATTTAATCTTCTGCTATTAATGTAATATTGCACTGGTCACTCCAATATTCCTTTCCATTTAAGACTTCTAGACCAAAAGAAAGTCGTTAGGGATACCATAGTCGTTAAAGGGGAATGGTGTGGAAGCCTTTGGTTTCATTTCTTTGTCTTCATCTGAATGCTGAACTGGTCTTCGCCGAGCACAAGTTTTGTTAGGAATCGTTAGAATTTGAATGAAGGGAAAGTTTAACCATCGAATGAATATGTTCTCATATGGTTGATTTTAAACTAAAATACTTCAAGCAATCAGCAAAAAAGAAATATTTGTGTTCAGGTGTTCAACCATATCAATTTAGAGGGAGCAATATCAATAACTAGACAAGAGGCTTGTGCGGGCTGACGGTTCGAAAATGTTAACAAAGACATGCAGCAGAAGGTTTCCAGACCATTCGTTCTAGTGACTATAGATAAACACCTCACATTAATTCACCACTCACCAAGCTCCTCAGTTCTTCACAGCATATGCTGACAGGACAGCAGTTTGTAGCTTTAGCACACCCAGTAAGTTTTAGCCTTGTTTTAGACATGTCTTCTTTCGAACTTGTTCTGTAGGGAGCAGCTTTAATAAGAAATTGGCTCTTTCGTTCTCAATAATATCCATGCTTTTTCTTCAAAAGCATTTTGATTCAGGGAATACAAATAGTGTAAAGAGATATTAAAGAGATAAGCTTTTACCAAATGTGGTACAAGACCCCCTGTTTTAGCCTTCCGGTTCAAACCGGTTTAACCTTGTTTAAACAGGGGGGGTTTGCACCGGATCAATAACACCTACCAACCCTGATAACCAATACACGATTTGATGCATCACTCTAAAAAGAAACTTGGATTCATTACACCGTTCGGATATGATAAATGCATCTTTTTTGTTTTCACTAAACCCATGTGTCAAATATTACCGAAGTTCAAAAGCAGGGCCCAAATAAATGCCTTTTTGAATAAGCTACGAAAGCTACTCTTCAACGGGGGCCTAGGACTGACACAATTATCATGTTTCATGCTAAATACAGTGGCGTAGATAGAAAATGTGTTAGGTGGAGCAAGGGTGAGACTTTTCCGACAGAAATTTTTCCCTTAGATCTCTGATGAACAGACCTCTGAAACAGGGGTTGCAGATTAGAAAATAAATTTAATTGTAAGGCATGTGATGTGTAAGGCTTTCAATTTCAAATCGATGTGAGCAACACTTACAATCTGTGTGTGAATTGAGTTGTATGTTAATTTTGAAAGGAAGATTTGAAATATCATCATCATTACACCCATACTTTTGGCATGAATTTTGCTGTATTTTCCCGATAAGAAATTTTCTGACAAACTGGCTATTTGGATCTACAGGGGGTATTCCACCCCTTCTGAGTCCCCTTTATCTACACCACTTGCTAAATACTGCACCATGTATCATGAGACATGTTTTTTTCAGTAATCGAAAGCTGCACGACGCCTCAAGCCCCTCTAATTGGTGAGTGGATTATTTTGAGATTCTTGAATTCTAGTCGACGATGAGGACCCATCCAGAGCTGAATCACCCATAGGTTATCGAAAAAGATGGTTTAGAAACCTATTTTTGTGCGTCTTTGTTTCACAATTGATGTTGCGCAGTACTTGAACGTGAATACCGTATGCCCTATCCTCTCTCTTTACTGTTAAAATTTTACATCTAAATATTGCCTACATAAATATGATGCTGAATATAATAAAATATTTTCTAAATAACGAATATGACTGGCTAGGGAACCAAAAGAAGACCCCTCCTGAGCCCCCTTTATCTACGCCACTGGCTAAATACTGCACCATGTATCATGAGACATGTTTTTTTCAGTAATCGAAAGCCACACGACGCTTCAAGCCCCTCTAATCGGTGAGTGGATTATTTTGAGATTCTTGAATTCTAGTCGACTCTTAGATTCGAGGTGGTAGGACTCGAACTCACGACCGCTCTTAGTTTCCGAGCTCGATCATTCGTTATGTTAGCCAGCATATTCATGCTGATTCCTCCTCCTCAACTATGATGGCTTCTCAGGAACAGTGCTGGGAAATTTGTGGGGAGGGGGCTGTAAGCTTTCATGAACCGAGCTAGTTTTTCCAGAATTAAATTTCTAGGATTTAATATAAATTCTCGTGGCGTGATTTAACCGACTAAATATCGAACTTTACCGAGTAAATTGCAGAACTCAATTCTTGAGGGGCTCTCACACCTCGTACACATCCCCATGGAACCGGCACTGTGGCTTCATGAGAATTCTCAAAAGCAACACTCCTGAATATGCTGGCAGGGATTGCTCCTGAAAAGTAAAAATGTCCTTATTTCCACGATGGTCCCCTCTCCTTATCGCGGACCGTCTTCCCTTGAATTCATTTGACTCTTTCTTCTCTAGCCCCTCACGACAAGATTGCTTTGGTGATTGGCAATCAGAATTACCAGAGGAGGGGATATAGGAATTTATCCTGCACTCTCAATGACGCTTTCGACATCGCCGTTGCGTTAAAGAGGCTCGGATTTAAGGTATGTTTACTACTTAACTGTAATATGTTACTCATAAGTTCCTGAGTGCTTGTTCGAATATTATCCCGGGTTTAGCTCTGACTCGAGTTGAAAAGAAGACAGAGGCTAAGTATCCTAGTCTAAATATACCCTAGTCCTACCATACCCTAATTCTATATGCCTTAACCCTATTTTCTCAAACCCTACACACTCCAGCCCTATATACTCTTAACCCCTTATATCCTAACCCTATAAACCCCAGCCCCACAGTATACACCCTAACTCAAAATGCCTTTAGCCCTATTTACTCTAGCCCTTTATACCCTAACCCTACAGTATATACCCTAATTCAAAATGCCTCTAACCCTATATACCCTAGCCCTTTATGTAATAGCCCTATATTAAGCCTACAGCATGTACCCTAGCTCTAAATATCCTATCCCCATATACCCTGAGCCCAAATACCGTAACCCTAAATTCCCCTAGCCCTAAATGCCCTAACCTTATATACCCCAATTCTTATACCGTTACCCTATATTCTAATTTCTTTATCCTCAAAAATACCGTAACCCTATACAAGGAGAACAATCATGTTTTGGCAAAGTTTATTTTTGATTCTGAACAAAAAAGGAAACTCCATTTGACATAAAGGGCATTAAGTATTTTTAATTAACTGGTTAATTACCTTGCTTATTTCACCACTGTATTTTGTAACGTTATATTTTTAGAATTATTTTCCATGTTTTTGTTAGTAAATATAACTTGTATTAATACAACGAAATGTATCTAGGCTTTTATAACCTAATACGTATTTGTAGTATAATATATAAGTTATTAGGCCCCTTTGTGGGCGATTAAATTTATGAAATGAAATGAAATGAAATGTGATATCATTTTATTTGAAGAAATTAAAAAATCTAAAATTTCTGTCGTATCCAGGTTCTCAGTTTAATGGATTTGACTCTCACAGAAATGCGAACGGCTATGCTGGCCTTTTGCCGTCTTTTAGGTGAGTAGGCCAGTTGGTTGATGTTTGAAACAAAGTTAATTGGTTTAAGGTAAAGCTTCAATTAAGTGCCAATTTGAATAGATGCCTTCCTCGAATAAGTATTTGCCCTATTGTGTAGCTAAATTATTAGATTAAGCGTGAACTCGTTCTCCTTTGGGTATAACAATTTTTCGGGTTTCGTTCCCTTTCCTGTAATGATATTCTCCTTTATTTTCGATTTTTCCTGCTGTATTGAAGTGTTGAACTGATCAAAGAATTGTTTCATTATCTTTGATCGCTACTGGATGGCATTCTCCACATTACTGATGGTATCACCCCACAATACTGAACATCCTCCAATGTACTGATGGTATCACCCACAATACTGAACATCCTCCAATGTACTGATGGTATCACCCCACAATACTGAACAACACACCAATGTACTGATGTTGCCCCACAATACTGAACATCCTCCAATGTATTGATGGTATCACCCCACAATACTGAACATCCTCCAATGTACTGATGGTATCCCCTCACAATACTGAACATCCTCCAATGTACTGATGGTATCACCCCACAATACTGAACATCCTCCAATGTACTGATGGTATCACCCCACAATGCTGAACATCCTCCAATGTACTGATGTTGCCACCCCACAATACTGAACATCCTCCAATGTACTGATGGTATCACCCCACAATACTGAACATCCTCCAATGTACTGATGGTATCACCCCACAATACTGAACATCCTCCAATGTACTGATGGTATCACCCCACAATGCTGAACATCCTCCAATGTACTGATGGTATCACCCCACAATACTGAACAACACACCAATGTACTGATGTTGCCCCACAATACTGAACATCCTCCAATGTATTGATGGTATCACCCCACAATACTGAACATCCTCCAATGTACTGATGGTATCCCCTCACAATACTGAACATCCTCCAATGTACTGATGGTATCACCCCACAATACTGAACATCCTCCAATGTACTGATGGTATCACCCCACAATGCTGAACATCCTCCAATGTACTGATGTTGCCACCCCACAATACTGAACATCCTCCAATGTACTGATGGTATCACCCCACAATACTGAACATCCTCCAATGTACTGATGGTATCACCCACAATACTGAACATCCTCCAATGTACTGATGGTATCACCCCACAATACTGAACAACACACCAATGTACTGATGTTGCCCCACAATACTGAACATCCTCCAATGTATTGATGGTATCACCCCACAATACTGAACATCCTCCAATGTACTGATGGTATCCCCTCACAATACTGAACATCCTCCAATGTACTGATGGTATCACCCCACAATACTGAACATCCTCCAATGTACTGATGGTATCACCCCACAATGCTGAACATCCTCCAATGTACTGATGTTGCCACCCCACAATACTGAACATCCTCCAATGTACTGATGGTATCACCCCACAATACTGAACATCCTCCAATGTACTGATGGTATCACCCACAATACTGAACATCCTCCAATGTACTGATGGTATCACCCCACAATACTGAACATCCTCCAATGTACTGATGGTATCACCCCACAATGCTGAACATCCTCCAATGTACTGATGGTATCCCCCCCACAATACTGAACAACACACCAATGTATTGATGTTGCCACCCCGCAATAATAATGATCTTCCACAATACTGTGAATCCTCGACAATACTTCACAAGTTACCCAGGATGGTACTACAGTAGAATCCCGATAACTCGAACAAGCAAGGGACGATCAAAATAATTCGAGTCAACGAATGTTCGAGTTATCGAGGCTCTTTTTAACATGAATAAGGCTCAAGGGGACTGCCAAATCTGTTCGAGTTAGCGAGAGTTCGAGTTATGGCATGTTCGAGTTATCGCATGTTCGAGTTATCGAGATTCTACTGTAATCTCATTAGTGTCAGGAACAAAGTATTAGTAGTTATTATTTTTCAGTATCTTCCTGATTTCCTTCACGATCTTACTGTTTTAATTGCTTTCTATTTCTTAGGACGTGGTATTTTCGCAGTCTTTTACTTCGCTGGACATGGCTATGAGATGGAGGGTGAGAACTATCTCCTTCCTGTCGATGCAAAATGCCACAACCCGAATCAGTCTATCAGAGCGCAGGAGTTTTTACAGGAGATGCAGAGTTGTGGGGCTCTGCTCAACCTAATGTTCCTCGACTGTTGCCGCTCAAAGTAAGTTCCACAGCCTGTTCAGCTCTCTTCTAAGGTGCAATTCACAACTGAAGCGGTACCATATGGCACGTTCTTCTCTAACAGCATTGTAAACCGTAGCCTAATACACCTTAGCCTTATATACCCTAGTCATATATAACCTAATCCAAAGTACCCTGACCATAGAAACCTTGGCCCTATATACCCTCAGCCTTTATTCTTCAGAGTTATAAACCCTAAACCTTAATACCCTAGCCCTTTAAACCTAACCGTATATTCCCTACCTAATAATGATAATATAATAACCTAAGTTAATAAAATTCGAATAGAGTTATTCAAAAATAAATCATGCTTTCTAAACGTTTCGATACAATCTTCATCAGTAACCTTTACTGATGAAGATTAAATCAAAACGTTTAGAAAGCATGATTTATTTTTGAATTACTCTACTTTCCTAGCCCTATTTACCCGAGCCTTATTTAGTAGCCCTATTAGCCTAGCTCTACAAAGCCCAGCCCTATAAAGCCTAGCCCTATGTAGCCTAGCCCTTTTACCGTAACCCTAACACTATATACTCTAACAATAATCAAACGTACCCTATGTACCCCAACCGTTACCCCATTTAACAACTTTGCAATCTTTGTGTCAAAATAAGGGACATCACATTTTACCAAATTATCATTCAGCTTTTTCTTTTATTCAGAACAACTGATTACGAGAGCCCAAAATGCCACCTAAAAAGAACAACAACGGGAAATACAATCATTGCCTATTCCTGGTAACTATTCACTTTTTTATCCATCCCCCTCCCCTCCCTCTTCTTTTACATCCCACTCTGTTCCCCTTTGCTTTCTTCTTTCAGGTTTGTAATCTCTATTTTCTGCTGAAGATCGTCCTTACAAATCTGTTATGAAAATTGTTTGAATGAATGAATATCAATCGTTGAATGTATACTAATTGATAGAAAAGAGACAAGAAACTACTCATTCATCTCGACAAGCCTGTTTCGTGGTTTCCCACTCATCAGGAGACGTTCTCAGGCTTGTCGAGATGAATGAGTAGTTTCTTGTCTCTTTTCTATCAATTAGTATATATCACGCTCTACTCTATGTATTGAGCACTCCCACGGAAAACCGACTTACAGACTTCGTAAATCGTTGAATGAATATGAATCGTTGCGATTTCGTAACAAATAGTTTTATTATCGTTGCGAATCGTTTCGTATTCCCTGCCAATAATTTCAAATACTTACCTAATCATTGGATCGTTTTGAAATCCTTTGAAACCGTCGAGCAATATCTCAGTAGGTTATTGTATGAAAATCGTTGCAAATTACTTCGTTCAAAATCTATTAGTGACTAAAGAACAAATAAGCAATGATACCCTCTCTTGATATTGTTTTTTATTCTTCTCCATAAAAATTGTCACCACATACTTCACTCTCAAATCAGATGGTTAGCTTAAAACGTGAAACATAATGGCTCTATAGAATGTGATCTTGACCTGTGGTATTTCTGTCCAGCCCTAGTACCTAGATTGCCATGTCTCTATCTTAATGAGTCCAGGCGTGCCACCAGGGATTACATTTCCAGCAAGGGCACGGCAGCCCTAATTCAATGTCCCTTCCTATTACTAATGAGAAAGCTATTTAGACCCAGTTCATAAGCCGTATTTCTGCCGCCGCGAATTAAATTGTTATTAAATGCGGCAGGCTCTTTCCGAAGTCTGTGTTTTGTTTCAGACGCCGAATTTAAATGACTTCTGTCGAAATAAATGTTGTCGGTCCCAGGTCCCTGTGTCTGCAGTCTCCTGCGCAGCTCTTGGCCATTTTCAATACTTTAACGAATAACATGCTTCTGAAGAATCGAAGAAGACGAGCTAGTCAGAAGAGATTCAGACACTTACTTCTGACCACTCTGCAAAGAGGAAAGGCAACATCAGGATCAGAAAACTATTGGCGGGCAAAAATCACACTTGTACGCATGCGTATTGGAATTTAGTAACTCTCGGATCAATGGAAATCAATAATAATTACAACTTTCTTTTAATTCGCTGCAGCAGAACAACGGCGGCTGAACTCAAGCCGCATTTCTACCGAAGTTATTATTTGGATGCAGGAGAGCTGCCACATTTCTACCGAATTAAATTGATAAATTCTTCTTTGGTTTCAGACGCCGTATTTCTGCCGCATTTAATTGACACTTAAACTTTTTTGACACTTAAACTTTTTTGACACTTAAACTTTTTTGGACTTATCAATTTAATTCGCTGCGGCAGAAATACCGCGTATGAACTGGGCCTTAGTCAGCACCTCAAAGGTCACCCACCCAGATTTTGGCCTCACACGACCGAGCTTGACTTCAGCTGCATATAGCAAGCTGCTTGCCACCCACCCCACTAACCGTCTACTGCCTTTGAAGCTACTCACTGTTTTGTTCTCTAGCCTCACCCAACATCGGGCTTTTGAAGAGCCACAGCAGAAGAATGGCGTCTATGCGAGACATCTTTTAAAGAATATTTACAGAGATGTGCGTATAGAAATCATATTGATGGATGTCAATACTGGTATGTTTCACTTTTATTCATTCTATTGAATCGTTCAACAGCAACAGAGACAAATTGTGAATATTGTAAATTTTTTACTGTACACAATCCAATGTAGTTCATGATTTACCGTCCCACTAAAATTATATCTCACACTCAAATTCTATCTCACACCTAAATTATATCTCACACTCAAATTATATCTCACACTCAAATTATATCTCACACTCAAATTATATCTCGCACTCAAATTATATCTCACACTAAAATTATATCTCTTTTACCATCACACTTTTGGGAACGCCCATGCATCTGCAGTACTGTGGGGGACATGTCGTCAGTTATGTGGGGGATACCATCAGTACGCTAGAGGGTATTCAGTACCATGGGGAGCCAATCAGTACTGTGGAAGATATCATCAGTACTATGGGGGGTGTTCAGTGCTGTAAAGGAATACCATCAGTACTGTGGGGGACAAAATCAGTACAGTAGAGGATATTCAGCACTGTAGAGGGAAACCAGAAGGTATTACCTGTAGGTATTACCTGCACAGTAATGAGGAAATCCCCCATAGTAATGAACACCCACCACTGTACTCCACAGACGTTCCCCAGGGCTGTTATGAACTCAATTATTCAGCTCTGGCGTGAAAAGTTTATTCAAAATAGGTTAAATGACAGCACCTCAGTACCATCACAAAAGTAACCTATAGACAAATAAATGGATTTAAAAAATAGATTTTAACATAAACTGCAAACTTGTTCTTCACTATTTTATTCTTTTTAGCTGTGATGAAGTCGCTGTCAGTTGATCAGCGACCTACGTTCGAGTCGGATGCTTACTACGACTGTCGCTTAACTGCCCCGACGACGCCAGAGCCTGACACGAATATTGTGAGAGAAAGACTGGAGCTTTGGGAGCAAGGCAGTGGTGAGTGCATTTCCATCTCATATTCTCATAAGTTACATCTCTCCAGGCTGAATCAACGCCAGCCTAGTCTGGATATTATCTCTACGGTGCTTGAGGTTTCCCTCCATGGTTTTGAATAACCTCCACAGTACTGGATGTTATCCCCTTCACAGTACTGAACACCTTCCTACTTGAACACAGTGCCGAATAGTATCCCCCACAGTGCTGATTGTATCCCACAGTACGCAACACTTTCCAAAGTGCTGGACGATATCCCCTAAAAGTATTGATGGTATCCCTCCACAGCACTGAACACTTTTTTACTGAACAAAGTGCTGAATGATTTCCCCCGCAGTACTGAATATCCTCAACAGTGTTGAATGGTATCCCTCCACAGTACTGATGTCCCTCCACAGTACTGTTTGTATCCCTCCACAGTGCTTAACATCCCTCGCTGTGCTGATTTTATCTCTCCATAGCAGGGGTGGGAAATATAGCAGACTAAGGCGCCAATGGTCCCGGAAATCTTTTTAGGGATCTTCAGAAAGAAGCAAAAAAAAGGGAAAAAGAAAGGGTTGAAAAAGAGACAAAGAATGGGAAAGATGGGAGAACACCAAATAAAATTTGAAAATTAGAAAGAATTATAGTTTCCATATAAAAAGCCTTGATCAGTGATTTTTAACCATGCATGTTTTGTTAATTTTTTCTATATGTTTGAAGAAATCATTTTCCAAATTTCCTACTGTCCCAGAAGATTAGATATTTGTCCACCCCTGCTCAACAGTACTGACCACATTCCTACAGAACAAAGTACCCAATGGTACCCCCAACAGTACTGATTGTATCCCTCCACACAGTACAGAACACCTTCTACAGTGCTGGACGATATCCCCTCAAAGAACTAAGCACCTTCCTATTGAACACATTGCTGAATGGTATCCCTCCACAGTACTGAATATCCTGCATCGTTCTGGTAACTGGTTTTGTATCCTGCCACTTCCTATCCGTACCCACAGTACTCAATAACCTTCCTCGAGTTGAGGCTGTCTATATGAATCTTAAAACTCTTTCCTATGATAAGGAGTTATCCACCAAAGGAAATTTTTCCACTGCATTGCCAATGAGGAGGGAGGGGTAGGCTAAAGAATTCATGAAGATTGTTTCGGAGCACGACCCTTTGAACAACGGTTGAGTTATCTAACCACTCGGCTATCCCACCCCATATTTTTCATAATTTTTTTCATTTTAATTAGCCTATAAGCTCTATTGAACCCCCGGGGGTTTATTCAATCTATGAGGTTCTATAAGGAGGCATATTTGAGGGGGTGCTTTTCAAAGAGGGTTTGAAGAAGAGATTCTTCCGTCTCAAGGATGTGAATTTGAGAATTCGCAATATTAGGATGGAATAAATCTATTTGCCATTCCTAACTCATCACATTTTACTCTGTAGTCTTTCCTGTTCGAAGAGGGGAGTACAAAAGGGAGAGGGGGTGCGATAGAGCTTTCACACCATCTGTGTCTTCTTGCAGTGTTTCCAATGCCAAGGGATATCACATTTGACGAGTACGACATTACGTTGCGATTCACCCCCGGATTCAGCAACATCATGATGGTAGATGTCAGCGCAAGAAACACCTCCAACGAACTTCTCGAAAACTTGAAGTTCAAGATAGAATCTTACTCGGTAAGTCTTCAGGCTGAAACTTAAAAAAATCTCAATACACCTCCTGATTACCCCAAGCCGAGATGGGGGTATACTCCCCATATAGTAAGTTGCGGGGGTCAGATCTATTTTTGGATTTAGGAAAAAATGCCTAGTATAACTTCGAGTACGCTATTTCGTGTATAACAGAAGCAAATTTACTAAAGAAGATTTACTTGAGGAGAAGCAGGATTTTGAAAATAGCGCTCTAGAGTACGAATCTAGAGGTCGTGGGTTCGAGTCCTACTCGGGTCATTTTCATTCTCACAAATTATCTCGATTGATTTTCCAAATCCTGCTTCCCCTCAAGTTTACTCCTGCAACTCTATCCAGTGATGGGACTGCAATGGTCTCCCTGGTGTGAGAAAGTCGTCGCCGGCAGGTCCAGTGTAGTGTCAAATAGCCCGGATAGGTTCGTCTCTGCATTTGGTGAGTGGTGGTGAAATTTGTGTGAATGAAATGGCCTGGGTTTCTCGAACCCCCGGTGCGCAGTGGTAGCACTCTAGAGTTCGAATCTAGAGGTCATGGGTTCGAGTCCTACTCGGGTCATTTTCATTCTCACAAATTATCTCGAAAGAAGATTTAATCGAAACGGTTGAAGCATGTTTTATTTTTGCACTGCTCTCTACATGTTTAATAAACTTTGGAAATTTAGCTCCCGTATTATTGTTATCGTGTATAACTAGTAATTGTTTGGTGGTATATCCTGACAAGATCTGATTCATCAGTCCTGAACTGAGTGTTTCTCTTGCAATGCATGGTTTAAACAAATACATGTACAGGCAATGCACCTTTACTAAGCTCAATGAGTAGTAGATGATAATGGTGGATTGAATCTAAACAAACAAATCTCCCTGGTATCCTTTGGTATCATTTCATCTGTATTAGTAAGTATATTTTTGGGGGTAAAATCTGCATAATTTAGTATATTTTGTAGTTTCCAAAGAGAAGCTGTGTCTAACCCCTTGCCACTTAGAAGTACACCCCTCAAGGTACGAACATTTCGCCGGAAGAGACTTTCGTGAGATGGTGATTTTGTGCTTTTGGCATAAAATCGTAAATATTTGAGTTGCGAAACTTCTAAAAATGCATGATTCCTCCGTCAAGAGTTTTGATAAAAGGTTAACATAGTTTCAGTAGAACAGTTTTTGATTGGTGCAAAACTCGAAGATGGTAAGGAAAATTGGAAGCATAGCGAAAAATTGACCACTGAGAACGATATCTAAATGATACCAAATTGATATTAGAATGATACCTAATGAATCATTTTACCGATATTTGGATAGAAATCCCTTTCTGAACAACACATCATGCCGAGGCTAGAGTTGTTTGGACATGCATTTGAAAAGAATTGTAGTGAATTTGAAAATAGTCACTCTACAATATAAACAATAGTGTCCTTCTTCACATTTTAGCCATTACTGATAGAGCAGGAGAGCAGAACGATCAACCTAAGACCTGCAGAAGTAGCCGAACTAGGGGAATTCAAAATCTACAATTTGCAAAAACTTTGCGTAAGTCATTTTACATTGTTTCGTTTCCATTTATTCGAAAAGGGTTGATACATTCAGTGAATGCCTAAACTTTCTGAAAATTCTATACTGCGAGGGACCATTTGATGCGAAGAAGTAAGTTTACCCGCAGAGGTCAATGCGAAGGAGCCATTGAGGTTGAGTATAAAATATTGCGCTACTAGCTGGGTTTTGGGTAGGGTGACGGTTGCAGTGTTTTGGCTAGAATTGAGGATAGGAAATGGGTTAGAGCTAGGGGAAAAATCAGATTCTTTTTATTACAGAACGAAAGTGTATTCATCGTGATGGAGTTTGTTACCAAAGACGCCAGTCAGTTACGGAAAATGGACATGGGCACACCATTGATTGCGGGCATAACCAGCAAGTTCCACGAATGGATTAAGGACCGGAGGTACAAGACGCCCTCGGGTGCGACGGCGTCCTGGATCTAGACCTCCGCAGGCCATGCTCATTGTAGGATGTGAATCACATCGGATTATTGTTCCTGTCACCGGAATATGATACGAATCTCCCTTGTACATCTACAAGACAGCCTGCTCTTCCAACAGAGTTGTCGATTTCTGCCACAATTTTTAGTATGCATAGCTTTGCAAATCTGCTCACCTGCAATAAAATGGAGCATACGAAACGGACAAGCACGTCTTCAATTGTCAACACGCATTGTTAGTTCGCGCGGTATTCTTGATCGTTGTGGGTCATGCTGAAAACTATTCAATATTCTTGCTTGCTGTATGCCATGCCTAAACTATGCGGTAATCATTGTTCATTAAGGGACATTAGATTGTAAAAGGACAAAAACACATAGAGTCCCCAAAATAGGCTGTAATAGTAGCAGAAAACATAGAATCATAAAAGTGCCAAAAATGTGTTTCCAAAACCTAGCAAGAGAATCGTTAGTCCCGTGTTTCTTGGTCAAAATTGGCCAAAAATAAATGATTCCTATCTGCAGTGGGAGCAATATCGGACTGCTTTAACACCAAAAAAGTTAAAAGCACCCAAATTAGGTTGAAATAGCACAAGAAAATACAACATTTCCAGAAGGTCTCCCAAAACTGGGCAAGAAAATCGTTAGTCCTATGCTCTTTGGTTAAATGGACCAAACATTTATTATTCCAAATAATTTCTAGATCCACGTTGGGAGTAATATTGGACTGTTATAACACCAAAAACACTTTTTGTTAATTTTGACGGAAACCATTGGCCAACCAAAAGGCTTTTTTCTAACTTTTAGCTGATTTAGAAGGAAATTTGTTGGTGATTTTATGAGTTTTCTAAGGCTGTTATAGCCTTATATTACTCCGTGAACAGTCCTAGGTAGATTAAAAGCATATTGGAAACCATTTATTTGGGGCAAATTTTGACCAAAAAACCATGAGCTAACCATCGCGCTTTTTCCTAATTTTGGGCTGATTTTAAAGGAAAATTCTATTTATGATTTTATGCATCTTTTACGGCTATAAGAGCCTAATATTGCTCCCTGGCTATGTGATGGTTTTGTTAAAACTTTATTTAGTAACATCGACTTTTGGTTCATTTAATAATGCATATTTCACTAAAATGACAATTTTGGTGAGTAACTAGTTTATTTGGCTGCTTCTCCTAGCGCCGAAGGATTTTCTTATTCATTATTGTTCTTTTCCCAGTCGAAATCTCGGAAGGGGATGTTTCATGCCTGCTTCAAGCGTGCAGTAGAGGCACGAAAGGTGGCATGTGTGTTGATTAATTCATACCATGACTGATTTAGAATGTCTCATTATTGTGCCCCTCAGGGGTTGAAATGTCAATGCAAACACTCAACTTTGTTATTTTCATCCTGAATAACTTGAAATACAGGTCGTAGGGGTGTTGGGGTCTGGGGCACTCCCGAAGTTGGGTGTGGTCAGTGTAATGCATTTACGGTTTAAAACATCCCGTTTTAAGGAGATTAGCAATACAATCTGGGTAAATTACAATACATTATTTGGTTTTATTGATTTTTAACAATAGAGAGCAATAGAAAATTTTAGGAAATTTATTTTTGACATGTAATGAAAATGAATGATATTTGTATTGAATTTGACGATTATATGAGCATATATGAACCTAAAAAAGTTGCATTTTGATAGTATCCTAACAATGTTCTAAGAACCCTCTTGCATTTTTCCTTTTTTGATCAATGATTGCTTGTTAGTTTTGCACCCCTTCCTTGCCTACCACACTCCGAATAGGAACAGCCATATTTCCCTCATAAAAACACATAAATAGATAAAGTTTGAAAATACGACTTTTTCATGAGTGATAGTAGCAATAGACACATAAATATATAGAAGATAAAGAGAATCAGGATTCCAGTTTTAATGGGGCCTGTTCGGGGGGGGGGCAATATTAGGCTAGAATAGCTTTTTAAAACATATTCAATCACCAACAAAATTTCTTTCAAAATCAGTTAAAAATACGAAAAAAGCCTGATGGTTAGCCCATGGCTTTTGGTCGAAATTGATCAAAAATGAATGGTCCCTTATAGGCTTTAAATCCACTTAGAACTATTCAGGGATCAATATCAGGCTATTACAGCCTTAGAAAGCGCAGAAAATCGCCAAAACACTTTACTTGAAAATCAGCAAAAACATTGGGAAAAAGCCTGGTGGTTAGCCCATCGTTTTTGGTCAAAATTGACCCAAAATAAATGGTTCCTAATAGGCTTTAAATCCACTCAGAACTGTTCAGGGATCAATATTAGTCCACAATAGCCTTAGAAAACGAACAAAGTCATCAAAAAAATTTCCCCCAAAATCAGCAAAAAATTGGGGAAAAGCCTGGTGGTTGGCCCATCGTTTTTTGTCAAAATTGACCCAAAAAAGTTCCTTTTAGCCTTTTAATCCATTCAGGACTGTTCAGGGATCAATATTAGGCCACAATAGCCTTAGAAAACTAACAAAATCATCAATAAGTTTTCCTTGAAAATCAACCAAGAATTGGAAAAAAGCCTGATGGTTAGCCCACCGTTTTTGGTCAAAATTGGCCCACGCACTGTAAGTTCATGTGCGATGACAATGCTTTCACTTTGAAGGAAATTCCCTTTTAAAGAGAAATGACAGTGCATTCACCATAATTTACCGTAGTTGGAGTCCTTGTAAGGTAAGACTTTTCATTTCCTAAAGCTATAATATTTTGAAAAAAATGATACAAATATCCCTCTCTTGAATGGCCTAGTGGAGTGGACTAAGCTTAAATCTTAGTGTTCCGACCTCTGTCCTTTTCCTCGTAATGTAAGACTTTTGATTTGTAATGTTTGGTAAAAGTGATACAAAGTTATACCTCTTTTATCAATAAAGCTCGGGTGGCCTAGTGGACTAAGCGAGTGGTTGTAAATGTTTGGAACACGGATCGATTCTTCGATTAGTTAGATTTTTTATTTCTAAATATTAAGGCTTTTATACGACCTGAAAACGTACACAATTTATGACTGTGGTTTAACTTAGAATGAAATTTCTTCCTTGAAAAAAACTGGCACTTTCGAAGAAAAAAGAGGGAAACGAAATTGATTAACATAACAGCCCTTTACTGGGTGTATAGCTTACTTTCAATTCTAAAGAGAATTGGCTGTGCTTTCCTCGTAAGGTAAGATCTTTGATTTTTAAGATTCGCAATGCTTGATGAAATTGATATAAAAGTAAAAACTCTATCATGAAGACTGCTTGAATGACTTATGATTAATGGGCACTTAGTTTGACTCATCGTAAGGTAATACTTCTAATCTCTAAGATTTATAATATATGGTAAAAACGATACAAAAGTAAAACCATTATCATTAGGAATGCTCATTTGGCCAAGTGGACAAATCCATGGACCGAAGAAGTTTGGTCAGTAGTTCGACTCCTTGCAAGGTAAGACTTTTCATTTCTAAGATTTATAATGATTGGTAAAAATGATATAAAAGTAATACCTGTCTCAATAAGAAAGCTCGGGTGGCCGAGTGGACAGAGCCATGGACTTCAAATGTTCAGACCGTCGTTCGACTCCTCGTAAGGTAAAACTTTTCATTTCTAAGATTTAAAATGTTTGGTAAAAATGATACAAAAGTAAAACCTGTCTCATCAAGAAAGCTTGGGTGGCCGAGTGGACAAAGCAATGGACTTCAGATGTTCTGACCGTAGTTCGACTCCTCGTAAGGTAAGAATTTTGATTTGAAAACTCTCAATCAAAGATGATATCAACTTCATCACTCTCCTGACGGCGGCAGGGATGGCCGAGTGGATAAGTCACTCGAACAGTGATCAAAGAGTCGTGGGATCGAAACCAGCAGTCGGAAGAAAGGGTGAGTCGGAAGGTAAGGAGGAAAATAGGTGAGTCGGAAGGTAAGGTAAGGTAAGGTAAGTCAAAGAAAGTGAGTCCGGGAATGAGGAAATGGAGTGAGTCGGAGTTGGAGGAGAAAAGGTGAGTCTAAGATGGGAAATTGAAGCAAGGAAGAAAAGGTAAGTCATAGTAATAGATTATTTTTTATGTTAATTAAAGCTCAACTCAATTAAAATTCCTCTCCCTCCCTCCGACTCGCTTTCTTCTTCTCTTTCTTCCGACTCCCCTCCTTCTACTCACCTTTTCTCCTCCGACTCACCCCATTTCCTCATTCCCGACTTACCTTCTTTGACTTACCTTACCTTTCCTTCCGACTCACCTTTTTTCCTCCTTCTCCAACTCACCCTTTCTTCCGACTGCTGGTTTCGATCCCACGACTCTTCGATCACTGTTCGAGTGACTTATCCACTCGGCCATCCCTGCCGCCGGCAGGAGAGTGATGAAGTTGATATCATCTTTGATTGAGAGTTTTCAAATCAAAATTCTTACCTTATGGGGAGTCGAACTACGGTCAGAACATCTGAAGTACATGGCTTTGTCCACTCGGCCACCCAAGCTTTCTTGATGAGACAGGTTTTACTTTTATATCATTTTTACCAAACATTTTAAATCTTAGAAATGAAAAGTGTTACCTTACGAGGAGTCGAACTACAGTCAGGACATCCGAAGTCCATGGCTTTGTCCACTCGGCCACCCAAGCTGTCTTGATGAGATAGGTTTTACTTTTGTATCATTTTTACCAAACATTTTAAATCTTAGAAACTAAAAGTGTTACCTTACGAGGAGTCGAACTACAGTCACGACATCTGAAGTCCATGGCTTACACCTCTAGGCAACCTGAGCATTCCTAATGAGAGAGGTATTACTCTTATATAATTGTTGACAAACATAATGAATCTTAGAAATTAGAAGTCTTACCTTACGATCAGTCAAACTAAGTGTCCAGTAATTATAGGTTATTCAAGCTATCTCCATGATAGAGGCATTACTTTTGTATCAAACATTGTCAATCTTAGAAATCAAAGGTCTTACCCTACGAGGTAAGCACGGCCATTTCTCTTTAGAATTGAAAGTAAGCTATAGATCCAGAAGGGCTATTATGTAAATAAATTTCGGTTCGGTCTTTTTCCTTCGAACGAGCCAGTTTTTCTTTGCAAGAAATTTTCTTCTAAGTTAAACCATTGCCATAAATTGTGTACGTTTTCAGGTTCTATAAAAGCATTAATGTTTAGAAATCAAAAGCGTTGCCAATCGAAGAATCAATCTGTGGTCCAAACGTCTATTGCACTTAGCTTACTCCACTCGGCCATCCGAGCTTTAGTAATATTATAGGTTTTACTTTGCATCACTTTTACCAAACATCATAAATCGTGGAAATCGAAAGTCTTACCTTACGTGGAATCGAACTACGATCAAAATAAACAAAGCCCTCGGCTTGAAGCACTCGCCCATCCCTATCTTAACTCTCTTAATGACAGCAGATTTACCTTTTGTATCATTTTTACCAAAAATCATAGAAATAGGAAATAAAAAGTCTTACCTTAAAAGGACTTGAACTACGGTTTGTCTGATTGGACTCTTTGCCTTACTCAGCCCGGCCATCCAAGCTTTCCTGACGAAAGTGGTATAACTTTGTTTCACTTTTACCGGACATTATAAATCATAGAAATCAAAAGTCTTACCTCACAAAGAGTCGAACTACGGTCCCTAAATTTAGAGCCCATGGTTTGTTCACTCGGCCACCCGAGCTTTCTTAATGAGACAGGTTTTACTTTTATATCATTTTTACCAAACATTTTAAATCTTAGAAATGAAAAGTGTTACCTTACGAGGAGTCGAACAGCGACCAAAAATAACGAAAGCCCATGGCTGAATCCAGTCGCCCACAAGCTTCCCTGATGAGAGGTATTAGCTACTCTTGAATCATTTTTAACAAATATTTTAAATCAAAAGTTTTGTCTTTAGACTTACAAGTCTCTAACCCTCGACAATGCAATTGCAACTAGGAAGGAATCGCATTTATCAAAGCATTTTAACCTATTTGAAAAATAAAAGATATTTTAAACAAAAAAAGAAAAATATTCAGAACATACTCAAACTAGAGCCATTGGGAATCTCACTGTCGAAACGAAATCACTGTTATTTATCTTTAAAGGGAAATTTCCTGTTAAGTGAAAATACTATAGTTTCTCTTTTAAGAGAAATTCCCTTCCAAGTTTGAGCAGTATCATTTATATTTCCAAGGAAATTTCCTTCTAAGTGAAAGCACTGTCATTTCTCTTTAACAACATAATCTTTTGAAGCAAAAACCATGGATTAACCAAATTACTTTTTTCCCATTATTGGCTGATTTTATTCTTCAATTCCACTGGGCACTGGAGCTCAAAGCTGTGACTACATAACTTTGAATACCCTTGCAGGCAATTTGGGTTTTTTATCTAAGGTTGTCTAGGAAAAATATCATGGAAAGGCTTTAACAGGAAATTTGAGGGAAAGGATGAGGAAATCTTCAAAAAGGAAGGCAGAGTCATGGAAATTTCATTGACACAGTGAAAGGGACTTTGAGGAAGAAAGCCCTGGATATTCCATAAACTCTGTATATGCTTCAAAGCCGTAAATTCTGCATAAATTTCAGTAAAATTCGTATAAATTCGATAAAATCCATGAAAGCGCATAAATCCCGTGCTTTTTAGTAGTAATTTGCAAAAAATAAATCTTTTTCAAATTGGTTTACATTTTTACATCAACCGATTTTACCTGAAAACGCCGAAAACGTACATAATTGTTAACACTTCTTTCACTCGGACGGAAATTTTCTCCTAGAAAAAACTGGCTCTTACGAAGGGAAAAAGGAAATTAAATTTGTTCATATTACAAACAAATATGACTCCCTTACAGGATCTAAAGCTTATTTGGACACATTTTTTTCTTTTAAATTAAAACCAAAAACTATGGACTAACCAATCATTATACTTTTACCAATTTTGGGCCGATTAATCTTCGAATTTAACAGGGTATCGGAGCACAAAAACTATGGCTACAAAACTTGGCACACACTTACAAAGCAACTCAAGTTTTTATCTGATGTTTTCTGAGAAAAACATCACGTAAAGAATTTAAAAATAAGTTTGAAGGATAGGGTATTTTTTCCAAATAGGCTTTTTATCTACTCAGAACTATTTAGGTAGCAATATCAGGTTCAAATAGAAAACGCATTAAATCACCATAAACGTTTTCCTTCAAAATCAGCCATAATATTTGTAAAAGTCATAGAAAAGTAGTACCTCTCACTTCAAGAAAGCTTGGATGGCCGAGTGGACTAAGCCAAGGTGTATTATTGCATCGACCGTACTACAATGTCACCATCAGGATTTTTTTAATTTAGAGCTAATTTTCAAGAAAATTGTTTTGGTGATTTCATTAGTTTTCTTTACAGCTATCATAGTCTAATGTTGCTCCTTGAATATTGCCGAGTAGATTAAATGCTTATTTTCAACCATTTATGTTCGACCAATTATGACCAAAAAACTATTCGCCTTTCACCTAACTCTTGACAGATTTTGAAGGAACATGCTTTTAGGTCATTATTATTTTCTGTTACGATCATAAACAGTAATATTGAATAATTTGCATTGAACCTGATGAATTTGTCAAGTGGAAGACAAAGTCCGGATTTTCCTCTTCTGTTTCGCGTGACCATTATACCACCAACCATCCTCAATCTTGTGAAAAAGCTGAGAAGAAATACATTAATTCTTAATCAGGCCACGGCCTAACATGGGAAAACATATTCTCACAAGTTAGCTAAAACAATGATTCATCAGCTACTGAACCTGCACAGGCGAAAGCGATAACCAATGTCCTAAATCAGGACAAGATACATATAATTGTAATAATCTGTGACTTCGGTTTGCGAATGTATTAGAAACCTGTAGGTAACTCTTTGCAGTGTACAAGAGCCTATGCAAGCTTTTTGAAGAGACGTCATCCTAATCTTAATAAATTGAAGCTTGAAGAGAACTTTTCAAATATTAAGGGGTAATTCTAATCCCCTGAAACAATAGTCAACCAATCGCTCCCCTAAAAACTCTGTTCCAACTGTAGAGGTGTTCCCCATCAGTAGCAGCAAGAAATTCACAACAAGGAGTTTAACTACAAACTATCTGATTCGATTGCGTTGCGACAACCAACCACGAACGCATTTTCCAACACTACACACACATATATATATTTAAAAGGAATCCTCTTAAAGAAAAGCAAAGACTCGTTGCAGCGCTGACAAGTCAAAATAGGGAAATTTCGATTTTAGTTGAAAACGAGATGAAAATAAGCAATTGCCAACAAGCTCAGTCTTTAGCGATAAACTTGCCTCATGATCCCTTTCATTTCAGCTCTTTGGTTATTTTACCTCCAAAAAAGATTTCAGAATCACTTCATTTGAAGCCAAAAAAGACTCGTTAAATATGGTAAAAGACAAACCTTAGTTTTCCATTTGATTCCCGAAGCAGATCTTTGTTTTTCTTCTGCTCTTTGCCTTTCTTCAAGCTATAGGCCAAAAAAATCAAATGACGTATTTTCAATGAAAATCGCGTACAGATTTACCTATCCTAAAAATAACCCTGATCCATACCCTATCCCAAACAGTAACCCTGCCCTAAAAGTAACACTGACCCTTACAATAACTCTTACTCTAGCTGTAACCCTGCCCTAAAAGTAACACTGACCCTTACAATAACTCTTACTCTAGCTGTAACCCGGCCCTAAAAGTAACACTGACCCTTACAATGACTAACTCTAGCTCTAACCCTGCCCTAAAAGTAACACTGACCCTTACAATGACTAACTCTAGCTGTAACCCGGCCCTAAAAGTAACACTGACCCTTACAATAACTCTTACTCTAGCTGTAACCCTGCCCTAAAAGTAACACGGACCCTTACAATGACTAACTCTAGCTGTAACCCGGCCCTAAAAGTAACACGGACCCTTACAATGACTAACTCTAGCTCTAACCCTGCCCTAAAAGTAATACGGACCCTTATAATAACTCTTTCTCTAGCTCCAACCCTAGCCCTCATAGTTAACTTAACTCTAAACCTAGCCCTTACCCTAACCCTAAATCTAGACAGCAATTCAGATCCTAAAAGTAACACTAACCCTAATAATAACCCCACATCTAGCTTTTACCTTAGTCCTCACAGTAATCCTAACCTTGACAGTAACGCTAATCCTAAAAGTAACACTTAACCTAACAATAACCCTGATCCATACCCTATCCCAAACAGTAACCCTGCCCTAAAAGTAACACTGACCCTTACAATAATTGTAACTCTAGCTCTAACCCTGCCCTAAAAGTAACACTGACCTTTACAATAACTGTAACTCTAGCTCTAACCCTGCCCTAAAAGTAACACTGACCTTTACAATAACTGTAACTCTAGCTCTAACCCTGCCCTAAAAGTAACACGGACCCTTACAATAACTCTAACTCTAGCTCTAACCCTAGCCCTCATAGTTAACTTAACTCTAAACCTAGCCCTAACCCTAACCCTAAATCTAGACAGCAATTCAGATCCTAAAAGAAACACTAACCCTAATAATAACCCTAACTCATAACCTAACCCACACAGTAACGCTAACTCTAGTTTTAACTCTAGTCCTAACAGTAACTGTAACCTTGAAAGTAACAATAACCCCAATTAACCCTAAATTGTTACATAATCAATTAAGAGACAATAATTAATTTGTTTAATTTGAGTGTTATTTGACGAGGCATTGTAAGTCTCATAAGGATCCTCAAATTGACGAGAAAAGATGTGCTTCCGGCGTGCTGAGCGGCGTTGCCTCTAAATATAATGCCTCTAAATATTTTCCCAGGGGGAAACCCCCTGACAGCCATATTTTAGCAGCCCGTTTATGTGTCAGTCATACTTTACCCTGGCTTCACCCCTGCAAACGTTTAATTTTGTTTAAAATCGTCTCTTGATCGTTGCGAATTATTGAAACTTGTTTCAAAATCGTTGTGATGTCAGATTCAGCATGAGACCAGCATATGTTGATGTCCAAAAAAACGTAAAAAGATAATAATAATGAAAGTGCCAGGTATAAGAACGAACTGACCTTGTGTTTAGCGGCGGTTGCTAGTTCAAGATCATTATTTTTCAACGCCATTGTGACATCACTCCATAGTCTTTTGAAAAGAAATAGAAATTGTCAAATGCGGCAATTTCGATATTGAACTGCAATTATTGCAAAAATACTCGAGAGGTATTCACAAATACTTAATTCCCCTCCCATACAGGTCTATATTGTCTGAACCCTTCAAAATAAGGAATTTCACAGCTCCAGACAAATTTCAGGGCTCCTTCACTTGACGCTAATCGGGTCTCTGAATCAAATCCTTATAAGATGCATAATATATATAATATTTGTAATTTATCTCGGATAGAGCGTGTCTATCCTGGCTAAAGTAAGTGGCATATGCATGGCTAAAAAGTGGGCTAGTAAAAATATATCTACTAAATATATATACTAATCAGGTAAAAATATTATTGCTTTTTTTACAAAAATTTCAAGGGTGATCCTTCGGAAAGTTGTAGGGTCCGGACGCCCTTACCCGTTCCCCTTGTGCACACCACAAGCTATATAGCTCAATACACGTATAGTATAGTGCAAATCATGTAGTAGTACTACTATAGGGTCATTCCATGTCAAATCAACCAGTTTGAAAATGAAATTTTACAACATTTTCTCACATTTTATTGATTGTTTACCATATGAAACCAATCCATGAAAGTATCTCAAATCCAAAATTTCAGGTCGCTAGGTGGTCTGTGGGCTGAGATATGGCATGGGGAACTTTTTCCCAAAACGGCCCGATCCGCAACTCCCCGAAGAGAAAAAAGGTTATAATATTTCTGTTATCCAACACACAGGGGTCAGTGAGGGCTCATTTTAAAGGAAATTTCGAGAGCACTCTGATTAGAACAATTATATAATTATCACTTATACATGGGGTGAGGTATCTTATAAAAACAATTTTTTTCTTCATGGCGTCCCAGCCAATTAGTACCTTCCCCCCAAGAGTAAACTTTTAATTTAAATTGCTCCCCAGGATGTGTGTAATTGTTTTTACAAAATCTAGGATGGGCCCTTAATGGGTTTCTTAGTTACAGGCAAAATTGTGATGATGGGTCAAAATCTTATTGAGAAGTTTCTTTGACATTCAAATACACTATAAATTATCCATGATTTCAATCCATTGTTGGTTGCCTGTTTTGATATTATTGCTGAATAACAAGTCAAAAGGAAGCAAGATATCAAGTTAGTATCAAATAAACAACTTAAGATGAATAGGTATTATTTACTCTCTGATGTCATATCGTTTCCTTGCAAAGGAAAGGAAGATAATCCCTCAATTTGAAACATGTTCAATAGCTGAAACATTTTCGGAAACATTGGCTTACAGATTAATAATTACAGGAAACGTTAGTAAAGTGATACTTTTAACAAGGTGGGTTTATAAAGGTTTTTAATCTCAAACGCTGGTCAGTCATTTCACTTTAATTGCAATAGTTAGTTGTTCGAAAATGGAAAGTTCTGATATAATCTCTTGCGACATTGGTGTGTATCTAGGAGAGTCCTGTGATGTTGAATCAAATGAAGAGTCTTATGAGCCGTCTCTTGATGAAGGAGAGGTATTGAAATTACGAACAGGATCTGAATCAGTATCTACAATTTGCCAGTTTCACAGAAGAATCTATCTCACACAGTACACTAATCATCAACGTTCATGTTGTGATCCATTTTCAAGACACGGAGCAAAGAGAGCAACAAGAAGTTTGCGTGAAATTAGCCTTTTGTATGCTAAAGAACACTCTGATTTAATTCTTATTCCTGGAAAAAAGATTTGCACACCATGCCGTAAAAAAATAAGTCAAGGTCAAGCTTCTCATCAAGCTGATTCTGAAGAAGAAAATGGAAATACGATGTTGGATGCTGTTCCATCAGAGCAATCACAAGAATTTGAAGCCTTTGAATTTGAATCTCCAACTGCTGACATCTCTTTAGTGAATGAGTCCTTGTCTAGCTTGGGAGAGTCACCATTAGATGCAAGAAAACTCACCCAGAAGCGTTATCCTGAAGATAAACTAACAAGAATAAACGATACTTTGCGGAAAAAACTAAGAATGACGACTAAATCTGCACAACCCCAAACAGAAGAATCCGAGCTCATGAAAATTAAGAAAGAGCACAGCGAAATGATCAGCCAACTAAAAGATAAATTTCATGAAACTACCAAAAGAAGCGAGCAAATGCAAATTTTAACAGTTCTTCCTGAAAGTTGGAGTATCAACGAGATCTCTGAAGAATTCCGTGTTTCCAATTATATGGCAAGGGCAGTGAAAAAGTTAGTTAAAGAAAAGGGCGTGTTTTCTAGCCCAAATCCAAGGCCGGGTCGACCTCTGTCTGATTCAATGATAAAGGAGATAACAAATTTTTATGCCAGTGACGAAATTAGCCGACTGATGCCAGGTAAAAAGGACTGTGTCTCTGTAATTGTGGAAGGGAAAAGGGAAAAAATTCAGAAGAGACTCATACTGTGTAATTTAAAAGAATGTTATGAGAAATTTAAGGAGCAGTGCGGAATAAAGATAGGATTCTCGAAGTTTGCTTCATTACGCCCTAAGAATATCATTCTACCTGGTGGGAGTGGAACACACAGTGTTTGTGTTTGTGCCATTCACCAAAATGTTAAGTTGATGTTGGAAGGCTCAAAGATTGGATCGTTACCGGAATTTAGAAGCTTGATTGGTGATGGCTTTGATGGAAATGTAACCTACCAGCACCTAATCGCACAACTCACTTGCAACCCTCCTCAACCAAATTGTTTCCTTGGCAGATGTGAGCAATGCTCCGTAAAAATAGAGGGTAAGAACATTACTGTTAAGTCAGAGGAGCTAGGATCTAAGCTAAAGAACATATTCGACGAACTCGCAATTGATACTGTCACTTACAAGTCTTGGGTAACGGTAGATAGAACAAACCTTGAAACATTGGTGAAGAGTATTGATGACTTCATCTCTGTTTTAATGGAAGGGCTGTTGAAATTAAAGTGCCATTCCTTTACTGCAGCGCAGCAAGCCATGTTCCTGAGAGAGTTAAAAGAAGGACCTTTGGATCAAGAAGCTATCGTAATTTGTGATTTTGCCGAAAATTATTCCTTCGTGCTACAAGATGAGGTGCAAGGATTCCATTGGAACACTAGTCAAGCTACGATTCACCCATTTGTTGTATATCACAGATTCCCCGTTGGTGATGATAAATCGAACTCTTTGAAGGAAATAAGCTATGTGATAATATCAGATCGTCTTAAACATGACACTGTTGCTGTGTATCATTTTCAAGCGATGTTGATGCGATTCTTAAAGGAACAGTTCACACTTACCAAAGTGTTTTACTTCTCAGATGGTGCTGCATCACAGTACAAGAATCGAAAGAATTTTCTAAACATTGCCAATCATAAAGCTGATTTCGGAATTCATGCCGAGTGGCACTTTTTTGCTACATCACATGGAAAGGGGCCCTGTGATGGAGTTGGGGGCACTGTAAAGCGCCTAGCTGCGCGTGCGAGTCTCCAAAGGCCATATGATGACCAAATACAAACACCTATTCAGCTGTTTGATTGGGCACAGCAAAATATCAATGCTATTCACTTCGCATATGCTGATGCAAAAGATATCGAAGACACTGAAAAGTCTATCAAGGATCGTTTGGATGGCAGTAAATCTATTACTGGAACCCAGAAGCTTCATGCTTTCTTGGCCATTCCTAAATCTAAAGTAGAAGTAATGACAAAAGAGTATTCCTTGGCAGCATGCCATGTAAATGAACGGGTAAGCCTATTTCCCAGCAAAGAGTTGATTCCCATGGAACAAATACAGAATTATGTTACATGTGAATATGATGGGCGTTGGTGGCTTGCTTTAGTCCTTGAAACAACAAATGAAACCAAAGAAGTGAAAGTAAATTTTTTGCATCCAGCTGGACCTTCTCCATCATTTAACTTTCCAAGAAGGGAAGATACACTTGTTGTCCCTCAAGAGTCTATTCTGACAAAAGTTAGTCCTACAACCGCTACAGGAAGAACCTATCAGCTATCCAATGAGGAAATGAATGAGGCTTCTAAATGCTTAAATTAAACATTTTGTAGTATTAAAAACTCTTCCGTATCTATACAAATGGGTAACAATGTAATCAATAATTATTTTATGTTAATTGAATGAATACTTCTCCGAGTGAGAATCTGACCCATCATCACAAATTTAAGTCTGTAACTAATAAACCCATAAAGGGCCCATCCTAGATTTTCTAAAAACAATTACACACATCCTGGGGAGTAATTTAAAACAAAAGTTTACTGTCGGGGGGGAGGTACTAATTGGCTGGGATGCCATGAAGAAAAAAATTGTTTTTATAAGATACCTCACCCCATGTATAAGTGATGATTGTATAAGTGGTCTAATCAGAATGCTCTCAAAATTTACTTTAAAATGAGCCCTCACTGACCCCTGTGTGTTGGATAACAGAAATATTATAACCTTTTTTCTCTTTGGGGGGTTGCGGATCGGGCCGTTTTGGGAAAAAGTTCCCCGTGCCATATCTCAGCCCACCGACCACCTAGCGACCTGAAATTTTGGATTTAAGATACTTTCATAGAGATCAACCTCTTGAATAAATTTGAACAAGCTAGCAAAACATGATGTTTTTTGGCCTTGATGGTTTCACATGGAATGACCCTATATAAAAAATATAAAATATATTTGGAGAGATGTTGTACCTTCGAGATTCAAATTCACTCTGGAAATGTAAAGGTCTGACACGTTTTAAACATACAGGTAAGGTGTTTACATCCACTGATTTGTTCTTGCTCTGAAAAGAAAAGAAATCCCGGTTTAAAATAAGAAACAAGAAAGGAGACTGGCTCCGGACCTGCCAAAGGCAACGAGTTTCCAATCCCACAAACAGTGGTAGACCATTTCAAGAAAGCCACAACCATATCATAATGATAATCATATGGCTAATCAAATACTGATTAACAGTTTGTCAGTTTCCAGTCTAAAACAACTAATTAAGACCGACTTTTTACAACATATCAAAAATTTAAAGTAGAGATAAATTATTAACAAGATTAATTACATTAAATCAAGTGCGAATATTGCACGTGCAGCTGTTTCCATCCCACAACTTCGTATTTCTCTTTTGAATAAGGCCAGAGAATTCGTCAATTCTAATTCATCACTTAGGCCATTCCATAATAGACTTCCTCAAAAGCACAGGGAGATGGTACCTTATCGCCCGAGAGGGTTTTGAGGGGAGATGACGTAATTCTTTGATACGAAGGAACAAAACTGTGGAACTACTATGGAACTTCTTTCTTTACGACAAAAATCCCATATGTACTCAGGATTGAGATAGTTTACTTATTGGTGTATCTAAACCATGAGTTTTTTTAGGTATTTTGTATGCGTTCTATTTGTTGCTCCTCTAATCAGTAGTTCATCAAATGTTGATTCGTAGTCATTATATAAGGTTCTCGGTGCACGTTTATGGGTCTTATTACTTTTTTTTCGCCGTATATCACTGGATAGGTTTAAGAAGTAAACTTGAAAAGAAGCAGGGTTGGGAAACTCAATCGGGGTAGTTTGTGTGAATGGAAATGACTCGAGAAGAACTCGAAACCCACGACCTTGAAAGTAATAAAAAAAGAAAGTAACAATTAGGCTAAGTCAACAAGAGTGAAATTCTCAAAGGTTTGTCCTCACCTCGTTTTCAACATGAGAAAATTCGATATTGCCATCCCAAGATCCTTCAGCACGACAACATATGTTTCCAGTTGGAATATGCCTTGAAGAAAAAGAAAAAATTATCAGCCAACTATTGATATTGATAAATATATCTATACCGTAAAGAGAAGTTTGAATAACACAAAGAGAAATTTGAATTGTAACCTGACCAAAAACACAATTTTCTCCGATTTTAATGAAAATTTATAGTATTGTTGATATCAAGGAGAAGAATTCAAAATGTTTTTGTTCTATCCTAACTCGTTAGCAAGTTGTTGCTATTAGAATTTTACAGCTTGACGCTGATCGTCAAGGTATAAAAATCTGAAATTTATTACAGGTATCACTGAAGAAGCTGATCCGCGTTGAAAATGACATTAAGTATCCCGGGGCCTGGGGTAAGATCTTACTAAATTCTAGCGAAATCACCCCAATATCACCAGAGATCCAACCCACGCACAAGAAGATGACAGGTGAATCAAAAATGTTGAAAATGCAACTTTGGTACACGCAGGATACAAAAATGCATTTATGATGAGAAATGAAATGAAATTGACTTACTTTATTTCGGCTGATACTTTATGTTCTGTTCCACCATAAAATGGCTAAAATATAAAAAGAGTAAAGTGTTTAACTTGTACTTATTAAAGATACAAAAGTTACAAAAATACGAGAACATTTAATTCCAGACAAAATGTAAAAGCTGTCAAGAAGGCCTTAGTCAAATGGAGCGGAAGGGGTTGCACTGCTTCCATTAGTCTAACTATTCAGTGGGCAATTTGTACTTTGCACTGAAAGCAATACCTTACGAAGATAGTAAGCATATTCACCTATCAACTATCATACATTGCTTCGATTAGTCTACCTATTCAGTGGGCAATTTGTGCTTTGCACTGAAAGCAATACCTTACGAAGATAGTAAGCATATTCACCTATCAACTATCATACATTGCTTCGATTAGTCTACCTATTCAGTGGGCAATTTGTACTTTGCACTCAAACCAATACCTTACGAAGATAGTAAGCATATTCACCTATCAACTATCTTACATTGCTTCGATTAGTCTACCTATTCAGTGGGCAATTTGTGCTTTGCACTGAAAGCAATACCTTACGAAGATAGTAAGCATATTCACCTATCAACTATCATACATTGCTTCGATTAGTCTACCTATTCAGTGGGCAATTTGTACTTTGCACTCAAACCAATACCTTACGAAGATAGTAAGCATATTCACCTATCAACTATCTTACATTGCTTCGATTAGTCTACCTATTCAGTGGGCAATTTGTGCTTTGCACTGAAACCAATACCTTACGAAGATAGTAAGCATATTCACCTATCAACTATCATACATTGCTTCGATTAGTCTACCTATTCAGTGGGCAATTTGTACTTTGCACTCAAACCAATACCTTACGAAGATAGTAAGCATATTCACCTATCAACTATCTTACATTGCTTCGATTAGTCTACCTATTCAGTGGGCAATTTGTGCTTTGCACTGAAACCAATACCTTACGAAGATAGTAAGCATATTCACCTATCAACTATCTTACATTGCTTCGATTAGTCTACCTATTCAGTGGGCAATTTGTACTTTGCACTCAAACCAATACCTTACGAAGATAGTAAGCATATTCACCTATCAACTATCTTACATTGCTTCGATTAGTCTACCTATTCAGTGGGCAATTTGTGCTTTGCACTGAAACCAATACCTTACGAAGATAGTAAGCATATTCACCTAACAACTATCATACATTGCTTCGATTAGTCTACCTATTCAGTGGGCAATTAGTGCTTTGCACTGAAACCAATACCTTACGAAGATAGTAAGCATATTCACCTATCAACTATCTTACATTGCTTCGATTAGTCTACCTATTCAGTGGGCAATTAGTGCTTTGCACTGAAACCAATACCTTACGAAGATAGTAAGCATATTCACCTATCAACTATCTTACATTGCTTCGATTAGTCTACCTATTCAGTGGGCAATTTGTGCTTTGCACTGAAACCAATACCTTACGAAGATAGTAAGCATATTCACCTATCAACTATCATACATTGCTTCGATTAGTCTACCTATTCAGTGGGCAATTTGTGCTTTGCACTGAAACCAATACCTTACGAAGATAGTAAGCATATTCACCTATCAACTATCTTACATTGCTTCGATTAGTCTACCTATTCAGTGGGCAATTTGTGCTTTTCACTCAAACCAATACCTTATGAAGATAGTAAGCATATTCACCTATCAACTATCTTACATTGCTTCGATTAGTCTACCTATTCAGTGGGCAATTTGTACTTTGCACTCAAACCAATACCTTACGAAGATAGTAAGCATATTCACCTATCAACTATCATACATTGCTTCGATTAGTCTACCTATTCAGTGGGCAATTTGTACTTTGCACTCAAACCAATACCTTACGAAGATAGTAAGCATATTCACCTATCAACTATCTTACATTGCTTCGATTAGTCTACCTATTCAGTGGGCAATTTGTACTTTGCACTCAAACCAATACCTTATGAAGATAGTAAGCATATTCACCTATCAACTATCTTACATTGCTTCGATTAGTCTACCTATTCAGTGGGCAATTTGTGCTTTGCACTCAAACCAATACCTTATGAAGATAGTAAGCATATTCACCTATCAACTATCTTACATTGCTTCGATTAGTCTACCTATTCAGTGGGCAATTTGTACTTTGCACTCAAACCAATACCTTATGAAGATAGTAAGCATATTCACCTATCAACTATCTTACATTGCTTCGATTAGTCTACCTATTCAGTGGGCAATTTGTGCTTTGCACTCAAACCAATACCTTATGAAGATAGTAAGCATATTCACCTATCAACTATCATACATTGCTTCGATTAGTCTACCTATTCAGTGGGCAATTTGTACTTTGCACTCAAACCAATACCTTACGAAGATAGTAAGCATATTCACCTATCAACTATCTTACATTGCTTCGATTAGTCTACCTATTCAGTGGGCAATTTGTGCTTTGCACTCAAACCAATACCTTACGAAGATAGTAAGCATATTCACCTATCAACTATCATACATTGCTTCGATTAGTCTACCTATTCAGTGGGCAATTTGTGCTTTGCACTCAAACCAATACCTTACGAAGATAGTAAGCATATTCACCTATCAACTATCTTACATTGCTTCGATTAGTCTACCTATTCAGTGGGCAATTTGTACTTTGCACTCAAACCAATACCTTATGAAGATAGTAAGCATATTCACCTATCAACTATCATACATTGCTTCGATTAGTCTACCTATTCAGTGGGCAATTTGTGCTTTGCACTGAAACCAATACCTTACGAAGATAGTAAGCATATTCACCTATCAACTATCTTACATTGCTTCGATTAGTCTACCTATTCAGTGGGCAATTTGTGCTTTGCACTCAAACCAATACCTTATGAAGATAGTAAGCATATTCACCTATCAACTATCTTACATTGCTTCGATTAGTCTACCTATTCAGTGGGCAATTTGTACTTTGCACTCAAACCAATACCTTATGAAGATAGTAAGCATATTCACCTATCAACTATCTTACATTGCTTCGATTAGTCTACCTATTCAGTGGGCAATTTGTACTTTGCACTCAAACCAATACCTTACGAAGATAGTAAGCATATTCACCTATCAACTATCTTACATTGCTTCGATTAGTCTACCTATTCAGTGGGCAATTTGTACTTTGCACTCAAACCAATACCTTACGAAGATAGTAAGCATATTCACCTATCAACTATCATACATTGCTTCGATTAGTCTACCTATTCAGTGGGCAATTTGTGCTTTGCACTCAAACCAATACCTTACGAAGATAGTAAGCATATTCACCTATCAACTATCTTACATTGCTTCGATTAGTCTACCTATTCAGTGGGCAATTTGTACTTTGCACTCAAACCAATACCTTATGAAGATAGTAAGCATATTCACCTATCAACTATCATACATTGCTTCGATTAGTCTACCTATTCAGTGGGCAATTTGTGCTTTGCACTGAAACCAATACCTTACGAAGATAGTAAGCATATTCACCTATCAACTATCTTACATTGCTTCGATTAGTCTACCTATTCAGTGGGCAATTTGTGCTTTGCACTCAAACCAATACCTTATGAAGATAGTAAGCATATTCACCTATCAACTATCTTACATTGCTTCGATTAGTCTACCTATTCAGTGGGCAATTTGTACTTTGCACTCAAACCAATACCTTATGAAGATAGTAAGCATATTCACCTATCAACTATCATACATTGCTTCGATTAGTCTACCTATTCAGTGGGCAATTTGTACTTTGCACTCAAACCAATACCTTACGAAGATAGTAAGCATATTCACCTATCAACTATCTTACATTGCTTCGATTAGTCTACCTATTCAGTGGGCAATTTGTACTTTGCACTCAAACCAATACCTTATGAAGATAGTAAGCATATTCACCTATCAACTATCTTACATTGCTTCGATTAGTCTACCTATTCAGTGGGCAATTTGTGCTTTGCACTCAAACCAATACCTTATGAAGATAGTAAGCATATTCACCTATCAACTATCTTACATTGCTTCGATTAGTCTACCTATTCAGTGGGCAATTTGTACTTTGCACTCAAACCAATACCTTATGAAGATAGTAAGCATATTCACCTATCAACTATCTTACATTGCTTCGATTAGTCTACCTATTCAGTGGGCAATTTGTGCTTTGCACTCAAACCAATACCTTATGAAGATAGTAAGCATATTCACCTATCAACTATCTTACATTGCTTCGATTAGTCTACCTATTCAGTGGGCAATTTGTGCTTTGCACTCAAACCAATACCTTATGAAGATAGTAAGAATATTCACCTATCAACTATCATACATTGCTTCGATTAGTCTACCTATTCAGTGGGCAATTTGTACTTTGCACTCAAACCAATACCTTACGAAGATAGTAAGCATATTCACCTATCAACTATCTTACATTGCTTCGATTAGTCTACCTATTCAGTGGGCAATTTGTACTTTGCACTCAAACCAATACCTTACGAAGATAGTAAGCATATTCACCTATCAACTATCATACATTGCTTCGATTAGTCTACCTATTCAGTGGGCAATTTGTGCTTTGCACTCAAACCAATACCTTACGAAGATAGTAAGCATATTCACCTATCAACTATCTTACATTGCTTCGATTAGTCTACCTATTCAGTGGGCAATTTGTACTTTGCACTCAAACCAATACCTTATGAAGATAGTAAGCATATTCACCTATCAACTATCATACATTGCTTCGATTAGTCTACCTATTCAGTGGGCAATTTGTGCTTTGCACTCAAACCAATACCTTACGAAGATAGTAAGCATATTCACCTATCAACTATCTTACATTGCTTCGATTAGTCTACCTATTCAGTGGGCAATTTGTGCTTTGCACTCAAACCAATACCTTACGAAGATAGTAAGCATATTCACCTATCAACTATCATACATTGCTTCGATTAGTCTACCTATTCAGTGGGCAATTTGTGCTTTGCACTCAAACCAATACCTTACGAAGATAGTAAGCATATTCACCTATCAACTATCTTACATTGCTTCGATTAGTCTACCTATTCAGTGGGCAATTTGTACTTTGCACTCAAACCAATACCTTACGAAGATAGTAAGCATATTCACCTATCAACTATCATACATTGCTTCGATTAGTCTACCTATTCAGTGGGCAATTTGTGCTTTGCACTCAAACCAATACCTTACGAAGATAGTAAGCATATTCACCTATCAACTATCTTACATTGCTTCGATTAGTCTACCTATTCAGTGGGCAATTTGTACTTTGCACTCAAACCAATACCTTATGAAGATAGTAAGCATATTCACCTATCAACTATCATACATTGCTTCGATTAGTCTACCTATTCAGTGGGCAATTTGTACTTTGCACTGAAACCAATACCTTACGAAGATAGTAAGCATATTCACCTATCAACTATCTTACATTGCTTCGATTAGTCTACCTATTCAGTGGGCAATTTGTACTTTGCACTCAAACCAATACCTTATGAAGATAGTAAGCATATTCACCTATCAACTATCTTACATTGCTTCGATTAGTCTACCTATTCAGTGGGCAATTTGTGCTTTGCACTCAAACCAATACCTTATGAAGATAGTAAGCATATTCACCTATCAACTATCTTACATTGCTTCGATTAGTCTACCTATTCAGTGGGCAATTTGTACTTTGCACTGAAACCAATACCTTACGAAGATAGTAAGCATATTCACCTATCAACTATCTTACATTGCTTCGATTAGTCTACCTATTCAGTGGGCAATTTGTACTTTGCACTGAAACCAATACCTTACGAAGATAGTAAGCATATTCACCTATCAACTATCTTACATTGCTTCGATTAGTCTACCTATTCAGTGGGCAATTTGTACTTTGCACTGAAACCAATACCTTACGAAGATAGTAAGCATATTCACCTATCAACTATCTTACATTGCTTCGATTAGTCTACCTATTCAGTGGGCAATTTGTACTTTGCACTGAAACCAATACCTTACGAAGATAGTAAGCATATTCACCTATCAACTATCTTACATTGCTTCGATTAGTCTACCTATTCAGTGGGCAATTTGTACTTTGCACTGAAACCAATACCTTACGAAGATAGTAAGCATATTCACCTATCAACTATCTTACATTGCTTCGATTAGTCTACCTATTCAGTGGGCAATTTGTACTTTGCACTGAAACCAATACCTTACGAAGATAGTAAGCATATTCACCTATCAACTATCTTACATTGCTTCGATTAGTCTACCTATTCAGTGGGCAATTTGTACTTTGCACTCAAACCAATACCTTACGAAGATAGTAAGCATATTCACCTATCAACTATCTTACATTGCTTCGATTAGTCTACCTATTCAGTGGGCAATTTGTACTTTGCACTGAAACCAATACCTTACGAAGATAGTAAGCATATTCACCTATCAACTATCTTACATTGCTTCGATTAGTCTACCTATTCAGTGGGCAATTTGTACTTTGCATTGAAACCAATACCTTACGAAGATAGTAAGCATATTCACCTATCCACTATCTTACATTGCTTCGATTAGTCTACCTATTCAGTGGGCAATTTGTACTTTGCACTGAAACCAATACCTTACGAAGATAGTAAGCATATTCACCTATCAACTATCTTACATTGCTTCGATTAGTCTACCTATTCAGTGGGCAATTAGTGCTTTGCACTGAAACCAATACCTTACGAAGATAGTAAGCATATTCACCTATCAACTATCTTACATTGCTTCGATTAGTCTACCTATTCAGTGGGCAATTTGTACTTTGCACTCAAACCAATACCTTACGAAGATAGTAAGCATATTCACCTATCAACTATCTTACATTGCTTCGATTAGTCTACCTATTCAGTGGGCAATTTGTACTTTGCACTCAAACCAATACCTTACGAAGATAGTAAGCATATTCACCTATCAACTATCTTACATTGCTTCGATTAGTCTACCTATTCAGTGGGCAATTTGTGCTTTGCACTGAAACCAATACCTTACGAAGATAGTAAGCATATTCACCTATCAACTATCTTACATTGCTTCGATTAGTCTACCTATTCAGTGGGCAATTTGTACTTTGCACTCAAACCAATACCTTACGAAGATAGTAAGCATATTCACCTATCAACTATCTTACATTGCTTCGATTAGTCTACCTATTCAGTGGGCAATTTGTGCTTTGCACTGAAAGCAATACCTTACGAAGATAGTAAGCATATTCACCTATCAACTATCTTACATTGCTTCGATTAGTCTACCTATTCAGTGGGCAATTTGTACTTTGCACTCAAACCAATACCTTACGAAGATAGTAAGCATATTCACCTATCAACTATCATACATTGCTTCGATTAGTCTACCTATTCAGTGGGCAATTTGTACTTTGCACTCAAACCAATACCTTACGAAGATAGTAAGCATATTCACCTATCAACTATCATACATTGCTTCGATTAGTCTACCTATTCAGTGGGCAATTTGTACTTTGCACTCAAACCAATACCTTACGAAGATAGTAAGCATATTCACCTATCAACTATCTTACATTGCTTCGATTAGTCTACCTATTCAGTGGGCAATTTGTACTTTGCACTCAAACCAATACCTTACGAAGATAGTAAGCATATTCACCTATCAACTATCTTACATTGCTTCGATTAGTCTACCTATTCAGTGGGCAATTTGTGCTTTGCACTGAAACCAATACCTTACGAAGATAGTAAGCATATTCACCTATCAACTATCTTACATTGCTTCGATTAGTCTACCTATTCAGTGGGCAATTTGTACTTTGCACTCAAACCAATACCTTACGAAGATAGTAAGCATATTCACCTATCAACTATCTTACATTGCTTCGATTAGTCTACCTATTCAGTGGGCAATTTGTACTTTGCACTGAAACCAATACCTTATGAAGATAGTAAGCATATTTGCCTATCAACTATCAATGCACTGCTTCGATTAGTCTACCTATTCAGTGCACTTTTTTGTGCTTAACACATGAACCAATACCTTACGAAGATAGTAAGCGTATTTACCTATCAACTATCAATGCATCGTACAATTAGTCTACCTATTCACTGGGCCCTTTGTGCTTAGCACATAGACCAATACCTTACCAAGATAGTAAGCGTATTTGCCTACTATCTATCAATGCACTGCTTCAATTAGTCTACCTATTCAGTTAGCCCTTTGTGCTTTGTACATAAACCAATACCTTACCAAGATAGTAGGCGTATTTGCTTATTAACTATCAATGCATTGCTTCAATTAGGCTACCTATTCAGTGGGCCTTTTGTGCTTTTAACATAAAACAATAACCTACAAAGATAGCAAGCTTATTTGCCTATCAACTTTCAATGCACTGCCTCGATTAGTCTACCTATCTATTGGGTCCTTTGTGCTTTGCACAATAAACCAATATCTTACAAAGATAGTAAGTGTATTTCTCAATCAGCTATCAATATGTTGCTTCGATTAATACTTATTCAGTGGGCCCTTTCTGCTTTGCACATACACCAATACATTACGAACATTGTCAGCTATTTGGTCTATCAACTAGCAATGCACTGCTTGATTAATATTTCGCCCTGCTAAGCAAGGCTTCCTCGGAGAACCTGTATTTGTGTGTTCTGTGTTACGTTGTTGTTGTAGTTGAGTATCAGTAGCTTGTAGCATTTGTTGTTGTTGTTGTTGTTGCTGTTGTTGCGTAGAAGTTAATTGAGTAATGTTGGTTATTACGTTGATATTAGAATTTTCGCTACAGTAGTAGACATTAGTACTAGTTGTAGTTTTATTAGTAAAATTACTGTTGTTGCTGTTGTGATTATTGTTGCGTCTGTTCCTGGTGGTTTTGTTATAATTATCGTTAGTGTGACAAGAAGCGAAATTGTGATTAGTAGGATTAACATTACAAAAAGAGGAAGCTGAGAGGTTTTGGTTTTGTCTTACAAAGTGATGAAAAATAAAATCAGGAGAGACATTTTGGGGAAAACAAAATAGATGAGATGTATTAGGATAATTCGTGGCTGGTATGTGTGTGAGTTTGGGATAGAAATATTGTGGATAATATGGATAGTGATGTACGTTATTGTTAATGATACTTCTAGATTGCTTGTTATTGTTGCACTCTTTTTTCTTTGTAAGAATAAATTCTATAAGAATATTGAGCCTCAAAATCGCCAAAGAACAATGGAAATTTAAGAATAAACAATGGAAAAGTTGAGGCTCAGGAAAATTTTAAGTATTCTTATAAAGAAAAAACAGTGTATGAACGTTAGGATAAATATAAGAGCTTTGGTTATACCTTTGAATATAAGAATCATGAAGTCGATGATTAGGAATATTTGCAAAATTTTTTAAGGTTGGTCTCTCTCTAATTTTCTTCTTGTGGCATCTTCAAGTTTCTTCTTCAGATTATTACAGGAATATGATATAGATTGTTTAAGATGTTGTAGTAGATCTTGAGTACAGAGTTGCGTTAAATTTAGCCAGAGTGAGTTGATTAAATATTTTGTTGAGTTGATAGATTGTATATGAAAGTTGATTAATAGTTGCCTTTGGAATCGAGCGAGAGTTGAATTGTTTCTTTGCCATATGTTTGCAGTGATTGAATTCAGACCAGCATTTGGATTTGATTTCTGGATTACTCCTCTTTGAATAAGTCGTTTTGAATTGTAAGCCAATAGGAGGTGCAGATGATGTTGATGTTTACCAAGTTTGAGTTTTTATTTTTTTATTTTGTTGAATGATAGTCGTTGATATTGAGTGAGATTAAAAGTAGTAAAGGGACCAGGGTTTGGTTCAATATCCATGCAGATCAGCGAGTAAATACCAAATACGTATGAAAATATGAGTGGAATAAATGCGATATCGAAATATATTCTGCAACGATTAAATTTTTCTTATGTTGTGTTGTTATAATTTTGAGAATCATCAGATATGTGTATAGCATGATTATGAGTTAATGTTCCAGCTACTTGTCTCCATTGTGAAAAGTCTATATCCATATTGTGTCTTTCCAGTGTAGTTTGTTCCAATTTTTTGCCAATGAAGCGCGTGTTTTATGGTAAGATAAATTATCAAGAAAGAAAAAACCACTTCAACTAACTACTGCGTCGAATAAATTTATCCTTGCGGCGAAGAAATCAATAAAATGATTCCAAGTTCTCTCAAAACAGATCTCTCACACAATTCAGTTGCAGTTGCTCGCTACGTCGAAGAAAGGTTGTCTAGAGAAAAGCCATTCACGGAATGCAGTTACCAAAAGCTCTTAAAATAGAAACTCTGGAACACATTCGAAATCTTCCTCAATACAAAAATCCGCTCGTCCTCGAAGATTCTCAGCCAATTACAATAAAGGGACCTATTCCAGTACCCCTTACGTTTGAAAATGGACCAAAATTCGGATTCTAAATGCTAATCGTATCGAAACTCCCACAACCTATGATATTTGGATATAATCATCTCATCAAGACAGGTGCCCTTATTCAACACAGAAATCAGACGATTTTCTTTCAAGATTCCATCATGAACTTTAAAGATTACTGCAATCAAACGTTGATTCGAGATGATGAATCATTCGCCTTTGCGTCATTATTTCATCCACCCTGAATTCATAAAAAAAGAAAGTCCCTTCCTTCGAGCCTTCCTTTTTTTCGGAAGAAGGAGTTGACTGTAACAGGACTATGTCGTTACTTACTTAATTCATGCTAATTATTCTGTTACGTACTTCCGTGTCTGTTAATATTCGTGTTGTGAATAAATTATGATTAGTCAGTTTTACTTCTCTACACGAGGGAAATTTAACTCGAAAAATCACGTACACTTTTTGAAAAAATCACAGGAAAATCACAGGAAAATCACAAAAATCACAGAAAAACCACAAAAATCACAAAAATGACAAAAAAATAGAAGAAAAATCACACAAAAATCACCAAAATCACTAAAAAATCACTGTGATTTTTGAAACCATAAAAATGTCGTACACTTTTTTGTGAGTGATATTCCCCTCGTTTTTTATAACGCTCTTTGATACACTTTGACCTATCCATAAATAAAAGCAAGCGCTCTGAGGAAGCCTTGCTTAGCAGGGCGAAATATTATAACCATATATAATAGCACATATTAGTCTGTTTTTTGCGTCGCGGTGTTTCTTTTCTAGCTTTTTATTGATTTCTTCGCCGCAAGAATAAATTCATTCAACGCAGCAGTTAGCTGAAGTGGTTTTTTCTTTCTTGATAATATATCGATACACTAATCTAATAGTCTACCTATTCAGTGGATCACTTAAGCTTTGCACACAAAGCAATACCTTATAAAGATAGTAAGTGTATTTGCCTATCATCTACAAATTCTCTGCTTGACTAGTCTACCTATTAAGTGGATCCTTTGTGCTTTGCACATAGACCAATACCTTACGAAGATAGTAAACATATTTGCCTATCAACTATCAATGCACTGCTATGATTAGTCTACTTATTCAGTGGAAATTGGGCTTCGTGCATAATTCATTACCTTACGAAGGTAGTAAAACTTTGTCTATCAACTATTATGCACTGCTTCAATTAGTCTACCTATGTATTCAGTTAACCCTTGGTACTTTGACCATAAACCAATACCTTACGAAGATAGTATGAATATTTGCCTATAAACTGTAGATACAGTTCTTCAATTAGTATTCACAATTAGTATTCATTGGTCCCTTTGAGTTTGACCAATACCTTACGAAGGTAGTCAGCGTATTAGCCAACAACTATAAATACATTGCTTCGATTAGTCTACCTAATCAATGGACCATTTGTGATTTGCACACAAAGCAATACGTTATGAATATACTAAATTTATTTTCCCATCAGCTACCATCAAGTCATCATCTTTTTCCGTTTCCAACGCAGAGATAGGCGAGTACGTAATATTTCTCGACCAATAAAATCGACGATATTTTTAGTTTTCTTCTTTAGATAGCTTCGAATGATTTTAGTATATCTTTGAATGAAATCTTCAAGTAAGCAAGTGAAATGAAATATCTTATATTAAAAACGATAGAGATTCATTGATACCTTCGTATGGAACAGAACAACAGCAGCATACCCAGTTTTTGCACACTTTATCAAGGTTCTTCCCCCGAGCTCAACCCATGGATACGTCAGTATCGATCTGAAACAAACAGTTTTTACCATGTTAATTTATGTGTCTGTACTAGATATTTACAGAACAAATATCTACACACAAATGCACACACAAACATACATAAACAAACAGAATTCTATTCCGCCTGTTTCCCCTGGAAGCAGGGGATGATCGGTCCATGGATTTGTCTCGATACAAATCCTGATTTGGGCTATGCAGCAAAGATGCTTTTCCTGTTGCCAACCCTTTTAATCGCATGTTACAAGTGGGGTAGGGATACGGTGGGTGAATCCTGACCCCTAACCAGAAGGGAACCAGCCACAAGGAGAAGTGCAGGTATTTACATTGACACCAAAGTGTTAATTGAGAAATAGTGATGAAAATATTGCCTACCTGCAATAAGCATTGGGAAAAGTAATAACATACTCCTCGTCGTGGTCGTGAACATTGATAATACCTGGAAAAGAGGATAATTATTATTTGGATTCAAAGAGGATGATAGTTCAGGACTATTTGCCAGTTTGTTGGTTGTTTTACTTGAGGTCTGATTATATGAGGTGAACTCCCACCCATGTTCGGCTGATATTGAAAGTTTCGTCTGGCCTGCATTTCGTAGGAAAGCTAGTTACATAAAATGTTGATTACATGAGGCGAGTTGGCAACTCAACTTGCCTCGGGATATGAAAGTCGGTTGACTAGCCAGGGGGCAAAAGTGCATTAATCTAAAATGGTAGAACTAATTGGAAAGTGTTCCATAGGGAAGAAGATGAAATAGGCCTAGACAAGCCTTTAGAAAGCAACAGCAAATTCGAGAAGTAAGATGAAGAAATGAGCTGTTGCGATTTAATTCAATTTGTAATTGTAACCGAACTCGGTCTGCTTAAGGCATCGTCCTTCATATTGTCCCTCTATTGCATTGAATTGAAAAATGAATATCTCACCTTCTCCAACATTTACGACACCGATAGACATGCCATAAAACTTTGACTTCGTCCATATGTGAGCATTCATACTGATATTTTTGTGTGGACATTCCGCGTAGAAGGCTGAAACTGCGAAATAAAATTTCATAAAAAGAGCGAATCTTCGCTTGCGATAAAAACTACACGACTATACGGTGCCTCTTGTGGTCTCTTACAGACTAACACGGTAAACATAAGTTCTCTCATTCAATTCATAAACTACTTTATGTATAAGTGTAGTGTGCCCTTCTCTAGGCTAGTACCTTAAACATAAACTCACTTACTCACAAATGGAGCATTCAACATACTAGGGCCTCATTTGCTACTACAGTAGAATCACGATAACTCGAACAAGCAAGGGACGATCAAAATAGTTCGAGTTAGCGAGAGTTAGAGTTATCGGGATTCTACTGTATGTATATAAAGTGATGTAATGCATTCTACCTCGCCCCTATTAGTAATAAGGGCTCTTGCCGCCTTTCCAAGGCTATCACATTAAACTTAAACTCAACTACTCAATTACAGACAAAAAAGACCGGAACTTACTCGGTGGATGGTGAGAAACTTGTTCAGCTACATAATGAACTCGATGGCTTGGGTGAGTTGGCGAATTGGTTGCTCCATTGCTGGAGGCCAGGTCTCCGCTGCTTTGGGGTATGTCGTACGAACAGTGAAACGTCTCACCGATTATCGGATTGTACGGTTTCTTTGCCACAGATGACTGAAAAATACAATACATTGACGATATTGTATGTGTCTTAAAAATCAACAGTTTGAGACGAAAGAAACTGAAATATTCAAGTCGTTACTTCAAGTTTCGTACTTTAATCGCAATTATCAGACATTAACATGATATCGAGCACTTTTTCGCCCAAAATCGTAAAGATCTCCTAAGAATTACATTGATACCACATTTAGGTATTTAATTGCTGTTACAGTTTGGGAACAACTGAAGCTTTGCGCCTGACACTCAACAGAGAAATGCACCAGAAAGAGAACGAAAATGAAACCTAATGAGTTATTATACCCAGATATGGATCGAAATTCGTATATCAAAAAGGAGGCGAACTCTTTCGCAATCCTCAAGTTCTGCACCACTCAAAGACTTTTACACCTTGCGTACACTGTATCCACACATTGTTACAAGTGATCATCTCAAAAAATAGAGTGCAGGGTCATAGCTGAGTGAAAGTGGAATACTTGAGTATGGCAACAACAAGACAGCAAACATTCTAAACAACTATCGGCTAGACCAGAAAAATTATACCATGCCGCAGCCACATACCAAGAAATTTGTAAGGCCACTGACCTCAAGATACAACTTGAAAATAATTTGCAAAAAGCTAAGGTATGACTTGAAAATGCAAGTCGTCTATCAAATTGACAAGTGTAAAGACAAAATAACAGATACCTAAAACAAGGAGAAGAAAAAGAAAAAAGGTGAATGAAAGGTCCAAGAAGTGTGATTTTACAGTATTGTGCCTAATTTCAGGAACTACTCAACCGACTTTACTTGATACCCTCAGTCATTTTTCACATAGCATAGTGGAGCACACACGGCACTCATAACTACTGACAAGCTACTTAATTACATTCTTGAGTGGAGGGAGGCATAATTGTGTTCAAATCTTGCTCAAGGATTTTATTCTCATTTCGCAAGTGCTTGTTTTTCGACCCATTACCTTTAGGTTTTCAGCCCAACGCCTTAGCACTTTATTGAGGATGACAAAATCAGAAATGATATCAAAAAACGAAGAACACTAATGGACGTTAATGGCATTTATTCATCCATAAAAGCAGAATTCTATTTTGAGCAAACGTAAGATACGCTCGGAGAAGAAGATAAATACCAACTTTAATATCAATATTCGAACATTACTCACATTTCTCCCAACATGAAATGAGGTTAGGTAAAATTCTAAAACAGCGAACATTCTCTCTTCTGCTGTACTTTGCTCCGTTATCCTATAAAAACATAGAAAGTATGAGAATTATTTCTATATCTCTTTATAATGACTCTACTTTCTATGAATACAATAAAAACCCACATTTAAGAACCACTTCTCTTAAGAACCTCTACCCTAAAATTTCAGCAATTTAGAGTCTTTTTTTTCTTGAAAAATTTGAAGTTATTGGTCTCATTCAGTATACAAACTGTAGAGAAACCGACGGGTGCTTACATTTTGCAAACTTACAGCTGACAGAGATACCAAAAATCGAAAATAACTCAAAGCTAATGTTCAGTAGCTAGCAAGGTTGCTTTTTAACCAATATTTGAACTTGTGCCTAGAACGTTATTTATGATGAAATGTTATTGTAAATGAAAACATAATTGTTGATGATTATGAATGAAAAATTTCCTACAAACCTTGCAAACAAATCTGCGTGAGCAAAGAAATCAGCATACATCTCGAGCAGAGATCTCTTTTCTAAAACGAATGTCGGTAGGACAACCTGAAAAAGAACTTTCCAAAATTAGGTCAGAATTTTCGGCTTCTTATAGGGTTTTTTAACCAAGGCCAGGGTTTGAAAACTTTTTTAAGTGCCTGCGATCAAAATAGCTTGATGAAGAAGTGCCTATAAAGTTTCTTGCAAAACTGGAACGTTTTATGTTTGAAAATACATCAGTGTATGCGCAGTAAAAACTTATCAAAATGTGCCTTCGATCACCGGTGGTCCCTACTTTGTTGACACCTGACCAGAGCACGGCAGTGGCGTAACAAACCATGCTTGGGGCTTGAGCAATGCCAGTATACATCAAGTTTTTGTGCTAGTTGAAGCAAACCAGATAGAAGTACCCAGTAAAGAGGCGACGAGAAGGTTTAAGGGCAACAGCTGAAATGAACAGTAAACTTACCCTAGTCAAATCCATTCCGAGTTTCAATTGTGAGAGAATGCTGAGAATCATACTCCTATGTGGTTCCATGTTTTCGCTCTCTTCCTCTGGATCTCGCGTGTCAATCACTTCCGTGTTTTCATATTGTCTTATGTCAGTAAACTCTACAAGAAAAACGAAGTTTTATACATACCGTGTGTGCCAAAAATGCGTAAGTCTTCAAAGGGCTATAAAAAATCCCGTATTAAGTCAATTGCAAAGATTTGAGATTATATTTATCCAAGAATAGCTTGATAATTGCATAAGTATCTTTCAAGTTTTTCTGAAATTCAGTAAGTGGGAAGAAGGAGTGGCAACTAGTCTATCTATCTTGAGACTTGATCCTCAAGAAACTCAACCGAACATACAAATTTTAATATTCTGGTATATGTATCTAATCTTTATTCGTATTTGTTTGTTATCAATTCATGTTGATGAAAACTCAATTCAAATCAATTTTTTTATTTGTAATTTGTAAATCAGTTTTTGATAAATAATTTTGTTTATTGTAGTGGGCAGTTTAATTCTCCTTGCATTCTTAAATTGTATGATTCATTGATAAACCGAAACTGAACTGAAATAAATAATACTATAAATCAATTTTGGTTTTCATTTCAAACACAATACCAACTGGTTCCCTTTTCTGATCGACCTATTTTGAATACTGCGCAAATAAATTCATTGGGTCATTTCCAAAGAATTTAGGAGGTGTAGCCTGCTGTAAAGCTTCCATACTATGAGCCTTCGTTAACAAATACATATTCTTGCTTGCTTGCTAGGATAATGTTTCTCCCTGTTTCTGATATTGCTGGCTGATTTAAAAGCCACCTGTTATGAAACTGTGGAGTAAAAAGTCTTTCCCCCAAGTGCTAGACCTCTTCTAATTTCCTTCCCCCAAATGGTTAACCTCCTTTAATTTCCTAAAAAATTGAATTACGCAACCACACCTATTTCAGCCTCCTTCACATCAGTATAATCAGAGGCTTCGTCTTCTGAAATTACGTCATCGATTTCTCTGTTTGATCGCTTACTTCTCAGCTCAGTTCGATTTCTGAAAAATAAATATTTGCATGATTTCAAAACGATAAGGACAGAGCATTGTACGGCCTTGGTACAGCAACATGTAATCCAAACATTTACATCTTGGGCAACGGGCTAACAAGAGCCCAATTGAGATAAAGAAATAAGAAAAACTTTCGACTGAAAATCACCCTACTTACTCTTGTTGTGATGGCTCTAACCATTCTATGTGCGCACCTGCAGAAAAATATAAACTAAAATAAAGGACTGAGAGACGAATTTCATAATATACCATCTATGTTTCCATTTCAATTCCTTACCCATCCATCATTAGATGGTGGTAGTTCTCGCTACGGTATCTTGCTGACTGTATGCTTTCATAATCACTATATTTTGAAATAAAAAACCACAACACTACAGCTCAAGACTACATAGAACTACATAGCTTTACCATCAGTGCGGTGGAGGGATTTCATCAATACTGTACCATCAGTACTGTGGTGGAAAATCAGTACTATTGAGGGATACTATTAGCATTCTGGGTATCATCTCCACAGTACTATTGATACCATCAACTGTCATGTACACCCTTCATAGAAGCGATGGTATCCCCACACTGTACTGATGGTATACATGCAAAGTACAGGTGATATCCATCAACAGTACTGATTGTACCCCCTCCAATGAACTGTTGGTAGAGTACTGATGAGATCCCCCTAAAGCACCGATGAGATCCCCCCACACTGCTGATGGTATCCCACACAGTAATGATGGTATTCCTCCACAGAACTGTACACCCTACACAGTACTGAACATCTACAGGCCTGAACAGCTTCCATAGTACTGGACATCCTCCAAAATACTGCACAGCAGACTTTTCCCAGGGTGATAGAATTGGCAGGCAATGGATGAAAATTCAAGTCAACAGAAGTTTTTGAATACAAAGAAATAAACAAGAACGGAGCGAATTTTAGCATACCAGGTGGTAAACCTGTTGAATGAGCAGTTGCTTGTAAATCTGTTGCCTGCGAAAAAAAATTTGTTTTTAAGATTAATCAAATAATGATTGTAAGGTTTCATTCATCAAGTTAGTCACCAAATAAAAATCATAGAAGTTGTCTTAAAACTGACTTATTAATATCATTCTCACAGTTAGATATTGGTTCATGAACTTAAGGGCCCTCTGAATAGGCTGACTAGTCAAAGCAGTGCATTGATAGTTGATAGGTAAATAAGCTATTTATGTAAAAAGCACATAGGGCCCAATGAATAGGTATACTAACTGAAGCAGTGCATTGGTAGTTGATTCTTGATAGATAAAAAACTTAACTTTGTCAGGTATCTTTGCCCAGTGATTAGGTAGACTAGTTAAAGCAGAATGTTGATAGTTGTTAGGAAAATACCCTTACTACCTTCGTAAGTTATTGTTCTCATTTGTATGCACTTGGTACAAAGAGGCTCGTTCCATATTATCCTTGCAGTTTGAAACGTATTGAAAAAAGTTTAAGACAAAGTGTTAAACTATGAAAATTTTTCTCAAATCGTTTGAGTTTACAACAATAATTTGCGGTGGCTGCTCACCTGTTGTTGAAGTATTGTATAGCATTGGTGCAGAACGTTGACCATGGCCTGAAATTCAGAAGGAGAATATATGATCAACTGAGGGCCTGCATGAATCTTAGCACTGCATTGCTAAAGGGGGGATATAGCAATACAAATAATATAATAATCAAATAATGTATAGCGTCTCAACACCTTTAGGGAACATGATATTTTTTACTAAATGAGGCTTCCTTTATCGGGTAGAGTCCCACCACTTATATTAAGGCATATAAGTTCACAGAAAGGAAATGAATAAAAATACCCCATTATTGTATCAAACGTTATCACATACCTGGGAAGTAGCTTTCATTATCAAGACATTCTGTTGAAAAATAAATCTAATAACTATAATGATAATGATATTTGGTAGACTATAAACCATCATCTGAATCATTTTGACAATAAACAAAGACAAAACATTACAATAAATCTGCATTAAGCCTTGTTATTGACATAATTCTTTGTTTGTTCTGCAATCAGTCATTGATGCAACTATACTCGATTCAAGTATGAAAGGAACATTTGCATTCAGAATACATTTCCATAAGGACATGGCCACCATTGCTGAGTCAAGGCTGAGGCATTAGTAGTCATTTTTAATATGAAAAGAAACACTTCCCAATGCATTTACTGTTGTAGTGACTAGGTCTAAAATTCATGAAACAAGGCAATAAACAGCGCAAAACGACACAAACAGAAAAAACGTGGATAGATAAAATTTCATATATAAATATAATGTCTATATTTCGCCCTGGCATACAGGGCTTCTCCAGGGATGCATTCATTCGAAAAGGATCCGGCAGAAAGCCTAGTATGGTGGACTTCCTTCGTTTCAATTTTACTCTACAATTTATTCCTTATTTTACATAACTAACTTACAAACACATTATCTGGGTATTTTAGAGTTGGTAAACCACAACAGTGCTTTTCGTGGTTTTTCTTTGGTCTTGATGGAATAATCTAGCTTTATACTAAGGATAATAAGATGATGCAGAGGTTTTAGCGTTAGTACGTCTTTAATAGTAAACATCAAATTTCTGTAATAGAATTTTAATAATTAATTTTTATTATAACGTAAAAAAGATTACTACCTCATCCAGGGAACCAGCTGCCTCACCAGATTGAGGACTGTTCTGTAAGAAAATGAGTTGCTGTTAAGTTCATTACAGTCAATTCAAACTAAAGCAATTATATTTCAGCAGGACTACACACCACTAGGCCTATTAAGACTACAAGCTGTTGATAGTTGTTAGGCACATACACTTACTATCTTCGCAAGGTATGAGTTTATACGCTAAGCACAAAGGGCCCACTGAATAGGTAAACTACTGAGCAGTGCGACCCTGGTCCTTCCTCTCGATGTGACCACACCTCTTGATTCCTTTTGCCTTTTTGCTTGGAATTACAGAGAGCTGGCTATTTCTTCTCATACTTTGCGGCAGGTCTGGAGGTGGTTTCCAACCCTGGGCCCTTTGAACAAGGGTCAAGTGATCTAACCACTCGGCCATTCACGCCATCCTGGCTCAGCCATCAACTCAGCCATCCCTGCTAGCAAAATTCTTAAAATCTTACCGGAGGGAATATGCTTACAAGGAGTCAGTTAATCATCTTGCTTGATGTGACTTATCATCTTATAAGAGATGAAAACCTAATGAAGATGCCAACCCCCTAACACATGTTTCTTCAGACCATTTTGGTCCTCATCCAATTCGACACACTCACTCCATTTCAGTCTGGTCCATTCCTTCATTTTATCCAGCCAAATTGCTTTTGATCTTCAAGCAGTAAATGACTCATTCGAAAATGGATGCCATCAAAAAGTAGGACCTCAAATATTATACTGTATGCTGTATGCTTCCTCCCTCTCTTTGAATCAAGACCCACCCAATTGAATAGCTAGGCAAGCCCATTGAACAGGAACTCTCTCACTCATTGCAACTAATATTCAAGCTTTACCTCAAGCGTTTCTACCACTGACGCATGAAACTCGTCTACACTATTCATGGCATCTTTGACATTACGCAGCTCCTCCGCAGCAGGTGCGGAAGCTGATTTTGGAGGAGGTTGTTGGAATGGCATCTTGTGATGGCCATGAGAGTAGGTTGCAGTACGTGACAATTTAGGGGTGCTTGACTTTGACCGGTAATTAGCGCTGACAGTTGCACTTCTCTGCAGATTTGCGGGTGATGATGTTTTGATGGGTGGTTTGCCAACACTGTGGTATTCTGTCACAGCTCTCATCATGTTCACCCAGTGTTGTCTGCTTCTTCCATCTGCAGCTAGGAAAGAAAGAAAACCATTATTGAGATGATTATTGCCCTTGCTTGGGGTGCATTTCAAGATATGCTTCAATTATCTCGACTGGTTTCCAAACCCTGCTTGTTCTCAAGTTTTCTTCTCTTAATCCTATCCAGTGATAGTTGCTTGTGATGCTCCGCATTATGCCCAGTATAAGCTATTAAAGAACTTTTATGTTTTGTCTCTGCATCTTGTGACAGTTAGTGCAGTTTTTGGAATTGAAATAGTTCAAATAATTGCAGTTCACAGAGTATGCTGATTCTTAATGATTGGAGCACTAAGAGAGAGCACTGACAAACAAAGCTAAGTTTGTCCTGTAATGGGCAGTAAAGCAAGTTTGAATGTTGATGCTATAGTGAATTCAATGGTTATTCCTCTTGTACATTCTGTCCTCTGATGATGATGCTATGCTAATAAATCATCCTATTGAAATTAAATTTATCATCATCATTATTTATGTTCAATGTAAGGCATAATATATTTAGATAAACAACTCATTATCGACTATCACATCACTGTTTCAATAAAATTAGAAATGAACCTACCACGAAGCTTGTAAATGTCACCATTAGAAGCATTCACTGTAAACAGATTTGAATCTTCATCACTTGGTGCAATGACTGCCCCCTATAAATAATGATATTAAGATACAAAAAACAATAATCAACAAGTTCATTGTCCTTTAGTGGCTGCACCAGCTCTTAAATATTTGTAAGAAGTGGGGGAATTTTCATATGTAATTTTTCTGTCAAAAGGTATACCTAACTAGTTCTATGCCATTTTTTCTTTGACAATTTTGCCGACTTTTAGGAAATGGCACTGCCATTGTTGTCCTAAATTCTGACAATAATCTTATTACCAGAATTTGAAAATATTTTTCTCTTCATGCGGCCAAAACACTATTATGTACACACATCTTGCAGAAGAAAACTTGAGGTATGTCACCCCTCAACACTCAAAAAACAATTGCTCGATCAAGAAACTATATTGCTATTATTAATAAAATAGATGTTTATTCTAATACTTACAGACAAATGTACAGAGCCTCTTGGTGTTTGCTTAACTCTCTCTTTGTCCTATTTGGAATAAGAGAAGAGCATAGAATATCAAAATATTGAGCACTGAGTGAAAACAAATGACCAGGAGATTGATGATTTCCTGACTATTAAAACTTAAATAAAAAATCTAGTTTTGTGTTTGATGAAATACCCCCAGTAACAACCCCAATGAAAAGCTCCCCTGCTGCTGTAGCAGGAAGATCCACCCAGAAAATACATTTTCCCTCCAGATTTCTCTTGAAAATTGCCAGCAAGATATCTTGTATCATTGTGCCAGCTGACCACATTGAAATTCCTCATCATAAGAAAAGATGAGTTATTCCTCCATAATAATTTTATGACGCCCATTCAAAATTTATCATTCAAGGACCTTTCCGCATATTTCCAATGTCCAGCAGGGTTGTTACTCAGGGAATGTGATGAAGGATAAGGCCTCGTTTTGACTAACTCATACCAACTTTCAAGATAGAACAATGGGGATTTAGCTATGGGATGTTTTATAGCTACAGTGCTAAAATCATCTTTGACCTACCAAAAAATAGGCAAGAGTTCCTTGCTCAGGATCAAGAACAAACCATCTATTTTGCCAGCCTTTCATCAAATTAGTAAATTTGCTAAGCTGGCCCTCCATCTCTTTCCTACAATAAAAAATGATAAATAATCAAGACTTTCAGTCCAACTGGTACTAACTAATCAGCATAAGTTAATTTTTGAGAATTCATCAGTTATAGATGCTACTTATAAATTTTATTACTCTATGGATTCTGGTCTTTGTCTTATTCCCAATCACATCACCAACCTCTTGCCCCTAGAAAAGTCTGGTTTCTTCTTAATGAATAACGAGGTTTAATGAATTATAAAGGTCCACTAATCTACGACCTTATTCAATGCATTTTCTGGAAGAGAGATATAATACTTTCTTTATCTTACAATGGTGTGTTGAATTCAACAAAGATATCAAAGCATAAAATGAGACAAAGTCTCTGAACTAAGTAATATATTCAAAAGATTACCCTTTCAGAAGTTTTCCACTCTCATTTGACGTGAATTCCTAACAATAAAAATAGATCCGTTAAGAGTTGAGAGAAAGATATTCTGCTGCCTTAGCACAAAAGCTCAAGTAATAAAAAGCTTTTCCTTCAGACTTTAAGGTTGAGAGTTGTGGATTCATAGGTTTGCCAGAAGGCATGCTTTGTCTAAGACCAATTGTAAAACAACGTTTACATTTATATTGTTTTTTAATAGAAATCAATAATGAAATGTCTGTTCTTGCCTGAATAGTAAAAACAGCTGTTCACCTAAAAGTTAGTTTAATTATGCATGGGTTAGGTTCAGCAATTAGGCACTAGCACTCAGGTGGGATTAGTGCAGGAGTGACAGTGCTGTGCAAACCAACCAATGAAAATCTTGAAGCACGGTTAAAGTGAGTGATCATTTTAGCGTAGTTACTTAAACATGAAGTGAGAAGAGACAAGTGAAAACAGAAGGGAAAAAGTAGGAAACAGGCAGTGGGTGCTGTTTATATTCTCCCTAAATATATCAGGTTTAGATTTTTTTCTTGGCGCAGGCGTTAGGCCTATATGTCCAGCTTTTTGTTTTCATTTATATTAGTTTTGGTAACTTTCACCTCATAATGACACAGCAGCTATTGGTTTTTCCAATTTCTTTCCAGCCTTTTCTCAAATATCTTCAGAGTAGGAGCTAATACCACACTCTACGGTAGATCATTCCTAACTTCCACAACTCAATATGTTAAAGAATGCTGCCTGATCTTTAGTTTCCTTCTTCCAGGTGGCTAACAGCATAGCTTTTGGCTGTGCCCTCTTGTTCTTTCTTCCCTGTTTAGTTGCAAATATGGGGTGACTTCCTTATCATACATACTAATGAGTGGGTTTTTACCTAATTCCAACCTTCTTGTAACCTATTATTCATCTCTACTCTACGAATATTTCTGGCAACTATGCAACTATGTCCTTGGAAATTGCATCTGAGCCAATAAAAAATCTGATATTTTCCCAGAAAATGACTCCAAAACAAAGTCACCATTTGCCCCTCCCCTAATCAGGTCCTTATTCAAGACTCCTAGATCGACCCCTGGCATTAAACTGGCACAATGAGGAACTTACGGCCTAGTTAACATGAGACAAGCTGGTCTGGTAAGCGGGATAGCTTGGTAAACAGAGCAGCTTGTTTCTGGGCCAGCTTGCTTTCACATGATCATGCTCTTAACTAGAAACTTTGGTGTGCAATTTCAAGTAAAACAATAAATCGATTGTTCTAGAATAATAGGTAGGTGCACAACTTCTGTGCGTGGATTACAAACTTTCAAGTCTGACTTTAAGTCCTTCAACTGTGAATGACCCCTCATACAGCAGAGTAGGATATAATTTAATCAGAACTTGCCATTATAATTAGTTTTCTTCCTTACTAATTATTCTTTCATTTCATGATCATGCATGATGTCCATATTGAATCAAATGTGATACATTCTAGATTTAAAATACACGCCTAAAAGTCTAGATTCATAGATATGCTACATGCTTGGCAATCAATTAATATACTAGATCAAATATGAGATATCAGCTGTACGTTTGTGGTCCACTTGATCAGTTGGGTTTTAGAGACTGCCTTGCTCAGCAAAACACCTTGATTTGAACCAGTTTTACTGTTTTTTATTCAGTATTTTGCAGACCTAGCCATGAAGCTGTTTATAGGTGTGCAGTTAATCACCCTCCTTACCACTCTTGGATTGTTTACCCCTTATTAAAAGCACACATTGAGGTTGACGATTCTTTTTAAATTCAATAAATAAGAAGGGCAACTCGTCACTCTCCTAAAAGTGGCTGCTGAGGAGAGCATTGGGGGGTGGGGCATGGCACTCACCTGCCCCAAATAGCCAGGTCTCCAACTTAGCAATTTTCTTTAAAGACCACTTTCAATGTTAACATTCTACGCCTCTTGGTTTCTTTGTTTACTGAACAATTAGCATTGAAATAATTTTCAAAAGATGTAACCTTTTATTGTGTTCCTATTTTGCACTTCAAAAGAACTCGATTTGCCTCTCCAAAAATGTAAACATTGAAAGTGGTCTATTTGGTGGGGCCCTTTTGGCCTACATGAAATATGTGTCACGGGCCAGCCCCCCTAGCCCCCTAAAACTGACACTGCACTTGATCAAACGGATGACACAACATGATTGACTGATGATCAATGATCATCTATGCAAGTTCAGTGAAAATGAGTGGTCATTTTCCGCAACTACACCAAAATGCTTGGAAATTCCATACGGTCCTACCTAAAATCTTATATTGCCCTAATAAAGGACTAAACTTATGTAGCACCCCCAAACGAAGTTGCCATTAGCCCCCCTCCCATTCAAAAATCCTGGATGTGGATCATACGATCTGGCCAACTGATCATCAAAATAGGCCTAGCCAAAGAACTGACCTGGACGCATGTTTTCAGCTAAGAAAAACAGGTGACAGCAATCAGCTTTGGGATTACACGAGAACAAAAAGCAGGTAATTCAAAGAACAGGCCATCCTTTAACAAAATCATCAGCAAATACTTGCCTCTTCCCTAACCATAACCTCTTTAATTTTATTCTTCTCTTCTGCACTCAACCAAGTCAAGACGTCGAGATTCAGATCCTCGAGGCTCGGGTTCATTCCGCGAGCGTTCACGCAGGCGTTGTAGACCGGTTCGGAAACCGGGAACCTAGACATGTCAACAACGTAATATTTACTTTATTTTGTGCTATTTTAAGCAATTTTCAACATATCTCATCCTAATTTCAATGTTTCGTTTTCGAATCGGACGTAAGTGTATGATTGTCTAGTGTTATATGAACAATATCAAAATAATTGTAAGGACGCTAATTAAGCACTTGTTTACGCTTTTTGCTTTTACGTACGAACGGTCTTGTTGTTCCGCAACTAATGTTGTTGCTGCTGTTTGAGAGTGAACGTTGATCGAGAAGAACTTCCTGTTATTAAGCACCCATAAATCAGTGGCCCTCAAAGAGGGCTTACATTGCTCTAAAAGATAGCGAGCTTGCATTGTTCTGTAAGGACGTAGGGAAACGGCACTTGCCCCAATGAAATTGAAATAAAAACAAAAGATAGATCCTTTTTATCTTCAGAAAGTGCCCCTTTCAAAAACTGGTCCTCAAAGCAAGACGTTCTGGGGGTTTTTCAGGTGACAAGTGGTCGCTTACTCATCCCCTCCCCAAAGTACACATTAGTGGGACCTGTTCCATAGTTGTTTAATCACCCTCGGGGACGTCTTTGCAGTACGGTCTGTTGAAGGGTGTTCAGTATTGTGGATGATGCTCATTGCTGTGAGGGGATACCTTCAGTACTGATGAGGTATACTATAAGAACGATGGAGCATATTCAGTACTGTAGAAGGATACCATTAGTAGTATAGAGGTAATACCCAAAGTGCTGATGATATCCCCAAACAGAGCTGAACATCTCCACACTACTGCACAGACGTTCCTCAGTGTGATTCAGTATGAGAAACACTTATTAGAGAGCTTACGATTTGACTACGTAGGTGACTACGGCTACGTAGAAGCTTGAGTAGTCACTGCCGTACCGTTGTGCGCAGTATCTGACTTACGATTTGGAGTACGCAGGCTAACTACGTACGAATTGGCGCCAAAATTTAACTTGCCTTCACAATTCACGAAACTAAGATGGCCAACCCCGACGTTGGCCTACCATATTGTTTACATTTTAACACAGATAATGTCAATTCTTTTAAAACAAAAAAGAGAAATAGGCATGAAATGTAAAACTCAGGTCAGATAGTTGCCTAGCTGTAGGGTGTGTAACCCAAATCGAAAGTAAATACATCATTTAACAACAAACCAAATACTAGAAACAGTGTTAATTCGCCCATCTTCATATCCTTGATATCTCAAATGTTTCTCTTCTGTTTAAAATGCACAACAGAATCAAAATAATTGTTGACACACGTCGTATTTTCCCTACGTTTTTTGATAGGGGCTTCGCTTTCCATATCGTTGGTTATTCTTGAGGAAAACTGAAAATATAACAAAGATAAATTGCTTGCAATACACTGAAACTTTCAAAAAATATTAAATATTGTTGTCAGAACAGTTAAACGAAAAAAGTTTTGATGAAATAAGCTGGGTAAATATCATAAAAATGTTATTGCTTACCTGCGTAGTCGAGAGTACGTTGAAATCTACCACAACGCGTAGTGAAATAATGGACGCTACGCAGATTTGGTGGTGATTCCCCTCGCATATGCGCACATACGTCATTTTCCTCAAAACTTACCGTAGCAGTCGCCTGCGTAGTCATATCGTAAGCTCCCTATTTAAGAAACACAGACCTGATTTCGATTATATAACTAGCTACCCTTTTTATAAGAAACACACATTGATTTCAAATGGCGATATCAAAGATCAAAAGCCGTAATACGTTCTGGGAGGTTATCGGGAAAGATATTCTAGTCTCGACCTTAGTTATTGTAATATAAGAATGATAAACCTGTTGACATGAACATTCTTTCCCTATATGCCCCCAGAATGCATTGCGTTCTTGGATCTTTGATATCGTCTATTGAAAAGCCTTAACAAGGCCTGGCGCCTAAAATCCTGATTTCTTATATGAGGGATACTACTGGATATGAGAATAATTCAAATAAAACGCGAGTAATTCTGATAAATATGTGTATCAAAACCGATTCATTGAATTATCGTATTGAATTAACACGAAGTTCGTAGGAAAATAAACATATCAAACTTTTGAATAATTATTTTTCGGACCCTGGGCAACTTTCCTAGATATTGGCAAACAAATTTTGGGTTAATACGTTAACTCAATTTTAGGGAATAATTGAATATTGTATGAATTTGGAGTGGAATTTTTGAATGATATACGAATATAAGGGTGGATTAGAAGCAAGGAAAAACATTTGTTCTCTACCATTTGAAATTTCATGTTTCCGTAATCATCAGACATCTATTAAAATATGCGAACTTGACGAGTGAAACGCATGAAATTCAGAGAACTAATCTTCTTCCATCAGTTCTCAGCTTTTACCCTATCATTGTTCTGTTTTTCTGTGAGCACATAAATGATTGTATAAACATTTCATATGCTTCTTAGTTGTGAAACTTTCGGTAAACAAAACTTCCTTAACTTAAATTAAACTTTTTTCAAAAAGCTACTGGGCTTTTGTCCTAGCACTCAAAATTGCTTGAATATTTTGGATCTCAGCCCTCAAAATTGCTTGAGTTTCTAGCTTAAGTTTCGAAAAAAACAAATATATACATTTTCCTATACTCAAACAGTTTAAATTTGATGGTGCGAATGTAAGAAAATCTTTAAAATACCAAAAATGCTTCTTCTTCGGAGAAACATAGTACGACCAAAAAATGTTAAGCACTTTCAGCATAGTTGCTTAAGTGCTTAGTTGCTTAATTTATTCCATCAAGTCCTGGATTTGCTAATTGTTTTGGTAATTCCAGCCATGGTTGCTTATTGAAGAGTTACTTTTGAAAAAAGGGTAAAAGATTCATGTCTTGAGCATACTCCACTTACCCCTCTGTAAAGTGCCCATCGAAGTTACCCCTCCCCCTTATTCCAGCTGTATTTTACAATGGCTTTATTTTGGCCAACGCTTGTGCTCTACGGCTAGTGTTTTGAAACAATGCTTTTATCAGGCATTTCACGTCTTGTGCATCGAACGCTTGTGCCAAAGGTCCCTGCAAGAGAACGGATAATCCAGTTAATTCAGTGCTATTAGCAAGTAGAATAAATTCTTATGGGCCATGAGGGGTTCTTCATGCCAGTGCCTTGGAGCAATGATGCCAAAGACATTTCATTTTTATTTGATTTGAAATCGTTGACTTACATCTACTAGTAAGTATGCCGTCATAAAAATAAACCAGGTTAACCTATTAACCAAAAAGATAAACATGATTTCACTAAAAATTCTCAAACTCATAGATTTTGTAAAAGACATTCATATGGGTCATGAACAATTTTGCGTACCATTGCTTCAGAGCAGTGCTGCCAAAGAAGTTACATTTTCATTTGATTGGAAATCGTTGACTTACACCTACTAATACGTATGCCCTCATACAAATAAACCAGGTTAAACTACTAACCAAACAGATGAACACAAATAGTATTTTAAACAGACATGACTCAGAGGTCGTGAGTTCAAATCCTATCTGGGTCACGCTGAAAAGTGTAAACACACAAAAAGGGGGCTATAAGAATTCATCATATTACGTTTTAGGTAAGAAAATATTTGTAAAAATGATATTTAAAAATATCATGTTTTGGGTAAGGTTCCATAAATGCTTTCAATATTGAAATCTTGAGAAAAACAGGCCAAATATGATTTCACAAAGAATGGCAAAATATAATTCCAAATGAGGAACTATATAAACAAGCAGGAGAGATATACTGGAGCATAAAAATGTCAAAACGCCATTCATCGTGGTTGGACAGTTAATGAGACTCGCACAAGATATCCACGCAAAAACAGCCTAATGAAACATATTTAACCTTCCGAAAGACCATCCAGAAGACCGAAAAAACCTGGTTTGAAAATATATCAAAGAACTTTATGCAACACTAATATTCCTCATGGAAAGAACAAAAATGAATATCTCGACAACCTATCTGTGAGATGTTCAAATAGAGAGGAATGGGCGAAAATAATTGACATCGTTCCAAAAAGACGATGAACATGCAATGATGATGTTGTAAGAAAATAGTCAATTACCTTTCCATCAGCCCATCGGTCCACTATTCCTTGTAACGAAGACTCCATCATGTTTATAATTTCATTGAATTTTTGCCACGATTGAATGTGCACTATAAATCCCTAATAATACAAAACATAATAGATTAGTGAAAATGTATCTTTCGAGAGATCTCGTCTACAGATTTATCTTTGCAAGTTTATTTCAAAAATCATTAAAAGAAACCAATTTTTTAGAGCATTGCACAAATCGTCCCGTAATTGCTGAAAATTGTTTTTAGTTTTAAAGCGTTTAAATCACTTCAGAACCGTTGCAAATCGATCCCAACCTATTTTGTCTTTAAATATCGTCACAAATCAATTTCCAGGACGCATCTCGCAACGATGTCGCTCCTTTACTAAATGATCACATACAGAAATTGTACCAGTGCTTGCAAACTGTGTCTAAATACCAGGCAGGTATTCAATAATTGACTTGATGGAATTGTGCCACTCCTGTATCAAAATTAAGGGACAGGGTATCAAAATCGACAATAAGTACACCAAAACTATATTGCAAAATTTAGATACCATTTGAAAAGTGGTCCCTCAAACTTGTAACAGTCCCCTTATGTCTATATGATCTCTGACAATGCCAAGACATTTTGTTCTGTACAGGGAAAAACAGTGGAAAGTGGTGAATATTAAAACATTACCATATCTTCCGTTGTATTTTCTTCTTTTCCTTTTAAATTAAATATTTCTCCAGCTCTGTTTACAAGAATTTTCAGCAACCAATGGAACTGCGTGGCTTCATCTGCAGATATGTCCTTCAAGAAAATTTAAGTTTATTATTCCTCAAAAACATGGAAAGAAGAATGGCCGAACTCAGCAGCCTTTGTTTATCATATACCCTAAATTTCAGGTAAAATAGGGAGTTTTAATTTTTCTATAATCATGTGCACCCTTTGTCCCTGTTTGGCTCCTTTCTGAAACTCAAAATTTCAAAATTTCGTCTTCAGACTTGAACTCAGCACCCTCCATTTACCCTAAACCCTAAATTTAAGGGAGATGTCGGAACATTTTTTTTTTTCCTATCATTATGGGCTCCTTCAGTAAAATTCTTTCTCATTAAAATTTCAATATCAGATTAGAGTTCAGCACCCTTCCCCTTACACCATTAAATATTATGGGATCCCTTTACCCCTATTTGGGTCCCTTCTGAATAATAAAAAACACTTTATATCAGAATTCCAAAATCTTGACTTCAGATTAGAGCTCACACACTGGATTTACATCATACCCTAAAATTTTGTTGAGTGGGGAATATCAATGTTCAGGCAGTGGGACCGGAGCTAGGACACAAAACTGAAGGTTAAACTATGGAATTTACCTCCAGCTGTATAATCTGCGTTGCTATGTCATCCAGCACAGTGTTAAACAGGGAACCAAGAGACTTTTCATAAATATTAGTTGGTAGAACACCTCTCCACACTTTGCTGAGTCGGACAAGCAAATGCAGTATCTGAAAATAGAATCAAAATAAGAGGCTCAAAAATTTGAATTGTGATAATGATAGTAATGATAATAACATCCATTGAGCCTTAATCATAGACTGATTAACCCATCCCTATCCCCCATCTAATGAGCCTTTCATCTGTGAAAAGACCCAACTCCTCAAATAGCCCCCCTTCCTGCAATGAGGAGATAACATTTCGTTTGCTGTTGTTGCTGCTGTTGCTGCTCTTATTGCTAGACTGCTCCTATTGCTACATCATTTAATTTTAGTTGAGGTTTCTAGTTTGGCTTGCAGTATTTGGGGAGGAGTTGGGGGGGGGGGGGGCTTATTGCTAAGGATGACTGTGAAAATCTGAAAGATTGACCCATCACCTCTAATAAGAGAATTCTACTATTAAAAAAAATCTACCCCATGAGGAAGAAAACATTTAGAAATTCAGCCCAAAATTCAGTTACTTGACTCTATTTAAGACAATCTTCGTATGAGACCCGTAGGCGTGCAAACGAGTTAAAAAAACACACAAGAAATGATCCATACACTGGGCAAAATATTGCAAAAAGCTAAAGCCCGGGCAGGCATATAAACCAGGTCACCTATAGCAGCTACCCCCCTTGATATGTGGAAAATAATTCAAAACGAGTAATATTTTACGTACCTGCTCAAAGGCATTCTGCGCAGCCAGTATAGTCAGTTCGTCATCAAATTGGCAAAAGCCATTACAATCACGCAAGATCTCTTGCAACTGCAGTTTCTGCTTCCTCTAAAAAATAATGGGATGATAACAATATCAAACACACAAATTGCAGCATCACTCCTTAAGTGTGGAAAGGAAACATCGCAGTTCTTTCAACCTACAATGGACTTCCAAGAAACAAGAGGCAAGCAGCGCCTTTTCAAATAAAAATGCTGATGAGGTTCTTTATGTAAGACTCCTCACTTTTTTTAAATTTCATGGGTGTAAAATCACAAAAATTTCTCAAAACATACGTTTTTGCTCAGAAGTTCCCCAAACTTACGTTTTAGTGTAAGCATTAAAGCATAATAATATTTTTGAAACACTGACTATGCTTCAAGGTGTTCCTTTACACAAATAGCTCTCTAAGAATAGGATTTCTACCCAGCATAAATTTCATCTAACCTTTTTAGGATGTTCTTTTAACAACTGACAAAATTGTCACATAAATAAACGCATTCAAAGCACTTACTAATTGTTGCAAGAAACACTTTTCACCACACTTTCTCAGCATCGGAACGAGATCGACAAAAGTAGCAACCCCTTGACTCAGAGGTTCAGGGAGGGTGTGTCTAAACTGATGCCCGAGGGTGATACAGTGATGTGCCAGGAACATGCAGTTATTGTAGTGCAGTGCTGCTAGCTGTGGCAGCTCAAAGCTCTCCTGGTGGTAGGTTGGCACTACAGCGCTGTATAGCTCAAACATGTTTCTCACACTGTAGAACAGTTGGATTGCCCTGCAAAGGAAACAAAGACGATGACCATTTGGTCAATGCACATACCGGAGATTTCAAGTAACCAGGGTTCTCCTTGCTTAGATTAGGTTACTACTAGCTGTTGTTTTACGATTTTAAATAAAGTTCATAAGATAAAGGTTGTGTACTATTCACTAAAACCTATTACCCAGAATAGGTTGAACACAATCGTTTATCACTTCTTTTTCAGTCAATTATTCTCCAGGAAGGTTAGGTCGTAATTTACAAAAAGAGAGACAGATTAATCTTACCAATAAGCCAGAATCAGTATCAAAAAAGACTTAAATGCAGGTAGAATTTATCCCTTTACTGTCAGATGGCATTTGATGCCATTTAATGGGAATATGTGGGAATCCTTACTAAATTTCTAAGTTTTTTTATCTTCTCCAGCCAATGACCTTATGACCGTGATGTTTCCCTCATCTTAAAAGATAGGAATCACAAATATATCACTCGTTATTCCTTTCAAACACTATAAATAAATCATTATACAAAATCTTCAAGATTCGGCCCTGTTCATGATTTGAGCAATTTGATAACGAGTGAAATCTTTGTGATTCCTATCTTTTATCATGAAGTTTAAAAATCCCTTGGTGGCCACGTCGACAATAATTAGTAACAAGAATGTTTTCCCGACTCTGCAATAAGGCATAAGCTTCAACAAGTGAGTACAGTAAGATAGATGTGGTGGCATTTACAATGTTTTTAACTGCTACATATAACTCGAGTCTGAAACAAACTTACACTTGCGGAGTTGAAGTGGTAGCTTCGAGCAAAGTTTTATAAACCAAATTCATGAATTTCTGCGTGGTCTCGCTGATTCGACATTCTGGAAAGTGAAACATGACTGTGCCAAGACTGTTCTTTGGGATGTCTTTCAAGCCGGAAAGCTGGAATACAAAAAAATTTATTTAGACTGGACATTCCTTCATTATCTCTCATAATTGTTGGAAAGATTAGCGAAATTCACTCTTATTTTGGTTCTATCAACATATAACATTCATATTTCACAACCTACATTTGACTTGGGTAGAGCGTGCCTATCCTGACTATAGTGCTCGATATACGTGAGTATAGAGCAAGTATACAGTGCAATAGGACCAACACTCAATAAGCGTATTGAGTTTAGATTCTACTTTATTCTACAACCTAGCTTTTAATGCATAACTATTTTGTAAGTTAATGTATCTAAATAAAATAAAATAACACAAAATTGCTCCAAATAGACATCATTTCATACAACTGAAACGATAACGAGAATCACCTATAGCTACTTTTTGAACTAGTCTTGGCCCGAAATCTGTAAATCTGTAAACTAGTAAATGTACTACAGTCTGGGCCAAAAATGTCTGAAATTCACGATAAAATTATTTCAAGACGTGGAAAATATTTAGCATAATGAGCATAATTTGTTTTGTTCGTCTTTTGCATGACTGAGAATCTGAGAAGTCGATATGAACTTTAGATGTGTAGCAGATAGTTTTGAAAGGAACGTTCATAGTTTTGTAATGCTGTCTCTTTTCATTTTGTTTTGAACCTCCAGGGTTTGGGGTTTCCAACAGAGGCTTCGAGTTTCAAAAATATTTTAAAAAGAATAAAGCATTACCATCATTTCCATTTCTTTGCTGAATTTGTCATCTTCTATTAAGTTTGGAACAACGCGTGCCCTGTCTTTATCTGGCTCCACTTTCACCATGTTATGCACCTCTGTCGTCATCAGGTCACGTGCTTCTACCAGCAAATCTTGACACTATAAGGGATTCAAAACGCTATGAGCTGAGAGAATCTAGCTACATCCCTATGCTTATTTTGCATGACCAAGGGAAGAAAACAACTTGATCTGAGCGTCTGCAGCATTGCTATCTTTTCAAGAAGGTATATGCAGACATTGCCACTTGGTATCAATGCAACAAAGCATTGCTGCAATCCAAATACCTCGTTCCCTGCTAGACTGATACCATGTCTCTTTCGCTACGTTTTAAACCAAAAAGCAATAAAATACCTGACTCCAGAGATTTGCAAAACTATTTTCACCCGAAGTATCAAAAACAACTTGATTGTAATCCGAATGCTGTACAAGTTTGCAGATCAGCAAAGCAGCCTCATATTCAACTGATCTTATTCACCAGTTGGACTAGAAAACTCACACACGGCAATGTATAATGAAAGCTTTCTAAGAAATATGAACATATTCTGGACAGAAACTTTTCTAATATTAGATATTCGATATTTACAAAAACAAATATTCGATCTTTATCGAAACCCCCTAATTTATCAAGGTCTAAAAAATCTTATATCTCCCTGCTATATATGTATGTATCATTTTGCAACAAAAAAAATAAAAATTAATTACAGGAATAAAATAATTTTAAAGATACAATGTATTTTATAGAAAAACTTTTAAAACTTTTAAAAGGCTAGAAAAAGTTGAAGAAAAACATGCTAAACATTATAAATATAAAGGATTAAAAATTAAGATACACCCCTAACTAAGGTGGCAGGGATACCATAAGAACGGTGACTTTATTACCATATCCCATCCCTATCCCCTATTTTCATTAAGAATAGAATATTTGTTTGAATGGATTTCTCTGAGAAAATTGAGATTTATCTTAAATAGATCTATTTATGAAATATAACTTTTGAAAACGAAATGAGATATCTGAAACGACACTCGCTGCAAAGATTCCCTCTCACCTTTTTATTAGCGAAATGAACGTTGATGTCTTTCAAATATGAAGTTAGTGTATTGGTACCATTTGCCAAAAAACCTTTGGAAATATAAATGGATCCAATCAACCGACATAAAAAATAGGTGTAATTCACAATAACTTTAATTGCTTTCCTGGTCGCAAAATTATTGCCCCTGAAGAGTCTTAAGAGATAGGTAGCAAAATTAGGCGATAGTAGACTAAATATAAGCTATAAAGTAGGCTTTCCATACATTCCCAAACAAGCTTTATATCAAAAAAATAAAGTAGACTCACCTAGATGATACAATGCTTCTTCGAAGTCACTTGTCTTTTGTACAAACATGTCATATTTCTGAAGCTAAAATCAGGATTTGCCATATTTTTTAGAAAAAGATAAGATTTCAAAATTTGTGAAAAATTAGATGTGGTATAGGACTTTAATTTAGAAATATTTAGACTCATTTAGATCAAATTATTTGGTATTACTGAGATTTTGTTTCTTTTTCATATTCCGTGACACGGAATTATGGGTCCCTTTTTTCAATTTGCGACACGGAATTATGGCCCCAATATTCTTATCAAAATGGCACATCCCTATCACTGGACCCCAAAAGGTACCCCCCCCCCCCCTGAGTCAAAATCCAAGGCGAACTCAAAGGAATAAGGCAATGCTAATTCAGGAACAAGACAGTCATCAGTAATATTACTATCTAAGTATACAATATTTGATTTATGCATGCCCGGAGATACGGATTTCGACCATCATAAATGCTTTTGAACGTCTACAGATCCTAAATGCACTACGTTGAAAAACTCAAAGAGATAATATCCACTTAATTACCTGACCATCACTAGTTGGTATTGCATGGGATAAAGATTCTTTTATCAGTAGTTCTGAGAGGTCAGGCCAGATCAGTGATTCTAACGAACAAAAAATATTGATAATTTGACTGCACACCGAGGTGGCAGTAGTAGTAATGGGATCTAGTCAGTGGGGAGGGGGTCAACAAATTATCATTGATTTTATCATTTAGATCAGTGATTCTTAATTAAAAAAAAGGGATCGTTTGAATGTGAGCTGAGCTTGCTGCAGCAGTAATCGGATTTAGTTGGAAGGAATCTTGAAATTATCACAAAATCTTTTATAGAAATTAGTCTGGAACGATTTCTATCAAATAAACTTTCTTTGACATGAGACTGAAAAATCAACACTTACGTAGTTTCATGCATGCCGTACTTCGTTCAATTCCAACTGGTGCATTGCCTGCAGAGGCATTGGGGTCTTCTGGTTGTGGGTTTGGAAACACGTAAGTTGTTATGAATTGGATCACATCAACAATCTTTCCATATACAGCAACTAAGATAGCAGAAAAACAATTACTACCGTTGAAACTGTTATCAAAACGCTGATTTAGACTTAAAACCTGTTAGTGAATCCTAAATCAACCTAGGGAACGTTTTTTAGTACTTTAAAGAGCGTTCAGTGCACCTGGGGATATCATCAGTACTGTATGAGAATACCATCATTACTGCAGAGGGATACCAGCTTGTACTGTGGAAGATGTTCAGTACCGTGAAGGATACCATCTATACTCTGAGGGATGCCATCAGCATATTGGAGGATGTATAGTACTGTAGAGGGATACCATCAGCACGGTGAATGATTTTCAGTCCTAAGAAAGGATATCGCGAGCAGTTTGGAAACCACGAGCAGTGTGGGAAAAATACCCAAATCAATACAAAACCTCATACTATCCGATAATGGTCTCAAGAAAGATCTTTCCCCTCCATGACTCTATTTGATACAGATGGTTTCATTCCTATATTCGACCTTTTACATGATGAATTAGTACAAAAGCATTTTTCTAAGAATTCTTACAATCAAAGCCTGACGTAGATTATTTCATTTCCTAACGCATGTTGATAGAAAAAAGAATTTTTAGCTGACAAAGGATGAAGTATATTTTGACTTACCAGAGTCAGGTCGTCTTGATTTCATCTTTTTGTTTTCTCTTGTGAATTTCAAAGAATACGAATCCTACAAAGACGTAAAGCAAAAACTATACTACTAAGCTTCTCATCTGACACTATTTCCTTCTGACGTTCTACTGTAATGAATCATCTATGCAGATTTTTTCTGTGGTCTCCCTTGCCCAAAATCGGTACGTCCGTGCTTTTGATGTCAAAAAACTTTTAATAAACAAAATACAAAACAACTCTGAAGCAACTCTAGGAATGAAGTCCATCCTTCACTTGGACAGAATAAGTCTTCACTTAGAAAGAGTCATCCCAATTATTCCACCGATACACCCAAGGGGAATTACCCTGGCTATCTACTTGGACCTTAGCATTGTAAAAGTTTAGTGAGTAATTTACAGGCCATTTAGAGACAACAGGACAGAAAAAGGTAATAATATTTGATTATTTTCTAAATGAACTAATCAAATTGGTTGCCTAAGAGTGTCTTCACACTTACGCTTATGGTACAAAAGAATGGCAAAACACTTGGCAAGACTTTGAATGATTTAGTGCTTTTTTATGCTATTTGCAAAGATGGAGAAAAACAAACTAATTTTATCGCATAGGTTCAACTCCTACTATGAGCTGCTGTATCTATCTAAGTTTTTTGAGGATGGCTGAGTGGTTAGATCACTCGACCCTTGACCAAATGGTCCCGGGTTCGAAACAACCTTCAGACCTGTCACATAAAGTTTGAGGAGAGAATTAGCCAGCTCTCTGTAACTCCAGGCGAAAAGGCAAAGGGAATCGCATGGTGTGGTCACATCGAGAGAAAGTACCAGGGTCGCACTCGATTAGTCTACCTATTCAGTGGGCTGTTTGTGCTTTGTACAAAAACCAATACCTTACAAAGATAGTAAGTATATGGTCTATCAACAACTATGAATGAATGTCTTCCATTCTTTTGTACTCTAGGTGTACAAACTTAAAAGCATATGCCCAATGCATTTTGCACCTTTTTAGAGCTAACTTAACGCAGTGTTTCGATAAAGTCTCTATGAAGGAGAAGTTCTTAAAGTAGTTTTACCTTCTCTTCACTATTGATAACAGCTCTCAACCTTTACAAGGAAGATAAAAACAAACATCATTTTGCAATACGAAGAGATAGCTATCAATTTTAATCAACTAGGTTTCCAAATGTTTACTTTATTTTTTCGGCAGTTAGGAATATCTCTGATACAAAAAGTGTATGAACTCATATGGCTTGGTTAAACAGGGGGAAATATAATCTCGCAAGTAGGCTACCTACCACAATGGTAATATGCCCAAATAAGGTCTTGAACCGGGTTGTATCTTGCCTACTATAAACGAGCACACTTACCGCTGTTCTGATTAGGAAAGGTCCCAGGTTCATAACCTGGTAATTACAATTATGGTATATCCAACTTGTGAGAATATTTGATATAAAAAGGGGCTATACCTTATGGATTTATGCAAATATATACATGACTAAGAAGAAAGAATCAATGCAAAAGTCGATTTAATGCAGCAACTTTGATTACAACTCCAGGCTTATCCACAGTGAGACATCAATCCTGGATTAATTTATGATATAGAAAGAATATTCAAAGCTTTACCCTGGAAATATCACCAATGGCTTTAACAAGAAATTCATCATCTTCTTTGCTATAAAAAGAATCAAGTACTTTACTTACGGCCAAACAAAAACAAAATGTATGCAGGAGTCTCACAGATTCCCACAGAAATGTTTGAAAATCATCAATATGCAATTCGTAAATAGTTAAAGAGAAGTAATGATTTATTTCCGAATACTTCAACTGGTAACAATAAGCAAATAATACAGTCGAAATATCTCACCGAATGTTTTTAGCTGGGTGTCAAAAATTTCCAGGCATTCCATAGCTTCATATAAGCTTGTTAGTGACGTCATACCATGACCAGGAGCGTTGTGCTCATCTATAACACAATAAACAAAGGGATTATGATCGCAGATTATGAGCAGATTATGAGTTACAAATTGCATCAAAAAGTTTTTGAAGTAAACAAATACTTTTTCAGGTGCGTAAGGTATTTAATTTTAATTTGACGAACAAGTGTTCATAAAATATAATTCATACTAAGAAGGGGAGACACAAAAGACTATACTCTTAATCTCGACAGGCCTGTTTCATGGTTTCCCACTCATCAGGAGATGTACAACAGGCTTATCGAGATAGAGAGGCATTTGAGTCTTGCCTTCTTAGTGAATATAAAGCGCTCTATTTAAATGCATCGAGCACTTTTTTGGTAAATCAAAATACAGGCTCTGTAAAATGAAATTTTGTTGTATCCATTCTTCATGCATTAAGTTTTTATGTGAGGAGTGATTAACCCTTCTCACCTTTGTTTGAGTCCAGTGTGTGGACTTTTAGTGATGTTTTTAGATGCCCCTCGATGCTGTCCCATGAAGCTGATGTGACAGTGGTCCATTCAAGCATATTAGCCCACTTCTCTTTTACTTGTGTTATCAGAAGAGCCTTCTGCACTCTGTACTCGTCCTGAAATATAAGGGGAGAGTATATCAAAGCTCATACTACTTTAAATTGTGATTTATTGCATACAACGGTTCCCTTTCTGTTAATAAAGCCTCTTGTGACCTTTGGTAGTGTAAATAAAACATACTCACTCAGCAAATTGGATTATTATTGATTGGTATAAAACTACAGAGCTTCAGAACTTTGAATACTAATTCCTCATAGCTCGTCAAATATTATGCATTTTCCTACATGGTGGGAAATACAAACAACAAACGGAAAACGTTTCATACCCTCACAGCTTTGAATATCATTACTTCGCAAGAGCCAGATGAAAGATCGTTCAGGTAACCTCTCTAAAACAAGAATTAAGATTTAGATTGTTGAATAATGAGTTTAGAATAAATGTACCATTCAGATTTTTTAGATACCAAACATTTTTCGCCTAACTCCTTTATTCCAGACCCCCCACACTTGGAAGTAAATCAGAAAAATAGACAGATCAGAAAAATAGCAAGACACATCATCTTTTTATATACAAAGGTAAACTTACCACATTTTTAATAGCTTTAGCAGGTAGTAAGTAATTAACGTTAACTCCAGCTGTACAAGTCTGGATACCTTCATGAATCTACGATTTAAGGAGTGACGAATAGAAACTAACAAGGTCGTAAATAACTTTAATAACTAAATTTTTCAATATCTTAAAATCATTAAAGAAGCCTTTACTGCACACCAAAAACAAATCTATGAATTGCATTGAGTACAGTTAATGAAATAAAGATCTCTGAGGCATTCCTCACTACAATAAATACTAAACATTACACATTAAACATAAAATGATAAAATTCAATCATTCATTTCGAGTTCAAAATTCTATTCTTCTTTTCCTGAGGCAAACAACTTAAATAAAAGTAACTATCAAGACATCTTTAATGTACTTATTTGAAATTCAATAAACAATTAAACTAAGTACAACACAACTTGGAGGAATTAAATAACCTAAAATGTATTACCTTACAAAGCTTTTTGAGAGCTTTGATGACTTCTTGGTTTTTATCATATTCTTTTGTAAGTTCCAACAAGTCGCTTTCAGCAGTTGTCAACCTGTTTAGCGTACCATTCTATAGAAAAACGTTTGTTTAGTTACATCATTGTGAATTAAAACTAATAAAAATCAGAAATAAAGCAAACAAAAAAGGTAGTGATATCATGAAAAAAACCTGAAAACTCCAAGATAAAAATAGTCCATGATTAGGTCTTTTACCTGAATGTCATCCCCCAGTTGGTTCATCTCCCTGACTAATTTAGCCAACTTTTTATTGAGTTCTTCTCCAAAGTTGAAGGAGTGATAAAATTCTGTGTATTGCTTGTAAATCAGTTGATTTATTTCGCTCTAAAGAAGGGAAGATAAATACATTAAACAACACGAGGGTTGTTAAAACAAAAGTGACAAAAGAGGGCACAACGAAAGATAAAACTTTTAAAGTGAGGAGTAGATGAAACTCGTGTTTGTGCCCTGAGATGTTTTCTTCATTATCTCCAAGCTTCAAAATAACCTGTTGTTCTTTCTATGTAATTGGAAATTAAAATTGAACCAGACCCCTTTAAATCCTAACCTAGTTATTCTTAATCCTAACAGCTATCTTTGATTTTGACCCTTTCAACTTGAAGTTACGAACGATACCTTTTATTCTACAATTATACTAAATCCAGTTTTGTAACCATTCATCATAGTTTATTGGGCAAAAAAAGGAACGTTAAGATAGCTTTTCTTTTACAAAGGTCAGGCTGCAGAGTATGGCAAGCGCACACCCGAGATATTTTTTCTAAAATGTCCCTGCACACCTGGGAAAGAGTGTGGCAGTTTGGTATGTGGACGTGGCATGGGTGTGCCCTATTGTTTAGAGCAAATGAAGAATTTTGTTTCTTCAAGAGCATAATCTTGTATAGATCAATTTGATAACCAAAAAGGAACAATCAATTATGTACGTTCTCTGTCGCTTATTTTCACATTGAATCGAGTCCTGGCCCTGATACCGAAGAAATTATGCAAACTTTATTACGTACGATGCAGGACAGACGGAGTTAAAAGTTATGCAAGGGAAAATACTCGACCGTTTGACGAATTTGGAGAAGGAGATGGAGACAATGAAGAAAGATTTGGAATCATCAAAAGAGGTAATAGCGTCGACGAAAGAGAAGGTAAGCGAAGTCGGTGACAAACTAGCCAGCTATTTCAGTAATCTTTTGTCATCGGAGGGTACGATTAGTAACATTAACTATGAATTGCAAACTTCATCCTTGGATATGGACACGACACACAGACACTAATCGATGACAGCTTAAACTGCCGCATTTCCTTTGATGAAGTTAAAAACATGGCCAAAAAGCTCAAAAACGGAAAGTGTTCAGGGCTTGATATGTTGAGCGGTGAACTTCTGAAGCACGCAAATGATAAGTTCTTGCATGTTTTTACCAAACTTTTCAACAGCTTACTGAATTCTGGGCAATTTCCCGAGGAATGGTCAGTAGGAATAATTGTTGTTCTCTTCAAGGGGGGAGATAAATCAGACCTTAATAACTACAGGGGTATCACGCTATTGAGTATTTTTGGAAAGTTTGTCCTTGGTGTCCTATTGGATAGACTAAATGACGTAATATCCAAATATAAAATTCTCGAAGAAAACCAAATTGGCTTTAGAAAGGGTTACCAGACTGCGGATCACATTTTTACTCTTCGAGCTATCATTGAAAACTCATTTGTAAATAGTAAGAGCCCCATATTTTTATGTTTTTTTGATTTTAGGAAGGCGTTCGATTCTGTAGATCATAAGCTACTATTACAAAAGCTTGTGACTTACGGGATCAAGGGCAGTTTCTTAAAAATAATCGCTTCTCTCTATGAAAAGGTCAAGTCCTGTGTTAGAGGCAACAACAGCCTTACAGATATGTTTTCCTGCAACAGGGGGGTTCGACAGGTCTTCTCAGCCCTGTTCTCTTCGCTCTATACTTGAACGAATTAAATGACCACATTAAGGCTTTTTCGCAAGGAATATTAGTAGACAATTCATATGTTCATTCGCTATTATATGCTGATGATCTGGTTTTGATAGCAAAGGACGGAAAAGATCTTCAATCACAATTAGATGCTTTAGATTCATTCTCTAAGTCACTTAAAATGGAAGTAAACTTGGACAAAACCAAAGTAATGATCTTACGAAAGAACAAAAGAAAAACTCAATCTGAAAATAGTATTATTTGGAAAATAGGGAGAAAAGAAATTGCAGAATGCGACTCTTATAAATATCTTGGAGTTACGCTCAAGTCAAACGGTTCTTTTTCTGAGCATGTAGACAAAATTAAGAAAAAAGCTCAAAAATCATATTTTTCTCTCATTACGAAAAGTAAAGAATGGGGTAACTTTCAACCACGTTTGTTCCTATATTTGTTCGACCACACAATTGCACCTATCTTAAATTATGCTTCCGAGATTTGGGGTTTTGAAGATTGGTCTAAATTGGAAACCTTACATCTAAAAGCTTGTAAATACGCTTTGGGTGTAAGGTCGAACACTACAACTGAGGCTGTGTATGCTGAACTAGGAAGAATAAGTCTTCAACATAATAGACATACAAATATTCTAAATTACTATGCAAGGATCTCCTCTCTAGATTCTGAACGCTACTCAAGTAAGGCTTTGAATATGCTATCATTAGATGCTGACTTAGGTCACTCAAACTGGGTCTCACAAGTCCGCAACTTACAGGATCGCTACGAAATACGAATTACAGATAATCGCACAATAATCAAAGCCAAAGTTAGAAAACATTTCGAGCGTCAGTTATTAGAAAAGTTAAAGGAGCATATAACAGATGATAAAAAACGTCATTTATACGCTTCCTTTAAAAGCAATTTGAAATTCGAACCATATCTCGATCTTTTACCCGATTTCAAAATTAGGAGTACTCTGGCAAAACTTAGGGTAAGTGCCCATAATCTTCAAATTGAAGCAGGTCGCTTTCATAAAAACAAAACCCCAAGAGAAGAGAGATTTTGCCTTTATTGTAAAAAATCAAACTCCTTTCAAGTTGAAACTGAGGTACATTTCCTATTATCATGTCCTCTTTACGAAAGTGAACGACAGAAAATCCTAGAAATTACCTACAGGAATTTTCCAAGTACAATATCTTTAAGTGAGCCAAGAAGTTCCTCATGAGCCAAGAAGATTATGAAATAACAAAGCTTTTGGGAAATTTCTGTAAGACATCTTTTGAAATAAGGACGAAATATTTTAATAACGGAGGAACTCAAATCTATAATATGTAATCCCAAGTAAGTTTTTTTTATCTAGCTTTGTATCTAGTTTTGTATATATTTTAACTTTATTCCTTTTTGTAACATTCCTTCTGTTGTTTTAATGTTGTTTATAAATTGTAAAAGCTGTTAGAAATGTATGCAGTTAAGGGCCATCTCGGCCTGTAAACTTGATATTGAAAAAAAAAAAATATGTGGGCATCGGACTGTTTCAGTTTCCATGCAGTCAACCACTTTGCTCACGTCAAATCTTTGCTGTGCTCTACCACTCTCATCATTAAAAACTGGTAGGCGATGCCTTGGGAGTCCATTTGCAGCAACTCCTTCAGTATATAAGGTTGCCATTGCCTTCATCTTAGCTGGACAACGTATTGGATGAGGGACACTCCAATCAACGATTGCTCTTTGCATGAGGACTTTGTTTGATTGCCCCCTCCCGCTTTTTTGTGGATGCCAACGGCACTGTAAAAGCCTTCAAATACTGCTTCGCAGACACTGCCAGCAAGAGCAACATCCAGTGCTATGCAAAATTCCTGGCCAAGTGACTTCATAACTTCCTCATTAACATAGTATGAAGATGTGATGAAGTCTTCATCTATACGGTCTTTTATTACTCTTCCTTTGGCAAAGCGAAGCCTGAACCACAGGTCAATGGTGGCTTCATCTTTGTATCGCATTGAACAAGTTGGTCTGCTTCAAATTCAGACACTGGCTGGAAATTCTCACCAATGAACATCTTTGAAGCGCAACTCCCTAGATTTTGCCACACCATGGCCATCAGCATCATCTTGTATTTTCGGTACACAATGCTGCTACTGTGTGGTAAAAGATTGAGCGTGGGCTCATTTTCTTCTTCAATGAGGCTCTTGACATGGGGAATCATGCACACATGCACGAAGAAATGAGCAAATTCTTCTTCCCCATGAACTTGCCACCTGCTTCTGTTATCTCTGTCGATTTTCAGTTTGCCATCCTCGTGCTGGAAAGAGCAAAAAGTGCCCAATTCTGATTCTAAATCAAAAATTTCACCAAGATTCTTTATGACGTCTGGTATGATGATGTTGTACCTCTCACTCAGCCCTGCAAGCATTTCTTGGCACAGCAAAACAAGGCTATCAAGGCAATCATTAGGAGTGCGAGCTTTCCATTCAAAGACTATTTCCTTTCTCCTGCGCTTAGAACCAGACACTTCTTGGTGCTCTCTCGTTTCTTGATCCACTACGATCCAACCTTCCAGGACCTTCATACCTTGAAAACTGCAGTCTTCGATGTCTTCATTGGTAAGTTCCTCCCAGTGCGTTGCAAGTCTTAGAAGGAGTTTCTTGTCAGGAGATGTTACAATTCCATCACGAAGTTGCTCCAATGCACCTTGGATGCTGGTAAGGATAAGCTAACTCTCGGAAACCAGGCTGTGATCTTCCAAGGTGGTATTGTTAGGGCTTGCGTCTTGATTATCAGCGTAATTACAGGCTTCATTGAGGTTTTGAAACCTGAGTGTCGCTATTTGTGTGTGACGCATCTCTCTGTAAAAATCTCGTACACCTTTGCAAAAAAATCCGTAACAAATCCCTTTCAAATCATCTGGTTTTAAAAAATCTCGTACGACTTTACAGAAGAGTGATCCAAGCATCTCTCCGTTTTTTGTGCTCCGCGCCTGTCGGAGGGTGCAAAGGGCCCAGGGGGTACATGACTTGTGGATGGACAGGGGTCTGCCAGCCGGTTTTCAGAAAGCTACCCTCTTCTAATTACCGAAACTTGTCTTTGTACCCACTTTTATGTTGAATTTTTGCGGAAAATTGCCGCAAATTTCAGCAAAACCCCACTGCCACTGGAAAATCTGCCGAAATAGGGCCCTTGTGACATGCTATGCCCCCCAGGGGTAAAGGGTAGCCAGAGGGCTTACCATGCAAGGCCAATGCACGATGGCCTTTGAACTAATTTTCTTCGGTTGTGATAAGATTGCGTCAATGACGGGACGACAACAACAACAACAGCAACGTCAATCCAATTCAACGAAAATAAAAGAAAGAGCTGAAGAATTACGTAAGAGCCACAGCCGAGTTGAGCCTTGTGAGCGAGGCAGGCCTAAACTGACAACGGAGTTGTTGTTGTCTGTTGTTGTGCATATGTCACTTTAGTTTCTACTCAACTCGCATCAGTTTCTTGTGAAATTGTTTGCACATAAAGCTCACTATTTGTGTGCACACTTGCACACTTGAAATTTTGGTCTTGGACACCCGAGATCTTGTTGGAAACTGCCCTACTCTGCAGAACGGCGAAAAGGGGAATTAAAGATGAAGGTCATATTCTGACTGCATTAAACTTCTTTGCATGTCTGAGCCTTCCTGCACGCCGCATTCAAAGTTTATCCCAGTATACTACGTTCCTATTTTGTCAGCATTGAAGTATACCTACTATGATCATAGCAGTGTATTAAGACATCATAGAATTCTAGTTTTACTGTGCACTTGTTTAGACTGTAGCACATGGCTACTCCACATCAACTAGACTCATAAATTTTCCTCAGTTGTGTTTTGTTGAAACTATTCTAGGGTTAAAGACCATTGAATTGTTTTAAAATTTACCTCTCTGGGGCTTTTATTTTTAAGAAAGAAATGAAAAAATGATAAAAAGGCCTAAAATGTACGGTCTAGGACTTAGGGCCTAATTTTACCTTCAACGTTTCAGTCTTGTGAGACAGATCTTTCATTGCTTTGTTCAGTGAGTCAGCGGCATGAAGACCTTTCTTGCTGAGGACATCTGCAACGATGCTAGGCGAGCTTTTCTGAGTAACTGGATGTTGCTGAGACATTTTCACTGCGCTTGAAATGACAGTTTCCTCACAGCTTGCTGCGGTTTGAGCCGCCATTTTGATGTCTGTCTGTTTTCTTCGTCAGCAGTAAGCGTGAAGAAAACTTGGCGCCCTCGCGAGCAAATATTCATGGTATTTGTTGTTGCTGTTGTACATGAAGGTAGGAACATCGTACCTCGGTACCTCTTGGAATTAAATTAGTACCCTTCTAAACATAATTGTACCTTTGATTTAATACTTCGTTCTGTAAGTGAAATCAAAACTGAGCTCTGTAATCTAGTCTTTTATACATATCATTTAGGTAGGGATAGGTAGCTAATGTTATTTCTAGCAAATTTGTTTAGCAACAGCGAGGGCCTCGACCCAAAGTCTAGGCCAGGACCTACCACTACAGCAGAATATACTATGGTTTATACTTACAGGCTATAGCCTATACTATATAATCTTAAGATACTATAGCATAAATTACTAAAGATATGTATCATCTTTCAGTTTTCACAAGTCTTGAAAAAATCTTTTTTACATGATGTTTGAGAATAATTGTTGATCATTGTTCTTAAAATTGATTTAAACTCAACTGAAAGCTAGTTCAAAATTTTTGGCCTTAGATAAGACATATACTGTTGTCTGTTTTGTGTACGTGTTAGTAATGTATGGAGTGATGTAGTGCTTGCTACCACGAAGGGTATATCACTCGAAAAAATTTCGTACACTTTGAAAAAATCACAGAAAAATCACAGGAAAATCACAAAAATCACAGAAAAATCACAAAAATCACTAAAAAATCACTGTGATTTTTGGACTCACAAAATCTCGTACACTTTTTTGTGAGTAATATGCCCCTCGTGCTACCATACCTCTACTAGAAACAAAGCCTTGCCTATCAGGCTGACACGTTAAACAGAAACTCGCTCACTCGTCACATTCAGACATCTGATGATAAAAACAAGAAAGGACAAATATTTCCCTCATGTAGATTATTTTCATACAAATAATATCGTAATTTATTGCCATTTAATAAAGTCTATTTGATTACTGCTAAAATTAAATTTAAAACTTAGAAATATTTAAGCAGACAATTTTAGCGTTCGAACAAATTCAGTTTGACATTGAAGTAAACGTAAGGGTAGTATTCACGTTGTCCTCCAATCATTATGCCAGGGATGTCAACCTAGAAATGAAAAAAGAATGGACATTTATTTTGGGTCATCCAGAAAGGAGAACCCCTGAAATCAAGGGGTGAATCACTCAAAAAACCTCGTAAGCTTTTACTAGAGATCTTGAAAATCTATAAAATCATAGGTATCATGTATATCTTCAAAATCTCAAAAATCCTAAACAATAAAGAGAAATCACAGAGACAATGTACACTATTCTCAAAGCAATCCCCCATCTACAATCTCCCTAAGGGTGTCTCCTAGGATGCAATTGAGAGCACCTGTAAACCTGCTGCTTAGGACTATAAACTCTTGAATGCATGCATTCTGAACAACCATACTTCAATCTTAAAATCGAGGGCTCGTCTAATAGGCAGTAGCTTTCATGTAAAAATGTCCTTCATAATAACTTACGTCTCCTTGTTGCCCTTTGGAAGCTTGGGTGTCAAGATGCGAGTACAGTTCAGAGAGAGTATCTCTCAGCTTTCTTGTCTTTCCTTTAGAGGGCTGCAAACAACACAAAGAACCCTTATTCATCAAAGCATAACATAGCCCGTGAAGGACTTAGGCCCTCGACTTCCGACTATGATTTCAAGACTTCTAGACTAAAGAATTGTCATCAGATTTCAACGTGATATTCAACAAGTATCGAGCTCCTTAGCTTCTCGTAGCATACGGTGGGAGAGTACCAATATGGAAGCCTTTTGCAAGCCCAGTTTTAGTCATGGCTACTTTCTTCCATGTTTTAGCCATCCAGTTTAAACCGGTTATAACCTTGTTCAAAACGAGGGGTTTCACCAGATGGCCTAAACTGGCCAACCTTGCATCAGAGCCTGACCTCATATAGCATTCAACTTTGGTCTTTCTTCATAAAATAATTTCACATTTCGAGCCCCGCTTTTTTACTTTCCAGTGATGCTCATGCTCTTCATTAATGAAAGGAACAGCTAGAGCTGAATATGACCTAAATGGATACCCCTTACCTGTAAGAGCATAGCTTGGAAGTTGACTGGAAGACCATATCGTAAAACAGACTCAACGAACAATCTCAGTGCCTGAAAAATAATCATTTAAAGAATTCAGACAAAAGTTTGAGAAAAGGTTTTCATCTTCGTTCTCTCTGGCGTGCTACTCTGACGAATGCCAGATGAAAAGCTTCAATAGTATAATTTTAGCTACATCTCCGATGTTCTGCGTTGTTCTGAAGTTCTATACTTCGACGGTTTAGAATAGCCTTTACGCTCGTAGACTGAGTTAAAAAGTGTTTCCCTGGTTGGAAGTGCGTCTTAAGTGCATTTGGACTAAGTTTGAGAAAACTCTGGGAAATTGATGGTAAGAGAAGATTCTGAATAGAGCTATCGTGTGCCTAAAAACATCCCAAAGTTTAAAACGGAAATATTACACTTCAAAATAGGCATCACGTTACATGGTATAAATAAAGATTTTAAATTACCTTAACATGAACCCATGCAATGAAAGCTTCACCGAAATTTACTCTCAACCATTTAACCAGCGGTCCCTAAACAAGATAACAAAATTCACCACAGTTTCGAATAACGGAAGAGCATCCATGTCATTAAGTAAATAATTGCTGTTTCCAAAGCTTTTACCAGCCCTTTGATTGTTGCTACTTGAGATGCACACGGCTGGTTCGGGTGATATGATATAATTCAATTCAACCATCCTTGAAAATTTTCTGCCAGCACTCATATCTTATATGTAACTCGGTGGGCTTAAAACTCTCCTCCTAACATCGATACTTACTTCCCCAAGATTTCTTAAAAAGGGCAAGAAATTAGAAATACATCATTTGCTTTCCCTTCCATATTAACAAGGATATTTTGAAACCAATCTTATTGGCAGAGATTCAACGTATCGTGCCTGTCCACAGCAAGTTGTCCAAAATTTTTAATTGAAATGAATTACCACGCAACATGCAAAATACTATACTACTAACAATCTGAGGGGGCCTTTAAAGCTATCGTTCCACAAATGACATAGTACAAAGGCATTATGCAGCGATGTGCAAAAGCAAAGCTGTCATTTCAATTAACGGAACTCGTTACTTACGAATAATTTCTTTTTGTCTGAAGTAAGTCTTGAGATTTCATTTTTGCTGGCAGCCAGTTCTTCTTCGTCGTATACGAAATCACGAACCACAAATCTATAACAACAAAGAAGATTTACTTTTCTTCTCATAATATCAATCATCACTTCTATTAGTTTCAACGATAACAAATATAATTTCTAGTTTGAAATAGGCATACGCCAGGGACCAACCAGCAAGAAATGCAGTCCCTGGCCCACCTTACCTATGACAGGTTTTACTTACTTCTTTTCTCTCGCATGCAGCTTGAATTCATCGACGACTTTCTTGAAAAGCGTCACAGAGAAAAGAGCATTTTCGTTGTCTTCAAACAATTGCCTGGATGAAACAGAAATCAATAGTCAACTGTAGCAAGATTATTTCACATCATTTAAGAATTGCTCTTATCGAACCCATAGAATTATTAGAGAAAGATGAATAATATGAAGTGGGGCCTATTAGAGAACGAGAAATAATAGAAAGAGTTTCGTTAGTGAACGAGACATATAGAGAGAGAGGGGTCGCTTGAGCCTTGAGAACGAGGCATATTAAAGAGAGAGCTTATTGGAGAACGAAGCATTTAGAGAGAGGGGCTTATTAGAGAACGATGCATTTAAAGAGAGGGGCTTATTAGAGAAAGATGCATTTATAGAGAAGCTTATTAGAGAACAAGGCATCTTAGAGAGAGAGCTTATTAGAGAAGGGCATATCAGAGAGGGAGAGCTTTTTAGAGAAGGAGGCATCATAGAGAGGCAAATTGTTAGAGAAAAAGGCATATTAGAGTGAGTGCTTATTAGAGAACTATGTATAATTGCTAAAAAAAGAAGCCGAGCTCACTGAAGTATAGCTTAAAGAGTATTTTGAAATGGCTTCATTTGAGAAAAAATGAAGTGCTAGTTTGTAAGAAAAGAAAAACTTCATGTCTTACTTCGATGATCTAGGGACGACCATATCAGTCAGCTTTTCATAATAAAGTTTCCAATCATCCATTTGATTCCTGGAAACAAACAAATTATGATTGAAAGCAGAAAATATTCCAGAAAGAACCATTTAATTCCCATGAAGATAGTGTCTGTATCAAACCAATCAGTCTTAATAAATACGAATTCTGATCCCAACGAGATTCCAGGAACGGGGGCACTACTCTTAGTGTTCGTATAATTGCTATTATTGTGTTGATATTCCCCGTAAGAATCACATGTTACTTAGCAGGAGTATCTATCATATTTCTATCTTATCAAAAAATTATGGTATTCAGCACAAGAGCTTAAGTTGGGAAGGAGCCGAGTTTATCTAGTTGGTGTAATATATTATTTTTTGAATTTTCATTTCTCAACTCAGGAGATTTTTCACTTCTACCACAGATAAGTGCGTTTCTGCTGCACACAGGAACGCCAGGTAGTAGAACCTAAGCAGTAAGAACGATTTCTTAAGAAAGAATCAATCGAATACTCACTTGGGCACGACCACCAGTAATGTGGAAAGATATTCTGATCCCAGCACAAAATTGTCTTTCTTCACGATGTCGTTGAGATTTCTTGTCATCAAGCTCCCACTGAAATAAGATATAAACAAATTTATAGACAAATTTCTTGAGGTCAATGAAATAAATATCGAAAATGATACAAGAATAAACTCCAGCTTCAAATATTTTGATGTGTGATCTCCTTCAGCAATGTTGCTCACAATGACTCGGAACCTATCTAGAGAAAAAATAGGCATTCCTGTGGAAGCTATTTTGTATTGAAAGTGCATACAGAGCCTTTAAAGAAGGCCACTCACAAAATCAGCACCCACAAGTTGACAAATGTATAATTCACACCCCTCTAACTAAACCACTATATAGCTATGGCCAAGTACTGAAAAATGGTTGACTTACGTTGCTTTTCTCTCCAAGGATTGTAAAGTTCCTTTCACAGTGTTGTATGCTGAGGCCTTGGTTTTCAAATCAGTATCAATCTGTGTACATTGCTAAAAATAAAGAAATCTATCAAAACATGATTGCATCACAATGAATGGATACAAGGCCTTGTAATGGATATCAAGATTCTTCATGAAATATTTCTTGATCTGATGATTCTGACTTTCTATATTATTGCTCTACCATACCTGTTATTGGGGAAAGAAGTCCTTAGGCAGTCGTTTTCAAAATCAGGAGCTTATGTGGCACTTCTAGAAATAAGGCATCTTGTGGCCTTGACAGGATTTCTTCACATTTAACATAAACTCATTCACTCACAAATGGGAGCTCTTTAAAGATACTAGGACCTCATTTACTTCTATATGTAGTGAATTTAGGAAACAAGGGCTCTTGTCGTCTTTGGCGGGCAAACATGTTAAATATAAACTCACTCTAACTCGTTCTCAAACTCAATGGGAGAGTATTTCAATTATCATTGATAGGATATTAATTGAAATAAATAAAAAACTGAGAAAAGAAAGATAGGCCTACAATATTTCACCTTGCTAATTATCTCAGCTAGATTTCTCAACGGCTGTTTGATCGGATACTTTGCAGAGTCCCATTGAAATTTCGTCAAATAAGTTGAAGGATCCACTGCAAAAGATTTAAGAATATTAAAGTATTTTCAGCAGTGTTGCTAATACTAATATTTTGGGAATAGCTTGTTTTGAATTTACAATACAAACTTAAACACTTTTCTAATAGTAACCAAGTCCAAGGAGGGCATGTACGGATTCAATTAAAAAAGGGACACATTATGAATTTGTTCATAACTTGGTAAAAGACGTGAAGACTTTTGCTCCACCCCAAAATCTACTGTGTAGTTGGTTAGTGTAGTTGGTGATATAAGTAATAAAAAATATACCATAGCTCACACAACTATGACATCTTCCTGTTGTAAATCTTCCTGTTTGATTGAGTTGAATTATTTTCATTAAAATCTTCCAACCATTTATCTAATCACTGCAGTGTTTATTACTAATCTTAGATTCAGGTTTTTTCCCCAATTCATACACGTGGGGATAAGATTTATCAAAATTCTTAGGAATGGATTACCAATTCTCAAAAATACGGGTCATGCAAATAGGTCCTTTGTAAAGTTCTGGATTCTCATCTATACAAGCTCATATCTAAGTAATCCCTCCTAGGATCAAAACCGCAAGTTATTTAGGGCATGCTGCTGGGATTGAATTGTCTTTTTTCATGCTTTACCTTTTCTAAACTTTTTGAATTAGAATATACACTCTAAACATTCAGCAATTTCTGTTTTTAAATCCCAACTAATGAAGGAGAAGAGCGACTAACTTACTTCTGTGAACTTGTAAGTTTTCCAAAACTTTATCATGTCTTTCTTCAAGAACATCCACAGTATATCCAGCTATTTTCTTCACAACACTGAAATGTCATCAGGAATGAAAAATCAATTTCAAAAACAGTGGTGGTACCAGGTTTCCTCCCACAGAGGGGCTTGGAGCTCTGACGGGGGAGGGGCTATTTCCCATGAAAATACAGAAAATTTGCTCGGAGACAACGAGGATTTAGAATCATCTACCTTCTGATTGGGGGGGCTGGGTTAGCCTCTTTGTAGTAGGACTAATTGCTCTACACGTCAATTCCTGTAGCCTTGTTATTTAATTCAAACTCAATGTATGAACTTTCTTAAATTTTCTTATCTATAAGTAAGTAAGTCTGATCCCGCTTACCTGTTAGAATGAGGGGGGGGGTTAAAAACAACAACAACACACTTTCATTCTACGTAAAGCAATTGGTTGTGTCATATTTTTCTATATAGGTCTAAGACCGTGGCTCTGAGAAAAACTATTGCTTGGCAACCTTTGTTTGATAAATTCTTTAATGTACATGTTAAGAAAGAGAGATAAGTTTGGTAGTTGGGATATAATTTCTTACACATCCTAAAACCCAGAATAATGCATCAGAATTAAGACTCAGAAGCTTAGAAAAGAGAAGATGAACTTCTATAAGATTTATGCCTTTTTTTCTCCTATGGTTTGAATCTTTATGAAAACATACCTTTCAACATAAGAGTCCAATTTTCCAAGATCATCAGATAGACCAACCAGTGTGTCCAAAGTACCAACCTATAAATCAATTTTAAAAATTTGTTAATGGTGTGTAAATTTGTAGTGGCGCACACCATGCACGCGCAAGGTCTTGATGGAAAGGGACATGCTCTTCAGACCGGAGTATCACACCCAAGATCTCAACAAAATGACCCCTCATTTCATTTTATATCTGGAAAAACAACTTTTTATTGAATTCTACTTTTTGAATGCAAGATAAGTTTTGAACACTTGAAAAGAATTCAAGTTCCCTTTGCTCAAATAAGTTCAGATTTAGGAGATGTGCACATTTGTATTTATGAGACCTGAAAACCTAACTCCACTAGTAAATCAACCCTCTTTTTGGGGGTACACTACAGAGTTGTAATGATGAGAAAGCTATGAAACTCTTATGCTTTGCAACTTCTTTGCAACTTTGAAGAAGATAAAATCTAAAAAATTCCCTATGCTGATGCTTTTAATCACGGAGTGTAGTTTGTATTGATATTTGTTTGACTTGATCTGATTTAGGGGCCTAAATTAAGCTTTCGACTTTCAGAGACAATATCACAATAAACAATCCACTCCAAAAAGCTTACCTTAAGCTCTGGCAAGGAGAATTTGAAGTTTAAGGACATATCTTTCGTAAATACTTTGCATTTTTCCCAGGTCTGCTGTGGGCTCTTGTCTCCAGGAGCAGAAATCAGCCAGAATTCCGCCATTTTTCCTGGTCCTTTCAAAGTTTCTTCTACTGTTTTTTGGTTCTGAAATGCTCCAGACAAATCTACTTGATCTAGATATCTGGATTCCTTCTTCAATTTGCCGGATCTCCCATGAAAATAACCTGATCTCTGTTGTAAAGATATCTAGGCCCTTCTTGTTTGACCTCTCGTTCGAAGGGAAGCCAAACTGTGATCAAAAAGCTATGACCTAATTTTCTCGCGAAATCGCGATTTTGATTTCCATTGTAATTAGCCGTATAGGAAACGCGAAATTATTTGCGATAGCCGATATTTTTGTTTTACCTGAAGTACATAAACAAAGCTTTTTAGCTCCTTCGCAGCATTTGCGTGTTGAGGACATGCAAATCTTGTGACTTTTTCTCGTGGCGGAATATTGGGCTATGAAGGACTAAACAAAATTCTTGACTTAATTTGGTATTCTTTGTATGCAATGCTGGAGAGGAAGAATCATTTATTCTCCTCATTTATTTGTATAGACCTACCTAGCCTACACACTTAATTCAATATATTCTAGCTTTTGATTTCCCTGCATTTCATGTTGAATGTATCATAACAAGGGATCTTCAGGACATATTATTGCCTTATTTTCATTATATATATTCTTTATCAACTAAAACCTTTACTTTCAGGAAAAGGACATCGTTCTTATTTGACTACTTGAATATATTTAATCTTTTTTTATGGATTGTATGAATGTGGACGAGAGGGAAGAATTTGATAACCATAACAATTGGTAAAATATCATACAAAATACCATATATAATAAATTCACCTTACTAATCAAAATAATACAATTCACACAGCTAATGCAATATAAACAAAATATAATGTCTATGTTTAATCCGAGCCAGAAAACACAAACAGGGCTGTGACCATTAAAGGTAGGAATCAAATATTTGAATCTTCGCTTTATTCTGTGAATTTAAAGACCTGTTACTCTGTAATTTGATTACTGTTGACTTAGGCCTAGGCGTCATAAACACAAATAAATTGCACTAAATTTGATGTTTTTTGCTTCTCTAGCTTGTGAAATACAGTTACAACCTAAAAACAAGAACCTAGAACCCCTAGAACTATAGGAACCTACAGACTGGTTTTGTAGGAGGGATACCCAAAAATGGAATATACTTCGTAATTTGAAATTCTATTGAACACAAGACTAATGTTCTCTACATCCTAGTTCTACGAGAACTTATTTTGATATCCGATAATGCCCTAGAAATGCCAAAAAAACAAATGAGTAGCAAACGCTAAGAATCTGGTGAGTCTGGTCTCCAAAAGAGTGGATTCTCATTTCTGGGGTTCTGGTTTTACTGTAACTAAGATTCGTAGATTCGCATGCAATTGCCAGTTTCAAGACAGTAAACACCCGCAACTAAGAACCAAAAAATTAAGAACCTCTTCAACTAAGATTTTAAAATTCGGACCGAATTCCAAGGGCAGAAATTAATAATTTTGGGGGTAAAGGTTGGTCATTTTACCAACAAAAATAATATTATAAGGAAGGTCCGGAGACCTAAAAACAACCATTAACCATCATTTTTACAGCTTTTATTGATACAATTAATTTTTGGACCTGTTTGGGCTACACGCATTTTTTTTATAAGTAATTTCAGCTCGAGCTCAGTACTCAAAATTGCTTAGCTAGAGGGCAAATTTGAGTAATCGAAATTGCTTAGCCATTGCTTAGCTTTTTATAGTTGGAGATTTTTTTCTTATAATACTATGTCAAAAGTTGTTGTTCATCAATTGTCAATGGTTACTTGCATACAAAGTGTGCTCGGGTACTAATATCCACCATAACCCACTTCTCTATAGCTGCTGCACGATTTCCATGACCGATTGGATAAGAATTAGAATTTTTAAATTGCTTAGCATTCCTCTATCCAGTACTGGAATTGCTTAAGTTTTTGTCATGTCGAGTACTGAGTTACTTATAGAGCAATTGATTATAAAATAAAATGCGTGTAACTACAGAAATGAAGGTCCTCAGATGCAGGTTTTTACTGTATCGAATTTAATGGTCACATGAATCGATACCGTTTTCCACTCAAAGATGAAATTTGAAACTACAAGTAAAAGTGGACCTGTACCATTACGGTTAACAGAACCTTTTCAAGCATGCTCGTTAAGGCATGATCAAATCCATCCTAGCAAATCTATACTGCTTGGAACTCATATTCCTAACTAGCATCAAAGACCTATCTTCATCTGAATTATGCATCAAAAATAACAATACAAGTCCAGCAATACTGACAAACCCAATACCAGCACTTTTCCCACATGATAACGAGTACCTTCCTGACGTCACACGTCCAATTGTCCACCTCGTGCAAAGTCCAATGTTCTTGACGTGATTTCTGTTGATCTTCACGGTATCTGCTATTGCTGGGAACGAGGCTTTGAGTCCACGATGTGCTGGCTCTAGTGGTCCACCATACTCGACATCAGAGTTCAAGTTTCTGATATCTTCAGCGAGAGGAATGGAGATAAGGGCATTGTCGGTTATTTCCCCTCTGCGCACGCATTGAAAGGATATTGGTATGATAGCCTTCGAGTGACTTTCTAAAAGAAAGGTCAGGAGTTCGAGTCTTTTTTCTGACACATCCACTGAAGCTATTGATGTTTTCTTGCTGCCATGCAGTTTATAATCAAGACACAGATCTTTGATAGTCCGTAGCAGTTGTCGATCTCTCAGTACATAAAAGTCTCCTATATTTTCCTTGTTTACTGATGTTACCTTTGCAAAGAAAGCGTTTGGCGTAACGCTAGCCTGCACATCTTCTTCAGAAATTGACAATTTCTTTGGCTTCTCTGTAACTGGGATTTCATCCAGAGACTTGATAACGTCGAGGACCACCCTGCTCCATTGATCGACTGTATTTTGCCATGAACATCCGAACGGCTCTTCGATTCCTAGTTTCTGGTAGTTTGGTCTTTTATTAGGAGGATACCTAAAAACAACAAGTGAGGCAATGGATGAATTGTGGGATGTCAAAAAAATCGTTAAAAAACCAACTTTGCAAATTTATTTCGAAAACATTGAAAAATAAAATAATTTGAAGCGAACAAATCTCTTTGGTTCAAGCTCTGCTCCGAACTTGTTATCTCGATTATCTTGATTCGTCTATGTGAAAATGGTTAGGAAACAAAGGTTCGAACCAGCATATTTGCATACAAGTTGTGTATGTCTTCGTTACTATTATATCAATCTAACTAAAGTATGTCGAAACAGTGTAGCAAATATTAACCGTGAAAATTTCTTCAAGTTGGGCAAAAAAAATTCAGTTTCGAGAGTACACTAAGGAACGCTATTTTTCTCACTGTTCTCAAGCTCCGATCACAATGTAGCTTATAAATTAAATTAATGTCAATTCAGAATGCTGTTTCAAAATATTGAAGGAGTTTGATGTCAGATAAGTAACGAAAGACCTTGATCAGATAGAGAATACACGGCCACGGCCAGGATTCGAACCTGGAATCTCGATCTACGACGAAAGAGCACACCAATTGTTAACCGTGGCTTATATCTGATATTCTCGTACCCAATTTAGGCCAGAAATGATAAAAAATATTACAATTGTCACTCATAGAATCTAGCTTTACAAAGAAACCCTATTGCTACAAGTTTCTATTGCTGTTTTCTATTGTTGAAAACACAAGAAAACTATACTTTAGAATGGAAATCACGCACAATTTTGTTGGTGATTAGATAATAAAAATGCTTATTATCACCTTTTAGGAAACCACATACGAGTTTCTAACAAACTAGTATTACTCTGACCTCAAACATTAATTGTAGTTTTATTACCTGTTATACTGCGCTTCATTCTGCCGTGTTTCTTCCTCGAGTTTCTTCTTGCCTGCATTAGAATCAGGAAATTCTCTTGGGAAATGCGGCGCCTTCATTTCCAGGTGGATATTCCGTTCTTCTCTCTGGCCACCCACGTGAGCACCTCGATACACTAAACTTACCCAGAATGCCATTCCCCATCCACCTGGGATGATCACGTCATAGCCACTGCCATAATGCGACGTTGAGAAGTTCTGATTGGCCTCTTCAACTGAAAGGAATAAAGATTCAGTAATAATGATAAAAGAATAATAATGATAATGAGGTAAACATCATGTGGCTCTTCAAATCTAAAAAGGAAAATATTCTTAGTTCAAATAGTAAAAGAATCACTTAAAAAATTAGAATCAAAAGAACATTAGCTCTGACTGGGTTTCGTAGGCTTTTTCTAAATGCCTAAAGCCTTTTTGGTTGCAGTTTGAATTTCACTTTAATCTTCCCACCTTTACCATGGTAGGCCACAAGCCCACGGGATTAACTTGAATAATTGACGTTTCTGGATCTTATTCCCAAGCCCATAGATTCATAAATGAATAAAAATGACATAAATAAAAGAACATCTAAATATAAAACATTGGTGCCAATTTTATGCTGGTTGACAAAAGCAACCCTGAGACTGGTTGAATCGTTGCTGTCTTTGCAGAAAAGGGGTGGGCAAGACTCTTGCTTCATATAGAGCCACTTACCCTTAGTCAAAACTATATGCTGAGTAGTAAGTAGAAAAAAATTTGGCATAAAGTGTAGGGCATGATTGAGTCAGTAATCGAACCCCTGACCTTGGCACACAGAAGTGAGCACTGTAACACTAGGCATACTGCTAGGTTACAATATGACCACAAATCCCGCAAGAAGAATTTCGTTGGTTTGGTTTTCTTTTGCTGATTTCAAGGCAATCAGACTAGCATGTTGAATATACAATAATAGATAGTAGATTAGAAGAGGAACAAGAAAGGTGACTGGCTCTCTGTAACTTAAAGTCCTTTCTTGTTTCTCTTCTATATCGCTCTGTATACTTGTGTACATTGAGCACTGTGATGCGGCGTTAGACAACGCAATCGCTATAGAGATAGATAGTAGATTAAAAACACTAGGACTTCATGCTACTTCATGTAATGATGCTGTGCAGGCTACTGCAGACCTTCCTAAAATCAAGGGTAAGTCCAACAGATGCTTGGTACACTAGTACTTCAAATAAAAACTCACTATCATGTTTAGTTTCTATCATTGAAAATCATTACAGTTAATAATGAATCAACATGCAGCAATACATTTGCAATCAATTAGTTTGTATCTTTAAAAATCATTATAACCGATAAAAGATTAATTAGAAGCAATCGATTTGTATAAATCATTACTCGATCATACCAAAATTTCATCAAGGCTCAATGAAAAACAGGTTTCAGCCTCTATCTTTAAAATCATTATAACAAGTAATCGTTCCAAGTAATTACCTTCGACAATCATATGGACAGATAAAGGATTAATAATCAGCGATAAATTTGGAATCAATCATTACTTTATCAGACGAAAATTGACGTTCATTGTAAAAGTGTTTCAGTTCGTCACTGCCCCTTCAGATTTTCTTCACCAAAGGCGTCCTTGAATCTTTTCTCCTTCTGAATCACGAGCTTGCCCTTCACCACCTTCAACAGCTTGCAGAGTTCGTTACAAGCCAGCTCGCTGTCGACTTCATCACGAACAGACTTCCTTTGCCTGAATTTTTCACCAGTTTCAGCCTTAGAATCTCTCCTCTTTCTTGGGAAAACACTTTTTGATTCACGTAGCATTTGAACAGATTTATCTTTGATTTTCCTCAACCTCTGACATAGAAATCCGCACTTTTTCTCTATCTCGCCTTCATGGTTGACGATGCTTAGCTGCTCTGGCCTTTTCTCGTCTTCATTTGCCAACATAAAGAAATTCCCCAAGTTTTCGTTCATCCTGGGATCAGCGATGAAACCAGATACCCTTTTCTGAAGATTTTCCGAGTTAGGCCTATTTTCTGCAGGCATTGGTGTCACGAAATCGACCTGCCATATCGATACAACAGCAATGATGAAAACACTCACTGCCATTTTGTCGAGATGTTTTTTATGCTTGGATTTTTAGAAGCCTCTGTTTTCCTGCCCACTCGAAAAGTGATCTGATATCGAGGAAGCTAGTTGCAATATGAGCAAGAACAAGAATGTTTGTGTTGAAGGATAGTTATCTGTGAATCCTGGTGACCTCAATAACTTAAATTCCAGTTACAGTAGTATAATTTAAGGTCTTAGTCTCCAGTTTCAAAGTGCAGGTAATGTTTCAAGGATTTAATGGATTGCTGACTTTATTTAGGATAGATAATACAGTGGAATTTTTTTGACGCAATACCTGAGACAACGTTTATTGGTAATTCAAGCGTTTTGCTCGTTTTATGTAAATGTACCTCAAGTCCCAGTAAAAAACGTTGCTTAAATTTTCTATCTATTTTTCTATCTATATAAAAGAAACAATAGAGAAAAAGAATCAATTTTGATTTACCAGATAAATCCTAGTCCTAAATTCCTTATTAACTGGTGCTTTATAATAAAAAAGCGTGTACGATGATTTTGTAAAATGTGACAATAGAAAGAGTTTTTAATTGTTTCGACTGTAGTATTGATAAATAAGAGCTATTGTATATTTCGGTTTGAGTTTACACAGCTTTATCAAGGTCTAACGAGGTAGCATAAACCCAATTTTCAACTCGTGGGTTTTGAGAGTGAGAGGAGATGATAAGATATTGTCAATTGCTTTACTTTTCTCTGATTTCAGCCTGATTCTTATTTATGACTCAGGTTGGCACCGAAGAGAAATCGTTGATGGTTTTTGGCATTTACCCGACTATCACTACTGAAAAGTCCTTTAACTTTTGAGATCGTAGAAAGCCCTTGTGACAAAATTTAAAAGTCTTGTTCAGGGGTAATTTCTATGAATCTCCACTACGCAGACATGCAGTTGTGGCCGAGTGGTTAAGGCGACTGACTAGAAATCAGTTGGGGTCTCCCCGCGTAGGTTCGAATCCTATCAACTGCGAAAGTTTTTTTAAAAGTTAGATTTTTATTTTTCGCATTTTATTTTAAATATAATTTTTATGAAAAAAATATATTTAAAAAAATTACTTTTTTAGATTTACATTTCTTTAAAGGTCTAGAAGTAATTCATCATAAATGCAACATGTCTTACCTAGACTATCTAGATTGAATACATACCCTACTTCATTTCGTATGCAAACAAGCATACACGTTTTTTATTTTATAAGAAACCTAGCTTGGGTCCTAGTACTAAAAGTTTCTTAATTTTTTGCCAGTTTCTAGTACTAAAAGTTTCTTAAAAGTTTCTTATTTTTAGATACACACTTAACATAAAATTTTGCACTTTTCCTCGCATATTTCTTGTATGTAAGTGAAACCCACCTACTAATACAAGAAGAATCATCATCCAGTGTTCCTCTAAATAAAAACGTGTGGCAAACTTAAATCAAGCAAAAATGTATTGTTGACATATTACTCTCCAGGTCAGAAAATCCTCTTATTTTTCTCAGAGTTGCTTAAATATATTGATGTAGTTCTAAAAGTTTCTTAAATTTTTGGGGCTCTAGTACTAGGTTTCTTATAAACCGGTTTCTTAAATAAAAAAAACGTGTACAACATTCGTTAAGGCTAGGAATGAATATTCCACATCCAAAAATCTTGTTGTTGTTTTAATTGTATTTAAGCCTTTTTCGAGTAACTTTCTTCTTTTGATTTATTTTTTATGTTTATTCAAAACTAACATTCATTTTTGCTGTGTTTTCAAGCATTAAAAAAAACAGATAAATTTTATCGGGAGGTATCAAAAAACTTAATAATCCCATTCAACATAATAAAGATTTTAAGTAACAAGAAATTGCTAGCACATTAAACATAAAACCAGCGTTCAGATAGAAAAACTAATCCTGTAAAATCACTTCATCGTTGCAAACAAGGATTTCCATGGTCTAAATCTGTTCCATCAATTTTGAGTCGTTTGTTTCTATATTTTCAGTTTTTAAGGAGCATCAATTCACATTGTTTTGTATGCAAATCTGTTGTTTAGAATAAAGTTAAAATCAACAAAAAGAGAAGAATTTACAAACCTCCTGGCCTTTGAATCAGCATGATGGGAATTCTCGAAGAGCTTTCATCTAAAATAACAATGAATTAATGTAAAGAAGAAAATGCAACAAGAAAGTTGGGAGTTTTTCTTATATTCCAATTCAAAAAGTTACAATACATATATAACTAGAACGATACCAGAAGGGAAAAATAAATGTAAATAAATAAGAAAGGAAAAGAAAGAATAATTTGATACAGCAAAAGAACAAGGGAAAATGGCTTTCAATTGTAAAGAGAATACTGGTAAAGGCTTTTTTAATTTCAGTGAACTTTATCATGATAGATGAAAGAAGATAGAGTGTAGGAAAATACAGGGTTTGTAATTATTCTTATATTTGCCTTTGCCTTTTGCTCTACTCTGTTAAAGTACTCTGTTAAAAAACTCACAGCAATGGAGGAATTTTATACAAAATTGAATTTATCTTAAAATTCTCAAGTCTTGTTCTTTGATAAACTACAAAGCTTTTAGTATAAAACTGTTTGAGAGGTATCTAGAAACATAAATGTTACTTTTGAGGCTCTATTTTCGCCCATCCTCATCACACACCTTTAATTCATATAGAAACCAGCATAGAAAATAATCTCAAATATTAGAAATTCTATGAATTAAATGGAAGGGATGACATGAATTCAAGGAGTGGGTAGAAATATTTTGAATAGTACCTTGGTCTTACAAAGAGCCCCTACCCTATCCTTTAAAGCAGAAAACATGCAAAAGAACCCCCCATGATGATAAACACTAAGACGAAGGCATGTTGAAGACGGCCTACCTATACCAAGGCATTTCCCAAGATCCAGCTTTTCTGACCGTTTCTTGTTGAGCTCAGCTTCACTGATCTTTGTAGTTGTTACTTCCTTTCTAATGTCTTCACTCCAAATCGGAGAGTTTGAAAGCTGTGCAGGCCAATCTGTCAGCAATTTCAACCTTTCCTCAGAGGTATCAACTGTACTCTGCTGCCTTTCTAGAAAAAATAAGATAGGATGAAATTAGTACGATTTCATTGACCAAAAAAGTGGAATGATATACACTTATTCTTTTGATAACAAAACAATTATAGAAAACCTGAGGGCCAGATTTTCAAATGCTACTAAACTTTGGTAGGAGATTTTGTTTTAATCAAAAAAGCAACTTTTTAGGTTGTCTCTTTAAGAACCCCATTCCGCCCCGAAGACGTAAAATAATGATGTCACAATTGATTGCTTAATTTTTAAAAGTCATTGATTCAAATTCTTACCCTTCATTTCTTTGACCGGCCATGTCTTTTGCAGGGGAATATTCAACCTTGGATCTACCACAGTCAAACCAAGAACAGCATGCGGAGGGACCTCAGCCGGGCTATTGACACTTTCCAGAATCTTCCATGCTTTGTTTGACGCAACCAAGGCATCATAACTTTCATTTCTATCGTAATATTTCTTCCACCATGTTTCCTCTGTGCAATCAATAGGCTCATGTAGTTGCAGGGCATTGAAAAGTATTTTATGCGAGAAAGGTCCAGTAAGCCTAATTTTGAAGAAATCCAATTTTCTAGAGTGAATCAATATACGATCACCTATGGAGAATTTTTCTGATGAAATTTTAGGCTTTTTGTCAGTTTCTGATTTCTCTCCGTCCATACTTTCATCTTTTGGGATTTGAGGTTTGGTGGATGAAGCAACTTGGGTTGAATCATTTTGCTGTATTCCAGATTCTTCTTTAACCATAGAAACATCAATATCATTGTCAGTACCAGAGCAATAAGTCAGATCCTTTTCAATATTGGTAATACTCCTATACGTCTCTTTGAAAGCATCAACAAGCTCGTCATGGCACAAAGGGTGACACCAGATCCAAACAGTCCTCTTGACAGATCCACAAGTCAAATTGCTCACAGACTTGTCATCTTTCACCTCATCAGCTTTATTGATCCTTGTCAAAGATTCACTTTGCTCAAAATCGTTTTTTGTAGGTTTCCAAATAATGCTAACAGGTCCAATGGCTTTACTGGGATATGAATCATAATGATATAGAATAAGGTTGCTTGCTGCCTTGCCAGAGAGGATACCTTGAGTTTCAATTTTACTGCCTGTTGAAAAATATTTCAAATTCATTGCAAAGCCTGTATTTAGATTCACCGAAGCATAGTTTCAATACATTTAATTAGAGCAATATACATACTTAAAAGCAAGACTCAAAAGACTAGTACAGGTTCTTCATCTCGACAAGCCTGTTTTGTGGTTTCCCACACATTCGGAGATGTAATCATATTTCCATTGTTGAGATACCCCTATAGCCCCTTTTCTTGAATATGGTCAGCATCTTCCTCAATTAAGCCTATTTTCGACCATCCTTCATGTATAAGTCATTTATTTATTTATTGCTCCTTTATCTAGGAGTTAACAGTCTTATATATTCCTCATTCTCTAATAAGTTCTCTCTTTCTTAATTCTTAATAGTCAGAGTGTACATTATCTTTTTCAAGATGTTCTTGCGGTTTGTCTAAAGGGAATTATTTCTCCATAAGACACATATCTGGCTATTGAACAAACAGTGTAACTATTGAACAAACATTGCAACTATGAACACAAAATCTTACCTGTTTCTTTAGAGTAGTGATGTTTGAGACCCTGCAAAATATCTTCTTGTGATCCAGATATTTCAATACAGCCATGATATGAGATATCCTAAAAAAATATTAATTCTATAATTACAGGATACAAAAAACAAATAACAGGGGTCTATTATAGGGTGAAGGTGCGTGAAAAATCTATCTTCTTTGATCGCAAGGAGTGTGACAAGCACAGAATGGCGATCTTGGATCATAAACAAGCAGGTGTGATTTTTCTAGGTAAGGAATGATGACCCACCTGCATGATACATCCATGTGCACTTGCTCTGTACGTAGATCTAAATCCTTTATCACAAGGTTTATCTGCGAGTTTATACCCAAATCTTTCCACCATTTTGAATCTTTTTGCATGCCAAATATGCGTTTCCAGCCATGCATGATTCATTTTTCTTCTGTTGTATTCTTCCAATAAGTTCTTTGGTCTTCGCCTGTGCTTCCTACTTGGCATTTTTGTCTTTTTGGCGGGGGTAACCTTTTCCTCCTGAAGAAAATAAATAAGATAGTTAAAAAATAATCAAAGTGCAATGTCCATCTACTGTACAATATGGACATAAAAAAATCTCACCCTGTTTTGAACCTAGCAAGGCTTCAATTTTATAGACTTTGTTTCAGGTTTACATGAAAACTCAACACAAGCTGATATGAGGTGGGGATTAGGTACATACACTGTGGTAGACAATAGAAACCGGAAATTGAGCCTATTGAATAATTGGATTGATTGCGGAAAGTGTATCAATTCTTTTGTTTGTGTTCCCGCTGTATTTTCAACACACCCCAAATTGAAAAATATTTTTATTTCCAATAGATTCCGTGAGAGTTTCAGCCCGTGTTGAAATCTAAGCACATTTTGAAATGCTTAGTTTTATAGACATCTCTTATTTTGCTTTGCATTTACATGAAAACTCAACACGGGTGAGATGGGGATTCAGTCACACGATTGTATTCTTTTGATTGTGTTCCAGCTTTATTTTCAATACCCTTAGGGTTGAAAAATATGCGTTTACATGAGATTTTGAATGAATGTCAGCCCATGTTGAAATCTTAGCAAGGGTTAAAAAGCCTTTTGGAGTTGAGTTCAGCGAGTGTTCGGATTCATCCTGGCTTTCTTCATGTACAGGCAAAAAGAGACTTTACACTGTAAGTTGAGTTGAAACTCAGCTGGCGTTGAAATCAGCTGGGGCTGAAATTTCTCCAGGGGCGTTGTGGCTGGGGGGGCGATTTGTCAGAATTTTCTGAAAATGTGTGAGTTTGTCGGAAATTATTCATTGCTTCTAAGGGGAAAACTTTCAATGAATATGTAGAAAAAACTTCTGGAAAGTGTTTCGTTGAACCATTCTGCACAGAAAAGCATCTAAAGGAGGATTTTTGGAGACTGTCATGCCTCCCTCATCTGCCCTGTCAGCTTTAAGATTAACATCTCTGACCACCAGGAACCATAAACTAAAAAGTTTTGCTCACAATGCTCGATTTCCGTTTTTCTATCTCATCCCATCCATATGGAAGACACTTTCTTATCAAATAGATTCAAAGTTTTCTATTCCTAAAAACATTGACTATGATTTCTAAAGTAATCATCGGTAAACATCTCTGTCAAAAGTATTTCGATTTTTTCAGAAAATTTTCATCTATACCCGCTAGAAAAAAAGTCCCACTGCGACCCTGCATTTCTCACGTAAAACTAAAGGCCTCTTATACAATACCTCTTTTATGGCTTTCTGATGCATTCGTCTTGGCAGCCTCCGTCGATTGAAGCTGGCAGCCCTCCTCCGCATATGCCTAGGCAGTTTTTGAAAAACCCTCTTTCCTTCCACCGTTGTTGCTTCTTTCAACGCTTCCATCGTATCTTGTATTTCTACTGCACGAGCTTCAGCAAAACTCAAGACATTTATTCCTCTCAAAACCTGAGAAACAGGAGCCGATTGTCTTTTCTCGCTGTCTCCAGCAGCAGCGTCTTGCTTTGACCGCTTTTCTTGGCTAGGCCCATCTTCTTCTGCAACCTTTTTAACCGTGACTGTTCCGTCTGATTGGCCTTTCTTATCGTCAGCTTTCTTCCATGATTTGTTGCCTTTAAACTTCCTTTTTCTGCCAAATGCATTGCTTTCAAAATTCGGGCTTTCACTCATTTTTTGACTTGCACGCTGCAAGGGTTGAAATCGGGAGACATTTCCCTCCCACGAGGTTCAGACAAGGAAATAAAGTGAGTAAAATTGAATTGAATTTCAAATCTTTATTTGAAGTCACATGGCTAGAGACATCCTGGAAAAGTGGAACTTGGTACCTATGGTGGTTCATTTGTAGGACCTAAGAGCAGTAGGATAGGATCTTTTCGATGAAGCATTTAAATTGAGAACTACCTGATTTTATTCTTCCAAAAGTGACTGAACTAATGATTATCTGTTTTATCGACAACCATCTACCTAAGGCGTAATAGGGGCAACCATCAACCATAGGCTCTTCTCGTTAGTCTATCTACTTTAAGATGGTAATCCTAAGGAGATTTCTTTAACATTATTTCCTTTTCTGTTAATTTGGAACATGTTTTGCATGTAATTTTATTTCACATTACCTAAGCCATATTGTGTGGAATTCTAAATTACAATGAAACTAAAACCCTTCTAGTAACTGGACATTTTTCACAAAGAACGGTGTGTGAAATAATAAATGATCAAATAGACATATAAATGATCAAATAGAAATAAAATAACCATATATATATAGAATATGAAATCAGAAAAACAACTCGTGCTTTTTTTAAACTGCATATATTAATAATCAGAACATCTAATATGACTATTATTACTTTCTAAATTTTTACAATCTGGAATCAATTATCAACAAGCGAGCTGAACAATATTCTAAATCATCAAGGTTTGTAGGGTAGGGGAGGAGAGCAAGAACGTAATCAAAAGACATTTAGTCGGGGGTAAAGTTGAAAGAATCTTGAGAAATAATTAATATGAAGTAAGCAGATCCAAAATCTCTGGGGTACGCAGGGTACAGCTGCCATGTTATTACCCCATAATAGGGTCGGCTAGTCGAGGGGGTTGTTAGAGTTAATCTTAAGACCATAAGATATCTGAGCCTAAATCAATACGAACCTCGAGCTACACCTGTAGGGTATTTACATAGAAATCGAAAATCTTAAATGTTACAAAAGTTAGAAAATTCATATATACATAAATTAACAGATGTGATGACATCTGCAATCATAATTTAACACTAATATACTAATAACGAACAAATTTATTCTCTATCATACTTTATTTACACTTTCAAAGCTATAGAAAGCATAACTAAGGCCTCTGAATTTATACAAGGAACAAAATTCACGTTTACCACATTCCGGCTAATCTCCTCAAGTTTCATCAAACTAATTGAGACTGTTCTATGTGTGGATCCAAATTCTCAAATCCATCAAAATATTGCGTCATCGAACAGTTTTAACAAGTTTTGTTCTCACTGTATTTTGCTTAGTGTCAACAGTTGTAGAGAGAATTCCTATACGATGCCATATAAAGGCCAAGTTGATACTATTGCTAGTGAATATTAGGACTCTAAACTCTAATCGACGTTGAAACCTTGATTTCTTTGGTAAAAAAATCGCTCATTTGGAGTCATTTATCCGTAATAACTTTAAAATAAACAAAGTGAGACATACCATAAAGAAGGGATTGAATTCCATAGATATTCTATGATCGATTACTTCAATATAGCCAGGAAAATCGGAAACAGAGCGAAAACGTAGATTACTGACTAAGTAATCTATGTTTTCATTATGCTTCAGATATTTTATGCCATAGCTTTCAGTATGCTTCAGATATCTTATGCCATAGCTTTCAGCAATTTTCAGCGATCAAAAATTGACTCAAAAGGCAGCGATTTATTCGGACGGTCCCTGTGTTCTAATTAGAAAAAGAACTCCTACAGTGTCTACACAGCACGGGAGCCTAACATACGCAAGCTTTAAGACCGTAATCAAACCCTGACCATCTTGTCAAACAATTTTCTGTGACCAGCTCGTCAAACAATTTTCTGTGACCAGCGCGTCAAGCAATTTTCTGTGACCAGCTCATCAAACAATTTTCTGTGACCAGCGCGTCAAGCAATTTTCTGTGACCAGCTCATCAAACAATTTTCTGTGACCAGCGCGTCAAGCAATTTTCTGTGACCAGCTCGTCAAACAATTTTCTGTGACCAGCGCGTCAAACAATTTTCTGTGACCAGCTCGTCAAACAATTTTCTGTGACCAGCGCGTCAAGCAATTTTCTGTGGCCAGCTCATCAAACAATTTTCTGTGACCATCGCGTCAAGCAATTTTCTGTGACCAGCTCATCAAACAATTTTCTATGGCCAGCTCGTCAAGTAGTTTTCTGTGGCCAGCTCGTCAAATAGTTTTCTGTGACCAACTCGTCAAACAGTTTTCTGTGACCAGCTCGTCAAACAATTTTCTGTGACCAGCATTAGCACGTGCCTTGAGTGGAGCCCATATGAAACCTCCTGGCTGTACCAGGGTACCTTCGACCACCAATAATGTCAATATCCGTGTCCAGCACTATGGATAGCCTTTTAACCAACAACTGTGGCTCTGAGCTCGACATCCTCCCCATCGCACCCCGTCGGCGTCGTCTCCTGGACCTTCTCGGGCTCTTCCCGACAATGGAAGGGACCTGACTGCAGTTACTGGCCAGGGACGGTGCTTTGTAAATTGTGCCACAGCTGGAGTTGGCGAATGGGATCGAAGATGCTTTTGAGTCGTATCTGGATAACTGCTTGCCGATTATTATCTCTTCTTCGGTGGTATTGTTGTTTGCAAGCGGTTCTTCCTAGGGAAAACCAAACAAAATTTAAATGATGGTGTCATAAAGTCGAGAAAAAGAAAAATACATGCAGATAAACAAGAATTAGGCTCTTATCGACTCAACTTTGCTGGTAAATAAAATCACTACCATATGCTTCAATACATTTATAATGAGTCAATAACAAAGCGTCTTTGCCCAATCTAACACAAACATAAAGCAAGTTTATGAATCGGTTGAGTAAAACACAATTCCGCAAATTCTCACGACAGATGGTTAAAACATAAATGGCCTAGAGGCAAGGAAAATTTCGAATCTATAGACACTCCACAGTATCATTGATACTTGATAAGTACGTTATTCCAATGATGGAACATATATTAGTATCACATACTTAAGGAACAAGACAGCATTAATCAAGGTATGGAATTCTATATCTCTACTGGTCTCTACTTGCAAGTCTAGAATCATTTCGTTACACTAACGAGACAACAATACATGGTCTCGAAATGCCTTATATATATGTAGCAGACAAACACAAGTAGAACGTGCCTATCCTGGCTACAGTGCTTGATATACAATATGCAAAATAGCAAGTCAAACTGTGGTGTTAGTAACCCTCTCTCGTGCACTTACTCTGCAAACTACGTTTTAGAGCTGTAACGCATAATATTAATGATCGAAGAAATGACGTGAAAAATCAATTACCTCATCGTCTTGGTCTCCATACATTTCGATGAGATCAGGCAAGTCAGATGTTATTGTTAATCTGTGTGATGTGTTGAAATCTTCGTGGCTTCCACACCTGCAACAAAATAAACGAAAGGATTGAACATACGGGACGTAGAACTGTCCTAGACCATGATCCTTTGCAGAAAGAAAATGTGTTAAAACAACATTTACTCGCTCTGCTTAAAACTATACTGAGATTAATTTTTGCATCATTGGCAGAGCATGGTCTAAATTTCATTTACGAATTTCGAGATCTTTCTACATTCAAACCATTTATCCAATATTGTTTAGACAAAATGAGTATTTTTAACTCCCTTTGTAGGTAGGTAGTGTACAGATCGTCTCCCTTTCAGTGATTGATCATTGGTTGGTGATGATTTTATTTTTTTATGAAGCGGAGTTTCAGATTGGAAGTACTGTATGCAGGTTTCGTTCCTTTGATGCAAGATGGTATTGTGTCTTCTCGTGAAACGTCCAGATCAAAGGGAAAGGGAAATAATAGGAATGTGACATAATTTCAGTATGATTGAAGATAGTTTAGACGTAATCATATCTATTAGACCAATCAGAATACAGGTTAAACTGTTCAGAAAATACCTCACCTGATTGGTACCTAGTACGATCAAATCAGATGAGCTGCTATTCCAAACGCGTAAAAAGGATGAAATACTAATAATGATTGTTAAAATATTTCAGAACTTACCAATACGAACTGTTATCAAGGTTATTTCGGAATTTGATCATACGCTCAGTAGAGTGTGTTGGGTTCGCCTCTCCATAATATCTGAGACAGATACAAATTTAATGAGATTAAAGATCAAATGTCGTTCCATGATTACGAACAAACAAAATCTTTACAGCAACAAGCTCTATATCGATCATAGACTGTTAAATTTAGGAATTAATATTAGGGGGATTTAATAGATATTGAATTTCTTCCCTTTGCATTTGGTATCAAATGTCTCAGAGATAATAATCAATTCTTGCCAATAGAGATATAGACCGTATGAAAGTTTTAATAATTCCAAGCTTGTAAGTACAAACTTGAATATATCTTTAATATTTACTAGATTAAAGCAGTAAACATTTTCTGTTGCATTCAGATGTCTAAACAGGTATGACGAGCCATCTCAGCTTTTATATTGAATACAACAATGAAGGTGTACTCACTTTCTCTTGGCATTGACGGCATATATGATTCCAATGATACCACAGATGGCAACAACAGAAGAAACACCAACAATGATATAGAGGGTCATGTTTGTCTTCTTCTTCTCACGGCTTGTCACTCTCTCAATTGAGCTGGAAGAGCCGGATGAAGCAACTTCCGGAACCTTCCATACTGTTATGTTCCATTTGGCATTGAAAGAATCGACTGCATCCTTGTCTATGCTGTGGTATATTCTAAAATCAAATACATATTTCTTAATCAAGCTTTGCGTCTAAAACGTATGAGAGAATTACGGCAGAACATTCTTTGATTGGTATAGAACCTGAGGAGGGTGAGGAAAATCGGTAACATAGCTAAACATAATAACTACTCAAGCTTCGCATCTGAAACGTATGAGAGAAGTACGGCAGAACATTCTTTGATTGGTATAGAACTTGAGGATGGCAAGGAAAATCATAAACATAGTAAAATATAATAACTGCTCATGCTTTGCATCTGACACTTCAGAGAAGTACGCAAGAGAGAGAACGAATATGAGGCCTAATGAGTTGTTATACCAAGCAGAAGTGGATCTAAATTGGCCAGCAAGAAAAGAAATGAATAACTTCATAGTGATAATCATCATGATATTTGTGAATCATTGACAACAGGTATTTTGAATAAAGGACTGTTTGTTATTAGTGCATTGAGTTGGCACAAAGGGGAATTAGTTTCTGTCTTCTTTATAGGTTGGGTAAAAGTTATTTTGTTCCTTGTAAGGGTTTGGGTTGAGAAATATTTATCATGAAATAAGTGGAACAAATTATGCCTAAATGACCAAAACTCCTATAAACACACTTCATAGCTGGGTAAGAGGTTTTTGACTTTTGTTTTGGTTGGGTAGTTCACTATTTGATTTATGTAAAGTTTGGGTAAATGCAAAATACCATCAATGTGTTATTTTTCTTCGGTGCCAACCTAAGTTGGGGTAATTCAAAAAGACGAAAGTATTGAGAAAAAACTCAATGTACTAACCTCAGTACGTCAGGCCTTGACATTACTTTCCGAGTCGTTTTATTGTAAGCATTGAACTTCACCTCAGATCTGCAGGAAAATAAACGATTCAGAAATGGAAATTGATTGAAATGAATATAATTACTCTCGAATATATATTGATAAAAACTTCGCATAATTAACTCACACAACCGCTAAAAATTATAGTATCTATGCAATATTCGTACCCAGCTTGAGATTCTTGTTCGACTATTTCAACCAAGTCCACATCAAGCTGCAGCAATTCTTGCAGTTCTCTGTAAAAGAAACCAAATATTAATTTACTCATTTATTTATACCTGATGCAGGTCTGGGTGGTCACAGAATTCTAAATTTAATGGCCAAATATCATCAACTTATGAATACAAAATTGTGCTTAGATACAGGTTAGGGTTTGGGTTTTAAAATAGCTCGCTTTACGAGAGTGGCTGCAAAGTTTAAACAGAGACGCGAGCGTTGAGGTGATAGACAACGTATAAGAGGGGAGCGGCTTAAGCAGTTTGCTATGTGCAGCTGAAGTCAAGCTTGGTCGTGTGAGGTCATCATCTAGATGGGTTACCTTAGAGGTGTTGACTAATCAACTCACTCCACCGTTCTTCGGGAGGGACAATGTACTAGGGGCCTAGTGAACCCTTGGGGCTTCTGGCCTTTCGCATGCTAAACATTAACTTACTTACTTGAATATAGTCAAAAAATCGGAGGCATAGTGAAGCAGAAATAGAGATTACTTAAGCTCATTTCGATCAACATCTGAGTAGGTTTATTCGTCCGGTTTTTGTTTTTGTTCTCTTTCTGACGTATTAATCTGTTGAGTGTCAGACGAAAAGTAAGTTTAAGTAATCTACTATGTAATCACTTCACTAGGCTTCCGATTTTTCTGGCTATATTGAAGTTCTGTACCGAGCAAAGACTGATCTTCTTACTCTAGTTTATTTCATTGTACTTAACTACTTTCATATCAGGATTATCGACCTTAAACGATTCTTTAGCGATGGATTCGGATTTTTTCTATATCGAAGTTTACAGTTGAGTATCAATAGTCCAAAACATTTCCCACCAACAAATAAAGCAAACTTACCTTCTAAACGTTTCTGCCTTACTCTTCATCATCTTCATACTATTTTTAGACAAACAAAGAACATCAACACTTGCTTGGTAGATCTTTATGGTGACAGTGGCGTAATTACTTGACGTGTGCAAGACTGTTCCACCAGGATTGTCTCTAGCTCCTATTACTAGTTTGTATGTTTTCCCAGCATAGGCCATGAGCGATTCTGCGACTTTTATCTTCCCAGTCTTGGAATTCAAAGAGAAGAGGAGGTTTTTGTCACCAAAGAAAAAGTATTTCAGTCGCCCGTAATTGCCAGCATCTCTGTCTATTGCCTGGAAACAGAACAGAAGTTACTTTTCATTGTTGAAGACAACTTCTGTGCGGAATGATTGTTCATCAACTGCAAATTCGGAATCTAAGTATTCGATTTCAGGTCAATCGATGAAAAAAATCGAACAAAATCAATTCTATAATATCTTAATCATGACGTCATTGGATCGATGACATCATAATAAATGCTCAAGTTTTGTCAAAAAATTACTCATTAATCGAAAGGTCTAATGAAGTGCTGTCTAACTACACTAATTCCGAATGGGTTAGAGTTTCTCACTAAAGTTATAGGGATATTAGTTCTAAAAATGACAGTTATTGAAGTCATCAAGTAAAAATTTAGTATGTAATCAAAGGTTAGGCAAGTAGCTAGATAGTTACAGGAAATTCCCTGTCTATAAGTTGGCTAACCGTTTTCACTTTCATTATGTGCAAAGCTTTAGAATTAGTGAATGCAGCAAGTGAAACATTTTGAGATCACTCCTAAAATTCACAGCCAGACACCGAATATAGAGATTTTAAATGATTAACGGTCAATTTGGTTGATATTGGTTTATATTTAACCACGAGAAGTTAATTACCTTGACTTTAGCAACTGTAGTTCGTAGTCGAAGATCTTGGAATATCTTCACAGCAATGTCTGTTTTCTCGAAGAAAGGTCTGAAGTCGTTTTCATCCAGGATTGTTATGTTCACAATGGTTGTGGCAGATCTGAAAGAACAACAAGCAAAAGCTCATCTAAAATTGTTTCAAAAATTCATTTTTTCTTTAATCTTTGTTTAGCACTTCTCCGATGGGGCCATTATTGAAATAAGGCCCTTAGGAATTTTATAAAGTTAGGAAATTGTGCTCTCGTATAATCATTACATACATACATTCATATACAGTATGGCTTCCTAAACACCATGCATAAGACTTGATACAATCAGGTGCAATAAACACACCAGGACCTATTATTACTATATCCATTGATGTAATATATGATAACACCAAAATCATCTCATTGCAAATGGTCAAGCCATTTCTCAAAGCTCTCTGACGCACTATTCTGATGAATGCCAGACAAATAGCTCTAGCAACTTCATGACGTGCTTTTGGTAGTTAACATAACACCACTAACAATAAATAGGAGTCGATTAGGGGGGCCCCTAACAATATCAAATTATACTCCTATCAAAACCCGATTACTCACCTTCTTTCTTCGACCTTCTTAGCATTGTCAGTAGCTTTGACCAGCACAGAATAAGCAGCGTGATCTTCCCGGTCCAGCTTCACAGCTGAGTAGATCCAGCCACTGATACTATCGATCCGGAACCGGTTCGAGAATCCTAGAGCGTCCGGTATGATGCTGTACGTGACGACAGAATTTACGTCAGAATCTTTATCTGTAGCGTGAACCTAAAAATAGTACACAAAGATTGAAGCTTGATGTTTGGTAAAAAATTCATATCAGAAATTTTGCTTTGAATCAACTTTCTCTAAATTGAAGTTTTCAAACCTATTAAACTAGGTTATAACCTGAAGATTAGGTTATGGTTGTTTTCGTGCTAAAAGTATCACTCTTTTAAATACATTTTCATTACAAGTTCCGTGGAAATAGGCCAAGCACTCAAAATATGCTGGAAAGATGCCAAAAAACTACCATAATTAGCTTTTGAAAATGCCTGCAGCAATATTTTTATAGATTCTCTAAACATAACTATGTCTCACCTTTTCCAAAAAATATTAAGCCACAGAGAACAAAACAAAGAAGTTGTAAATAAAATAGCTGTAAACAGCCCCAGCACTCTTAGATTCGCGGTATGAAATATTTGGTAAAGTTGAAGTAACATTGTAATATTATCCATTTTCAAAGAAACAAAGACATCAAATACTGTATAAAAAGATGTACCTTCACAATTTGAGTTCCTGGCTGTGCGTATTCACTGACAGATCCACGGTACAAAGGAATCTCCGGATTCTTGTATTGAAATATCGGATTGTTATCGTTCTCGTCCAGAACACGGATCGTCACATATGCTGATGTTTGTGGCTTCTCTTCCTGCCTCGCAATCACCCTGAAGTCATAAAGAGATTTCTTCTCGTGATCAAGCGTGTCGTTCACGAATATGTACCCTTCATCGTTGACTGCAAAAGTGTTTTCGTCGATCAGAATTTCGTAATGGATTGGGCTTGATGTTCCATCCTGTAAGAAATGGAATCAATTATTGAAAATTGTGAACTGTGTATGCAAAAAGGCATAATTTTTGACGAGCTGCATGAAATCCTTTATTAGGTAAGTCGTCAAATTGAAATTTCATAACTTGCAAAAAGCCACTTACAAAAAAATTCTAGCTTTCTTAAATACATAATTTTTTTAAATTGTGGTTTATCACAGCTCTGTAAACCTCCTGATGGGCTGGTAGCCACGAAACAGGCTTGTTAGGATGGAGAATTTGTCTTTAGACTATTTTTCCTCAAAGTGTATGCCTAACTCTACAATGTGTATTGAGCACTCTCACGAAGAGTTCCGAACTGCTACCTTTTTAGTAAATTTCTACTTTTTTTAAACCTATTTGTAAGTCCATAATATTAAATATCTGATAAATTTATACATGAAGTCTCAAGACTGTATTTCGATTCATCAAAAAAGTTTTCTCGATACATTAAAGTAGAACTATATACATACTGACAAAACAAGACTCAAAAGACTTCTAGACTCTTCATCTCGACAAGCCTGTTTCGTGAATGTACATCTACTGATGAGTGGGAAACCACGAAACAGTTTTGTTAAGAAGAAGGGTCAGTATTTTGAGTCTGTCTTCCTTAGACAACTTCATGTATACATACCCCAATATCAGCATCCGTTGCAGACACCTGAAGCACTGTTGTTCCGATATTCGAATTCTCCATTATCTTCTCACTGTACGAAGGCTTCACGAACTTAGGCCCATTGTCATTAATGTCATCAACATACACGACGAGCAATGACTTTGCAACAGGATGATTCGTGCATTTGGCCTAAAGGGATAAAAAACTTCATTTAGAACTATTGATGCTCTTGTTATAGCTATAACATATAAGAAGAAAATCAATTTAGTAGGACCAGGGGGGTGCAAAACTAAAATAACGAAAATGAAGAAAATTCTGAATAAGGGTACTTTCACATTTTATATAAAAACCATATGTAAGAGACCGTAGGGCCAGACTTTGGTAAGAGATTTTGCATGAATGAGTTCAGAAATTTTGTATGTTTTCATGAAAAATGATGTTAAAAATTGCCCAGTGTCCTTTAATGGCATAGTATTGTAACATGCTTCACCTCATCTAGCATTTTCTCTTGAATGGATTTTATAAAGAGGAACCTAATGTTTTTCATATGAAAACGAGTAGAAAGAAGAACAAGTTTGAGGATGGCGAGGAAAATCGAAAACATAGCGAAATACAATAAGCTTCGCATCTCACACTCATCAGAGTACGTACATAATCGGGGTGGAAGTCAAGTAAACCTGGTACAAAGATTTAGCATAGTCTCTCATAGAAAAATGACTGTAATGACTATTTATAAAATTGATTCATAAAAACTTACAAAGACTTCAATGACGTATTTTGATTTCACTTCACGATCAACTTGTCCGTCCGCGTAAACAAAACCGGTTTTTGCATCAATCGAAAAGATTCCTTCCGGATCATTATCTACAACAAAGAAGATCAGCCAGTGAAAAACAGGTAAACATATTTTCAGCCATTATATCCTTTTACTGAATACAGATATAAAACTTTATCTTGGTACACATTAAACAAGAAGACCCCAATAATCCAGCCTTCTAACGAAGAAGTAACATAAATTACTTGTTATTGCTCGTACCTCCATTTTAATCCACTGCCCTATATAAGTTTGGTCGGAAGCATCTATACAGTTGGTCCTCTATTTGCAGCAAATTTTAAGTATACCAGTAGTACTGTAGGTGGATACCTTCAGTACTATGGAGGGATACCATAGGAACTATTGAGTACTGGACATCCTCCTCCATTGTACTGTTGGTATGCCCTGTATGATTGAAAATCCCCTCACAGTATACTGAATATCCTCCACAGTACCGAACATTTGGAGATAAAGAGATGTTTTATAAAGTTTTCCAATCTGAAGATATCTTAGATAGAAACAAAATTCAAATAAAGATGCTATCTACCTCGAGGCCGTCATTGAATGTTTTTCATATATAGTATCCAGTAAAAAATATTATAGTCATCAAAAGATAAGATTTGAATGGTAGACCCCCTTACCTTTGTTTAACGAGTAAATGACTGGAGCATTCAGACCTTTATCAATGTCATGAGCTTCTACTCTGTTCACGTACACATTCTAGGAAATAAAAAAACAGATTGCTATCAATTTCAAAATCAAAGACTTATCAGAGCCAAAATCAAAAGAAACTATCCATTATAGGTAGCTAGAGTATTGAGGCACTAGCGAGAGAGTGAAGGAAATAAACTGTATGTTTTGTCTCAAAACTGCGCTGAATGGGCCATCAAAAAAGGAAAAGCCAAGATCAATTGATTTCTTGCACTTAGTCTGGGTCATTAAATCTAGATATATGAATAAGGAACAATACTATCATAATTTACAGAAATGTTTCGATTTTCCGTTGATTTAAACCGCATCCACACTCATGTTTAAGCTAGCTTTATTTACTCTAGGTTCCTTAACAGCCAATCAGCAATACGAATCATCAAATTGACCAATAAAAGTCTTTCAATTATAAACCTGGTTTAGTTTAAGCTTATTTTCACTTAGTGGTAAAACGGTATTCGACGTGAAAGGAAAGGAAAGCAACACAGCATATATATATATCCAATAATATTGACTAATACTAAGGCTTTACCTTGAGTTCACCTTCTCGGATGTGTGAAGTATAATTGTTGCTGGTGAAAGCAGCTCCATTGTCATCAATGTCTTTCACACTGATGGTCAAGATGGTGTAAGTCACGTGTCGTACTGGTGCACTTGGTCTCGCGTCCTAGAAAGGAATAGAAAGCATAAGACTGACTGTCCATGAGTAAACCCTTCCAATATAGGTAATGAATTATTTTATTTCTGAACATTGTATAGTCCTGTGGACACATATATTTCTATGCATACGTCGTTAAATAACAGATTAGTGCCCTTCCTAAAAAATCGGAACAGTTGTCTTTGTCTGGAGCTAGCGAGTGCTATAAATAGGGTCAGGAAAAGGTAAATTGGGAACTAGGGTTTGCCTTTTTATTAACTGGGAAAATGGGATTGGACATCTTGGGACTAGGATTTCGAGATGAGAAAGTAGATTGGGACTTTTGAGTACGTCAATATTGGGAATATCTCTATTTTCCTCATTGAGATATAGATTTTTTTATTTCAGTGATGGGAATCGGGATCAGGGGATCAGCGGGGGGCGGGATTACCCCCCCCCCTTCAGGACCCTCTATAGACCAGTTGCTTGGAAAAGCGTGGTTTCTAAACAGCCATGCTTTATTTACCTCAACAGACACATTCAGGTAGTACTTTTGAATTTTCTCAAAATCGAGTTTCTTGCGAGTTGTGATCTTGCCACCATAGTTGTTGATCTTGAATGCATTTTCCTGCAAAAGAAGAAGACATCGACAAAGATGCATTAAACGTAAAATAAAAATGACATGAAAACACATCTCTAGGAACTTATCATGAAAAGTTGTAGCCATTATCTTTATGAAACAAACAAAATATATTTGTAGCAATTTTTTTTATTATTTCTACGAAGCCTTTGGTTCACGTAGAAACATTTTAGGATTTTAAAAAGATTTTTACGAAATATATTTTATACATGAAGATGTTCCTGTTTTAACGATGAGCTTCGTAAAAAATAATTAAAGAACTGACTTTCGAATATTTTTTGTTTGTTTCATAACATTTCCAGGATTCAAGTTTTAAATAGATAAAGCACTTCATTCCATTACTTAACACGTTGAAGCTTGGATAAGTAACTTTAGAAGAAGCAGGTTCTGATACGGAATTTTTTAAAAGCATGAAATTATCTATAGACAGTTTCATTTGTATTATTGAGGGGATCACGGTAGCTCATACTTACAATGTTTCCGTCGACAATTTTGTAAATAAGTTCTTTGATTTCATCAGCATCTGTAGCAGTTAACTTAATAACGAAGCTACCAACCGGTGCATCCTAAAATTAGAAAAGACATTAATACTTGCTCCATAAAATCTAAATCGTGTAAATTAAATAAGACAAATCATATTCTAACTAAGGATGCATCTAAGGATGGAGAAAAGGATTATAATTACGAAAAGGGGCACTATTGAGAAAAAACTAGTAGTGAGAATGATTGGGATGAATAAACACGACCCGAGCAAGACTCGAACCGACGACCTCTGAAATTTGTTCGTCGTAACTTATCATCAAGCAGCAAAAGTGTCGTAGCTAAAACATCAAGCTGGTAAACGATACATTTAATAAGGAGTACATCTCCTGATGAGTGAGAAATCACGAAACAGGCTTGTCGAGATGAACGTGTAGTTTCATGTTTATTTTCTGCCAATTAATGTTTACATTTAATAAGGTGTATACGCTTACAATGAGGCGGTATATCATCTTACAAGGGTTAAAAAAGGAGGAGAGATTATGCTTGAATGCATTGGCACGCTTAAAAGTAGCAGTACGAGGGGGTGGATATGCTTAAAAGGGGTGCTACATTATGCATATCTCAGTTGATACACTTACAAAGGTTACATTATATCATCTTAAAAAGATTTGATACTCCTTACGTGGCAGTATATTATCTTATAGGGCTGACTACGCTTACGATGCGCTGGCATATCATCTCCTATTCCAGATTATATGAGATAGAGGTTGGTTTATTTGGTTAGATTTCATCCTATCAAATGCTGGCAATCTTGGTGTGGAGGCGTTCGAGTAAGTACTACCCTATACAGTTATGATTACGTCACTATTATGTTAGTGATGTTAGTCACGTTAATTGGAAAATACGGAGGCTGTTATGCCATAGAGCAACATGACCAAATTTGTTTCGATTCAGTGAGAAAAACTCACAAATTAATTACATCTATGCCAAGGAGTTCGATTTCAGAGATACAGAATAGAAATCGGTTCGTAGACAATCGCTAACAAGTCCTTAATACATAATCTTCATATATCTAATGCTGTTTTCTACAAGACTTCGACAATATTTTCGCATTTTCGCTTTACTCAATTCAAAACCCAGTCAATTGCCTTAACAATCAATTGCTGCTAATTGCAAGTCACATAGTTGATTGAGACATACAAAACTAAGAACGCAGACGATTAATTGGATATGACGAGGCCGTGACGCAAACGATTTGCTCCCATTGTAAAAACCAAAAAAAAAACATCGAGGCATATGAATTATTAAATCAATAATCAAAAAAGACGCCAAGCAATTGAGATATGTTTGGGGATATCACGGTGCTTGTATAGTCTCGCATTGAAAGTTTGTGCATTGATTAATTTGGAAAAGCACGAGGGAAATGAGAAATGAGCGAGTTAGTCGTAAAACGCTGTTTTTGTTGTTAGACTTTTACCAGCTGAAAAACATGTTGATTTATCGCAATAGCAGTTATTGTCAGTATCTTTTGGTAAGGCAAAAAGCTTCAATTTGTGAAACGAATTGCTAACAGTCTCATTATCTATCTTAAAGCCCCTTCACATGAGAAATTTCGGCCTCTGCTGAGTTCAACACGGGCTGAGTTTCAACGTGGATGATGGTGTAAGCTATACATGAGGAAGGCCGAGTTGAATCTCCATACAGGCTGAACTCAACTCAGCTTATCGACTGGAATTTAAACACAGTCTCAAAGAATGTCATGTAAACGCAAATATTTTTCAACTCAGGGCATGTTTAAAATAAAGCTGGAACCCAAAAATAGAGTTCGATCATGTGACCTAGTCCCTACCTCATCTAAGCCCTTGTTGAGTTTTCATGTAAATGCAAAGCGAAATAAGACAAGTCAACAAAACTCAGCCCGTGCCGAGTTCAACACGGGCTGACATTTTTCATGGAAAGGGCCTCTTAATGAATTGGTTGATAAATAATAGATAAATCCTTACCAAATGTAGTTGGAAAACCTTTGTTTTTCTTAACAAATAACAACTTTTTTCAGCTCTCCTATAATTTTATCTCCAAACAAATCCCCCTTATCTTCAAAACAATGTTGTTTTCAAAAGGTACTTTATCAGGCTACACCAAGCACTAGCTGAATGTTTTTAACCTTTTTTATGATCAGAAACAACATTGTTAAGGGGGAGGGGCGCAGAATGTAGGAAACTGTGAAAATCGTGCAAGTGTTCCAACACTTTTGGCGGGGATTGTAGATGAAACAGAAGAAACTAACCTCGCTCAGTTCTTTTTCGTAAGGCGTGCCAACAAAGACGGGCGAATTGTCATTTATGTCTTGCACATGAACACTCACGCGTAGGCTTGTCTGAAAGAACAACATGATTGGTTAGTGGTTAGAGATTGCTGCCAATTAGATACAAGAAACATTAAGATAACGAATTCAAAGCAGAGCAATGTCCTCTCATATTGTTTGAGATTCGTGTTGATAACGCAACAAATCATTTTATATCGTTTCAAAATCTTTCTTGAATTGTTTAATATCGGAAAGTATTTCATTCTCTTTCAATGCATACGAGATGTTTTCAAGAGCAAAATGATTTCAAGTGATTTTCAAGGGATTTTCATTTGAACAATAGATTTTCAGGAAAATTTCGCCCCTCATCTTGTATCGTATGAAAATTTCTCAGATCGTGGCTAAATAGTTCTAAAATCTGCACGAAATCGGAGTAAATCGTTTATGGGTGCTCTCTATTTCATCCACAATTTTCTTTGATGATACGATGAAATAAAACAGCTTAGTACCAAAAATAGCATAGATGAAACTTCCACATAGTTTAGAGATAATACCCGTTATAAAGTTATACTAGAGCAGGCTTGTGCAATTGACATGTGCCACCACCAGGTCTCGAACCTAGGTTGTTGCTGCCATTGGCGAGCACCCTAGCCACTGTCCTAAACCTGGAGTATGGTTGGCCTGTGGCCGCAACTACTTTTTGTACGATCTTTTTTGACTGCATTTTAAACTGTCGTAATTCAAGGGGTATGAAATATCAAGGTAAGGAAAGAATTAAAGTTTGCCTTACTAAGTAGTTTCTAATCAAATGATCCGAACAGGACTAAGGCGTTTTTATACCAGCTTAGTACAATAAGTTTTGGACAATAAACAAGTTTCTTGTTTTTTTCTGAAAAGCAAACAATACATAGTAATAAGAATGTCAAAGATGAAGACAATAATTAGGAAGAAGCTGATATATATCGAGCTGAAAGTGAGGAAGTACCTTCTTTTGTGGTTGTATATTGTCGAATGCGTAGATTGTAAACTTGGCGATTTCCTAGTGGATGAAAAATTGCATAGGTTAAAAAGAAATAACATAGTCAAAAAGACAAGTTGCTCAAATTAAGTCCAAAACAGACCCAGAAGCCAATGGTCTTTTACCCTTCTCAATTCCCTTTAAAGATACAATGTGCGAGGACTATCCTAAACCACACCAAAAAATGATGAGTATAAAACAATGAGTAAACTGTTAACTGATATACGTAGTGATTTAAATCCACTGCTTACCACTTTCTCTCTGTCAAGAACAGTATTTAACATCAGCTCTCCTGTACCCATGTTGATTCTGAATCTACCTGCAGCGTCAGCCCCCAGTGAATACATAACCCTATTTCCATCAGGGTCATTGGCTCTGGCGATCGCAATCGTGGAACCTAACAAAGTAAGAAACAAATTCAGATTTGGGAAATGGTCTAATATCAGAAATTTCCATAGATACTGTTAGAAATTTTTCCTCTATCAGTGAGAATGATGGAGTTTTCAAAATTACCCACAGGAACCTCTGTGCAGTATTGAGGAGGATGGTCAGTACCTTGGGGAATCCTATCAGTGCATTGCAGGATGTTCAGTATTGTGGAGGATATTCAGTACTGTTGGATGTACTATTAGGATACTACAGGTTGTTCACTACTGCAGAAGGATACCATCAGTTCGGTTGGGGGATACCATTAGTACATTGGAGGACGTTCATTACTGAGGAGGATGTTCTGTGCTGTGGAGGTACCATCAGTATACTAGAGGTTGTTCAGTACTGTGGAGGATACCATCAGTTCAGTTGGGGGATACCACAAGCACTTTATACAATACCTCCAAATTTGCTCTATATTCATTTCCTAGTCCTGTGGATATTTCTTAGAACTTCTATATTTGGTCAAAATTTTGGCAAGATTAGAGGCTCGTGTCCTAATCATCGTTATTCATGCATAAAAAAATGAATGACTACAATAGGAATGATTCGCAGTTCCAAAGGTTTACATAAGCTCCAACCCTATATTATGTTATGCACCTGACTGGTCACAATAGAAATACCAAGTATACAAATACTACCAAAAATCTTAACATTCACGGTGAATCATTACTCGTCTATTTCAGTAAATTATTCACAACTTGATTTACCGACACAAGCCAAAGCCCGATTCGATTCAACCGACCAATCAATGAAAGCGTGCAAACAGACGAAAACGAGGCGGAGTTGTTCCCAAGAATGTTTACATTAACGACAGGGGAGGTCCACTGTTGCAGAAAAAAACGTATTTGTGTCTGGATGGGAGCAGCTGTGTTAAGAATGATATCAGACGAAATAACGAGAAGCGTGGTTTTTATTTATCATCAAACACGAGGAGTCTGTGTCATTACCATAACATTCTTTGTTAATTGCGAAAGGGAAGCAGGGATGAGGAAAAAAGCTCTTTTCATGTCTCAGCTTTATAGAGCACATCCCTGCTGGCCCAAAACAATTTTTAGTCGATATGAAGGCTTCCCTCGCTAAATTATTTGGCACTACCACCAGGATCTGCACAAGATATCGTTTCACCTTGGATCACGCCAAAGGCTCCACCACAACATTAAATCTTCAATTCTGTATATCTTTCTCTATCGTCTATTTACATTTTGTAACGTTGATTACTCAAATCTATATGATTGAACAATGACTTCTTTTGCCCCTTTTCCTGCAGTTACAGAGAGCACGCAAATTCTCTCCTCACATTTAACATGACATGTCTGAAGGTGGCCTCGAACCCACGACTCTTATAACTAGATTCGAATGATCCAACCACTCAGACATTCCTACTAATAACTTACATACTGATCTAGCTATGGATACACTTCTATCAAATTTCAGTCTAGGCTCAAAGTGAGGTCACTCGTAGGAGAGAGGCCAGACCTAGGTTCACACGAAAAAAACTAGTTGTTTTCTCACAAACAGGTTACGAATAAAGAAACGTCTTAATTCAAACCCTTTCAAGGATGGTAAAAGTATTCGAATCATTTAAGGTTTAAATTAGACGAATTGTAAGAAATATGACAAACAAAAAACCTAAAAGTTGTATCCAAATTAGCGTTTGATGAGTTCGAATTAGAAATGTTAAATTGTATATATCCTGATCTCATTTGCAACCATTTGAATTCCATTCCATTAAAAATTAACACAGAAAATGAATTAGCGACCCGTCAAATTCAATGGTAACTGAATGCTAATTCTAAATGGTGGTGGTGGTTAAAAAAGAATCTCTTTGAGATGTTTTCGGAATTGAATAAAAAGACTAACCATTATGACCTTATAAGGGCATGAGCACAGTATGCTCTATGTGCGACAACCGCGACAATGGCTGGTACAATTTTTTCTATGAGGAGATATCAAGTGCTAGGAGCACTGTATCTTCCTAACTGGATGTTGATACTGAAACTTTACAGCTAAAATGCGTTCCTGGAAAGGTTACACTCCTGTATGAATTTACAATTTGATGCAATGAAATTGATTGAAAAATGCCTGATTAAGATGATACTTCAAAAATACAAAGTCTGTATATCTGTTTCCCGTTTGTGTACTCAATGCTTCAATAATCTGTGCATCTCTAGGCAGGGGTGGATCCAGACTACAGCTATTACTATTCAAATCGTAGTCAGATTTTCCGGCGTAGTACTTCTTATCTCTTCTAATTTAGGCCCTAAGATAAAAAAGCCTTTGATTCTTTCACTTGGACCAATCTGAGCAGTGGTCAGAATTTTTCCTGGATCCGCCCCTGCTGGGTGAGTGGGTAATCACGAAACAAGCTGGTAGAGATTAAAATTTTGGTATTTTCTTCTTAGTGTTTAGGCTTATTATTGATAAATACTGTATACAGGCTTGCAGAAGTGTTCAAGATTCTCATTAAATCTTGATAAAATAAGTTTCCATCAGTACAAACTTCAGGATAGCCAGACAAATTGGTTACATAGCAGAAAATAATATCTACTAGAGCTCTGGGTACAACAATTCGTCACGTTTCAATTTTGTTCTTTTTCTGAATTCGAAAATCACCAGAGCATAAATATCTTCCATTCTATTACTAAAGGCTAAAGCTGAATTCAAAAATTCTAGACAGTATGAATACTTTAAAGTATGTCTCATCTTTACTCTGAGTCAAATGCTGTCAATCACTTACTTAAAAAAAAGATGGGGAAGAGATAATGAATCCTTAATGAATCTAAACTAATGCACGCGCTTTTTTAATTAGCGGTTTCACAGTGAAGTTTTGGTATGAACACTTCGCAATGGCATAACATAAGCTCACTTCTTCCAAAAAGGCTATGGTTGATAAGCATTATACTCGATTCGGTTTGTGGTATCTTTGCTTAACTGTGTTTATCAAAATAAAACCCAGCAAGAACAATTTTTAGTATGAAATATTAAAGAAAAACTTATGCTTAATTCAAACAGGCGCATGATTTAATTCATGGTTCTCAGTGAAGTTATATCATGAATTCCTCACCATGGCGTAACATGAACTACCCTCCAAAAAGTATATGGTTGACAAGAGTTTTACTTGATTTGGTTTGCGGTATCAGTGTCTAACTGTGATTATGAAAATCAAAACTCAACACGAACGATTTTAGCATGAAATATTAAAGAATAACTATAATTCTTGATTTTGGCATTGTAGCGGAGATTGCGAAGTGGTTAGATCACTCAGCCCGTTTTCAAAGAGTTGTGGATTCGAGTCCAAATTGAGGTTGTTCACATAAAGTATCAGTACTCTGTAACACTAGGCAAAAAGGCGAAAAGAGTCACGAGGTGTGATCATATCACCTATCAACTATCAACAATAATTGCAGTCCTCATTTAGTCTAGCTATTCAGTGGGCCCTTTATGCTTTCAACATAAATTAGCACCTTAAGAAAATAGTAACCGTATTTGGCCATCAACTATCAATGCACTCCTTCAACCAGTGCACTTGCTTAGGAGAGGCCACTATAAGCTTTGCATATAAACTAACACGTTACGAAGATAAAGCGTATTTTGCAATCAGTTTCAACAACATCAAAATCATGGAAGCAAACTTTCCTTCCAGCTGATCTGACAGCACGGCCCCTGACTCATAGAGGAACATGACAGTGTCATGTACTTGATTTATACATAAAAGCATGCTCTTCAAGGATAGAGTAAATGTGAGAAAATTGATGTCTATTATTTCACATAAGAGGCTATGTCATGCGCAATGATTAAGACAGAACGGAAAATGACAATAATACCATCATACTTTGGAAATAAACCAACACATTAAGAAGATATTAAGCGTATTTGGCAATTAGTAAAAAGGAAATCAACATTAAACAAGCAAACTTTCCTTCCTGCTGACAGCAAGGCTACCGACTCATAGTAAAACAAATGGACTTGATCCATTCTTAAAAATATGTACTTCCACTAAACGTAGCTATGTGGCGAATATGATGCTTACAATTTCAAGTTGTGAGGAAAAGAAGTTTCATGACCTGAGGGTGATGGTTATGCCCAAGCTAATCAAATCGTAGGATAAACACCCGTAATTAAGATAAGCCTATACACACAAACAATACGACGACTTGCTGCCTACTAACCAACTACGATACCTGTCGCAGCATGCAAGAGACTGTGAATCATGATTCAGGCTAATCGACATCGACTCTCTAATCAGTCGAGAACTTGTGTCCTCATTGAATGGAGTAAATAAATCGGTATTCAATACCGGTACTGAATGCCACCACATGTCGTATGCAACTCCATTCAATTATTCTCAAAGAAGTCTAGCTAGTAGTCAGCCCAATGCTTAATGACTGCTGGGTCGAGAGCACGATCAAGGGAAATCGAATTGGAATGCACTTGCAGTGTGCACCAAAAAAATGTTGAATTTCCAAATGCACAAGTATCCGTTTAAATTATTGTTAAGGGAAATCAAAAATGGCGGCATATATGATTGCAAAGCTAGTGATGATAGTCTGTGTGATGATTGCGAAAGCATAAAACTTTGAGTAACAGAGAGTCTGTCTCCTTTCTTGCTTCTCTTCTAATTGCAAAACTATGATGACTACATTGGGCCTACAATACAGTGAACCTTACTTGACACAACCAAGTGGGAAATGGAGCACAGTTGCATTCTCAAATATACTAGCCTCCGTTTAAAGTATCGTTAAGGGAAATCCAGAATGGCGGCATATATAATTGCGAAGCTAGAATGACTGAATAAGGCCTAAAATTCAGTGAACCTAACTTGACATAGTATAGTGAGAAATAGAGCACAGCTGCATCTCCCAATGTTCAAGCCTTTGTTCAAAGTATCTTTAAGGGGAAAGCCAAAATCTCTATGCTAATGTACCCCTGCGTTGAAACAAGGCCTTTCCTTAGTCAGGCTAGAGCACGTTAAACAGGGTCACTAAAAATAATAAAAAACCAAGCAGTCTGGTACGTCTTCTATATGTGGTGATATAGGCATACTGCCATATTCATACTTGAAGACAAAGCATGACCACAGGCTGGGCTAGGAAGTTAGACAGAAATCACTCACAGGTGCAATAAAAAGTCAAGGACCTCAGACTATTATATGTGGTGATGAAGTGCATGCTACCATATCCTTTCTATAGTAACAAGGTCTTGCCTTAATCAGGCTAGAGTGTGACTCACTCATTTAGACAGAAACTTACTCACTTTGTTAGACATTTTCAATATATATCTTCTGGGGTAAAGCATCCGCACGTGAATGTGGTAAAAACCAAATAAATACTTGATTTGTGGCAAACTGGTAATTTCATTTTTTTAATCAAAAGTTCTAAAATAATTGATTGATGATGACGAAGCTAAAAGTGAGTCAGAAAGAACATGACAGATATGAGATAGCGAACTGATTATAATGGTGAACCACATTAACCAATCAGAAATCGGAGTTAATGAAACGCAAAGACCCACAACAATTGCCATTGTTGCAACGTACGTTGTAGCATTCCAATCTTCCTTTTGGCCAATGAGGAAAATCAAGAAAAAGGAAAAAAGCAAAACGAAGTATCAAAGGCATTGTGTGACGGAGATTTCCGAGTGGATTGATCACACAGCCCTTGTTCAAAAGGTCGTGGGTTCGAATCCCCCTTCACACCTGTCGCATAAGGGGTGAGAAGACGGCTTACCAGCTCTATGTAACTCCAGGCAAAAAGGCAAAAGGAGTCAAGAGAAGTGGTTACATCGAGAAGAAGAATGCACTGCTCGATTAGTTTAACCATTCAGAGGGCTTTTTGTACTTTACATATTTTATGAAGATAGTAGGCGTATTTCCCTATCTACAATCAATACACTGCTTCGATAAGTCTACCTTTTCAGTTTGCCCTTTGTGCTTTACACATCAACCAACACCTTACGAAGATAGTTAGCGTATTTGCTAATCAACTGTCAAAGTCAGAAAGCATCTTGTTCATTTAAAAGGGCAGATTCAATACCAAACTGGAATCATCAAAAACAATATAAGATAATGCCAACGTTAGACAGCGCTGCCACTGTCCAAACAGTAGGATTCCAGAACAGAGAAGAAAACAGCAAAAATAGCACATTTGGCTTTCTGTCTTAAACACATCAGACTGCTGTGCTGGTAGCTTTACCATATACTACACATCTGACTGCAATGAGGACCTTGCTCTATCAATTAACTATACGAAAACATACGGAAACAATTATCCCTGTAGACTTAGGCACATGCAATTAAAGATTGTAATGAAAATCAACCTGAAAGCGTTCAAGTTATCTGCAACGGGCACCTTTAATATCATAACGGCATAAACACACTTAGAAACATAAAGACACACCGATCTTTACTTTCCTAGCCTATATGAATAAAACTACAATGAAACACAATATTAGAAAATCAAACGAAATTCTATGTAAGCGCAGACCGGTCATTGGAGTGGTTGGGAAATTGTAGACATAGCGCAAGTTCATAATCTTCTGCTTTTCGTATTATGCATATTCAGAAGATATTACGAGCACCTGCAGCGTGACCCCATCAAATATTCAATCCAAGCTCGCGATTAATGCTAGGCAGCTCGAGGTTTTCTGTGACACATGCAGTCCCATTTTATCATGTCGACATGGCAGTTTTATCAAAATCCCTTGACAACATTTATCCACATGCAACATAGCAATTCGAAACACGATAATATCTGGCTCGATGGAGAATGATAGTTCTGCATTAAATACGAAATATATGCTTTGGTGAAGCATGATAATACATGCCACACTGAAACACGGTGCCATACATGCCTCGGTCAAACACGATAACCTAACCATCCAAGGCCATTCTTAGCAATCCTAAGGAGTTTGCACAGGGGAGAAATTCCACATCTATTTAAATTGGTTTGCGCATGCGTTTGAAAAGAAAGGCCCATTTATCAGAAACCCCAAAACATTAAAATTGTAAATAGGTGGTTGATCACGGCTTCGAAAAACTATTAACTTATGCACAGACCCACTCTCTGGGGAGGAAATAGTGGCTCTTCATCCTGGAATTCGTGTCTAAAAACGTGGTGTTCTTCCCCTGCGCACAATCTCCATCAAAGCCACGTGCAACTCCTAAGAATCAGTTTCCACCTCATGACTAAGCCTCGAGGCCATTTCGAGTAATCTTATTTTTCTCCCAGGATTTAATGTTTGAAATTTCACCGTAAGCATCCCCAATTTGGGAAAATAGCAGACAGACGAGGAGGACAAATCCGAACAGGCCGCTAGCTGAGCAATAGTCCCAGCTTAAAGCCAATAAGAAGATTAAGTATAGAGATTAAGCAGAGGAAAGACAGAGGGAGGCAACTAATGACGGAGAAACGAGTGCACGCAAACACTAATCTCCTAACTTCATTTACATAAGCAGAGACAACTAAGAGAAATCTCAACGCTGTTCTTTTATTTACGAGGTTTCCAACAGAGAACAACGCGGCAGGCACCTGAAGGAGTCAAGAGCCTTCTGGCTTAAAAGTGACCATCAGCTCAAAACGCTACTTTAATGTCCATGTGTATCGTTCGGTGTAGAGGTTTTCCTTTGCTATTATTCATCGGTATAGTCGAACCTCTCATATCGACCACCCCGTTAGACAGCTACCTCTACATCACGGCCAATATCATTCATTCCTAAATGCATAACTTACTAAGTATTAAACCTTTAAATAACGACCACCTACAATCAGTGACCATTTAACCTTGGAGCTTAAGTCAGCCACCGTTACAGTTTTGACTACAGCAGTAGCTTGTAATCGACTGCAGGCTAAGGGGACACAAAGGCTCCTCTTTCATTTGTTGCTATATCTTAGATATGGCTAGGTCAAACTCCTACAGTATTCCTATTTCGAGTGCAATTTATACTCTGCTCAACTCTCTACGGTGAATTGATTTCAGAGCTCAGAGATATCGTGAAACAAGTCTTTTTGAAACAAGACTTTGTTACATCACAGGCAGAAATAAAAGTACTTGACGTAGCCTAGGGTTGTTGAAACTCAGGAACGAGGTTTTAGTTTGATACAATCACTTACCATTAGGTTGACCCTCGATGGTTCGAACAACCAGGATTGTGTTTGGAAACCGTGGCCTTCTGTTTTCTGAAGCTGCGAAAAGAAAATATTCTCAATCAATTGTGGATATCATCAAAGAAATTTATCCTTAGTAATAATCAATTTTAATAGGAAGCAGTATGTTGAAAAGTGTGTGGGTCCCATTTCAACAATTTACTTCTATAAACATTTTTTTTCAAAATACTGTAGCTAGAAAAATTGTAAGCATAGTGAAGCGAAAATATGGATATCAGGGTGAAACGATTCGTTAAGTTTTTGTTTCGTTCTCTCTTTGACGTACTACTCTGTTGAGTGTCAAAAGGAAAGGTTAAGGAATCCAGGTTTTCGCTTTACAGCGCTTCCAATTTTTCTGGCTATTTTGAAGTTCTGTTCCGATCAAAGACTGTTCTATTCTTTTACGCTCAATTAAGGTTGATAAACGAACCTAATTAAAAACATTCAGTAAAAAGTAAGTGGGTATATCTACGCTTTTATCAGTAGTAACAAGATAGATTGTTACACTACCGTAAGCTTTTTAGACAAAGAAATTTGATGGTGTATGGAAATGAGATAATGTTTTTGCATGGACCAAAATTGTGGCCATATACCAAAACATATGGCCTAAATCTACATGCAAATTAACCTGTGAAACAAACCTAACCTTCTTCTCAAACCTATACTAAAATAAATCATTTTTTCAATAAAACAACGTGAAATTAGCAAGAAACAACGAGGCTTAACCTAAAATTTCATTCTCGTTGCAATATACCTGGGATGCCTTTTTTAGAAGCACGCGTGCACATTTAACACAATCATAATCCACTTGAAAGGCTCAAAAAGCTGAGCACCGTCGCGAAAAGTTGGATTTTACAGATTTATAAAATCCACAGCGATTATTTGTTTGTATGTTCAAAAATACAAAAGAAAACCAACATTAATTCGTAAATCCACGAGAGGAAGATTTTGTATGTCTACGAGAGACAGATTTCGTCATCTATGATGATTATCTAGGCCCGTGTCTATTTCATGAGTAACATGCGAACACTAATCTGTCTGCTACTTCCCCTTATCCGTCTACTCAGACCGTTTCGGGAGAAAATAATGCCATTCTCCTATGAAAGGTCCATGTATTAATAAGAATTAAGTTGCCTCTTACATTTAAACGGAAGGCTCTTTTTCATTGAACAGAATGCGTTTGAATGAACGAGATTCTATGAAGTAGTCAGAGTGACCCAATGGCTCCTGTTTTGTTTTATGTGAGACAATTTTTGTTCCATTGAAATACAAAGGGAGAGTATTCAACTGCAGAGTCTTAATAAATTTGAATAATATTTGGTGTTTGAAATAGGTAAAGAACGCGTGGCTTTAAAAACCCGTGGCAGCACTTTTATACGTATTGTTTTTATTGCTAAAAAGTGCGATGACCTAACACTCTACGTCACAAGGCCTGGGGCAGAGCGGTCCGATCATGTTTTGGAGAAGTCGACCTAGATGGCCTAGTTGCTTCAAACTCTGAATTTGTACGAATGATATCTTTATTTTTATCTTATTTTGAGTCTTAATATTATTTGATAACGTATTCTTATAGAAAAGAGTTGATGTCAATAACAAATGCAGAAAAATTAAAACCAGAAAAAGAAAATATTATCAAAAATTATCTACATTCTTGAACAGCATGACAAAAAAATTACAAATCTTTGTTATGGTTGAAATCGAAAGCTTGAAAATTGTGGTTAGGTGAAAGCGAGCGCTGTTCAATTTCGTTTTGGATATTGAAAGCATTGTTTATTCCAACTTTAAATATTATGGGCATACAGACAAGAAAGGTATGCTAATAATTTTCAAATGAATCTTGCCTCTGTCGCTGGCCTTGTTGGATTCAAGATAAGGAATAAAAGATTTCGTGGGCGAATGGTAAATTGGATTTCTTCGGTGGGATGAACAATTTCAAGGAATTCGCTCATCTGATTCAACATTAGCCCTGGATTTGCCTCGGGATTTACTGCACAGTCAGACAGAGCACATAGAGAGTATTCATAAGCAGTGTCGCCCATTTGGGAGCCAACAAAAGAAATTTCAAAAAATCTTCTTTAACCCGTATCTGACAAAGTTATCTTTGGCATTATCTATAGCTAATTTAGTTTTCCTAAGGTACACCCCTAAAGTTTTAATTCTAGCTTTTCCATAGTCTAGCTTTTTGGAGACATTTCGGGCTACTTAGAACATAATTCATAATTTCAAAAGTAGTTTTTCGCATGGTGATGACAAATTTAGAGGACTCTACAACCTGCTAGTTGGCGAAAATCTACCATGCTGAACAGAGTTTTTATAGCAAAAATGAGGCATCTCATGCCTATTCTATGCTTTTTTGGATAAGTTTGTTAATTGAAGAGTTTTAACCTCTAGGTTATTCTGTTGCAGTTAAAGTTACAGGTTCCCAGGAGGGGTTTCCTTTGAAATGCTCGTAACAGCTTGCCTAAAGGCTGCCTTAGGGGCTACCCCCAAACTAACAAAATCACTGACTAACACACACCTAAATTAGATATCACAACTGTCAACAATTCCATCAACATCAGAGTTTCGTAAACTCGCTAAAATGGATACAGGAACGCTACAATCAACAATCGATGTATAAAACAGATGAAGCCAATTTATGTCAAGTGAAGCCATTATGTTGTTATTTCTCTTGAAACTGATGACCCAATATTATGATTCGATTTTCAAATTTAGGTTTCGTTGACTTCTTTCAAATTTGCTTAGATAGGTATTTCCGATTTAATAAAAATGACCCAGATGGATATTTTGTTAAAATTCCTTATTTTGCAACTCATCTTTGCTCAGGTCACCTTTCGTTTGAAAGAATGAGGATTTAGGATTTTCAGAGAGAAATCTCAAGAATCTGTGTCACACAGTCGGATCTCCTGAATAAAGATTTAAGCATAGTAGCAAAAAGAGTCGAATTCAAACAAAGAAGTTGAACGTTACAAGCAGTGGACAGTATCCTTTTCACAAAGTTCCCAAACGATATTTACTTTTATGACATCATAGAACGTTTCAATCGGCTCGATTTTTGGACCAACACTTTTTTCGACTCAATATCGTGTAGGGTGGGTCAAGAAATTTAGCTCCATATCACCAACCATTTCCAAGCTATGGGAATTTCAATTTCATAAGTCTCATTTTTGCAAAAAGTACCTCCATGATCCATGAGCTTATAGTGGGGAGCCCAATTTGCAGATATCAGTTGAAGACTTTTTACTACTAAATTTAGTGGCGGTAGTGCGCACCGTGCCGCTGCTGGTCGCTGGAAACAAAGTCTTGCCTTAGTCAGGCAAGCATTCTAAGCATAAACTCCGGGGGCGGATCCAGACTACAGCTACTACTGCTCGAGCTATTGTCAGATTATCAGGCCTAGTATTTTTTTCTTCTTACTTAAGATCTTAGATAAAACGATCGACCATTCTGTCACTTGAACTAATTGAAGCAGTATTCTGAATATTTCCTAGACCCGACTCTGAACTCACTCACAGCATAACGATATTTGACATGAATATTTTGAACCGGCCACTCATCATTTCATTTAAATTTTAACACATCAATGCGACTCTACAACATTGACGATCTTGCAAGCATTGGCTGGCTGAATCAGTGACTTAAAAACAAACACCCTTTCATATATATGAATACATACAATGATTGCTTGCGCCAAAGCAAAACAACCTCAATAAACGCGAGTTTTAAACATTCATTCAACCACAACCAAATGCGGATGCTTTTCTGAAAAGAAGAAATGATGACGTCATTCAACAGGTACGTGACTCGATGTATGGATGCACGTATCTTTTGTCTAACGAGACGTATACACCGGTCCAGGTTAATTAGAACAAACCATCAATGATCACATCTAGACAAAAACTGAACGAAAACGTTTACAGAGAAATTTTGTCGATTAGGGGGAACAATGCATACTTTGGGTACTGAGGAGGGTCCTGTGTATACTTTGAGTACTGAGGGGGGTACTATGCATATTTTGAGTACTGGAGTGGAGACTTGCCATCGGTTTGTATATCCATGTTAACAATTTAGTTGTAAGGTCAGGGTAAGTTTAAGATTTTGGTATACGTAAGTCCAGGCATCAAGTTTTATGCTTTGATATAACGTTGGGTTTCGACATCTTGAGACACGTTCAGGATTACTTTTTCGACACTTTGGTAAAGTTTGGGTAAATTTTTTGGACCTTCGATTGCAACACCCTACCGAAATTATCTTAAGTACCCCAACCCTAAGTCTAACGTCGACATGGATTGCACCCCCTAAAACAAAACAAGGGGTTTATGCACTCTTTTTCTACGTTCCCAGTATTTTCAACGTTCTACCCAATCTTTCCCCAGCAGCAAGTTGCTCAGCAAGTTGCTCAGCAAGAAAATTATGGCACTCTTTTTCTAGTGAAAGTGAAATGCATTTGACTTTGTTATCGATTTCCGACTCCATCATAAAATCTCACGATATCTGATCATTAGTACTGTCTCGTTTCAACCAGCAACTGTACAAACACAAATGCATTCATTTAAAACAAAAGTCAAATGTCTCCAAATATTTTGTTTAGGTTTGCAAGCATGGAAACACAAATTAGCTTAAATGTTGACCGTGAAACATGTTTATGAAACGAAATATAAACATATTCACCCTTGGGAACGGTGACGTTTGTTCAGGGATGATATCATCAGTACTAGGGGTATACCATCAGCGCATTGGAGGGTGATCAGTACTACTATGCAGGGATACCATATGTATTGAGAAATATCTATACGATTTAATTCTGAAATCGCATTTTTTGTTACGTTTTGTTTGCATGACGATGTAAATTTCTAGTCTAGTTAATATAAAATTGAAATTGAAAATTGTAAGATACCATCAGTTCATTGGAGGGTGTTCAGTACTATGGGGCATACCGTTAGTACCGATTTCACTCTTACAAAGTGTACGAAATTTCCAAGGAGTATTTTGCCTCTAAGCATTTCCAAGATTAGGCCTGAGGCCCTTTTGACACTTCTCAGATTGAATAAAAAGGTTTTTTCTAAAAAGGTCAGTTACCTATAGAGAATTAGGGCTGTGTTTTCAAAATCAGTGTTTTGTATATGAGGGAATTTACTGTTAGTGCCCAGTGCATTTTTTATGGTTGCTAAACTGCCTGGTTGGTGAAGTCACTTGATCAAAGCCTTGAGAAGTTGATTGTTTTGGTCATTGCAGTCCTAGTTGCTTATTAACTTGCTGCTCATTGAAAAGAATTGTATGAAGCTTAATGCCACCTAATACCTCTTTGAAAAATAAATTCCCAGCCCAGCTTGGTTGCTTTATGTTATTGAATTACTGCTTATAGAAATGTATAGAAGTGTTTAGATGTTAAACATGAAGTATGGTAATAAAAAGAAATGCAAATATCATGAAGGAACATTAATCTTGGTATTAACAACGTGCATGCGTTAGAATAAGATTGTTTACTGATTTACTGCTCTGCGTTTTATATTGTCGCCAGGATTAATTTCTAAAAAGTATGCCACGACTATGAACTTACTTAATGTCTTTAATTGGTGTTGTTCAGACACGATAAGAGATTATATAAGGGAAAAAAGCATGACCTTGTGTTGGTTGTACAAAATACGGTCAACACAATTTCTTGCAACCTATATTCAAAAAGAGCATCAGTTACAGCTAACTAAAATCAGACTACAACTCAACAGTGAACAAAACGGAATATAAAGTATTTGAAATAATCAAATTATAATTGAAAAACATAATCTAAACAGTAGTGCATGATCTGGCAAACTACCTACAGTTCATTAAATGTAAGAAGTTACAAGAGAGAATTGAATCTAAAGAAGTAAAACGACTGCACAATCATTGAAATACAGACAAGAGACAATTTCAAATAAAAGGCAAACAATATAGAAATAGCTATATCATTTTGACATACAGTATTCTTCTTTTGAAATTTCAACACTAAGATTAAGAGATGTTTTAGGTAATTATCTCTAGCCATGAAAAATCTAGCTTTGTAGCTATCTACTTTATGCAATTGAAAAGATATTGTACACGCTCGCGAGTGTAATTTTCTACTAGCTATATGACTCTAATTTCCTCTTTTCCTGTATAAAGTATCTCTTCACAAAAGAGAATGATCTTAGAGTAACTAAGGAGCATCAAAATCTAAAGGTTTTCACAATTTACTAACAAAAACTTAGGTTGACTGAGATGTAATTTCAAAAGTTTGTTTAATATGTTTAGATCAACCGAACTGAAGATTCTTCCAATTCAATCAAAACCGTATAAAACATTCTACATCGCAAAAAGTTGCATTATAAATTGCTTTAGAAATAGTTGATTTAAAAATTCTGTTCTCATTATAATTGAATGAGATCTTTGAGCTATGTGACTACAATTCTCGAGCCATTTCTAGCCTTATGGCAAACCAAACAAATTAGCCTCGAAGTAAAGAATAAGCAATTATATTGGTAGTTAAAATCATTCGAAACAAAAAAGTCGAAACTAAAAACCTTTCATGAACCTAGATCGAGAAACTCTAGCTAATAAACGTTGAGTGATAGAAAACTAAGCTAAAATAGCAAACTTTTATTCTTTGTTACTTTTACTCTCGCTGACAAACTATCAAAACGAAATAAAGCACGCCGAAACTTTACTTTCAAATTTCTTGCAGGGGTTTTTAAGTCACAAAATATCTTTAAAAGGATTCATCTAAAGCTCAAAAGATCTCAGACAACATATTAGGACTTATCTTTAGTTATTTCCAATATTTGTTAAAATTTGAAAGCAAGTTTAAAAACAAGGTCTACGGTGATAGTAAACAAACAATTTCGACTTACCGCAGCTAGCGAACACGAAAATTAGAACCAGACTCAAACAAGCGAAGCCCATAGTCTCAGAGCTAATGAAAATCTCTCACGCCAAGTAAATCTTTTAAATATACCCTCATATAATTGTTTCTTTGAAAATTTGTCTTTCTGGATGATCGATCCGTGGATCCGCGAATATAACCACGAGATCTCAGTTGTTTGGAATGTGGCTGCCCAGCGTTTACCACGTGAGCTAATGAAACCTTTACAGTGCTCTTGTTGGTTTCTGCGATTGAAAGAAACCCTTTAATGTCGTTTCACAACAACGTCTTACAGTTTTCCATAAACTTCAAGAAATATTTTCCAAACTCCAACCACAACTGTAAATTCACTCCGTTTGTGAAACTACGTCGTCAGCTGTATCCTCTTCAAGTGGTAACCGCGCCAGCAGGTCGGGCAATTTAATGCTCAATTCGGCATAGGTGCTCGCATTCAGTTGGTATTCGGGTTCCTAACAACTAGCCATTTGACAACGCTGTTAACCGTATTTATAAATTTTTACTTTAATATCTAGAATTCGTTTTGCATATATTTAATATTCTGGTTTGTATATATTTAGTATCATTGTTATTAGTGTATTAGCTTAGCAACGTTGTTAATTTTACAGTTAAGGGCCATCTCGGCCTAGATACTTGAATTATAAAAAAGAAAAAAAATTGATCATAGACTTCACACTAGCGTGAAAGCCTCTTTATCGTGCGCTGTGCTCACGCTCGCTAGAGTTCGACATGCAAGCTTTTTTATTAGGAGCCGGAATTGATTTGAAAAAGGAACATCTTTTTTTAGTCTTGTTAAGGTTGGGGGGGGGGGGGGCAGAAAGCCTTGGGGTATGCGGAGTCTGGCTACTGAGTTGCATGCGAAGAAAGACAACAAAATAACTAGCAAACATGTTCTTGAAACATTTAGGGGGTAGAAGATTGATTTGATGGGGACAAGGGGGTAGAGTGTTGTTAAGAAGGGGGGTAGCATCCCCCAGAATATTACCCCATCAGAGTTGCCCAAACTTTTCGTACGGGTGCACAGGCTCTAAACCCCCAAAGCCCCCTCTTTGATGTCCCTCGTTTTCAAACCAATCAAGCATGAATGCGAAACACTGCTATTGTCTGACATAAAGTTTGTTAAACCCTTCAATAGAGGGAACGCATTCATCTGTTCATTACAATGACTTTGGGTCTCCACCTCAGGGCTTTTAGTCTCTTTAAGGTGAAGCAGCGTTTGGCTTATAAGTTAATTAAGTTTGCGATATTGGAAAAGCCACAAAATAAAAGCTTGACAGAAAAGGTAAGACAAAAAGCATTTCACTGTCGAACAATCAGGAGATCAAATTAGTGCTTCTAGTCAAAATAGTCTATTCTTGCAGTGAAGTCAGGCAGAAAATGCAAGAATTTAGAATTAAGCCTCAGTATCTTGTCTTTGGACAAGAATTAAAACAAAATGTACCATTTTCTTTTGGAGTTTGGAAATCAAAGGTTGATTAGTGTAATGGGACACACCCAAAAGCGATCAAAGAAATAGAGAATTCGTACTGATAATATCCACATCCCCAATGTAGGTATTTTATTTATCAAAACAGCAAGAATTCTCCATTGAAGTGTCCACAAAATTTACCATGCAATAATGAAGCTGCAAGGTAGTGATCCATAATAGAAGTTCAGCACGCTCGTTTCTAGTGCAGATAGCGAGAAGTTTTGATCTAAGAGCGATCACGTGATTGGTCGATACTATATCCTGAGCTAATATCTAATGGACAGTGGATACAGCTTTTCTTTTACTTTAGCTAGAGCATACACCACTTCGACTAACAGCGTATTTGGGGGACTGGGTCGAGTTCTGGGATGTAAAAAGCTCTTCTTTTGCAGTTTACAACCAAGGATGAAACACTATTTCACTTTTTTATGTAGGCATTATGCAATTAACAATCAGATATCACATTTTTCTAAAATTTAACCAAATCAGTGCAATTTGCCACTTTTTATCAGCAGTTAAATGTTCTCATTCGTTTCAAGGAAAAAAGTCACTTTAGCTTTGTTTCTGGCACAACCAGGCCCTTCAATAGGTGTGCTTAAATATACTTAAAGGTAATTCAGCCTCCTTTGCTTATGAAAATAAAATAGTCAATATTGCCTGAGAAATGTCAAAAAATAGCTTTTTACACCCCAGAACTCGACCCAGTGCTCCAAATACGTGGTTAGTCGGAGTGGTGTATTGGCCAACAGAGAACCTCCAGGAGGTTCACAATTCTAAAGTTGTTCGTATTATTTTTAATAGAGTGCTTCATAAAAGTGTTCTCTAATGTGCACAACTCTACTTTTTGCTAAAATATGACACCCTCCATGGTGAATTGATGGAGAGAAACTAGGGGTTTAGAGCTTGAGACAGTTTTTCACCCTCGCCAGAATGATTGGCTTTTGATACCTATTTTGAGAAGCTTTTTTTGCCCCCAATATCAGTAATTGAGGATAGGTATGCCTGTATAACTGCAGCAGAGTTTGAAATGCTTCTTATCACAATGAGACATAGTGTTATCAAACAATGTTATACACTTTCAGCAGAGTGCTTAAATGCTTTATTCATCTCATCGAGCCCTGGATTTCACTCATCCCTACCATCTCTCTCCGAAACCGAAATGCACACAGTGACATCATCATATCAGCCAGTCTAAAACTAAGTCGAGCGTGGGGGTTGGGTCAGAACAGAGGAAAACGAGCAGTCATTCAGATACGTAGATAAGAAAAAGGTCTCGGTTGTTAGTGATGCTACGATTGTGTTTATATTCTCTGTTTATCTCAAAACATCAAACTTGTTATTGTTTTTAACATAGAACATACAATAGGATACTTATCAGCGAATCTAATTTTCCACCAGACAATCGTATCTTGTAAACTTCATGCTTATTCTCTCCGAAACAATAAGATGTTTTGGTTTGTTGGTATTCTAATAAAGCTAATTATGCAAAGTTTATCTCATAAGATGTATCTTGTCTGCATGCTCGGGTTGCGAGTTTTTCAAGCTTCTATTTATCTCACTGCGTTTGTTTCTGTTGACAATTAGGAACAAATGCGTAATAAACAGTTAGCCCCAGGTCGATAGTTTTTATCTTCAAAATACCAGTAGGCATAATGGCGTGCGTCTTTAACCAGTTGCTTTATGCCAAAGATCCTGGACAGCATGAAATTCCATTCCAGACCAAATCCAATAATCTAGGGATCTTTTATACGATTTTCCAGCAATTTGAAGTGTATTGACTGAATCATTCTATAGACAATGGTTCAGACAAAGACAACTAGAGCGCATTGAAAAAAGCATGGTCATGGCCTAGCAAAAGGGCCTAATCAGGAAATGGCCTAGCCAAAAAAAAGAAACGGCATCTAAAATTATGTTTTGCTTATTTGTTCTCTAAACAACATTGACCAAGAAGAGGGCCTATTTAAGTGCTTATACATAGCCTAACATTATAATCGAGATGATTTGCATGAAATAATACATACAGTCTATTCCACAAAGTCTTAGGACACTCTGTAGATCGATTTTCTTAACGATTAAAATCTTTTAGGCCATAAGAAAATTTATCTTTTAAAACAGGCTTAGAAACCTTGAAAGTTTATATGACTTTGCCCATCAGTACTCTCATCGAGTTAACAGGGTCTCAATGCAACAGGAAGAAAAACAGAACCATGCCAAACTCATAATTAAACAGTCTTTGGATGGTACAAAACTTCAAAATAGCCAGAAATATCGGAAAAAATAGCGAAGCCAACACATGGATTGATCAAGCTTTCGTGGGTGTTGATTGGTTTTCCCACACCATACCAATCATTCACCTCTTTTCTGATTGGCCTATTTCGATCCACAGCTGGGTATATAAATCTGCTAGGTTTCTGTTTCGTTCTCTTTCTGATCTATTACTCTGTTGAGTGTCAGACGAAAACCTTAAGTAATCTATGTGTTCATTTCATTATGTTTCCGATATTTCTGGCTATTTTAAACTCATAATTGCAACACTATACACCAATTGCCAACTGCATAGATATCCCTATGTAATAGTTACCAGGGTCCGGTTTAGGCAGTTGAAGGCTCAGGCAATCGAACCTCTTAGTGGTTTAGTGGTAGAGTGTTCACCACTGTTTCGGAAGGTTGTGGCTTCAAACCCTGGCCGAGTCATACCAAAGAATTCAAAATGGTGCTAAATGTCTCTCTGCTTAGCACTCAGTAAAGAGATAGACTGAGAGAATGTGACTCTAGGCCTAAGGATAGGAGTCGCACCCAGCCCCATCTAAAAATGTAGTAGCGAAGAAAAGAGGAGCCTTCGGGTCGACTCCGACTGTTCTTGATAAAACTAAGAGACTAGAACGAAGAGTAATGCCGAGTCGAAGCACAGTTTTTTACCAGCCAGAGCGCACACGTACCAGTCAAAAGATGACAGCCATCACACAGGACGGGGCTCTTGTAGCTAAACATCAGTGGATTGGGCGGAGAAATAAAATTTAAAAAGCTTGTATTCATAGCTTAAACTTGATTTCTTGAAAACGTAGGTTGTTGTTCTTTTGCCAAAAATAACATGTCATAGAGCAGTAATACTTGCTATAATATTAAGTTACTTTATGTTGATTTAAATTAGCCTCAGATCTATGTAATGACTGGCATTGAAAAATATTATCATTATCATCATAGCCTAAAGGCTCATGTTCTCATGAAACTGATCTCATAAAAAAGGGAAGCGACATGTTTATTTGGGATGCTACTTTTCACAGTATTTTTCTCACAAACCAAAGTCTGCCCTATCCAATAACCTTAAATACTGCGGTTCAGATGTTAAGAAAGTCGATTTCTTCTTTTGTGAAGTAACAATGTTCATATTATCAGCACTGGATCTGATTATGCGATTAGTTGCCAGTTTCTTACTTCTGTGGTCTTAGGTTTAAGAAATATTGATCCTGCTTTAGTAAATTCATAATAAAATTAAAACTACAATATTTGGATCTTTTTATAGGATTATAATTACCAGCTCCACTTTATGCTTAACAAGCGAAAGCCAAGATCAAAGAACCAATTTCGTGTAAAGCTTAGATCAAAGAGCCAATTTCGAATAAGCGCTTATTGAAATGGTCTTTGCGAAATTGGTGTAAGATAGGAGTTTAAGCCTATATGGCAAGATGGATCAAGATCCTGATAGGAAAGTGTGCGAGTTGGTACAGTAAACTTAAAACGTGTTATTTTCAAAATCATAGCTGATGGTGTTGTGTAAAATTTTCAGGGAAGATACTTCATACCTATTGCCGTGTATTGGCACAAACAGAAGTTTTCTATAACATTTAATTCTTTGGAAAATATCTCTAAAGGAGAGGAAGGACTAGGGTTGCTCTGCTCGATTAGGTTACCTATTTAGTGGGACCTTTCGAAGAAAGTAAGTGTATTTTCCAATCGACTATAAATGCACTGCTTCGATTAGTTAACCTATTTAGTGGGCCATTTGTGCTTTACACATAAACAAATACCTTACGAAGATAGTAAGTGTATTTGCCATTCAACTAGCAATGCACTGCTTCGATTAGTTAACCTATTTAGTGGGCCATTTGTGCTTTACACATTAACAAATACCTTACGAAGAAGGTAAGTGTATTTTCCAATTGACTATCAATGCACTGCTTCGATTAGTTAACCTATTTAGTGGGCCATTTGTGCTTTACACATAAACCAATATCTTAAGAGGATAGTAAGTGTATTTTCCAATTGACTATCATTGCACTGCTTCGATTAGTAAACCTATTTAGTGGGCCATTTGTGCTTTACACATAAACCAATACCTTAAGAGGATAGTAAGTGTATTTGACTATCAACTATCAATGCACTGCTTCGATTAGTTAACCTATTTAGTGGGCCATTTGTGCTTTACACATGAACAAATACCTTACGAAGATGGTAAGCATGTTTGCCTATCAACTATCAATGCACTTCTTTGATTAGTCTACCTATTCAGTTAACCCTTTGCACTTTGCACATAAACCAATACCTTACGAAAATGGTAAGTGTGTTTATCCATCAACTAGAGCCGGAGTTTTGCAGGTGCAGGCATGACACAAAACTGCATCAATGTAGACACGTGACTTGAGCCCAGACTCTTTGTAGACCACGTGCAGTTTATGAATTCTTTGATTTGAGAGTGTGTTATGTGGCCTTAAATGTGTGTTTCACTAAGGAGCAACCTGACAACTTTACAAAAACTACGAATACTGGACGAACTAAGAAAACTTTCCAGCTCTTGATATCTGAATCAATGCACGACTTACCATCATCTGTTTACGATTTTCGTTCCTTGTTGACGTCATTAGAGTTGTTGATGTCAAACAGATCCGTCGTGGCTTCGATGATTACATCTTTTCGGAATTTAAAATTGACTCTTCATACGACCCGAGTAGTTTATCTTCTGTTTCTAGTGTGAAAAGAAATAGGTTTTAACTTCAAAATGAGATACAGAACAAAAGTTCAGTTTTTAATCATGATGAAATACCAAATCAATTAGGCCCGAGTAATGAATTTGTTCTTTTCATGCACCGCGCAAATAAACAAACAAGTATGGGAACAGAGCGACTACAGCCACACCCATCTAACAGACCATTAAACTCCGCACTATATGTAATTGTATTATTCTGAACTAATTATTTTTGGGAAGCTTTCGTTTTCCAAAGGTTTTCGGGCAAGCTGTTTTCGTTAAAGGGGCTGTTCAAAAATTACATGACGCTAAATTTGCCGTTTTAGATCAACCCACCCCAACGCTGAATAACGTTTTGTAAGTGAAGATTTAATTTAGCGTCAAAAAGAGGAGAAGAACGACCCACCTCCCTAGGGTGACTTGATTATAGAAGGATCCCCTTCATGTGGCTGGATATAATTGGTTTGGCGAGGAAAATCGGAAAGATAGCCAAACATAATAGCTATAGAAGCTTTGCGTAAGACATTTATTAGAGTAGTACGTCAGAAAGAGAACGAAACCTAACGAGTCATTCGATCCAAACTAGCCATTCAAAAAGGAGTTGAATGATAGTATAGTGATCAGTGGCCTCTTGGTATCATAATTCATTAGGTTTCATTTTGGTTCTCTCTCTCTTACGTACTACTCTGATGAGCGTCACATAAAAGCTTTAGTAGTTATCATGTTTCGCTATTTCTCTGATTTTCCTCACCATCCTTAATTTCTGTAGCGATATAAAACTGTTCTGATGTTTGTTTTCTACAAAATCAAAAATAACAAAGACAAACACAGCTTGTTCTTTCACTAAAGCTCTTCAGCCTATTCCATTAGACAACTTACTATTTCACGGTCGATTATCATTGGTTAATATTTTCAACCAATAGCCGATCATCCACACCTCTCCTGATTGGCTGACATTTATCCGCAGTTTAGAACGCTAGTTTGGTTGAATAACACGCATTGATCAAATTGACATTATTTAAATGAGAGCCGGGTTAATTTCCCACCGTCTTAACGCCACAAGCTGTAATCAAAGTTGATTTAGGTTTGTAATTGGAGAATTAAGACTAATTTAAAAGTAATGATTTATTTTCTTTTTGCGTAATTTCCCAGTAGTGTTCATTGTTATTTGTTAAAAGTATGAGAATGGGTTAGTCACAGTTGATTGGGTTTATGGCCCCTAGGTATCCAGAAACTTAAAGGAGGGGAAGGGGCAAAATTAGAGCGAAGACAAACAGCGGAAAAATTCTAATTTCGACTCCCTTTCCATTTTGTCTCCATTTTTCTACGACCTAACACGATTTTTAACGATTATAAATGTACGTCAGATATATAACGCTTTTGAATGATTATGAAGTAATTTTTGAAATGATTTAAAACTTTAAAACCTAATCGAAATCTTCGCACGTTTGTTTAATTGATCGATTATTTTATGAAAAGATCAGAATCATGCTATTTAAAACTATAAATCCTTATTAATGAAAGAAATAAATTTGTATTGATAATATGTGAATATAGCTACTTTTCATAGGTTTGAATTCCCTAATAAAAAGTGTTGCTTTTAATTTCTTTGGTAGGCTAATTTGTTTGTAATCCCTGTGCTACTGTTAATCAGGTATTGAAGTAGATCCCAGATAATTGTAGGAAAAGTTACTGAAGAAGATATAAGTATCGAGATGTTTGAAAGCAATGGTTTATCTTGTATGATTTTTCATATATTTTGTAAACTTAGGAAAAATTGGCTCTCGTATTAATTTACTAATAAAAAGTGAAAATTCACCAAGACATAGTCAAACACAGGAAAATTCTATTTTACTAAAGTAAGCTACAACAATTCATGCCTCAACTAGGTATCAAGCCTAGAAGGTCGAGCACGCTAAACTCTGTCCTAAAGTAGGACTGAAAAATAGCGAAGTTATCCTCTGGTGTTTCCTGCTCTAGGGCTATCCACAGTAGAGCCATAGAAATAAACGGTAGGCACTACATCATATTGAACTTGAGGACATTACCTCATGATGTTGTGCAATACTTAGTTCTCTAAATCTATTTTAAGACCTTTCTGAACCCAAAATCTTAGAACAGACCATAATTGTGCTTATTTGAACTGTCTAGAAGACAGGTTTATGTTCTTTCTTAGATTTTGGGTTCAGAAATGTCTTCAAGTTAGAATTATAGAACCAGTATTGCACAACACTATGAGGTCATGTTCTTAAGTTCAATATGATGCCTACCAAAATTAACAGACTTATAAAAAAGCGTGTACTTACTACCACTGGTAATGATACTATGAAATCAAAGCTATGCTTAATGAAAATTACACTAATGAATAATTTACTGATTGATTCAACCTTGACTAATCTTCAATCGAAAGAATCCACAAGAGGCGTCAACTGTTTATCAATCAATAAAATGCTGCAATATTCATTAAATAGCATATTCATCCTTAACAATACTCCGACCATCCTTAAGATGCGATTAGTTTGAAACTACAATTCAGTGTTTTGTATTCATCAGGTTGTATGAGTCTTAATGTTATCCTTGCATCGGTGAGACAACTCAAATAGACTTGGGGTTTAGGTATCGCAAAGCCCTATAACCATAAATCTAGCTAAGATATGTAATTGTCATTTTTTCTGATGTCGCAGCTTAGGCCTATACAAAATCACAGAATTAGGCATCTATTTGTTCTAATTTGTTGCATTGCAAATACAGTTGGCCTTAATTAGCAATTTTAACTTTTAGCTATGTATAAGCCAACTTTAAATGAATTGATTGTTTTTATTATTATAATTACAGTTGACTCTGTAACCATGCATCTAGCTAAACTTTCAATTGTTGCTCTCTGATTCCATAACCTATGCCTACAGCCAAAAATAATCCTTGCATTGCAAAGACAACTCAAATTGACTTGGGGATGAGGTATGGCAAAGTCCTAAAACCATAAATATAGCTAATACTTTAAATTGTTTCTCTTTATAATTTCACAGCTTATGCCTACAAAGAAGTATAATAATCATCGATATGTTCTTAGTTGTTGCAATGGAAATATAGCTGACTCAATAACCATAAATCTAGCTGAACATTTAATTGCTTTTCTTTCTATTTTCATGGCTTATGCCTGAAAAAATCCTTGAATCGATTAGGGAACTCTGGAAGACTTCTAAGGCATCGATATGTGCTTAGCTGTTGCATTGAAAATATAGTTGACTCTACAGCCATAAATCTAGCTAAAGCAATTAGTTTTATTATTGGTAATCTACAAACTAATGCCTAAAAACAATCCTTGCATAGGCTAGACAGCCCAAAGCAGCTTGAGATTTAGCCATTGCAACGTCCTAACTCGTTGCATTGAAAACACAGATGACTTTATAGACATAAAGCATTTAATAAGCAGCTAAGGCATTTAATTTTTTTTATTTTTAATCTACTATCTAATGCCTTAAGACAAGCCTTGCATTGGCTAGACAACCCAGAGCGTCAGCAGGTTCCGGCATTGAATGTTCTCAGCCATTTCATTATCGAAACAGTAACACTATTACCATAAATCTAGCTAAAGAATTTGTTATTCTTTGAAACATATTAGCTGATACCTAAATATTCAAAGTCGTTCAAGTCCTAGTTCAAATTTACCTGGGGTTTAGGTATTGCAATGTTCTTAGCCGTTGCATTTAAAAACAGCTGACAGACTTGACTCTATAACAATAAATCTAGCAAAAGAACTTAATTGTTATCATTTGTAACCTACTATCTGATGCCTAAAAACAATCCTTGCATAGGCAAGAAAGCCCAAAGAAGCTTGAGGTTTAGTCATTTCAAAGTTCTAAGCCATTGCATTATAGAGATACAGCTGAATCCATAGAACATGAATTTGGTTAAGCATTTAATTGTTATTCTTTCTGATTTCATTCGCTACTTATACCTAAAGCTAATCCATGCATTGGGTAGACATCCCTAGAAGACTTTAAGTTAAGGCATTTGAAATGCTCTTTTAGTCGTTGCATTTGAAATAGGTATAACCACAAATCTAGCTAGAACATTAAATTGTTATTCTTTCCGATTACTAAACTCACCAAAGGTACCTGCAGTCTAGGCAACTTAATTCTTTTTGAAGATACTGAAGCATTAAGATACTCCAAGGTAACAATATTCTCAGCATACAGCATTCATGTTACACTATGCCCACGTAGTGATATTCAACTAGGCAGCTACATTGCCAAATCTATTGTATTCAGCCATACTACTGCTAGACATATTGTATTCTTCTATACTGCAAACCAACCTACTCACGCAACCTCAGCCTTACTAATAGGTTAACTCAACATTAATGCAATCCTTGCATGGGACAGTTTGGGCATATAGGCATAGCTAATTTTCTATTTGCTGCATATGAAAAATTACTGATCTGAAATACTTAAATACAAAATTGAAAATATCTATTGAGCATCATGGCATATCTAGACGGCACTATGGTAGCTATGATTGTATTTCCACAAAATGGCATCTTCAACAGTATCAGTAATATTCACACTTAAGACAAAGCCATCACATTTGAAATACTCACATCTCAACCAAAAATCTAGCTAGACATTTTCATTAGAAATGCTTAATAGTTGTTCTTGCTAATCATCTATCTTAATAAATTCATCTGTTGACTTGTTTAATTAATTTTCATAATATCAACGTAGCAAGAGACCAAGGCAACATTATATATGGCGTTCAATTTCAAAAAATCAATTTGTCTTAAACGGTAATAATAAGACTTTGGTCTGATAGCATCCATGGGGAAATGAGATGCTCCAAGGAAACTACATTCTTAGCATCATGCCGATGTAGTGACATTCATCTAGGCAACAATACAGCCAGACATATGGTATGCTTCTACACTGTATACCATTGTATATTGCGAACTAATCTACCCACGCAGTAATAATAATAGGTTACATTGGTCTGAGGGCATCCATGGAGAGAAGAGTTACTACAATGAAACGAGATTCCCAGCATACATCATTCATGTTACACTATGCCCACATAGTCATCTAGGCAACTATACTTTATTACAAGACACATTGTATGCTCCTATACTGAATTATTATAGTAAACTGCCAATTAATCTACCTAAGCAGCATCTCATGCTATGCCATAAGGTTTCAGCAACGTCAATGTCCTTGAATTTGATAGGCACCCCAAAGAGCTTCATTAGATTGCGAATTTTCTTCGCGTTCCATTGGAAAATTATTGATTTCAAATACTTCAATACAAAATTGAAAAGATTTACTGGGTATCTTTCCTAATTTTAGGAAATGTTAATCAAACTTATTATCAATGAAGAAACCCCTGGAAACAAAACCATCAGCTTACATCTAGGCAACTACACTCAGTACACTGCTATACATATTGCATTCTTCTATACTGTATACCATTGTGTACTGTGAGCTAATATATCCACGCACCAACCCAAGCTATGCCACAAGACTAGATCAGCGTTAATGCAGTCCTTGCATATGCAGTTACCTCAAAGAGCATTTAGACACTGCGAGTTTTTCATTCGTTGCATTGGAAAAATAACCAAGTCTAAATAGTCAAATATCTAAATCCACAATCCAAAACAACTTCCGCAATAATTTCTATGCTAAATATCATGAAGCAATGATGTTGTAGATTGAGATACTCAAAGAAAAAATATCATTAACCCAGATCATCTATCTAACACCATGCTCACCATCGAGGCAACTACACTGCCAGACATTTTTTATTCTTCTATACCGGCGTGCATTCTAGGTTTTAAACCACCGTGCATTTATCTAACAAACTTACTCAGGGCGGGGGGGTTAAACCGAAATTCGACCGCTAAAAGGGCATTGAAGTCTGGATGCCGATATCACTCGATTGGTAATGTTTTCAAATATCACATTAACAACCCCAACAGAATCCTCGTACCGGATGGAGAGCCAAAAGGCTTTGTAGTCTCCACATTGAAATGCGATTAGCAGCTCCACTGTGGTTTTATCGATCAATCTTTCTAAAGAAACATTAATTGTTACTTTTCCTGATTCGATCAGTTATCAAATGTATATTGTCCTGACGAGAAATGCTCCAAGGTAACGATATTCAAAAGATAGGAGTATTCTTTCTTCACTATGCCCACGTAGTTATCGACCGGGATTTTACTCTCTCTCTCTCAAAGCTTACGAGATTTTTTCCAGAACAAGATTTTAGCCTTCCTGTTTTGTTTGTAATGCTATTTACTCTTATGTTGTTGTTGATGTTCATCCTCGGTTCAAATTATCTAAATAAGTCATGTTTATGTAAGTTTAAGTCATAATAGCTAAACTTTCAAGTTCTCACGCTACCAGAAACTTAACTTCAAAAGCTTCCTTTGGTTACTTCATACAACTACAAGGCCCCGTATTCTATAACTTGTTCAATCAACGCTCCCTGTATTAAGTAAAGATCACATCTAATAGGCATCCTCTTCTAAAGGGATATGAATTCGAAACTAACAGAGCAGTCATTCGCTATAAATATACTATACTTCTCTAGCTTTGACTAAGATTTGTAAAATGATAAGGAAATTCATGATTTACTCCCTTTATATACTCTATTGATTTCCATTACATAATTTGAATATATCGCCTGGGATAAGATAGGTTCAATAAACGCACCACATCTATTAAATGCCCCCTCGAATAGACGCTCTATCAAATACCCTCTCGGAAATCTTCAAAACCGAATTCCCCATAGTTTAATCGAAGCATTGCAGTAGAAGTGAGGCTTTTTTTATCCTTTTGAAGAATCGATTACCATAAACTGCATCTGATACGGCCTTGCCATTGTCAAAAAGAGACAGTATGAATCATTTGTACAACTACATGAATTGAGTAATGTAAGAAACAACAGAGGAAGTATCATGCATACACTTTCTACCACTTGGTTTCACTCTGCCCTCCAGCATGGTAGCAAATGTGATTCATCAATAACAATTTAATAATACGTTTGAATACTCTGATAACAAGTTCTTGTAAATAGATAATCCATTCCTCTATATGATCTAAGTAGCAATTCTTTGGACATTCAGTATTTCGTCACTCTGCCCACTTAGCAGCAATTATTATTCATCAACTTGTGAAACATTAATCTAATGATATGTTTAAAGTTGATGTTTGATTATCTGATAACAAGTTCTAGCTCACCTCAATTGGATCTAAGCAGCAACTCCTTCGCATATTCATGATTTCATCACACTGCCCACGTAGTAACAATAGTTCATATCTTCCACAACGTTTCATCTGAAACCAACACAATTATCTTAAGTGGTTATTCTGATTTGATGTGTTTCTTTGAGTTTTAAAAATATGATGAATCTGTAAATTGAAAGAAGTGAATTTGAAAGGATTCCTTCAGTCTTTGATTATCAATGTGCATAACTTAAGACGCTAGTTTGCAATTTTGAAAAGGTGTAAGATTGTATTCAGTATGTTCTGGAGATAATAATGCGCACAGAACCCCATTGATATTTCTGAGCCTGAAACCTCTACTTTCAAAACTTTATTTGTGGAGTTGTACATTTTCTTTAGAATAATCACTAATTATGTTCATGAAAAAGTTATCAAAGTATCGGTGTTAGTTATAAGAGAACTGTAACGAAACGGCTAGAATCCTATCATACCCTTGAGTTCCGGGAGGTTCCAGGAGGTTCCACTCCTAAACCCCTAATGTAGATATGGCCTTATATGCTTTGTGTTTGATGTATTTTGTTTTATGACAGTCAGTGATCGGTACAGAACTTAAGTTCAAGTCAAGTGAAAGAAAATACTGTTTATGTCTACATTGTTTGGGGTATTTGGGATAGAGAACAAATATCAAAACAGTCTTTGAATAGATGGCGCGCAAAAAATCGGAAACATAGGAGTCCGTTTTCTCATTTCAGGTCTTTCGAAAGCAGTCTATTGTTCGTCTCACTCCATCTCCCATGATGATTGGTTAAGTTTTTTTATCTAAACCACTCATTCATCTCCTTGGTAATTTGCCATCCTCGATCCATCGCTGAGGCCCGGCGGAACCGGTCTGGTTGGCGTGGCTTTGGCTAAGTCACTTTTTTAAGAACATAATATTACTCCATAAAACAAGTGATTTTCACCGTATATTTCGCTACATATTTACGGAAACTCTGATTTGAAAATGCACCAAATTGCATCTGAGGGAATCGAATAGATTTCAAGTTTTCTGGGGTACGCTTCAGACCTACTGGTTTATCTCGAACCGAATTAACTATGGGACAGCTTCCAACAGGCCTTTAGTTATACAATTGGTTTACGACTCTGATGAGTGTCAGACAAGGGGTTTTAGTAGTTATTACGTTTTGCTATTTTTTCCCATTTTTCTCTCCATCCATTACTTTCTGTCCTTACAGAATCACTTCGCTAGCTTTCGTGAGCAGACTCCTTTTGATAAACTCAAAGAACACCCCTTATTGGATAATAAATACAAAACAATATCTTTTTCGATCAAATTAGAATTAATTTCATATTATGTTTATCCATAGCTGTCGAAACTCAAAAAGATTGTTTATGCATGTCAAACATATACGTAAACATACGAAACGTAAGCTCGTTAAAGAGAATTAAATACTTATGCATATCAATCAAGAGAAAAAAGCTCGTTAAAGCGTATTAGAGAATCAATTAAAGTTGACAGAGAACGTAAATAAGAAAATATTGTTTATTCGTAGCATAGAGAGCTCCCAATAGTAAAGGAACAAAACAATACGGTGTATTACACTATACCGGAAATTTCAAATCCGGATAAAAAGTCATCCGGATGCATTTTGTTTACCCGCTGCTGGATAGTTTGCGTTCCGGATTATTCTTTAGTGAACTTATGAGCTTTTGGAGTAATTTATGTGAACAAATACATGAAGGGGGGGAGGGAGTACATAAGGATTTCTTTGATAGGGATGCTCGTTCGAGGAAATTTTTCAGTGATCCAGAAAAATAGAATGCCTCTATATTCAAACCAAAAAAATAGAATGACCCAAAGTTAGAACCCAAAAAAAGTACGATCCAAATTTCGAACCCAAAAATAGAATGAACCAAATTTCTGTTACGGTTTTATATTTGTCTGTACTGTGTGTTCTTTATTTAAAAGATTTTAAACTTGAGATATTGAAATTGAAATACCCAGACAAAGTGCTGCATATTTATGAGAACAAGAAAAATAGCGGACATTTTGCCAAACCCAAAAAAATAGCTGGAACTCTCCGACCAAGAAAAGTAGGGTAAGCACCCATGACTGAATTCTCGTGTGTGTTTTTGAAATATCGTTGCAGAAAGTTTTCAAAAATAATGTCATGAAAATGATATCTAAGTTGGTCTGTTTGGCATCCACATAAACTATACTTTTAGTGTTGAGTACAGTTCTTTCTTACTACCTCACCCATTTTTAGAAAAGTACAAGGTTCCATAGATCAGAGCAAAGAAATCACATGTCACACGTGATTTTATGTTACTCTCTAACTCATACTTTCCCTCTCTTCTCTAAAGCTCCGTAAAATTTCAAAAACAGCCATGCATGAAATGACTAATCTCGATTCTGTAGCTGTCCTTGCTGGAAATTTCAAAACTAACCATATCTAAGTTTGGTTATTTGTCACTGGAACAAACTATATTTTTTTGCATTCGAGGCAATATTTGATTCATAGTCTCCTTTTTTCTGTTGCATTCGGTATACCCATAGGCCTGATGAACGCTCCCAGAGACCTCATAATCCCATAAAAGACACATGGAGTGCTGTACAATAAACTTTCAGCTAATCAAACTTTGAATACTGGAAATAAAGACGTTTTAATGCATGTTAAATAACATTTCAATACAACCCAACGAGGCTAATTTGATTAGTGACTTTAGTAGCTACATCGACATTTCCTAAACGATTTAGCATTGTCAATTTGGTTTCAATTTCATTCGATTACACGAAGTTAACTTTGTTTCGTCAAGGGGTCACTTCCTGTTGCTATGGCTTGGTGTTTTCTGAATGGAGAAAGCTTTTTGTTGTTTGAAATATAATTAGGTGGAATTTTTTTGGTTGGTTAAAATTCTAGATAATACAGAAATTTAAGGCTGGATTTCATCAATCGTTGATATTTAAAATTAAGTTTAAAGGACATGTATGTACACTTTTATGGAGAGGGAAGTGCTCTCTCCGCGATAAGTTTAGCCACTGAGAGTTCCTCTTTTGGAAATGCCCCTCTCATAATTCCTTTTTGATCCATAAAATTTTTGATAATTTGCTTCTTTATACTTTCATTATTTAAATCTGGTTCTGTAAAATAAATATTCATTTTGAATCATGTATAGCACTTTTCTTCAACGTTTCCCCCCTTTTCTTTGCCAAAGGTTGTATTTCAATCTCTACCAAAAGCTCACAGTCATATACATGTGTGCGCTCCGATATCTATTAACCTTGTGTCTGAACGAGGCTACCACTATGCCAAGTGGTCCTATTCAAGATAGCTACGAAATCTGGCCGGATTCGCGAAAGACATTATGCAAATTAAACATGAATTATGTAAACTTACAACAGGCAGAGATCCCATATAAGGTTAAGGAACTAGCAACCAGTGTTCAGTTAGTTAGTGAGATTGATTCTAAACAGAAAATTTATCTCTATAGCACTGCATTGCCTATAACAGCATCACAGTGCTCGATATACGTAGGGGCAAAGCGATATAGAAGAGAAACAACAAAAGAGACTGGCTCTCCGTTTCTTTTAATATAGCATAACTTATCAACCTTAAAGCATTGCGTTAACTATAACAGCATCGTAGTGCTCGATGTACGAAGGTACAGAGCGATAAAGATGAGGAACAGGAAAGGACACCGACTCTCTGTTTCTTTATATATGACATAATTTCTCATCTCTATAGCATTGCTTTCTCTATAACTGCATCATAGTGCTCGATGTACGAAGGCACAGAACGATATAGCTAAGAAATACGATATAGATGAGAAGCAAGAAAGAAAACGGGCTATCTGTTACTCAAAGTTTTATGCACTCGCAATCATCAGACAGACTGACTCAACTCGGTATATTCTGTCTGATGATTGCGAGAGCATGAAACTTTGAATTACAGAGACTCATTCTCCTTTCTTGGTTCTCACCCATCAAAACATTTATCAACCCTGTACTTTTCCTTTGCACGTGTATGCATTATTCAAGGTTAACATTATTCATAAGGCATGGTCTAACACGGGTAATTAAATTATACCAGAGCAAGCTACTGCAATTGACATATGCCTCCACCGGGTCTCAAACTCGCATGTGTCCGATCAAACCCGGGTTCGAGACCCGGTGGTGGCATATGTCAATTGCAGTAGCCTGCTCTGGTAAAATCGATTCAAGGTTTATTCATAGTATACAGTGTATATGCGATATCGTCTATTCTGGGCGGCAAAGTGCTCGATATCACAAAGATAGAGCTAAGTTAGACGAAAGAAACTCAAGTATTCAAATTGTTACTTCAAGTTTCATGCTTTGATCGTGATCCTCAGACAATATTGCTATAGAGATGTAGTTGTTATATGTATAGCTATTGCAATACTTCTCGCTTTACTGAAGTTCTGTCCCGATCAAAGACCGTTCCTTTTTGATTTTTTGATCTTTCGCCATCAAAACTTGATCAGTTAAAAACGGGTAACCATGAAAATCAAATTACAGGAGATAGTTGCATGTGCTAGCACAAGCTACAGGTATAAGAGATATGGAGTTGAGTCTTTAAAAAAACTACAAATCAAAAGGTTCCCGAGATATATGTTCCTATATGTTCTATATATGATGATTAATTGTGCCATTAGCACGAATGTATAGCAGGAGCTGTATTCTTAAAGGTGCATATCTTAATATCTACAGCATTGACAACTTTACAAAGCCTACTATGCGATGAAGAGGTCGATGGACTAATGATCGGATGGCCTAACAAATATTCAAACTATAGTTGACGGAATGATAGATCGAAGATGGAAAGATTTCATTATAATAGTTGATCATGAGATTGACGCTTAAGCGAACGTTTATTTTCATCATCGTTATCACAGTAAAGTTGTCAGTATTTTATCATATTCATATATTCCGAAATAGACTCTCTAAACTCCTGACCCCAAGAAACCAGCTATCAATAATGAAACTGGAAAAAGAACGAGAATCGAATTTATTCAACAGAGAAGATTTCGTGAAAAATTTGAGAGAGATAACCAAGAAATTAATCGAAGTTCGTTCGTCTTTGAATGATGAAACTGGGGAGTTTATCGACGAAAAATATGATTATTTCCAAAAGTTATTGATGTCCAATGAAGAAGTTGGAAATAAAAATATGGAATATCGGAAAGTAGAAATTGATAATGAAGAAAATAGGAGAGAAATTAATTATACGTGTCCAGAAACGTACATGGGTACAAAATATGGGCACCCACTCTATCAAAAGGGCTTTAAACGGACGAATTGCACAAAGGCGCCCTTAAGTAATTTAGTTACATTCATACTCGATAATCCGTGTTATGATTATCCAAACTGTTATTATGAGAAGTTACTCAAAAGCATTCGTAAACAACACAGTGCAATAAGAGTGCACGCGATTCGTAGTCAAACAAACAACAGCTCAACAACTCGAGCGAGACTCATAAACGAAATAATAACAATAGTGACTACCCCATTTATATTTCTAGCACCAAATATAGTCGAATATGACGAGAATTTAGACATTGAGCGACTTATCGATGTTATGACGTCAACAAATGTTGTTGCTGTTGGTGGGTCTGTAAAGGAGGCTGGCACAGGGGTATGGTCACATGGATGTAGCCAAATAGAGCTGCACAGATATACATTGAAGTATAGGAATGGGTATGAAAAATCCATGGATTCCTGCATGCAATGTGATATTTTGTGCAGTCCATTCCTTGTTAGGACAGATTTCATAAAGAAAAAGTTATTACGGGATATCAAGGAAGGGTATTACGAAGACTGGTTCATGCAGGTCAATCCACATCATTTGAACCACTGGAAAGTTGATTCGGATCATAATACCGGACTTCTACTGAGCTGTCCGGATGTGATGAGTATTGTATCAACACCATATATTCCAGACTCAGATTTGGTTGATTTTGTGAACTATTGGGATATCAAACGCATTGTAAATCCGGATAACAGAGTTCAATGGTTTGGCTGCAAGCGAAGTATAAAACACAGAACATCTAAATGCGCTATTCCAGGTGGAATGGCAGTGCCGCCATGCTGTTTGGCAAATCTAGCAGATGCAGTGAAGTTTGTCATGAAGGCATGCATAAAGAACGGATTAGTCTGTGAATTACAAGAAGGTACACTCTTAGGTGCAGTGAAATTTCAGAATGCTCTGCCTTGGGAAAGAGACGCTGACATCACATTTCTCACAGCCGATTTTGAGAAAGTGGAAAGTCTCAGGAATAGCTTCAAGGTTAGAAATTATCATCTAAAAGTTGAAGGTGCGTGCTTACATTTTGCATCACTAGTCAGTCATAACTGTATTGCGTTAGTTATTTCTTTGGGGAAGGTCTTTCGAAATAAAGGTAGCACAGGATGTGCTGCTATTGTACATGGGCTTGAAGAGTGAGAAATACTCTTTTTATATCAAAAACAGAGGATCAAATAAGTTGGGGTAAGAAAAATTCACCAAATATTTTGCTGCTTTTTTGTTCAGTACAACCAGGGAAACATATGATAAGCGGGGATGGGTTTCAGAGAAAGTTTAAGCCTAGCCAGACCGCAAACTTCTTGAATATTATAACTTCATAAACAGTTTTGATTTTTGTAGCTGTACCATGGTGCTGTGTTGATGGTGTTAAGGCTGGTGGGGTATTTAGCATCAATGCAGATGGGTGGCATATAGAAATGTATGGTCAACACCAAATGGACTCAGCTAACAGCATGTCAGAGCAAAAACTTCCAACTAGAATTGAGTTTGCAGGAGAGATGGTGCAAGTTCCTCATAACCCTGGCAGTTATGCAAGAAACAGGTGATTTACACTATTTTCTACAAGATAATTTTTTTTTAAAGGAACACATTTATGAGGAACCTGAAATTGAAAGGATCTATCTCTTGAAAAAGATCTAATTTTGATCATGTCAACTAAAGATTTACTACCAGTTTTTCCAATTGCAATGTAACCAGTAAGTTGAGGCTTAATCAGGTATTTGAGATAAAAAACTAATTATAACTTGATCTTTAGAATCAAATGTAGAGAAGGAAAAGAGACAGAGAAAAGCCTTTTAAGATGTTCTTTAGGTGGTAGAGTGAATGATTCCTCTCAATTTGCATTGGAAATAAGGCGTTTAGGAGGCTCAGCCTGAAGCAAAGGTTCCTTATAAAAAAACTGTGTACTTCCACATATTTTCTGTTCTACTATAGGGAGGGTAACCTGCAGAACCCTCAAACCTTGACCAAAATAAAGGAAAACTGTAAGACCCGCAAAGTTGACAATGCCTAGTTTTATCTGTTACCAGCGTTAGTGCAAAGAAATAATTGAAAGCCCAGGACAAGAAATAGCAAAATCTGTGACTGCCTCAAATTTCCAACCTAGCCATTAAAACTGAAAATTTCATGTTTCCGATGAAAACCCAAGACTTGTAGATTGAAATTGGCAAAAAAAAACCAAAGAATAATTCTATACTGAACACACTCCTCTGAAGGTGCAAAGTATAAGTTTGACCCTCTGGCTGGGCCCGCCCCCTTCTCCTCATCCCTCTCCTTAAAAATCCTGTCTAGGTTAGTTTCTCAGCTAAGGTAAGTTTAGCCTGATATTTCATTTGAGAAGAAACCCACCTAGTCAAGAAATGAAAAGAAATTTATAAGAACATCCTACACAAATAGGTATACCTAAGGCCTAACCCTATAGGCCTAGGCCTGCCTATAGACACTAGAGCTCCAAGACCAAGTCTATATTTCAACTCTCAATACCGCAGTTGATAGAATTTTAAGAATTTTGATTACGTTCCAACATCTTACCTTCATTGTTTGTTCTACCAAGAATCTCTTGCAAGCACAGCTGTCTGTGATGAAGCGAAGCACTTCACAGCTTCGCGCTCTCTTCGTCTTCCATTTTTTATTTGAATTTCTGCCATTCTTTTGTCGGCACTACATCATAGCCTCAGGTCACAATTCAATTCAATATTTTTAATTCAGATTTTGCTAGTGCTGCCACTAGTAGGGGAAGCCCCTACTGTTGAGAATTTTGGAGTTGTTGCCTGGGGGCAAACTCGAATTACGATTAAATCAAAATGCTATTTCAAATAAAAATTATATTTAAGTGTATATCATGGGCATTCAAAAGCACGTTTTTGAAACAAAAGTACGCTTGAAAGGTGTGTGTTACTTTTTGCATCAATATTAGAGGTGCATAATTATAATTATAAAGTAGAATGGACACATTAAAAAACATGTCTGTTTTTTAATGTGTTCATTCTACTTTATGATTGCTCTATACTCAGGTATATCGAGCACTATAGCCAGGATAGGCACTCTCTTCTCGAGTTAGATGTAATTATAATTATAGGATTCAAAAGCAAAGCGTTTAAATTTAGTTGTTATTTATCAACAGTGGAACAGTCACCTCCTTTTCATTTTCCCAATACAAGATGCCCATATCATGCATTTTCATCTATGTAGAAGGGATGTTACTTAAAAAGGCGTTAAAGAAAATTATTTAGAGATTATATTCCTATTTCTGCTCAAGACATTGAATCAACTCATCTTCAAGTCATTTGAAGACAGAAATTTCCGAGAATCAATTTTTGATATCTTGACTCTGTGGTTCCTTTGCGCTTCGCATCAATGATTTTTATAACTGCACCTTACAAAAGTTTCCACACAGTTTCAACACAGGTAAACATAGATTTTAGTCGTGATCATAGAGGGAATGAAGTTCTAATGGCTTTAAGATACACAAAGAAAAAAGACTCAGAATACAAAACTCTCCAGATCCAAATCCTGTTTCTTGGTTTACACAGTCACTAGGAGATGTAAAGCTCTGAGAATGGATTCTAAAATATTCAACTATAGAATATGAATAAAAGTATATAAAACAGGAGCAGATCCAGGGGGATACAAAGGGTGCAAATACAACTGTCAAATTTTGACATGATTGAGTTTGATATATCAAGCTTTGCCCTTAAAATTCAATACTTCTGCACCCTTCTATCTAAACCTCTGCATCTGCCTCTGTAAAATGGCCACGGGGATTATAAATATATGTACAAAATATCATTAAATACAAAAACATCTACATAATTACTTTGCAAAATCCTGTAAGAACATAATGCAAATTCCAAATAATAAATAAATGAAAATTAAATAAAATTATGAATAATACCACCAGAAGCTTCATGTTAGGAAAAAGTTAAACTGAATAAAAAATTAAAAGCTAAACTTATAAAAAGCTAAACTTATGAAAATTAAACTGAAACTTGAATAGGAAATGACTAAATATAATATTTTTAAAAGTCTATTATATAGATAAATATCAGCCACTACAGAAAGTCGCACTATGCCACTGATTAACAAGTATTCTAATAAAATATGTTTCTTAGTCTTATTCTGAAAAGTTATTTGGGCGGCCCAGGCCTTTAGTTCTGGCCTTGAAGTCCTTTTATCCAGCCTCTCTGAACATTCTAAGCTGCTATCTAATGTTTTATGCTTCCAAATCAAACTTTCTTCATTTCAAACAAGCTTCTGCTTGGGCTTGTTTCAAAACAAAAAAACCATAACTTTTTGCCGGTAAGACAAATGGTTGCGCTTCTTCCTTTGGCATCAATGCTGGCAGCTTCACACCGCCAATCAAATCCAACTCATTTCCATTGAGCAAGACTTTTTTGCTTGATACGTCATCACCAGGAGCTTGCAGCAAATATTTGTCTGCACTTAAACCTGATAGTTCTCCATTCAGAACAAATCTAGCATCATCTCTAAGATCTAAGTTCAATGCAATGATGACGATGCTTCCTTTTCGATATTGATGCCTTCCGAACTCATTCACGCAATGAGAATATATACGCACCGTTCTATTGAGTTGCAAAGAATCTTTAACTTCAAGAACTCTTCTCCCAACGAGCAACTTATGAAGAACTGATAGCCAGTATATAGGCCGATGATTTAGATTTTCGTCCATTAGAGCACTAGGTCGACCTATCAGCTCTCGTCGGAGAAAAACTTTGAAATCAAGTCTGGCAGCGAGACCAAGTTTGTCTAACATCAAAAATCCAGCGGCAAATGTATTTGAAACGCCATCCACCCCTCTACCATACGTATCAGCTGCTTCTCCAATCCATATTGGTGTTTTCTTTGTACCAGTTGAATTTCTTATGACCTGACGTGCTATTTGCCCATACTTTATAAAACCATCCAAGTGTGAAGGGCTCATTAATAGGGGGATAGATGTTTGCCCCTTTTGACCATTACAATAGTAGTAAGTAACTACATCCAATACTCCAGGCTTGAGACTCTTCAAAAATTCTTTAAAATATCTTCTTATCTTATTCTTTGCAATATCTGGTCCGATGATCTTGGACTTTGATCCAATTCTTTTGGATAGCAACTTAAGTGCTAAAAAGTCATTTGCAAGCTGCTCTGGCACAATAGTGATGTTGAAATATCGATGGTAGTTATTGGGTGCTTTTCCAAGATCATAATTAACATCATAACCTTTTTCTTTGGAATATGTGATAAGTTGCTCTGCGTTGTTTGAATTCCATGAACCATCCTTGTTTCTTAAAAGTCCATTGATCGAAAAATCTACGGTCCAGTTGTTTTTACCAGCAAACAATTGAAGTTTGTCCCAGTCATTAAAATCAAATGTGTACTTCTCAGGATTGAAATTTCTCTTTTTATCATTTACGAAAACGGTCTCACTGCTTTTTCGGCCACCTATTCTCCATATGGCTGATGGAAACTGGTTGCTGAGAGAAAGTCCTTGAGAAAGGGCAGCGAATCGTGGAGCATCGAAAGGAATATGTCCTGTAGCAAACCTTCCGGTCTCCGTTGTAAATGACAAAAATCCAGGATCAACTTCGGAAACTGCTTGGTTGGTGTTTAAAATTACTTCGATCACGCTAGACACATCGTCGGCTACTATGCAGTCGAAGGACAGGAGGAAGAGAAAAATTAGGCCAGACATTGGGAATGGGCCTAAGTTTCTCCGCAATGACAAGCTCCTTTTTATCATTATTAGACCTTTATCTCTTTCAAAACAGTAATGGCAGCTTAACTGTCACTTTATTCATTCCTGGTAAGACCTACCTAGTTGTAGAAACGCGTTTTATTTATAAAATGATTGAAATTTATTACCTTGATTTCTTGGTTTATGTTTACATCGCGTGTTGGTGTTTTTCCTCAATTTTGTCGTCTAGGGCTGCCACGTAGTACTTTTTTCGAATACTCCCCTACTTCTCCTACTTACCCTATCTTTCTCATCTACTCATCCTATCCTATTTTCAGACCTATCCCATTTTTGGCCCATCAAACCGTCACCAACGTGCTATTTCCATTAGCTCCATGGCAGTTAAGACTTCAATTTTAAGAAACTTCCACAAATGTATTTAGAGCTGAAATGGCCATTTTACAATATGCCTATTTCTTTTGAGCTTAGGTTTTTTTCCCGCTAATACTTGATGTCAAAACAGATTTTTCTTATGTTTCAATATAAGTTAAGATTTATTTAGAGATGAATCATTGTTTCAATATAAGTAGAGAGTAATTGCAGTGAACTTTATGACATTTTCATACTTCTAAGGGCTTCAGGTTCTAAAGGGTTTTTAGAAAGTACTCATTTCGCCTTTAGGCCTTTAGTTATTTGAATTGAGTTTAAATGCTATATAAATCTATCTTAGGTATGGAAACGAGATTTTCAAGCATGCCGAGCACTGGATGACAAATGGTATGAAGTCAGGGTGGGAGAAATATTCTCCGGGTGTGTTTCAAGAGTGCGAAGTTCCTGGACACCATGGTTGCCTCGACCAATTTACAGCAGATGGCAGTCTTCAGTTCAATGAAAGAAGATTCAAATCGAAAACAAACGATCAACTACCGTGATTATTTGATGAAGCCTCCATCTTGAATAAGCCCCCCTCTCAAATAAGCCTCCCCCTTTAATTTGATATTTACATGAAAGATATGATTATATATTGAGGGGCATTTCACTCCCTTATCAAGCATACGAGATTTTTTCAAAATAAAAGGACTTCCAGAGATTTTCAAGGGCTTTTCATTAGAATAATAGGATTCTCTGGAAAAGTGTACGAGATTTCAAGGAGTGATTTTTAAACGCATTTTCTATCTCCAGGCTATAAACTAAAAAATCGCTCCTACGTCAATTTGAATAAGTATTTGGGGGATTTTCATCAGAACAATGGTACAATTGGGGCTACCGTATAGTAGAATATTACAACGATTGTACCATTACAACGATTACAACCATTACAACTATTACAACGATTACAACGATTGTAGCCCCAATTGTACCATTATGGAAAATACAATTATTCTAGAATCCACCATAACCTTCATTCAAGGTACGGGACGGTTTAATTAAGAAAATATGCATTTAAAACAGCAGCACCCCCTAAAACCTTTTTCCTTTTTTCTTTTAGGTACGTACCTATTCTATTTGTCTTTCTTTCTTTTGCCCTGTCTGTTTCTCGTCTTTAATGTTTTCATTAATTGTATTTCATAATTGAAAATTGTAAGTGCCATCCATAGCTAGAACTCGGTGACCCAGTGTCTTTTTTGGCTATGGATGGTACACTGTTGTATTACAAGTAATTTTGAGTTTTTAGTTTTAATGATATAGAAAAAAAAAAAAAAAAAAAAAAAATCAGAACAATATAATTTTCTGAGAAAGTTGACGAGATTTTAAGGAGTGATTTTCCCTTTGGTATATATGAAATGTTTACGACGAGGAAGGTTTATTTACGACGAGGACGGAATTATCAAACAGAATGTGTATACTCTTTTTTATAAGAATCACTGAATTTCGACTGATGCCGTAAAGTTTATATTTTTGCATTGTCCTGAAGAATAGACCACTGTTGTCTCTATTGCTGTCTATATCATAAATCAAGCCTTAATGTTATAAAGAGTTTTCTTATAAAGAAAGAAGAATGACACCAATTTTTCAAATATATCACAATTGATATTCGCGCCTGTCAATTATCTTTCAAACACTTTCTCACGGTACAAACATCAGTATATGATATAGGCCATTGCTCGATTCAGTTTGGCATTGCATGACGGGAGTTGAGGTTATTTGTGATTGGTCCGCTGCTGGGATGATTATAAACAAAAATCTAGTTGAATTGGGAGACCATGAATAACCTGGTTCCATACAATCCAGCAATAATAAGGTTCAAAACAAGACTTTTTTTAAGAAATGAATTGTCAGAGATTTCCTTCTGAGCTAGAATCACAAGCAAGACAAAGTTTAGTAAAAATCATTACATAAAACATGCGTGTCTAAGAGTTTGCAGTGAAATTATTATTTAGTAGTTTGGGGACTATCTCTGGGTAGTGTGAAGGGATATCATGGGCACTCACTTTGCACATCCCCAGATAAACCCCCCACACCAAGCCCCCACTCTACTCGATCACTGAACATCCTTATACTTCTTAGGAATAATCCCCTCACATCTGCACGGTTGTTAAAAGAGTATTCCGTATCGTTTAAGGACAAAAGATATTTAGGCCCAAAATCTTGATACTGTGTCGTAGTCTTGGTGGAAGTTTGATTTTATCAAAACTAAATATCGTTACCTAAAAGTGTCTTTGCTTTTCTAGTCTCGTCTCTTGGTAATGATCCCTCTCTTTTTAAACGAATTAATTTTTATATTTGGTCGCCATGAAAATTTCCAAATGAACTATTTTTGTTAGTATAAGCTAAGCTAAGCCAGTCCTTAATCTACAGACCTGTAATTCAGTTTTAAACTGGGTAATTCGTGCATGCTAAGTAGAATAGCATGGTCCTAAGGGAGAGCTATAATCTAAAAACTAACAAAATCAATTGTTAATGCTGAAAATCTCATCCTTATTTTCATTGTTTTCTTCTGATAGTGTGTACTCTCGTTTTACTCTACTACGGAATCAATCAAATAACTTGATGTTATTTGGCATTGTTTCCTTTTCTTAGTAGTGTTCATTCTCATTTTGCTCTACTAGCAAATCATTCACAGACTTGATCTAATTTTCGGTTTTCTTTCCTCCATGTGCACTCTCATCCTGCTCTTCACGTTCGCTGGCAGACTCAGTAGTGAATAATGGCTTTAGTTTCAGTCTCCAGACTGTCTTTCTCTTATGACTATGCATAGATTATATCCAATGCTCAAAGGTGGTTAGATTAAAAAGGATCTCTAATCAACCTGCAGCTCCTTATAAAAAAAGTGGAAGAGAAACCTCAGTCACACCTCAATTTATTTGGCTGATTGCGAATTTGTTTAAACGCCAGTGAGCTGCGAAGCGGGCTATGCTGCACTATTGTACACGACAGGGGTACAAAAACATTCAAAATGAGTTTTGTTTGTGTGTATTTGAGTGCGTTTTTCGTCGTATTCAGCAGTCTGTTCACAATGAACGTCGCCTGCGGAGAATGCTTCATGATGGGTCAAAGGAATGATGGTGGACATTTTCATGTGGCAGCCTGAGTGGAGTTGACTGGTGAAATGCTATTAGTGATTCCTGCAATTGATTTCTGCACAGATTTTCTTGTAGTATCCAGCATCACTACATGCAACTGCAATGGGTAGAAATCGCACTGATGGACACTCGATGCAATACAATTTATCAAACTTCAACTTCTATCTAATTTTGAACATTGAAACTTTATCAAAAAAGGCTGCATCAAAGAAATGGCATGCACAGAAAACTGGAAACATTAGAAGACAAAATCTAAATGAGGGAGGCAAAACTTTAGCCAGTGAGGAATGCAGAATACCAATTTAAAGGAAGAAAATGTTGCAAAAGATCATCACACTTGCAATTCAATACCCATACCTGAAAGACACTTTATATTCTACATACAGTATCATAATATTTATGGTGATCTATTGATGTACGTGATTTAAAATCTGTTTTTGGTCCTCTTTAGCTCTGTTGTTACAGCACATCATATTTTGCAAAGACTTGGGTATAGGTGGTTTATCAAAAACGTGAAACAAAAATATTGTGCAATAATTGGCTTTCAATTTTCGTCTAGGGGAAGAGGAATCCTTTAGTCTCCGAAAAACAGGGGTTCAATGATGTTTTCAGACAGGGTTTTGCAGGGGTCTAGTAAGGGGTTATCCATGGTACAAGACTCTCTCAGAGAATTTTTTTAGCTAGGGCTCAGCAAGGAATTTTCGTGGGGAATTCCCTCCCTATTCACGATTTAATAATTCAACTACTCAAAAGGAATTTCCCGGCTCCAGGCTTTACACTAAATCAGTTTTCTTAAATCGATTGGGATTAGTGTTTGAGGTTGTATATTTAGCATAAAATCTGGAACTAGAAAGGGTCTTTGGAGTGGTTGAACTTCCTCCCTACCCATTGTGCATCATGAAACCTCTATTCGTGGCTCATCATCCGCTCATCGTCTTCAACTTCTTGCATTTTCGGTAAATTGTGGGACGCTACATCCTCAGTCTTGATTCTTACAACAACAACAACAACATGTCAATACCAAAATGGCAACAACAGCAATTGCTGCGACAGCAATGCCAATCATGGCTGACTCCTCCATCTTCAAACTTTTATTTCGAAAACGATGAAATTGACAAGTTCATCAACTCAGATGTAAAGGCTCAGACATCTCCTTTATCTGTTATTGATAATAGAACAAGGTTCACTTCAAAAAGTATTTTATAATCCACTGTTCCTGGATAACTCGAATTGACAGACAATGATAGTTTATCAAGAAGTTGTTTACACCAATGTGTGATGGTAGACAACGATATTTCACCAATAAGTAGTTATAACATCAACATGTGATGGTAGACAATAGTATTTAATCAAGAGGTAGTTATAACATCAAGATGTGTTGGTAGACAACAGTATTTCACCAATAAGTAGTTATAACATCAAGATGTGATGGTAGACAACAGTATTTCACTAAGAGGTAGTTATAACATCAAGATGTGATGGTAGACAACAGTATTTCACTAAGAGGTAGTTATAACATCAAGATGTGATGGTAGACAACAGTATTTCACCATAAGTAGTTAACATCAAGATGTGATGATAGACAACAGAATTTCACCAGTTTACATCAAGATGTGATGGTAGACAACAGTATTTCACCAAGAGGTAGTTTACATCAAGATGTGATGGTAGACAACAGTATTTCACCAAGAGGTAGTTTACATCTAGATGTTTTGGCAGAAAACGATATCAAGGAAATGATGCAAGACTATGATAACCACTGCCAAATATGAATTTTTCGAAAGAAGAAAAATATCACCACCGAAACTTCTCTTCACAATGTTTTGAGAATCAACTTGTTTCATGTGTACGCAGCAGATCGTAAGATGTTCCACAATATAACTCCAGCGCAGTAAACAGATTTCCTAAGTGTAATTAAAATATAGTGACCAATAACGTTTTCATTGATCAACCAACAATTCTTCGTTTTGTACTGTTCCAAAATGCCTGACAGAAACTGATGCAAGCAGTCGATAGAATAAGTAAATCAAGTAGAATTTCTTTCCCACACTGTTTGTGCTTATTGTATGTTAATCTTTATATATGAAAGAAATATTTCAAAGTTTCGAAACAAAGCTTCTTTGTTCCACCCTGCTCCACATCTAACACAGACGTCATTTATTCCAAACAGTAGTTGCTTTGCTGAGCATAATTGAAGCCACAAAAAACCATGACCCAGAAAACGTAGCCAAATAAGTTTAGACTTCAATTGATGCTTTGAAGAACGCCTCGTGCTTCACTTGTGTACTCACGAATTCGTTAGGCTCAAAATGTCTTTGATGAATTCAACTCCCAAACAAGTGACTGTGAGGTGTACTCATAACAAACCTATCGTCACCAGCATACTTGCACCACCACACCGTCACCGAACACATATTCCATCCATTACCTAACCCAGACAAAAGCCCTGATAAGTTAGTGATTAAGGCCGGGCGGATGACCACAGTAATTATGTTTGATTAACCCGGGCTCCTATCTTGTTAGTTTGTGATTGTCAAAAGTTCATGAGACATCAGCTTTGTTTAAAGAGCAGGGATGAGATGGTTGAATTTGTAGAGATCAGCAAATGGATGTAAATGTTTTTTAAAGCAACCAATCAAGTAACGCCCTGGGTAATGTGTGTAGAGTGATATCATCAGTAGTAATGTGGAGGGATACCCTGAAGTAATGGGGGGGGGGGGGGGTCGCAGAGTAAGGTGAGGTGAAGCGATATCATCAGTACCATCAGATATGTGGAGGGAGTGCAGTGATGTGGAGGGATACCCTGGTGCGAGTACGTAGAGGGATATCATTAGTAACTTAGAGGGAACAAGGTAATGTGGAGGGATATCAAAAGTAATATGGAATTCTGCAAGATATCCTTCCACGTCAATGATGGTATTTCTTCACCTTACTGAACACCGTTTGATTCCACACTACAGTAAGTCCCCCCACATTACTGTTCATAGCCCTCCATATTACTGAACACTCTCCATGCTACTGGAAGATACCATCCTTCCAAATTGCATTGAACACATTTCACATTCCTGCAAGATATCTCTCAACTTTACTGATGACACCCTTCTATCTTACTGAACACCTTCAACACTACTGCAAAAGTCAACACTATGGGGTTTCAAGTACAGGGCTGGCAGGCTCTGTCTCTTTTAAAAAATCAAACAACTATCAAGCAAATTTGAGGGCTGAAAATCCAGAATATTCAAGCAGCTAATGGATTGAGTCAACGAAAACAGAATGGGATTGATAAAAGGATTTATTTCGAGGTATTCTTTATCGAGATGGGCGTTATGAGGTCTGATGTGTGGTTACGATAAGCATCGAGCATTTTGAGCAAAACAATTTTGAACGCAATTTAGGATCTGCCCCATCAGAAGCACATTAGCGTGATAACATTAGGAATTTTACGTAAATCATTCACGTTGAGTTCAAAGCAATACTGTCAGAACACTATTTCTATTGTTTTATTAGGGGCAGTATGAATAGTTGAATCAGGCCCATAATATATAAGTAGGTCTAGAATCTGGTCCTTGTTGCTGATTCTATTTTACAAAAATAAAATAATGTTTAACAAACGACTTCTCATTTTGTAAACACTCTGGGTAACGTCTGTGCAGAATTGAACAGGAAGATCAGCACTGTGGGCGGATTTCATCAGTACTGTAGAGGTTGAGGTTGGTAAAACCCTAAGTACTAATAATATCTTTCCACAGTACTGATAGTATCCCCTCACAGTACTGAACATTCTCCATAGAAGTGAAGTGAACACACTCTAATTTACTGATGATACCCCCCCCCCCCCCACCTACAGTACTGATGATATCCTTCCACAGTACTGAACATCCTCTAATGTACTAATGGTATTACCCCCACAGTATTGATGGTATTCCTCCAAGGTAATTAAAATAGAATACAATTACCAGTCAAGACTGCCAATTACCGTAATTACCGTAATTACCAATTGATAATCTGGATTGGTAATTGCATTCTATTAACTCCATCTACTGGTAAATCAGCAACCGTTTGTTTTTGGGAATGTGATGACACGCCACGAAGCTGTAGTTAAACAACCAAAAAAAGACTAAAATTCAAACGATTTTCTACACATTAAAAGTATTAAAAGAATTACGCTCAGATTTCTAGAATTACTCCGCAACAGAATTGGATTAGGAAAGCCATGGGCATATTAATCACAGAATGACTCAAATTCACTAAATTTTAGATAAATGAAATTTACGAAAGATTTCATCCGAAACTTTGAAAAAAATACTAACTGAAATTTCGTGATTAGGACTAAAGCGTCTGAAACGGTATGCAAGTTGGAAGAAACTTAATTCCGATACGTATCTATTGGTAAAGTATCGTGGTCATTGGAGTATCGTATCAAATTGAATCGTATTGTTGCTGTATGAATGACATATGAAATCGTATCGTATCCAGCTGTACCGAATCGTAAGGATATTTTACCAAATCGTTAGGATATTGTATCAAATCGCATGATATCTTCCAGATATCGTATCAAATAGTATGATATTAAATCAGATATTGTATCCAAAATTTGAGATATTGTATCCAATAGTCGAGATATCGTATCCAATCGCATCGTACAGGTAGGATATCGTATCCTTTTACGTATAATCGTATCCAATCATGCAGTTGTGTATCGGAGGGTAAGATTTTATCATTTAACTGGAATAGTATTCAAATTTGCAGATTTAGAGGGTGCAGCTGGGGTAGTTGCCCCCTTCACTGATAAAAACAGCTTTTGGCACGAACATTCTAGGCGTTTTGCACTTCTTTGGCAAAAATTGTTGATAATTCTATTCAAGATAATGCTTTATAAGCACTCTCGTAAAGTAGCTGCTCCCTATAATCTTTCCAGCCCCCCTAAACTCAATACCGTTTCAGACAGCAAGAATTCGACGATAGAATCAACCTAAACGTAATTGTGCATAGAAAATAGCTATTTGTACAAAATGTGCTTTTGTATTTCTACAAAGAACCAGTGGAATATAATAAATTCAACAAATATAAATATCTTGGTGGTTACAAAAGAAATTTATATCCATTATGTATTGTGAACGTCATTTGCTACACATTAATGATGTCATCAATTCAATATTCTTCAGATGTCGGTAGCCTCGTTTCCATATAGTCGATACAGTTGCATTTGTAATATTACCAATATGATAAAATATGCAAGGACAACTTAATTATTTCACAGTTTATTTGTAACATTATAAATATGATAAATATGCATGGACAACTTAATTATTTCACATTCTTATCAGCAGGTGCAGTGTGATAAGGATTGCTTTCAAAATGTAGAAATGGCAAACAAAACGCCAGAAAATATACTCTCTTGTGGGGCAATTGCAGAAAAGGCGGCTTTTTTTCAACCAAAAATTGGCCGTTAGGGATATGTGGACGTAAATTTGGAAGTTATAAATATGCCAAATATTGTAAGCTCTACATGAAATAATAGAAGGAGCAAACAGTGGCAAAAGACTGGGTGGGAAACATTGCTAAAGTTGGCCAAAAATCTGTGTTTAAAAATCTAGTTTAGGCCTTTTCTCTACTGTCCTTGATCGTGGCGACTATATGGATACAAAGCTCGTGTTCTTAAAGTAGGCAAATGTAGGAAGATGCAAAGAGTTTCAATAACTCATCAATAGCTAATATTTCCAAAAAAAGGAATTAAATATTTTTCAGAAAGGCCATTGCATTAATTTTCCCTCTAATTTCCTTTTTCAGGAATAAAGCGTCAAAGAAAGTTTGCCTTGATAAACAAAAGAAATTAATGACAGATTGAATCTGTGTCCTGCAACAAACTCAAACTAAATCTCTTGCTGAATTGCAAACTTCTTCAAAATGCATAATTTCAAGGGACCAATTATTTGGGCATGAATTAACTGCAGCCACGGTCCAGATTCCGGTTCAGGGCTTTACGACTGACATACGTCCATATCTCACCTAGCCTAGGCTAAGGCCAGAAATTCTTTGGATGCACCAAAACAACCTGGCTTCACGGTAAATCTTAAGGAGTTTTGTTGGGTTATAGGTAGGGTAGGGCTAGGTTTAAGGTTAGGATAAGGGATAGCGTAGTGTTAAGGTCAAGAGATAGGGTGGAATTTTATGACATTTTGATACCTTCATGTACTAAAGTGTTAAGAGAAAGGGTCGGAGTTGAGGTAAAGGGGTTTAGGATGGGGTTAAAGTAAGTTTAAGGGAGAGACTTCCAAGGTTGTTTTGATGCTGAAACAGTTGCTGACCCTCGACTATACCACCAGGAAGAAACAATTACCCAACCCCAAAAGAAACATCCTTTTCGTTGGCTCATGATTTAAAGCATCTAGTCTAGGAGTTTCTTGCTTCTGGTGGGAATTAATTTCCCTTGAAACACAAGCAAGTAGTTATTTTGATCCGCACCATTTCAAAACCTCGTTTCGTGTAAGCGCTCTTCTAAACTGCACAGTTGAGATTTGGCATCGTAAACCCTGAACAATAATCTGGACTTTGACGAAATGGGGATCTCAATTTTCGAAGCCCTGAACACCTTCCACATTCCTTACATCAAATCAAAATCACAGGATATTCAACATACACAAGAAAAATTTATGAAATATGAAAAGTTGGTATTAGATACTGTATATAAATGTACACCATTCATTGGCCACCTTATAATTCAAGCAAATATTCCTAAGAAATCCAAGCGGCAAAATTCTGCGGCAAATTCTACAAGCAGAATAATTCTGCAGGCAGCAAAAAACTACATACGTTGTCAAACAGCAGACATACTATAGCTACGAAATATTGAAATATCTAAAAAATAACGAAAATAAGTAACAAGAACAACATTCGAAACCAGTAAAATCTTTTTAAAGATTTCATCTCTGTCGAGAAGAGTTAGAATATATGTTCTCGTTTGTAAATAATTAAGAAGGTTGTAAAATTGGTTTCTTGGTTGTCGTGCTAAATCAGTAAATATCGAAATGCCCATGCTCAAAGTTGTACAGTTTATTTCATGCATGTTTGTGCATGTGGAGATTCGTACCCATGTTTAGAGAATTCTCAATGGGAGAACCCCCTTGTATCAATGGCACATCCCTGGGGCTCTTCCTTTGGGTCTCTGTTACCTAGTTCCCGGAAAATTAGCATTCCAGTTTCCATGATCCCCACTATTTTGAAGAAATGTTCCTCCTTAATTCTATGGCACCATGCAAGTTAATCGAAATGTTCCCCAATGCCCTGACAACCTCGAAATGATATTCGTAGTTTTCTTGTTATTCATCATGTTCCTTGGTTCCCAAAAAATAATTTGACAAGTTCCTCTGTTCCCTGAAACCCCTGGGAGAGCTTCATCCCTGACCATGTTTCAAGCTATATACCCCAGGGGGGCCAAGTACACCCTGGATATCGCACGACCCCCAAGAACCAAACGACACATCAATAAAATACTGGCACGATCGCAACCAGGCTTACAGGCTCAAAATACACAAACCTCGCAAAAATAAAACAAATAAATTCGAAAGGCGAGGAAAATATGAATAAGTAAAACATTATCGAGGCTGATAGAACCAGCCAGTGAAACGAAGTGAGCAACACACTGTATTATACCATGTCAAGTTAACTATAGACTATATACGAAATATTAACTATGATAAGGGATACAAAAGAAGGAATATAGAATCCAAGGTTTCCATGTGGTCTACTTAGGGATGATTTCAAGGCTTTATACATGCTGCAATAGGCTAGATCTCCCAAAATATTCGCTACTGATATTAAGACAGGCCTCTTACATCTTTCGTTGAGTAAGACTCCCTAAAGAACTAACTATCAATAACATTTAGGCCTTCGGCCATTGGGGTAAATTTTAGAAGTCAGTAAAATACTTTTTCGTGGGGAGGGTTAAGGCTAAATAAAAAACGGATAGGGAAACTACAGGAACGACAACGTTCAGAATTTAGGGCCATTAATATTTCGATATGAAATACGCTGTTGTTCTTATTCTCGTCAATATTTTCTTCTGTTTCGATTTTATTCTAAAGAGTGCTATACTAGGCAATTAGAAAACCATTGTGATTACTTGAAAACTTTTCTAGGGGTGACAAAAAGGTTGCTCAGATTGCACCAGGGCCTGCTGACATTAAATCAGATGTAAAGCATTTTCATCGGGCTGGCCCTCTCATCAATTTCCCCAAGACATCTAGATGTTTGCTTAAATTCGATTATTTGCAATTGCTTATTTATGAGGATTTGTCTTATTGAGAGCTCAAGTTATTTGTTTACTGTGATCTTCACAATAAATAAGCGATCGGAACACTCGTTTATTTGATACCTGAACTAGCAATTGAGAAGATGGAATATGAAATGCTTCAAATCATCGAGAGCAATTGTAGTTTTAGTGCTTAGAAAAAACATAACTTCGATCGTTCAAATATTAAGCGTTTATTCGGATGGCCCCTGTTTGATACTTCCATTAGAAAGAGATGCTTTTAAATGGCCTTGAGAAATTATTTAGAAATTATGGCTACAAAATCTAACGTATTTAGCCAGCATGAAAGACCTGTTTCTCAATATTCCTCCCAACTACAATTAAACTATACTGAAACAATGCTAGCTAGGCATTCCAATATTTTCACAAAATATACTTGACACAAACATATTTAGCCCGTCGACTAGAACCAACTACAACTAAACCACTAACCGTCTTGCGGTTATGAGACATGGTAGGAAATTCTCAAGCTTCTTCATTAACCCAGTAAAAACGTTTGCGTACAGCAAAAACTCTGTAAGTAATTTTGCTTGCTGAAATTTTCAGGGAAACTTTGCTGTGAAGAGTGACTCTGACTAAATTGTGTTCTAACTGAATAGCTTACCTCGATTAGGCCTTTAGAGGCTCATTTCACAAGAATGTTCCATCTTGGTGGCCTATTCGAGGAGGGGCGTCATACAATTTTTTTCGGTGAAACTTTACCAGTTTGTTTTTCAGGTAGATGGTCCCAAATTCAATAAAATTATTCTAAATTCATGAAACCTGATAATGATTTGAGGATATATTGATATTCTGGCTAATAATATTGAATTTTGGTAAGTAGGGATCCAAAATGGTGGGAAAGTTGGATCTAAAACTTCACCTGGAACAATCATCGAAAAAATATCTGATGTCATCAGAATTTCAATTACAAACCAATCGTCACTGCAACACAGCCTACAGAGCTTCAACTACAAGCCAAAGAGTTTTTACTGCACCAGGAAAAGCATTTTCAACAATAACTTGTCATAGAACTCTTCGCATCCTATTGTATGCTTGTTAAAAATATGGTCTCGCCATATGTACACAGAACTTTACACAGAACTTTATGAAATATTCTTCTTTAACTAACCTACAACGCCAACATATATGTTATAAAAATTTATCTTTGAACAACCCTTGAAATTTAGAAACATAAATAGTATACCTGTTAGTATGGAGAGTAGACATTCTGAGTGGCAAATGCTGGGGGCTCTGGGTACTCAAAGCTTCCGTAGACGCCCTCATGTCCTGGAGGCATCCCCGCAGGCCAGGATACTTTGGCAACAACGGCTCCTGTTGTGGTGATGGGAGCATAGGCAGCTTGGTAGCTACCGTCATTTGGACGGGAAGTCACGGCAGCTAGACCTGGAAATGTGATATAACAGTCTTTGATCAGTTCAGAACTTTAGGATGACGAGGAAAATCAGAAACATGGCGAAACATGATAACTAAGACTGAAGCTTTGCGTCTGACACTCATCAGAGTAGTAAGTCAGAGCAGTCTTTGATCAGTACAGAAATCAAGGATGGCGAGCGAAATGGGAAGCATAACAAAACATGGTACAAATTAAAGCTTTGCGTCTGACACCTATCAGAGTAGTACATTAGAGTATTATTTGATTTGTAAAGAACTTGAGGATGGCGAGAAAATCAGAAACATAGCGAGACATAATAGCTATACTGAAGATCAGAGATTATGTGTTTTCTGGGACAAACGATAGTGATAGTTGTGTTTTATATGGAAAGATTAGGTTCGTTCAATGGAAATAAAATCATTCAAGTTACCTGGTGCCAGAGCTCGTACTTGGTACTGTCCAGTAGTTACAACAGGGGACAACTGAGGAGAGGAGTTTGACTCACCTAAAACACAGAAAAACAAAATATTATAAAATCAAACTAAAGTAGACTTAAAGGGAGCAGCAACAAATTAGCTTTAGTTGGATTTTTACAACCCTTTTGTAAGGACTTTGCAGCGATTTGAGATATCGTTCAGCAATGGAGCACCTTTAGTAAGAGGGGATCTTATTGGTTATTTCGCTCGAAAGAATACAAGATGCACATACTTCTTCCTTCCTTAGAACTTAAAAGATCTTCAGAAAAAAAGTGATTTTAGGATAACCAAATAAACAAAATAGCTTAAGTGGAACCAATGGATTATCCAAAAGGACAGAGACTTAAACAAAAGGTGCTACATAACCCCTTGGGCAATATTCAATAGTTGAGGGACGCTTTGCAGTGATTTGGAAATAAGGACACGATTTTAAGAGAATCTAAAAAGATTCACAATGAATACAGGAGAGATTTCTAACGATATTGTAGTGCTTTGAATTTGTTTATTTCAACGATTTACGAAACAAATTTGCTACAAATTGCATTTGATGCTACCTAGTACCTACCAAAAGTCCTCAGCATCAAATAGACCTGATTAGCAGCCTACCATTTGATTATGAATCATGAAATCAACAAATATAAAGCTAGACCAAATCAGGGTAAAAAGAAGAGTGACATACCAAGTTGGCTAATGGTGTATTCTGCTGCATACTTTTTGGCTTCCTCCAGAGTGCGACAGAGTTTCGGTGGCTGATATGTTGTTCCAAGGAGAGGGAGGGTGACCTGAAAATTAATGACGAAGAAATCATTACTACTCATGCTCTGATATTGAACACAATTTATCGACATAAGTTGCCTGAATTATTAATTACTGAGTATAATGTCAAGCCTCTAGGATCATAACCATGTATGAAACCTCAATAGTTCTCACAGAACTTGTTCGATGATCAAACACAATGTTGGAATAAAAACCATCCCTTTTTCACAACAGGTATTACCACTCAGACACATAATAGGACCAAATGTGATCCAGAATACACGTGTTTTTTCTTATAGGCAAGTAGTTAATAAGGGAAACAGTACTCAGCAAGGAAAACAGTTTCAGTACTTTCTGTACTAAATCGCAAAATGCAAAGTTATCCGAAAAATGTATTTTTCAATATTTAACTGGAAATGTTGTCCGACAACATCTCATAAACTTGTGTCAGAATTATCTACCTTCAAGTATCTACCTTCAATTATCTACCTTCAATTATCTACCTTCAATTATCTATATTATCTACCTAGTTGATTCTCGAAGCTTATCAATGCTATTGAGCCTTCTGATTGAAATTATTATCAACAATATTCACATTTTTCTAGTCTATGTTCAAAAAAACACCATAAAATAGTTAAGAAATCCCAAATCAAGGTTGAAAACTCGAGCTTTCCTTCTAGGTAAGCAATTTCAGTAGCCTGCGTTGAACTTGCCTATCAAATATAGAATTCATCTTTGGATTATGAAATTTGTAAATTATTTGAGTGGATGAGATTGATTTACTACAAATCTCAACATTAATGGTAATTTCATAAACATTAATAGTCATTCAATTTACCTTATAAAGGAATAGCTGTCCATCACTGATGACAGTACTGTGCAGAGTGTAGATCGGGGCACCCCAGTTACTCTTTTGACACAATTCTTCCAGCACCTTTGTGAAAAGAAAGAATTTTATTGAATTGAGGTTCAAAAATTTGAAACTAAACTTCATTGGTTATCATCTCCAATTTAAACTTATGCAGCCTTAAACTAATTCAGCATTGCATTACGAACAATACGGCATTAAGAACAATACAGCATGGCACATCATCAAAATATCATTTGTGCCAACAACGGTTGTCAAGGACCAAGTCCATGGCTACACAGGAGCAAGGAGATGCAACCTGGAACTTACAGAAAGTCCCAGGTTCCTAAAGAAACTTTACTGAAGCACTAAGTCAAATTTTCGTCATAAATTCTGCGATCTCAACCAGGGAAGATATTCTTGGTTGGAAATGGTTGATACTTCAGCAGAGTCTTAGACTCGTTCTCAACTCAGCTGCACTAGACCATTTAAAATTACATTTTTAGAAAATCTGGGCTAAATAACTAATCCCAATTTACGTTTTAGACTCTAGGGTCTTTCTCGGACAGTTCTAGCCCCTTACATTTGCTACTCAGTCCTGCCATGGAAGCAATTGAATATCAAAAGGATATTTTTAGAAAATATTGATTAGATCGTTAAGTCCAATTTTCATGTACATTCTGGGGTCTTTCTCAGGATAAATATCTTTGGTGAAAAAACTCATATCCAAAACATAAAAGTATCATATCCCCCTTGCAATAACTCTAAAACTGTCCACTGGAATATCACTGTCAAATTCTCTAAAGAAACTTGACTAAACAATTGAATACAATCTTTGTAGCAGATTCAAGGGTCTTTCTCAGCATTGGAATATTTGGTAAAGAATTCACATTCCAAAACATAAAAGTCTTACCCCCTTACACTCGCTCTAAATCCACCTATTAACCGAACTATTACAATGAAATTCTTTAAAGGAACTTGACTAAACAGGCAAATTCACTGGACTTTAAATTCTACCTGAATGGGTGATCTGTTTGCTTCTGGCTTTAGAGTGACAGGATTTGTTGGAGTGAGCTCCATTCCCGGGTAGACATCGTACAGTCCATCCTACAATGAAACAGTATACATAAGGTTAGGCCTTCGTGACTCGCACATAGTTTTTTATACGAACATAATTGGAAAGATTGAAACCCTTGGAAACATACGAAGTTAAGAGTATCTACAGAACACCTAGGCTTGAATTTGAGTCGTGCTGGGAGCATTCCCTAGCTTCAATCCTCGCCATAAGGTACGAGACAGGCACAGTTTTTCATACTTAATCAACTAATCATCAAGAAAACGCCCCCCTCTCCCCCAAATCAATGTTGTATTGATTTGCAAAGTTGTTTAAAGGTCCCCAGGTCACACACGATACTAGGAATCAACATTGATTTGGGGGCAAGGGAACCTGGGTTTTTGTAATCCTTAATTGAAAGCCATGTAATAGAAATATCATCAAATTGTTCTCGATGTCTTAATACCCCATGTCAAGGATTGTAGCTTTACTGAAAGGTGATCTGTAGTTGAGTTTTTGCTTTGCAATTCATGATCTTATAGGGCCCAGAGAGGGTTAAAGCAATACTTCTAAAACCATTCACTAACGTTAACTTGCCTTGGCACTGACCTGACACAGTTAAAGTACACACTTATAAGAGAAAAATAATCCAACTTTTTTCTTAGGCCCAACAAAGAGGTTGCAGCTGGGTCAGTTTAAGTAACAAGTTTTTGAAATGAAATATCAAGAATATGAAGCTTATACTTCATTATAATCAAGAACATATCAAGGACTTTATAAGTGTTATTTTTTACACATCTAAGAAAATTCTAAGGCTTTCACGATTCCCAACGCTCTTATAAAAAATGGTATCACAAAACATACTTTAATAACGAATAACCAGATAAAATAAAGCCAAATAACCAACAACTCGTCATGTAAATATGTAAAGCAACAAAAGACATTAATCCTAGATTTGATTATATAAACGGTTAAATATCTCTATTTGATATCAAAATTTCCTGGATATAAAAGAAAAAGATTTAAAGCTAACTGTCTCTGTATAGATTTAATTTCTCTATCAAGTCTGGTATCTTTAGGATTTGTTCATGAATTTTCGTTGTAAATTCGTTACAAAGGTCATCGATACAACCGAACGTGAAGCAATTTTAGGGGGTTGAAGTTTAGCGTGTCGAATAGCAAGGCCATCAAAACTCATAAATGACTAACTACTGATAGTGTTTTTGCATCAATTGTGCCACAGTCATCACCAGGGGACGTCTGTGCGGTATCGTGGAGGATGTTCAATACTGTGCGGGTATGATCAGTACTGTAGAGGATGTCCAGTACTGTGGAGGGATGGGGTTACCATCAGTACTGTGGGGGGATATTATCAGTACTATGGAGGTAATACTCGTAGTGCCTATGGCTATGGCTTTCCTTCGCAGTACTGAACATCCTCCACAGTACTGGTATCCCCCTACAGGGACTGATGGCATCCCTACATATTAATGTATCTATGTATCCCCCAGGATGGTATCCCCCACAATACTGAACACCCTCCAGTAAACTGATGGTACCCCCCTCAGAGTACTGATGATATCCCGTCCACTACTAAACATATTCCACAGCACAGCAATGATGTTCCTCAGGGTGGCTATATTGTAGAAAAGTCTACATGAATTAATAGAAAGGTATTAAGCCACCTCTCTAATAAGCCACCTATATAAAAAACTGATTGCAAAAAGCTCCTAGGGGGATCTACCAGAAGAATCTACGCTAGCTGTAATTCTCAATAACAGTGAACACCTAGCTACTATAAAGAAATGAATAATAATGATAATAATGAAAGATCCGTGCGGAACTTCTTGAAAGACAAGTTTCTACATTGGCAAGTCAGGGGCATGTTATAAGCTGCAACAATAACATTAAGCTGGGCCTAAGCCACCAAGCTCAACAAGGCGGCATGTAAAAGACGTGTATCAACAAAACAGGATGCAAAGTTGTATAAAATAAATCAAGGGACCAAGAAAATGCACTGGAAGCTTTTCTAAATCAAGAGAAATAAACTGGGGCTTGACTGGTTTGTTTAAAAGGTCTTATGATGGGCATTCCAGGGATTTCAGGGGCGAAAATTAAGCCCTCGCTTTAATGTATCAGATCAGTTTCAGATCTCAGTGGCGGATACATCTCAACTAACTGGTCTAGTTTTGTCTATTGATCAGACAAAGCAGATCTGTTCATTGGATTTTCTCGGTCTTTCAACTGTAAAGAAGGTCATGAGGGGGCCAATTGAAAACTGGGGTTTGCCTTTTTATTAACTTGGAAAATGGGATCGACTTCTTTGGACTGGGATTTTGGAATGAGAAGTAAATTGGCATTGGGATTGTTAAACATGTCAAAATTGGGAATTGCTACACTTTCCTCATTGGGATTTTTGATTTTTTCAGTCCTGGGAATTCGATCAGTACCCCCCTACAGGTACCTCTATTGAGATAATAGGTCCTTTTGGTAAAGACTTTCTACGGGCGTGTCATCCAAAACCTTGGGTACCGGGGCAGGTAACAAGTGACGAGTGTAAGAAAAATATTCTTATTGAACATATGTATATGGGGTTTATAACATTTGGGGTATTTAGAAAGGGGTTAGAAGATCTTAAAAAGGAAATTGTGGAAAAATGCACGAAAGGTAATGCAAGGGCATAACGACTACTATATCTTGGTATAGGTCAAGTTCATTTCTCAATAATGACAAAATAAATAAAATCTAGTAGCTTACTCGTATGTTCTTTGAGTTTTGTTGCAAACTTTAAGCATTGAAAATTAACTGATTATCGACCAAATCCTAAATCATCATCACAATTAATGCTATTTTTCGACAGGAGTAAGGAGTTTATTTCCTTTTCTTCTTAAATAAGGTTAAAAATTTTGTTAAAAGAATGATAACCTTTTATAAGGTTTCGAAATTCTAACCCACTCTATCCAAGATGGATCGAAATGTACACAGCCTTCTGGGAAAGAAATCATACTGTGACTGGGGATAAATCTTAAGTATGGTTCCTAAGTTACTGCTAAGTTTCAGTTTAACGTGCTAGTCCGTTGATACTTTCTTCTCACTGATTAAAAATAAGTTCTCTTCCCTTTATTAACCAAATGCCCCCATTAGCTACACTTCTCATGATGGGATCCACCCTCAGGGCATACACATAGCTACTATGATGTATCAATGAAGGCAGATTTTTTTAAATCTAGGAAATCTAGGAAATCTTCAGGATATGCCAGACTTATACATCCTCTATGTTTTGAAATAGCCCCCGGCCAGGTTCATGGAATAACCCATTCAGTGCAAAACTCACACAACTATCACAGCAGTGGAGAAAAAGCCCCAAAGGATCAACTTTACCACATTAGAAGATGGTCATTGGACAGAATCTGACTTGTCATCAGAATTTTTCCAGTATTGAAATGAACAGAAATAATCAGATCTTTATGAGATATGTCATTAAATGCAATTGAAATTGACAGGCATGAAAGAACTAACATGTACAGTTAAAGAATACCTCACAGCTCCTTCGGTGACCCTTGTAAGGGTTACTTGGAGTATCTACTTAAATTATGCACAGAAAGTTTCTATATAAAGCACACGAATGCGTGCACCACTGCCTTAAAGGTTACTTATCATGTTAAAACTCAAGGGATAACAATAGGGTAACAATATTCCAGTTCTCTAAGGCCCCGTTCACACTGCTCCGTATTTGAATGAAAAAGGAGTAAGACCTATCCGTTTCGCCCTTGCGTTCACACTGTTACGCTTCAAAAACGGAGCTGTTCGAATACGCAAACAAATACGCATACTCACTAATACGGTACGATACAGGAATCATGGGGGGGGGCTTAAGCACCCAAAACCCTAATATGACATTCAACAATAGGACCCTGCCCCCTATGCACATCCTAGAAACAAAACTAGTCTTACCTCTGAAGGATGCCGTCTCCTGATCTGGTAGTTCATTCCATTCACGTATCCAGGCATGACTTGGTTCAATGATGGTAAAAACCCATTCAGCAGGTAAGCTCTGCCTCCGGCGGATCGCGACCCCGCAGCGGTGCGTCCTCTGCCTCGCATGACTGGTCGAACGCCAACTGGATTTCTAAATCGAGAAAAATGAAAAAATTAAGCTTCAATTTCCAATATGGCAAAAAAAGTTTCATAAAATGGCCTTAATATGTCAGAGCTGGGGCCAAGATATAACGCTGCCATCCTAGACGCTCGATATGTAAAGGAAATATAAATAAATATTCTCTAACCCAAAACCTTGTTTGCCTAAGTTTTGTGTTTACTCTATTTGATAGATTTCTTTAAAGTTGATATTCAAACCAACAAACAAAAACTACAATTAAAGTAATAACGAAACTGTTCAAGTAAGAGTTAGATGAGAAGCCTGGTGCCCCACAACCAGATATCCAACCCCAATCCAAGGGTGCATCTACCAGAGTGCTCAAATACACATTCTGACTATGACCCCATGACTACGCCCAAACAACAGCAACAAACCCCCAAGCCAACTCTCAATTTATTTGACATAACCATCAAACAATAAATTACTGAGAAATAGCTACAGAACAATGAAAGAAAAGTAACTCCAAATTTAGTAATGTGGGTATTTAAGTATCCCAAGTTGGATATGAATTCTGTGCAGAGCCTGCAATTGCAAGAGTTTACCCCTTCTCTATTTATTTTAAGGGACTGCTGAAAAATTTGACGTTGAATTGATGACGTTCATATGGAAAACGAGAGGTTCCACTTTATGGATTCTCAGCCTTTACGACTAGAAGCTTCTTATGGAACGTTTATGTGTGATTTTGACTTTCTTATGGAACTTTTATTAGAGCTGACTTCGATTGGCGAGTTTCTTATGGACAAACTGACAGAAATAGCGAATAAAGATTGGATATTGATGATACTGGAAGTGAGAACCGAAGATTTATGACCACTCATAATCCCACCAAAATGACACCCCAGAAAACGCATCAGTCACTGGACAATAATTCCACACAAAATGAAAGGTACAAAGTTCACTTACAATGGATAATCACTGGGCTTTAACAGAAATGAAAGTATTTATCATTTAATTCAAACGTTGCGGCATCGCAAAAAATAACGTCCAACTCAGTGGCGTAAAAGCACGGGGAACGTCCCTTTATTTACAAAATCTTTGCTTGCCCCTATTATATCTTAAAAATGTCCCTACTTTCCTTTGTTAATATCGATTTATGTTGGAATTTTATTTCAATGAGTTTAAGTAAGAAAAAGGCTACCGTGAGCCAAAAAGCCGAAAAACCCTATACGAGACAACCTGAGACTTAGGCCTACGCATTGCAGTGGGTGAGAATTGTTTTTATGAGTAATTCCCACAAAATCAAAGATACAAAGTCCATTAGCATCAATAATAACAAGGTCTTAACAACAGAACACCCTTCTATGAACTGTCAGATGAGCAACTCTCCTAACTCCATTCAATGACGCAAGATCAGGGTTAGCTCGTGGCACTTTTCCACTTAGGTGTTCGACACGTGGCAAATTCGATCGTTATTTATCTTCATAAAACAAACATTTTGCGTTTTTACCGAGACGAGAACAAGAAGATTAAGAGAAAGAAATCATAAGAAAAACAGAGGGGGGCATCACTTTTTCTTTATGTGTTGATAATATGTTACTCGGATTGTTTTCAGAAAAATGGGTCCCAGGGTCCATCGGGGGGAGGGGGCTACTCCAATGATAAGCTGACAGGTGGGTCGAGTCAGGGTTAAAGAGAACCAAGGCTTCGATTAGTAACCCTCGAGTGGTAGTATTTGAACCAAAATATCTACATATGGTAATGTTATTTCCTTAAATTGGGCTATTTTCCAGCCTTTCGGCAGACCCTCCAACCGACTAGAATCCCCGGCAAGTCCGAAATGAGAGTACCCCATTTTCACACATCCCAACGGCTACTTCTGAATATTTCTAAGACAAGTACTGCACGTTTTTAGTTCAATACTTCACCAAGTGCGTAATACCGAACAAAATAGGCCCTGTAGCTAGACTGATGAGTTCTTAAGATAGCCTTAGAGGTCCATCTGGAGACGCAGGAGGGTATTGAAAAACGGGGGGGGGGCTTGAAAAAAGGGGCGCCAGTGAGCAAGTGCGCCAAAGATGCACTCTCCCAAGGGGGTATGGGTGCATGCTATATTGAATATAGAAGCAGCTACTTTGGCTCTCGTAGCCTCTTTTGAACTATAAGAAGGGTAAGATATAAAGGGGGCGGGTACAAGATTTGGCAGAAAAGAGGGGGGCATGTGCCCCCTCCAGCTCCTACGCCACTGGGTCCATCTACATACATCTAGAAGCTGTCAGTAGCAATGTTCGTGGTAAGACGGAAGCTTTTGTTTTTGCTCTGATAGAAAATATTTCTTAAGGATAAAAGAATCTGACCCTCTATCCATGCGGACACTTTATTGCACAAGAGACACAAGAACAAAACCAATTCATGAATTGCACAAGAGAGCTCGTTTCAGATCATTTACTGAAACGGAGTACTGTGAAGCAAAAGACTTGAGAGGTCTCGACAGCTGAGCAAAAGCAACCAGCACAGCAGTTCTCTAACAACACAAACCCAACGCGTTATTTGAGCAGTGCAATCGATATCAGCTAAGGGCTCAAGGGCCACCAACTCCATTCAAATTGCGAGGATTTTCAGCCTTTTAGGGGATATATGTTTCACGTGTTAGCCATTGGAAACAAATAGCTGTTAGGAAGAAAAAATATCACAGGCTAAATTTAGCAGAAACCTCCATATCTGTTCCAAGAATTTCACTGTTCAAGGTGCAACAGGCTGGTGCGAGATCAGACGTGTTGGAGAGGAATGCATGTTCGTGGTTACACCTCTATGGGATACGATGCCTTAATATCAGATGCTAAGATTTTAGAATGATATCCAAGGGGGTATTACCACACATTAAGTTATAGTAGCAGTGGTAATACACGCATTATTTTATAAACAATTACTTTAAAGCAAGTCAGTACTCGACATGACAAATACTTAAGCAATTCCAGTTCTGCATAGAGAAATGCTAAGCAATTTGAAAATTCTAGTTCTGATCCAATTGTCAATGAAAATCGTACAGCAGCTATTGAGAAGTAGGTTATAGTGGATATTAGTACTCCGGCACACGTTTTTATGCACAATTGATAATTGTTGTACAAAAACTTCTGAGATAGTATTCTAAGAAACAAATCATCAAGTATAAAAAGCTAAGCAATTGCTAAGTAATTTTGAGTAGTGAGTTCGAGCTGAAATTCCTTATAAAAAATGCATGTTGGGATAGGAAGAGAGCTTTCTATAAATTGTCAAGGGAGCATCACAGAAATGATAGAAGAGAAAACTTCACCTTGCTCACACCACAACGATATTTTAACATCAGATGCTAAGCTTTTGAAATAATATGCAACTTGTGCATGGGGGTATTACCACACATAGAGTGGTACCTATTGGCGTTGGTTATAAGAATGTTAGCGTAGGAAGGTAGCAAATCACAATTTCTATAAATTTTTAGGTTTGCGTCAGAAGAAGAGGAAACTTCACCATGCCAACACCTCTACGGAGTGCGATACTTAATATGAGATGCAAAGATTTTAGAATAATACGAAAGAGGGGTATTACCCCACATAACGTTATAGAGGCATGGCAACATGAAACGCGGCACATCACCCTTATATTAGATGTCAAGTGGGCGTCACAGACCTGTTAGAAGTGAACATTTTGTCATGTTCACATCACTACGGGGTATGGTATCTTCATATCAGATGCTAAGATTTTAGAATAATATGCAAAGGGTGTATTACCACTTATAGAGTGGTACCAAGTACATAGTAATGGTAATAAGAATGTTAGCATGGAAAGGTAGCAAGTCATCCTGCATATTGTTAGGTTGGCGTCAATAGAAGAGAAAACGTCACCATGCGCACACCTCAGCGGGGTACGATACCTTGATATCAGATGCTAAGATTTTAGAATAATACGAAAGAGGGGTATTACCACACATAACGTTATAGAGGCATGGCAACATGAAACTTGGCACATCACCCTTATGTAAGATGTCAAGCGGGCGTCGCAGACCTGTTAGAAGAGCAAATTTTGTCATGTTCACATCTCTACGGGGTATGGTATCTTCATATCAGATGATAAGATTTTAGAATAATATGCAAGTTGTGCAAGGGGGGTATTACCACACATAGAGTGGTACCAAGTAGTTATGGTAATAAGAATGTTAGCATAGAAAGGTAGTAAATCCCCCGGCTTTAATTTATTAGAAGGGCATCAATATAAGAGAAAACTTCGCCATGTCAACACCTCTACGGGGTACGATACCTTTAAATCAGATGCTAAGATTTTAGAATGATATGCAACAGGGGTATTACCACACATAACGTTGTAGTAGCAATAGCGGCTTGAGCAATCCGAGTCTTAGCTGGCAGATAACAAATCACCCAACTATTAGATGTCAGTTGAACCTCCACGACATTTTGGAAGAGTATGCCTTCTTGTGGCAGCAACTCGACGGGGTAGTTACCATCGCAGCAGATGCATAAATACGCTGAAATAACTTTCTAGCGGGGTATTACCAATAATATCACACATCTCAGTTATAGACAACGGAGATATTATAGGCTATAAACAGGGGCGGATCCAGACTAAAGCTACTAGCTACTGCTCGAGCCGTAGTCAGATTTTCAGGCCTAGCATTTTTATTTCTTCTAATTTAGGCCCTAAGATAAAAACATTGATAATTCTGCCACTTGGACTAAATTAAGTAGTCAGAATTGTTCCTGGATCTGCCCCTGATGAAAGTGATATAAATCTAGTAAAAATATTTTTGGATGATGGTCAGAACAGGAAAGGTGCATGGTGCACTGTGTGCTAGAAATGCTACCCTATGATCGTCTTATGCTCCTATTCGCTATCGCTATGCACTAGTTCTCGATCTAGAAATTGACTACCAAACTTTTGCCTACCAAGCGATCGTTGATTTGAATTTTGAAAAGTACAGGGAGAGAAAATAACTTAAGTTGCAATAAGTTTTGAAGATCATAAATTAAAGTATTTCAATGAAGAAATTCTAAGTTGCCCAACAGCAGAAAAGCATTAGAGAAGAGGTTTGGCCCATATATCAAACGAAATGGATCATGACACGAAGAAGAAAACTGACAGCAGATTGGTCTGGCACAGTGCAAGCATGCTGAGCATATAAACTGATAGCAGATAATTCATAAGGTACAGCAACAAGGCTTTATCACGTGGTTAAGGTTCCCACGTGGTTCAAGCGTTCGATTCGTGATTGAGATAAGTTTCCTATGAAAAAAGTTTGAATCGAGTTTGAATTGAATTGAGAGTTGTCGTGGGTTTAGAAGTTTTAACGAAGTCCATTTCTTCAAACCAACAAACCAGCTGTTTGTTCCATTCAGATTTTAGAGAATCTATCAGCAACGTAGCTTGGGAAATGATTGGGGGGAGTAAAATAGGGTAAATAGGGGTACTAGGCACGTACCATGATAAGATTATAAATTTTAAGAAAGGCGGGAGCCAAGGGATTTCTTTATTATTTGAATACTTGGAATGGGGATCGGTACCACTAATAGCACTCCAATAAGTTGGATGGAATGAGGTACAAATATCAACTGAATGACTTATTTCCTAATATTGATGTATGGCTTAGGTCTTCCTTATAAAACAGTGGCTTATGAAACAATGATTGCACTTTACACTAGGATATCTCAAGAACTAAAGAAATAACTTCAAAACAATCAAAAGCCCAAAAAGTTATATTCAGCAGTTAAGTTGAAATAAATCGTAAATCTTGTTCCATAAGCCTTTCTTTTGAAGGGCTACACATCGCTCTTGGAATTTCCGCTTTGATGTATATTCTTGATCTAACAGTACACTTCCCCATTCTCTTCGAATACCACAGAGTGAAAGATGGAAAGAAAGCGAGAATAACCCTGGGCCTGTGTGGTTCAGAAATAAGCCCACCTCATCAAACACCACAACATTGCCATTGTCCAGGGATAAGTGACTGAAACTCATGAAGCACGCAGGTTCTAAGGGTCATTAGACAGGCCTAGTTGATTGATGAGAAAAATTGCAGCCATATCTATTTTCTCTGAGGCGAGCAACTAATCGCTCTCCTAAAAATACACATTTATTATTTGATAAGGAAGCTCCCCAAGCTTAGACCTAGTATTGGTAATAGTTCCTTGAATTTTCCACGGTGTCATATAGGTGAAAGTAGCAATAACGAGCATTAGAACAAATAAACCAGCTTTTTACAGAAATCTTAGTTGGCCGTGCAAAAGAAATGGTTCCTTATAAAAAAGCTTACAAGATGCAAAGTATGGTGGGTGCACCTTTTAAACTTGCTGGTAAGTGCTACAATTACAGATTTTGGACAGTGTTGGTTAAGGGCTCGCATATCATCTTGTCACACATAATGTACATAATAGGAGAGGTCAGAAATCGGACTCGAACCAAGGACCCTTTGAACAAGGATAAAGTGATCTAGCAATCTGTTGGCTATCACCGTCACAAAAGAGTGGCTAGAAAGATGAATCGAGATAATTTGTGAGAATGAAAATGATCCGAGTTTGACTCGAGCCTACGACCTCTAGTTTCGTACTCCAGTGCGCAATTGGGGCCTCGAGAAACCCAGATATGAAGTCTACAAAGATAAGTCACAAGTACCTGCTGGTTTGGAATCCAGGAGGGTAGACCATTCCGCCAGGGTATTGAGCTGCGTACGGGTAAGGAGGAGACTGGGGCTCAGGAACCATGGAGAAGTTGTGGTAATTGTGCGCCATTTGCATCAGCTTGGCCACTGCTCGCTGCTGCCTGTAATGCTCCTTGTCCACCGGTTTGGCTAACGTCACCTCAACTTCAGCTCCATCGATAGTCTTGACTTCTGAAAAACAATATCGAATCTATATTAGGCTGATCAAAATCTTTTCCGTCCTATTTTCTCAAACATGACCTCTTTTACACAGATATGCCCTCTTTTGCCCAAGCCTCTTTCAGGAGTTTTCCAAGCTCTCTTGACAGGTATATAAAGCTTTGAATTCCTGTAAACCTTCTGTCCAGTTGCTTTTTGAAAACATTTTGCTTCAGACCAAAGGGGTCACAAACATGGCCCAAAGTAATGATTTGACACGACCTGAACCCTTGGAAATGACATCTTAAAAACAAATACATATGTTTCATCTAAAAACAGATACATGGCCTAAAATAATGTTGAATTCAACCTTAATGTTAAATCCGACCCTTGCGAGTGGTTCCTGAAAACAAGTTCATGTGGTCTATTAGAAAACAGTAGCGTACCTGGCCTAAAAATGATATTTGACTCAACCTTAGCCCTTGCGAGTGGTTCCTTGGAAAAACAATTGCATTTGGTTAAAAACATTTGCGTGCAGAAACATGGCCTAAAAATAATGTTTAGATTCAACCTTAACCCGCGGTTGAAAGACTCAAGCAGCTAATGTGACTGCAAAGTCGAGGACTGACCACAAATTACACTATCAACACTCCATAATTCTTAGTAGGCCACTTCACAAAACATGTAAACAGATTATAGGCCACTTCGGAGAAGAGCTTTCTAACGGTGATACCGATAGCATGATAAAACGGGGGTCCTCTTACCCTTCCTTCTCCAAAGTGACTGTTATGATTATTTTTAACAGCAAAAACACGTTGACCTTCACAGACAATCTGCATTCTTGGGGAGATGATCAAACCATACTCTCGAAAGTTTGACCTGGGCACAGCATTTGCAATGCGTCTAATGAAGATACTTCCTGACTGCATGACATTAATAAAATCTTCTTCAGTAAACTTTGCTTTTAAATTGATTGTTAGCAAAATTCACTGAAGAGGATTTTATCGCAAGGAATAGATACATTTTTGAATTGTTTTCTCGATATTTGATAAACTTATGAAATTCGGATTATGCACATGATATTGAGCAAGGTTTCTCGAACATTCTTGCCAAAGGACAAAGGCAAATAGAATAAAATATCTAAGCATTTCTTAAGTTTTTAGAAGGTATTTTAGTCAAAATCTTTCAAAAGCTGAATGGCCTGAACAAACCTCCCATTTTTCTTGAGCCTCAATACGAGGAGCATTGCACTCCATTTCAAATCGTTCGAGATTTTCAAGAACAAAAGGATTTCCAGTGATTTTCAAGGGACTCCCATTAGAAAAACATGATTTTGAGGAGGTGGTTTTTAGGAAGTGACTTGCCCCTAGTCTATACACGTACCCGCGCACGTACCTACCCCCAATTCAGCTGGTACAGACATAGGAAAATGGGTAAGTAGGTTTTATTCTATTGTTTCTCTAAAAATGAGTCAAACGACCCTCTTCAAAGGTAGTTATTAACTTGCTGAACCTTGCTATATTAGCTACTTCTGTTTACTATTCATATCCCCATTTTCATTTAGGACATCGAATTCCGCCATGTTTAAAAATAAATCCCCACATAAAACAGGCAACTGAGGTTATGCAAGAACCAATCAGTGAGACCAACCACAAGCTGGCGATCAAAGTGGGCGAGGTGTAATATTTAGGCTGGGTGTGCAGGGTACTGTGCAATGTCTGGTTTCGTGTGATGTCTGAACTCCTACCAACCGATAAACGCAGTTGATTCCGTTAATTTTGAAATAGATCAGCTGTGACATCTGATATCGTTTCACGCAGAGGCCTAAGGACGAGTAGACGCAACAGTTTACGGCATGCAGCGAATCCACGTTCAACTGTTACCCAGCATACCACAGCAGTACAACTGCGCATTCTTGGGCAGGGACTTAACTAGAAGAGGAGGATCGTGTGATACAAGACTCTCGTTATTGTTATGATACATATGATATGCTGGTACCCCCTTCGAATAGGAGATTGCCACGTGGTACTTTTGCACCATATGCAAGTTTATGGGACAATTAATGGACACTGAATCCTCCCCCTCCCCTTTACTTGTTGCTCGTTGATTTTGAGGAATTATTACCCGAACGAAATTATGATCATCTATGATATGCACATTTATCAGTACAATGCATTCTGGGAGTATGTCCAAGAGATTCAAACAACCGTCTTTTCCATCTCTAGATGAAAAATCGAATATGGCTGCCATACGATGCACCCATAATCCATTGCGTAGAAATAGTGTCCATCCTCTATTGAAACTTATGGGCTAATACATTCATAATGAAAAAATGGATTTGAACTGAACTCTGTAGCCTCGATTGCAAGTTTATTACCAAGTCTAGCTTGTTAGGCCTAACTCATTTCCTCCAAGCCATGGCTGTTAGGTTGTTTAGCTCAAATGATATGGAGCTGGGTTTACAACCAAGGGAATAGAAGTTCTAGGCCTTTCATATAAACAAGTAGAATAGATAAAGTAGAATGCAAAATCATTCACGATTTACAATATTCAAGATTTAGCAACCAAATATAATTAATTATTCAAAATCACCAGGTAGTAGGTGGGACACCCCATTTTCATCAATACAGTGGTATTCTGTACCACATAAAAACTCAACCTAGTACTGCTACCGTAAAAAGAGTCGAACACCTGGAAACAGGAGAATGACAGTTGAAAAACGATCCAAATAAACAAATGAGATTATTGGGAAGTGAGACATCAGAATGCTCCAGATTGTGTGGTCTTCCAAGTACCTGGTTGACCACCTGTCAATAACGATAATTCAAAATGGCCTAAGATCAACTGTGCTATATTGATTTATGTAAATATGTCGTTCCTATTCATTCTATTTGCAACTCTCCAATTCATTCTCTTTCGTATTCATATAAATAGTGACCTAGAAGTTCAAGGACATTTTTTTAATAGGAGCTTGTCACTGAAGAGAATCCAAAATGGCCTAAGATCAACTGTGGTATATTGATTTTTGTAAATATGTCAAATTCATTCTATTCGCAACTATACGATTCATTCTCTTTCATATTCATTCGAAATAGTGACCAAGACTAGCTCAAGAAATAAGCTTCGAGGTATCTTTTTAAAGATATACACTTTCTATCAGTGCTTTATAAGCAACTATGCTATTTAATGAATTAATAAATGCTATTTAAACCAATAGGCCTTCCATGCAGTGAGGTTACTATCGCAAGTTCTTTGACCTATACTATACTTGTTGGTAATATTGAGCTTGAAAGTCCGAGAAGTTTCTTTACAGCCCACTGACTACCTTTGCTACAACCCACCTGACTACCCTAGCTGTGCATGCGCAATAGACAGCTGCCGGACATTTTCGTTTATCATATACCATAATATTAGTGTAGTGTAACATAAACAATATAAGTGTATTTGATCAATATTAAGTATTTGAAGAATATTATGTATTTGACGAATAATATAATGTATTTGACGAACAATATTGTGCATTCCACCAATAGTATTTTGTTTTGGACCAACAATAATATGTATTTGATAAATATTATGCATTTGACCAATATCATGTATTTCACCAATTATACTAGTGTATCTGACCAATTTTATGTATTTGACCACCAATATTATGTATTTAACCAGCTATATCATTGCATCTGACCAACAATATCAGTGTATCTAACCAAAATTATGTATCTAACCAAAATTATGTATTTGACCAAAATTATGTATTTGACCAAAATTATGTATTTGACCAATATTAGGCATTTGACCAATGTTATGCATTTTTAACAATGTTATGTATTTGATCAATCATATGTATTTGACCAATATTTTGTATTTGACCCACAATATTGGAAGATTCTTAACAATAGACTTGAATGAAATGGACTGGATTTTCTTAGGTTTTGGTCCATTCGAGGGCCTGGATTTCTTATAAGACGTTTCTTGAGCTCAATACGAAAACTGCTTCACAGAGAATACTAGATAATTGAACCAATAATTGCACTTATTGTCGAGGGGCAAATAACTTCGAGAAAGTGTACGAGATCTTGATGGATTTTAGATATTTCCATAGATTTTTGAGGTTTTTAGAGATTTCTAAGGATTTCTGAGCTTGGTCAGACTTTTTTGGCCAAATTTCAAAATATTTTGAGATTCTTATCTAGTCAGAGTGTAGGAGATGTTTTGAGTGATTTGCCCCTGGCCTACTCTATTGTCTACAAATATCCTTTCACAAGACAACCACAGCCTGGCCATTTCTTATTTGCGGATTTAAGGCTAAGTCTTTTCCAAATAGAAGTAATTTTAAACGCATTTTGGTAAAAGAGAACGAAAATATTTACACTGATCACTGTGCCGTGGTTAAAATCGACTATATACGCCCAGGCAAGCCTCTCTGTGGCTATATCACATAACTGACATAACATCACCCCAGAGCATGATACAGGGTCAACTGGCTTATAAAGGATGATATACACACCTTTTTTCATAAGAACAACCATTCTAAGAAACACCAAGATGAAATATTGATCAGACATTTTTGAAAATCTCTAAAACTCATCAATCTTAAAAACTGTTGGTGGTAAATATAAAACGATTTCACTGTCATAAAGACATTGCTCAACGTACTTAGACACACTTTTGAGAATGGTAGGGGGGATTAATAGGTGGAAAATCACCTCAAGAATAAGAAACAGGTAGACTAAAATTAGAGCGAAGTGTTTTTATAAAAAGTGTAGCTAAATAAAAACACAATGGACGTGATACAGCTTTATCTATTGAAACATACAGCTAAGCTATTCATGGCTCTTAGCCTTAATGAACCATTCTGGGATTTGTAACATTGTTGATGTAGTGAAATAACGAGTAAGTTTCAATAATATATAGCACTCTCTTTGAATCTTACTTTCTTTGTCTCTGCAATCAATTGCAATCAATCGATGCCTTGATCAATCAATCATTAAATCAATTGATCAATCAATCACAATCATATCATCATCATCAATGCACTAAGTTCATCATAATCATCATCACTACGAACTTTCTTAGAATTAATATTATATAAGCTATGATAATAGCAGTAAATAATGAAGACTATATAATCAACACCATGAGATGGGCCATAATTATAATCATTATCATATTTATTATCATTACCATTATCATGATCAAAATCAAAACTATTAAAATCATCATCATCATCATCACTACGATTTTTCATAAAATCATAAAAGCCATGTTCAAGACATGATTAATGAAGATCATATGATCAGAAGCTTTAGAAGAGCCATCATTGTCATCATTATCATCTTCATTATGAAAACCCTCGGAATCAAGACCATCATCATCATTTTCATCTTCATTATCAACACCCTCGGAATCAAGACCATCTTCATCATTATCATTTTCATTATCAAAACCCTCAGAATCATACTCATCATTATCATCATTACCATCATTTATAAAAAAGCAAAACTAGCCATGTACCAAGAACAACTATTCGCTGTAGTGGTTGTTATGAAAAATAAACAGAAACGGCCATAGTTTGCTCTGTATACACACGCACCCAGCAACTAACAATGCTACTAAAGACTAATGTATATCGATTGCATAAAGGGATTATAGTGTTGTTATAGTCACTGTGATCTATGATGACAGTATAGTCTTAATATTATTCCATGAATTCCGGGGTATTGTTGAAAGAATAGTAAATCCTATACCCCCGTTAAGCTCAAAGTATCATGGTTACGTGGAGTAACCTTATTAACCAACAAGCAACGTATCTATCAAAGTTTGGTTTTAGTCTCACAAAAGTAATGGATATGTGACGTCATCGACCTGAATTCCAGTGTTAATTATGAAAGGCAATAGGAAACATCATATCTGGATCCAGCCCACATCTGGTAGAATTTCACACTTTTTTCATAAGAACACAAGGCTTTTATTTCAGCCCGATTGTTTCTTATTTTTGAACTAATATCGCTAACTTACAACCTTAAATGGGTCTTAAATAAATTTAAAGACAAGGGCGTAACGTTGGAGAAATTGTCTTGTGATCAACGGAAATAATTTTGCTAACAGAAAAAATGCTTACTGGGCTATTTTGTCTACCGTATCACTGACTTAATGTGTGGCCTGAACCCAACTCACATTACCATAACTGGCAAATGCAATGGTTCGTAGACCTTTTAATAGAATTAGCTTGAGTCTTAGCACAATCCACATGGAGGTTAGAATTAGGGGTTGTCCAAGTAGGCAGTGTTTTAAAATAGATTATTATAAATCGTTTCAAAATTATTGCAATTTGCAAGAATGATGAACAATTTGTGGACGCTTTCTAATGGCTTAACATCTGGGAAACTGTATGAAAAACAAAGCAACCAGGGGGTTGCTTGATCAAATTTTTAGTGGAGACGTATCACCCAAGAATCCAAATTATTACCCATATTTATACCAAAATCCTGAAAATCTACATCCTACAAACTAAACCAACATTCAAACCATCATTTTATATTTTTGAGACCAATATTTGTAGCAAAATCACGAAAATGGTACCTATATTTGTACCAAAATGGCAAAAAAATCACAGCCATCTGGACGACACGTCCCCGTTCCCAAAATGAACTAAGAAACCCCCTCCCCCCGGGGTAAGCAGATATTGCAATTTTGTGAGTTTGCTTGGCTAGAAAAACAATCATATTCTTCAGTCAAAACAATGGTCGCATTGGCTGATCCCAACAAGAGCAGAGACAAATGAAGTGCCAAATATAAGTTGTGTACGGTGGGATAGCAGGATCAAGTCGCATCTTTACCACTAGCCGCTATACTAACAACTGTATCAATATCGATCACCTACCAATCTATGACTTAGATGTGGCAAACTCCCACAGAAGTAGAAGAAAGATGGTTTTATCCTTCACAAACAACCGCTATACCAACAACTGTATTAATGTCTGCCAATGCTACGTGCCAAGATTCTGCAGGAACTAAACAAATGCAGTTTTATCCTTCAATATAAACCGCTAAACTTAAATATTTTAATAAGCTACTGGACTCTGGTGACAGTAGGGGTATATGGGCCATGGAGGGGGGCAAATTTCAGTAGAGAAGCAGCTTTAGAAAGAGAGGGTATGATTGATTCTTTGATTCTGAAGAGTTGCACATTTTTCAGATTTTCTAGAACGCAGTAAATATTTGAGATCATGATCTCATTTATTTCTAAATGGAATACCAAATAAACTAAATAATCAAAGAAATTTTATCAACTATGTGATAGGAGGGGATCTATCTAAAGCTGCTATATACATGACCCAAAACATATGCCTGTCCTTTTCGCAGTTTGCAGTTAGCAATTTCAATGCTTAAGAGTAGGGGAGTCAACGTAAAATAATAACAGATTTCTTCAGATGAAGAATAGCGTCATTACCTTCTGCGCCACGAGTCAAAAACAAGCAAGTCAAGTCGCTACAGGGGCGGATCCAGGAAAAATTCTGACTACTGCTCAAATTAGTCCAAGTAAAAGATTTAAAGATTTTCTTTTTTGGAGGCCTAAATCAGAAGAAAGAAAAATACAAGGCTGGTAATTCGGACTAGGCTCGAGCAGTAGCAGCTGTTGTCTGAATCCGCCCCTGCGCTATACTGTCAAGTCAAGTGCATCGAAACTGCCAAAACCAGTGTCCTTTACCACCAACCGCTACAGCAATAACAAGTGTATCGGAATCCACCACACCACAGCCGACTGAGATGCCACTGCGAGCTGTGGTTTAAGTTCGAAATTGCATCAGAATGGAAAGCTAATTAATATTATTAACTGCTAAACATGAAGTAATTCGCAAAAAGCTATTGTGTATAAACACTGCTGTTGAGCGTAGTGAAGGAAATCTTACTGCCTGTATCCAACTGCTAGAACAATCGTTTATAGAGGTGGCTAAACTCACCCTTGACACTGCAAGACCTCAAGAAATAAACCCTAAGGCCTGCAGATTCTAAAAACACAGGTGACGCATATCTAGCTGAGCATTCATTGAAAGCAAGGGTAACATTGAACAACAGGAATCTGGTAACTATTGACGTACACCAAGTAAAAATAAAATGTGACATGGGACCAAACCGAAATGATTGAAGCTGAGGCTATGAAGGCTCAAAATACAACCCAACTTATATGGCATTCAGTGCAGATCTCGAGAAAAGAATTATTCTGTGACGATATCAGGGGCTGATAACTAGTGACGTAGAGTGTGTAACAATAGTATGGTGGCTGAACCGAAACAACTGACGCTGAGGGATACAATCTTAAAATACAACCAGTTTTTTAAGCCATTCAAGTACAGATGACCAAAGAAGAGACCTGGGTTCTAGTGACGTATACCAAGTAACAATAACATGGTTACCTAACCGAATTCATAGAAACAAAAGAAGTAGATGGTTCATATAGAACTAACCTTTCATGTAATTCAGCTGAGATCTTGAAGGGCAGAAACGATTCATTGAACAAAAAAGGGACCTGGGTGCTAGTGACGTACAAATAAGAACCACATGAAGACTCAACCGAATTTATAGAAAGGGTAGAAGAATATATTTGATATAGAACTAACCTTTCATGGCTTCTAGGGCAGACCTGGCTCCTTCTCGTGTTGAAAAGTGGACGAAGCAATAATCCTTGATTTTCTTCACTCGCTCGACTTCTGAAAACTGCTTAAAAATCTGCTCGATAGTTTCTTCTGACGTGCTCAGCAGCAGATTTCTCACGTAGAGAACCTTCACCTGAAAATAAATCATGAGATTTGTAAGTTAAACTGTAGCCCTGGGGATGGGGAACGCCTACGCAGCATTGCAGAGGGTGTTCTGTATTGTTGGAATATCATCCGTACCGTGGGGAGTCCGTGAAGGGTTACCAAAAGTACGGTAGAGGATACTTAGTACTGTGGGCAGATGTGATCATTTACAATGAAGTTTTACATATCATCATTCACATCATCATAAACGTTCCTAAAAGGTCCTCCAATGCTTTCCTGAAGTCTTGCTAAAATGAGAGACAAGACAAACGATTCCCTCTCCATTTTCGTTTAAAACTCAATTGGGTTCATAGAGGCTAGGGGCAAGTCATCCCCAAAAAACCCCTTTGAACATTTCTGGAGACCATTTTGTTCTTGAAAATATTTCTAACGTAAAGGCCCCTCCCCAAGACATTTCTTGAAAACTTTTGCTTTGGCCTGTTTCCGAAAGCGGCAGCATTATTTGGTGATTGCTCAATGCAATCAAAACATACCGATCTGAAAGGCATTGAAATTTGAGATAAGGCCAACAATGTTGACCAAAAACACATAGCAACTTTGTATTGCACAGGTATTGGAATACGGCCTCCCCAACATTGCGTAATCACAGTGCCAACAACAAAACCACAGCATTACGAAATCGGTGCTCCAGGCCTCCATTTTCAACAATACTACGCCTTGAAAACCCTAAGCAACAACTTAACTTTTTATGAAGTAGTTACAGAGAAACCACCACTTAACTTCTTACAGTACAAGGGAGTTATAGAGAAACCAGAGTCCAACTCCTTCATATAGAAAATAGGCCTTTTACAAAAATAGATATTGCTTTCTGAACAATGAAGCCGGGGGATTTGCGTGTTGATCAATTAACAATGACAATGAATAACTGGATAAATAACGGTGTAAATAAACAAGTAAACATAGGCGTAAACAAACATTGCAATACAAGAGCGTTCAGTTTGCAGTAGCGAAAGAAAGGAGGATTTCATATATGGAAACCTTATGAGAAATTGGCGGCCATGTTGTCTCAAGGATTGGCATGGAATGAAAACCAGCCCAGCTAGTTGCTAGGCAAAATTAAAAATGGCTGTCATTCTTGTGTGATCGTTAAAACCAAATGCAAATAACTCAGCTTTTAAATTCAATTCTAGGATTTTATAGGGATCCCCCTGAAATCCGGTATTTACGTTTTTTTTAGAAACTTTAGCAAGAGTCCCACCGACAACAAGATCAAAAAGGGTCCAAAATCAACAAATCAAAGCCAAACTTGATGAATTATATCTAAGGTAACAGCCACAGGCGTTTAGGCCAGTTGGTATTGGACAGTGACGTAGATGGGAATTTCTTAGAACAAGCAAATAATTAAGATCTTCAGAGGGATTTCTTCTTCAGAAAAGGTATATAAGCCTATTAAGTCAATGTTAGCCAAGTTCGGTTCCTGTATTACTTCGTCAATTCCTGGACCTAATTAAATGAATTGTTATTTCTTATTTTCCCTCTTCTTCTAACAAGGTTAGAAATTATTTGACAAAATGATTATTTAGCTGTGCAGGGGTTTTTCTGCCCCTTATAACCCCACTCTATCTACGCCACTGGCATTGGACTACCCATCAAAATTTCGTTCATGCAGTTGGGAGTCCGATTTACCCCCATCCCCGAATATGCCCCCAGTTCAAAAAGTGTTGTATTTGTGTAATTTAAGATATCTTCTTTAAGACATACGCTATATGAAACCTACTGTCTTGAATGGCTAGAAATTTGAGAAACTCCAGAACTGGAAAAAGATTCCCTAGAGAACTCCTATATTCGACATGAAAATACTGTTATCTCTATTCTATTTAGCTCTTAAGAAGAAACTAGTTTTTCAATGGGCAACAAGTCTATAAAGCAGACAGCCCTAGACTGAAGGTATTTCTTGAAGCAAAAAGGACGTAAGTGAAGTTTTTGGGTTGCTTTCTCTTGCTGGGAACATGCGAATAAACGGACTTTTTGAGTTGGGGTAGATAGCTAATCTGTTTTTAGTAGCAAAGTATTGAGCAACAGCGAAGATCTATACTAAAACTCCCGTTTTTTCTGAAAAAATGCATGGATTCCACACGTTCTAAATAAGAAACACAGTTCCACTCGTTACGGAGGGGATGGAGTAGGTTCACTTGAAGCACAAATAGTTAGTCAGAAATACTTCCATTCCTATTTTATTCTTGATATTGCTTATCGTTTTTTTCTGAGAGAACACAAAAAAACGGGAGTTATTCATATTGTTATGTAATGTGATATTTCAAATCAACAGATAATATGTTCTACCAACTAGCAATGACACAATCTTGATTTTAAATCTCAGAAGAGTAGTATATCACTAGTTATTGATAGTACATCTGGAATGAGTCATGGATAACTACAGTGCCGTGGGCTGGAAGTGAGATTTTTTCCTTCCCCCTTTAATGTTACGTAATCGATGCAAATCAGTTGAAATTAGCCCGTAACTCTAGATTTCAATTAAGGCTATACGTTCAGTAACCAAAACTCTTATTTGGCTGTAAAAGAATATAGGTGGGTATATGTAAAAGAATATAGGTGGGTATATGCTTATCTCAACAAGTCAGAATCTTCCAGGAGGGGTATTGAAAGATTGAGCTAATCAAGCTAAAGAAAAACTTTGCTTTTCTCATTTCATTCTCCTAAGAATTCAGATAAGGGACCGATCACAATCATGCTTGCGAATCGAAACGATTATGAAACGAAATTCACAATGAGTAAGGAACGATTGGTAACGATTGGTAAAAATACTTAAGGAACAGTTTATTAATGAGTCAGGGGTGGGTACCGAAATTTCATGCTATGTATATATATTGTTACCAGAGTTTCATAGCTTTCACGTCAATTATGGATCCGAACAACTTATTAGCAAGTTTCTTTGCTAAGAAAGTTATAATTGTGTCTTAATGTTGTGTTCATGTGCAAATACCGACCGGTGAAAATTTTACTAAAAAGGACATTGAGCTGTGTTGGGCCTTGTAATAAAACATAGTTTTGAACATTTTCCCCCTCATAGTTTCTTAAAAGAAATGAGTGCATTAGCGACTGCTCATTATTTGTGGTGGAGGTTGTGACCAAAGAGAAATTGTTCGGCTAATCTATCTTCTAACTTCTTTAAAAGTTGAGTAAAATGATTTTCTTCCTTCAAAGGAATGATTAATATATTTCTCATGAATTAATTTCACCAAAATTATACCCTAAATCATTAAAAATCAGAAACAAACCTCATTGCTGGCTAAGACTTTTACTACTTTTGTTTTGGTTTGGGTAATCACCTACTTATTTGTGGAGGGGTTGGGTAAATGCAAAATATCATCAACATCTTATTGTTCTTCTGTGCCAGCCTGGGGTAATGAGCGTTCCCCTTAGCTGCAGAAAATTGTGCTTTCAGCAGTTATCTGAAATCATATCTCAGATAACTGTATAATGGTTAATGCAAACCTGAAACCTTTTCATAAGGATTAACTTGCAAGTGTTTCTACCCTCAATACTTACATGAATTACAGTGATGGTCTTCTAACATCTATATGACCCTTTAAACGACCCCATATTTACTTTACCTATCCTATTTCCAAGTAACAAACGCGGAAAGAGATTTCGATACTGAGCCAGAGTGTCATGGGTTTATGGAAAGGTATTAACCGGACTGAACTTTTCCCAATTATTTTCTTTGGATTCTCACACGAAATAAGAATATCTTGGAACGCGTGTCTTATTCTCAGGGAGTCAAACTTTTTTACAATGAGCAACCGGACTTAAGGTCCATACCCTCGCTGTTGCTTAAGACATTTACTAAAAATAACAGACTAACAGTGGCGGATCTAGGAAAAACTTTTGACTACAGCCCAAATTGAACAAAGAATTCTCGATTTTTATCCGAGATCCTTTTAATTAGAAGAAATATAAATACAAGGTCTCAAAATCTGACTGCGGCTCGAGCAGTGGTAGCTGTAGTCTGGATCCGCCCCTGACTAGCACCAACTACTTACCTTAAATTTCTCTATTTGCATGTTCCTAGTACAATTCTTTTCAGTTTAGCTTATTTCATTTGTATGACGACACACTTATCATTAGATATAAGTCATCAATTTACATTGAAAAAAATTCCGGGCAAGAGGCAACTAGTAAAACAACCAAAGAGAGAAATAGCCTTCATTTAATGATTCGCACATGAAATACCCTGAATACAGGTTTTGCTGCTTTTTGAAAAAAGAGAAGCTGACTCCTTAGACTTTCCAGCAATCTAAGAGAGCTAGAGCCTCCATTAAATGCGTTTTTCTAGAAACAGTAAACACAATATTGGGATGTTGCTTATTAATTTGTTCGTTATTGGAAAAAGGTATTATCCCAATGAGTACAGTACAGTAGCTTAAAACCCACATACAAGAATACAATGCGGATTAAGAAACATCCTGGACTGATTTTAGAAAATAAAGTACAATTCAAATCAGTCTGAAAAACAAAATTTGTCAATACAGTATATTGCCTGGATGGGTCTTTTTTTCTATATCAATTAAATCAAAATAGTGGAGATACAGCTACAACCCTACAAATCGATTCAATCTCTTTGTAGCATAGTGTGTTCCTCTTTAAGAAATTGGTTTTAAGAACACTTACAAGGTGACTTTGCAGATTATAACTCTTTAAATAAGAGCCACATCTGCCTGAACTGCGAAAGTAAGTATACGCAGGTTTTTATTGTAATGGACTTAAATTGGCCCTTGAAAGCACACAGTAAATGTTAGGGAATGGCCTTGCAAAGTTAGCAGCCGGAGTATAGTAACGGTTAGCATCTGTTTGCAGGCTTCCCTATGTTCTCCCTAAGCAGGGTCCCTCATTCATTTGAATAAGTTGCCCTTGACAGCGTAAGCCACTGCATGTAGCGAGATGATTTCATGACATCATTGGATAAGAAGCATGCATGGGGTGCTCAACCTCTCTCATTCATTGCAGACGGATTTTAATGAATTTGATATTTCTTACAACCGCACAGATTACGGCATTATCTTATTGTTTGAAGGTAAAGCTATCTGATTGTTTCCCTGTGGTGTGTCATGTATTTTCACGTTGGCAAATAATAATGGAAAGAAACTTAACACCGAAGGATATGGCCTAAAAACTCGTAGAGGAAAATTAAAAGGAGAAACTATGTTAGATATTTGTTTCTAAGAATGACGTGGTGAAAATATGGAATAGCTCTATAACCTTTACAAGTCTTTTATATAATTTCAATATTTGACTGCTTTATAGTCTAACAGTTATCTTATATATCATGGCAGTATGAAGTTTTCTATGATTATAAGAAACTTTTCTAAACCTCTGTCCATATCTAGAAATCTAAGAAAGACTAGGACAGAAAACAAAACCACATAGATTCTGCTTTTATGACAAGGGTCAAGGCTAATCATTGCTTTAGTAGTTAGTTTAGGACATTTTTGACGATCACCTATTTAAGATATACGATTGGGCAATTTCAAGGTAATTCTAGGCCCGAGGGGCAGAAAATTTCCTGATAACTCTTATTTGACTACTGTACTTGAAACACGTATACCATCTTATTTGTTTCCCTGTGGCTTGTATTCTCACACGAGCAAACAAGCAACCAAACATGAAAGCAGGTCTAAAAACTCGAACAAAACACTAAGGCCAAAATAATCTAGAAGCTAAGCAATCGATCGCCACTAACAATAACCAGAAATATTTCACACCAGAGACCTCGTATCGTTAATTACCAATATGTCTGTCAATGCTAGCGTCATGTTAGGGCAAGGACTGATCAGTCAGACTGTCAGGGTGAAGAGAATACACAGAAGCTTATCGAATACCTGGTCCATTATTTCCTCGTCAACGTCTTGCTCCGGCTCAGCCCAATCCACGGCGATGGGGTGCCCCCACAGTTGGATCCTGCCAGTCATCAGCTTCCTCCTTGCCATGGCAGCAGCTCTGTGTGTCTCGAACTCGACAAAGGCAAATCCCCGGTTCTTCGTCTTGTCAATAGCAGAAGGGTACACGATAACGTCTCTTACATGATCAGTAACTTTCGATATTTCTCCCAGAATTTCCTCGCGTTTTACTTTCTTGGGGATGCCACCGACAAACAGCCGGCAATTATCTACAGACTGGCATACCCCGATTAGTCTGCCCTTTCTTATTTCATGATTGTTCAGCGTTCTTACTGCCTTCTGTGCGTCCCTTTTCGTGAAATAAACTACAAACGCATAGCCACGATTCTGACCATTAAAATCCATCATAAGTCGCATTTCGAAAATTTTACCCACAGTTTCAAAGACAGGGACTAGCTCGTCTTCGAAGCAGTCCCTGGGTAGCTTCCCAACGAATATCTCACTCCCTCTGGTAGGCGTTGGACCTACATAATTTGACGGTGGGCCGTATCTGCGTTGTCCATTGTTTTGACTGATTGGGTAACCACTGCTGTCCATGAGGGCCAACAGGGCCTTTTCGTTAGGTAGTCCAGCAACAGCATCCTTGCCTGTCTTCTCCACGTCTTCTTCTTGCAGAGCGGCCATGTCTTGGTCTGACTCGGCGTCCGTTAGAACTTTGACGACCATATTCTCATTCAGCTGTGCTCGCATATAAACAGTCAACACGAGGGCCTTCTCAGTACTGAACTTGACAAATGGCTTGCTGTCTAAAGTCAACTAGCATGGTCATGTGACATGATTCCTGGACGGGGGTCGCTCAACTGATCTCGTGACTTCGCTGGATGTGCACAGTGCGACTGGCCTTCGCACGCCAGTGTGAAATTTCATCGGAAATCGACTGCAAATATCCAGAGTGCGTCTGAATGGTCAGTTTGACGTGCCTCGGGTCTATCAAACAGGTTTGATCCGTTTGGAAATATTAGCTGCTTGATCTGCTAATTTTCATCGTTTTCAGCTCACAAAGGGTAGGGGAGCCGCGAGCCCACTAGGGGGAGCGGTGGAATGGCCAAAGAAAGCCCTTTTCACTGACCGTTTAGGAAAGTAGATGTGGCATAATAGTTCGTAAAAAGCACAAACATGCTTCTCTCAAAACTGGGTAGGCCATGTAACTTTCATCCCCTTATTCTACCCTGTTTATCTATGATCTTAATGAACCAGTAAATGTTTGCAAACGATTTTTGCCTTATTTTTAGTTCTAAACGATAAAAGCAATGTTTTCTATATTGTTCTTCATTAGAAATCGAGCATCAGTGTTCTAACAAAAAATACGGTTATTTCTTAGGAAGAATATATATAATATAATAGGCCTAAATTCTCCAGTAAGAACTGTATGAAAACAAGAACCAGAAAGCAGAAGATACAAGAAACTTGCAATAATTAGCTACATAATAATTTTGGCAACTATAAAAAAAGCCTTGTTTATTTGCAGCAGTGCTTGTTAATGTCAACAACAACAGGTTGACAAAACGTGGTAATGAACCAAAATTGAAATGATAACAATAACAACAGCAACAACAACAACATCAACAATAACAAGAAAATAATGACAGTTATAGGTAGGCCAAGATGTTGCTAGTGATTATGTTTGTACCCATGTTTTAGTTATCTTGCAGCCACATTTTGGTGATATAAAAACTTAGTGTTTATATAGGTTGAACATTCTCAAAAATGTGAATCGAAATTAAAGATTCACTCCCTAGGGGTGGGGTAGGTTAGCAGCGTGATTTATTGTCATTACTGTCTTAATTTACGAAAAATATCGTTCTCAATCGTGAGAAATTCAGTCATCTGTCCTCTGTCATCAGTCATCTGTTGTTGGCTACACTGTTTTTTTTAGAACCAGTAAATTGATTTGAAGCTGGCTGTTCTTAAAATATTCCTCTATTCTTAGCCTTAAATGTTCTTAAATTGTTCTCACTTTTACAATGGTTGGGAAGCCTTTTTTGCTCTCAGTAGTGTTAATTGTTGAAAAGTTTGACTTTCTTGAACATCTGACATTATCTGTGTGCCGCCCATTTGCTTGTTTTGTAATCATTTCTCAGTCTTATGGTTATTTCATAATATTTTCATATTGAGCCAAAAATGGTCAGCTTCGGTTTGTTCTTAGCTTGATCTTAAATTCTAGCCAAATTTGAGGCTGGTGTTCTTATAAAATTGTTTAGATAAAAAAGAGTGTATACTATGGCAAATAGGGACTGGGCACCAGAACATGACATTGAAGGGTGACCCATGATAAATGAAGAGCTTGAAGATGAAACTTCTCTTGTCCTATGTATTCCCAACAACAACCAATTATAACCCCTTTTGTGACAAATAAATACCCCAACAAGTCTCCAACACTAGGAAAAGGATCCACACCTAATCTCTAAGTACCTCAAGTAGGTACTTCACAAATATGGTTATGAGACCATATCGGTCACCACTTACGATGTTGATAAGCAAATTAGGTTCAATAATGACTTTTAAGAAGTGGCTGCTAGGGTCATACTAGGTCACAAAGGATGTACTTTGTGTAAGTATCTTAGTCTGGCATATTGAAAGCCTGCCAAAAACTGGTCGAGGAGAATAAGGAACCAAAAAGGGGAATAATCATTACATAGTCGAGGTGTTAAGTCATAGTATCTCCTGTACTAATTTCTTTGAAAGAAACTATGTTAATGTATCCCTGTAATAGAGTTTCCTCCTTTCCGATTTCGTGTCAGCACCATAGCTGGGGGAAAATTGGAGAGGGGGGTCCCATTGTTCGAGAACAATAGGAAGACTAGAGACCATTCTGTGAACCATTGAGTTTTAAGATCATTGGGGGGAGGGCAAATGCTCCCTAAAACCCCCTTACGCTACAGGCCTGTCTCGTGTTCATATCGGACGAGTCAGTCTTGCCGTGCGAATCGTTCAAGAAAAATTACAACAGGAAACAAGATGCGTTGAATTGTTATATCGATACACTCTTGTTTTATAAAAACCAGTAATATTAGTTTTAAGCTGGCTGTTCTTAAATATTTCTCTATTTTCAGGCTTAAATTTGCTTAATTATATCTTACTTTTATACTGATTTGGAAGCCTGCTTTTTGAGGCCCCCCAGGGGTTATGGGGAACAAGAGAACTTGCCATTTTTATTAATGGGAACACGGGAACATCTGGTAACTTCCAAGGAACTACTTTTAAAAAAGGACTACTTTTAAGGAACTGGGGAACATTTCAACATTTCTTTTTAGGGAATATTCAACAAATGTTATTGGGAACAGGGGAGATTTTTTGATTTTTTTTAGGGAACATGGGAACCCAAACCCCCCCTGGGGGGGCCTCGCTTTTGCTATCCGTTGTTAATCTTTGCATATTTTGTTCTTGTATTGCCCTTACAAAAAATAAGGGACTAAAATAGGGCAGGTACCTAACAAGTGCAGAAATGTAATCTTTAATCATGATCCTCAGCAATAACCATTGGTTCACGTACCAGTACAAATAAACAGGCTTAATGCTTGACTGGTAAAAAACATTTTAAATGAAATATTGACTTAAGAACCTGTTGTGAACTTCTCAATGCCTTTTCTTGTAGTTAATGTGTATTCATCTTATATATGAAAACATATTTGGCATTTTAAAGAGCAAGGAGTTTCATAAGAAAGTTTTGTTAACTGCTTATGAATATTTGTCTGTTTCATAAATCTAATATGTGCCTATTCTCAAAAACGATTCTTGAAAAAACTTTCAAAAAGTTGTGCAGTTGCACATAATGAAATCGAGGTAGCATCAAATGAAATCGAGGTTGAGGTAACAAGGCTGTTATTTTTGCAAGTAGAAAGAAAGGCCACACCTCTCCTCTACTTAACAGACCGTTCATCAAAACTCCCTAATGCTTATGGTCTTTCAACTGACACCACAAACCCAAAGCGTATCCGTTATGTAAGGGCTCCAAATACAATGTTACTTTCTAAAAGGCATTTTAAACAATCTCTGCCTAGCCGACATCCCTCTATAACGGACAGTTAAATCCACCCAAATAGCGTCCGTTATGTGGAAGAGCCACATTCAAATAATCTCTTCACAGCGGACATCCCTGTGTAACAGACAGTTACATCGACCCACTCAGTGTCCGTTATGTGGAAGATTCAAAAAAGCGATCTAAAAGCCTTATAGGAAATGTATCTTAACAGTGGTCAATGGACATACACTCTTTTTCTTATTAGAACAATTTTATGAGAACACGAGCCTCAAATTTGGGCAAAACTTAAGAACAAACCTAAGCTGAAAATTTTCGACCCAATATGAAAATTTTAAGAAATGAACATAACACTGATTAGTAATTACGAAACAAGCAGATGCACAGCACACAGATAGTGTCAGATGGTCAAGGGAGTCAAACTTTGCAACAATTAACACAACGGATAGCAAAAAAGGCTTCCCAATAAATGTAAAAGTGAGAAAAATTTAAGAATGTTTCAGCCTGAAAATAGAGGAATATTTAAGAACAGCCAGCTTCAAATCAATTTTACTGGTTCTGATAAAAAAGAGTGTATCTCTACAACGCACGGTAAAATTCACCTAAATAGAGTCTGCTATATCGAGGATCCATACAAAGAATAATACGATGTAGAAGCCTTATTAGAAATGTATCTTAACAGCAGACAATAGACATCTCTCTACAACGGACAGGTACATTAACCAACTATAGTGCTCGTAATGTGAAGGATCCATACAAAGAATAATATCATTCAATAGCCTTATTGGTAATGTAACTTCACAACGGATAATGGACATCTCTCTACATCAAACCAAATAATTCCCCATACTATCTAAATCAGCTGAAAATCAGATAAAAAGATGGAGGAAATCTTTGGATTTTTCGACTGCTATATTAGTTTATCTTGTACTGCACAATGTATCAAATCTGACAGAATAGCCACTGCGAAATCATTACAGTATTAAATGATTAAATATCTATTTCCTATCCCTAGGCCTCTGCTAGCAGGCGGTATCTCGAACACGTGGTAAGAATAATGATGTCTCATTAGAACTTGAATAGCAAGGCATCGTTACAAATCTTTGTTGTATCCACATTTAGCGCACACTTTTTTATGAGAACACTTAATTCTGATACATCCTTACCCTTTTTCTAGCTCTCTTGTGAAATTAAGTAATACACTCATCTTTTATAGGAAACCGATAAAGGCTAGATTTTCAAAACTTAAGAAATTTTGGTAGGATATCTTTTCAAATCAAAAGAGCTTAGAGGCTGTTTATGTCACGTTTTCTAGAAAGGATATTTGCGCATGCTCAGTCCACTACAACGTGTACTGGCCCAAAACTAAGGTCTTTTAAAAAAGCGTGCGTTTATTTCTCCCTGATCAGTAAAACATACATAATTCCCCCTGGTGCAATGGTTGGCATTTTGTCAACAAAACTTCCTTAGGTATCTTCAAGAGAATACACTAATTCTTTATAAGAAACTTGATATTAACCTTGGTGCCAGGTTTTAGAAACCAACAAACCTTTAGTAAGAAGATGTTGTTTTACATAATCAAGAACGGTTGATAGCTTTGTACGTTGCCAAAGTGCCTAATATTTGTTAGTATGTAATTCAACATAGGGTACTTGGCTAGGGTACTTATTCTTTATATTTTTATTTTTTGATTATGTAAGCCGAGGGGCAAATCACTCCTTGAAAGTCTCGTACAGTCTTCCTGAAAGTCCTATTGTTTTAATGAAAATCCCCGGAAAATCCCTGGAAATCCTTTTGTTCATGAAAAAATCTGGTACGCTTTGAAAAGAAGTGAAATGTCCCTCGATGTAAGCCTATCATTAAAAGCTTGTATGATTCTTATGAATTTTGTGAATAAATATTTTTTGAAAAGTTTGCAGAAAGATGAGATTCCACGAGGTGAAACCATAAAAAACGAAATTCTGAAATAACGTATTTTGGGTTAATTTGCTGAGAAACTTTTCGTACAATAATCAGTGTGAAATCTCTTGTACCAAAGTTTAGCATAGTTTCTTCGAAAAAAAGAGGGTGACGGTGTAAAATTCCCGAACCGCCATGTTGTAACAAGAATGTTGCGAGCGGTTGCGAGGGCTACATGACAACAAAGGAGAAAAGCCACGTGACGATAGTTGTGTGGGCATGACATCGCATGTGATACTTATCAGGTGGACATGTGAACACCCAGAAGACACCTGTATCAGCTGCTGAGTCGACTTCCATTCACTCACCAATTTCTATTTTCATTTTCATGTTTCGTACACGCAGTGGCGGATCTAGGGGGTAAAGTTGGGGCTAGTTGCCCCCTGTCTGCTGAACAGTTTTTTGCACCTTATTTCCGGATGTTTTGCACCCCTTTAAACTCAGATTCCTGATATTTCTGTTCAAAAGAAGCTTTAATTAGCATCCCTATACAGCAGCTGCCCCCTTCAGATTTCTTCTGGATCCGCCCCTGTATATACGAAAGTTTTTCGACCTTCGACATGTAGGTTCCTTATAAAAGGTTCTTTATAAAAAAAGCGTGTAATCTGCGTCCCCATACAGCAGCTGCCTCCCTTCAGATTTTATCTGGATCCGCCCCTGTTAACACATTTTTTTTAAGATCAACCTTGATATGAGAAACACCAGGCTGGAATTTGGGTTATACCTTTTCCTTTCTCTAAACCTAATTTTTTTCAAAAAGCTTTTAGACTCTGGTCCCACCCCTCAAAGTCGCTTAAATAATTTATATTTTCAGCCCTCAAAGTTGCTTAGTTGCTTCAGCTTTTGAAACAAACTAATAATGGACATTGCGAGATAGTCCTGTATCACAAACTGCAATAAATCAGGGTCCAAATGCAAGAAAAACCCCTTTTGTCAAAACCCTGAAAATGCAATGTGTATCTCTTTTGAATAGAGACCAATTCAAAATTGAACCATTCTTCAAACGATTCGACGAAATCTTCAACAGTGAAACCAGTAATGGTGCTTATAAAAAAAAGTATGCTAACAACCATTTGGAGACTTACTAATAAGTCCTCTAGGTAAATCCCCAAATTCTTGTAAGCAAAGTTTACTGAAGAGATTGCATCGTAATGTTTGAAGAAAAGTTAATTTTTGAGTTAGTATCTTACTCTTTTATAAACTTAAAATATGGGGCTACCGTGTTATCATTCGCTTTCGACTATGAAATCTTGCGAAATCAAAAAAAGCTCTGGGATCTTTAGTATAGTTATAGTTGTTTGACCCATTTGTTTAAGGCAAAAATGGGTATTCTTAAGGTATTTCGTACATGTGAACCAAAATAATAAGGCAGTTTGTGACCCAGCTATGGCTATGCTTTTTATGCTGTCCAAAATTTAAGTAATTGTTAAGCAACTTTGGGGGTTGTAATTGAGTGTAAATATTTCAAGCAACTTTGAGGGCTGGAATTAGAGACAAGTTACTTATAAGTGTGAGGAAATATACATCTTATCAATACGAAAATAGGTGCAAGTGTTTTCTGGGTATCAACATATCCACATGAGGCATAACACGTGATCTCATGCCCACACGCCAACCCGTACCCCACAGTGAATATTTTTGTAAAAAAACCCTGGAAATACTCAGCACATATTTTCACTCTCACTAAACAACACTGAGATCTATCTATCAAAGTCCATAAACTTCAACTTCGTACTCCCTTCCAAGAATTATTTCGGAGGAATTTTCCGGTACAGGATAGGGAAAACAAAATTCATTTTTTTAATAAGTAACTGGGCAGTAGTCAAGGGTAGGCACTACATCATATTGAACTTGAGGACATGACCTCATAGTCTGGAGCAATACTTGTTCTATAATTCTTATTTGAAGACCTTTCTGAGCCCAAAAACTTACTAAAGGACCATAAAACTGTGTTCTAAACAGTTTAAATAAGCACAATGATCGTCCGTTCTCAAATTTTGGGCTCAGAACCAAAGTATTGCACAGAACCATGATGTCATGTCCTCGAGCTCAATAAACGCATTTTTTCATAAGCAACTGCTTTATGTATAAGCAAGTCAGTACTCGATAAGACAAAAACTTAAGCAATCCGAGTACTAGACAAAGGAATGCTAAGCAAGTTAAATTTTTTTGTTCTGATCCATTTGGTAATTAAAATCGTGAAGCAGCTATATGGAAGTAGGCTATATTGGATATTATTACTCCAGCACACTATTGTATGCAAGATACCACCGACATTTGTTGTACATTAACTTGTGAAATGAACTCTAAGAAACCAATTTTTAAGTAAAAAAGGCTAAGCAATCGCTAAGCAATTTCGAGTATTCAAATGTGTCAGCTGGCTAAGCAATTTTTGGTACTGGGCTCGAGCCAAAATTGCTTATAAAAATGCGTGTATGATGTAATGCCTGCCGTAGTGTAGTCAAGCCATGAATTTGCTTAGAACCTTTCAACACTCAAAGTTGAATAAAAATAGTTTACTTCAACCCTAACACTAGTCCTAGCCCTAACTCTAACCCCTTGGGCTACAGAGAGCTTCCACTAGTAATAAAGGGAGTATCCCAATTCCCACGATCTCTTTGAGTATCAATTTCAGCAACCAACTGGAAGCAATGGAAAACTAATTACACCATTTAAACGCTGCTTTGATTGCATAAAGACAGCATTGAAAATCGCCTAAAATTCCAGTGGTGACCAAAAGCAACATCCTACGAAAAATTACTTTCAGTTCAATTTAAAACTGCGTAGTCTTAACGATAAATATTTGCATAAAGGTTTCATGAATGGCTAAATAAAAATAACAGATATTGCGTGTTCCAAACAAGTCTAGCCATGGGCGGTAGGAGACTTCGATTTGGCCTCCCTGGTGACATTGGATGGGCCTCTGCTGGGCAATGATATATCATGGAATCCTTCAATTCTCTATTTGCAGCGCAGGCAGTGATAATGTACTGGCAGTTGTAGTAAAGTAACCGTGCGCATGGACCCACACCTTCCCAATTAGGCGTGGCCTAGCAACCGCATACGTTCGTTCATGCGTCAGGTAAATAAGCAGGCAGGCAAAATGAGACTAACTGGATACTTTTGCTAAAGTAACCTAACACACAGTTAGATATCGTGGCTATATAATCACACAACATCATCTGAAGTGTTTGGCATAATAATAGTTAAACTACCGAGTTGCTTCATTAATTTCACTGAGCACTGAAGTTACCTTGTTTAGGTCATTTCTGTCCTAGTTGCTTAAAGAGCAATTGCTGCATATTGAAAAAACGTATATGTTTCGAGGAGCCCATCAGCAGTACAAAGGTAAAGGTGTAATATTAAGTGTTATATCTTGTTCCAGGAAATACACAACCGACATAACATGATACCCCTTGTAATTTTTACATAGCCACACAAGACGCTCAAATACTACTGACCAGGTACCCATTTCTACTCCTGTTGTTGTGTTCACATCTTGTCCAGGGGTGTTATCCTGATTTCGCATGGGCTTGGTTTTAAATGTAGCAACTTTCGGTTGCGAGTCTTAGCTACCACTAGACAGTATGGGACTGCAAGGCTAACTGTACAAAAGGGTACCTAAACTACGAAAGGGTTGCTAATCCACCAAAGAGTGGCTACATCATCAAAAGACAGAGGGTACTTACATCCATTGCACCTTTTCATTCTACATTTGCTTGATTGAATATTGCCAACAAGAACTTTGATCTGTTTTGCCCACATCATCCATCTGAAATAAATTGAGATTATGTTCACTGTTTACGTTCAAACTACACATGAAATGCAAAAGAAATGGGATAGCAAATAACTCCAATCTGGCGGTTAAATAAATATGCCCCTACTTTACCTAACTTAGGCCTATCCAGGAGATCCTTAAGAGACCCATACTATTCTATCCTGTAGTCCATGATCACTTATGGTGTTATTGAATCAAAGGAGATATCAAGGAGAAAATCAAAGAATTTGAAAAGATTCTGAATTCTGAATGCAGAATGGAGTTAATTTAGGCCCGGTTCACACTGCTCCATAAACATGAATATTGATACTTTTGAAAACGAGGACTTTTGGAAACGCAAAAACGCATTGTGAACAGCGAAATCGCAAAAATTGATACTTTAGAACATAATCATACTTTTGATCGTTATAATCCGACCCGTAGCGGAGCAATGTGAACGCTTCATCGTTTTCGTAGCGTCTTCATATTTAGCCAGAGCAACGCGAACAGGCAAAATGAATCAAAATTAAAACGGATACGGAGCAGTGTGAAAATAGCCTTAGTAAATGAGGGCCACACCGCCACACAAGCCCTACCCTCTTGCTTTTAGCATACCCCATTGTATATATGATCATGATGTTGTTTTGCAGTATTGAAAGCTCAGCTAAGCCGCATTAACAAACATTGCGCTGTTTGCTGTGTGAGATTATCAGACCAACATGAGAAACAGATTTAAATTAAAAATATTTGTAAAGAAATTCTCAAAAATCAATTGAAAGCATGACATTATTATGGAGTATTCTAAACCAAAATTCTAAGAACGAACCATAAAACTAGATGCAATCATTGCCTTTCGATGGTCCTATCTTGAAGTTTGGGTTAAGAATAGCATTTACGTTAGGTGAAGTTGACAAGTACTGCGGAGTCTGTAGGTCAAGACACTAATGTTATATTGTAAGCATTGTTCTGTAGTAAAACTCCCTCTCATGTTCTCGCCCAAACTAGGAACATATAGTATTAGCCTACCACTTAGAAACCGACTTATAAGAAACTTCAGCCAGATAGTAGTGCATCCATATCCCTATAGATAAGACTTTTATTGGTAGATTTTTAATGGATCAGTTTCGCAATGCTTCAGAAAATATATTTGATGGAAAAGATTTGGTATTTCAAGCAACATTTTGATGCCTCATCTTTTCTATTCTTTACACCCTGATCACAGCACCATAATGTGAATTAAGGGGAAAGGGAAGTAGCCTGCGTCACAGACACGGTCCTTTGAAAAACTGTCTGAAATTGTGATATTCTGTACACATGCTAGAAGGGAAGGGGCAGAATGTAGGAAGCTTGATATTATACTTGTGTTCAAAGACTTTTGGCGGGGATTGTAGGTTTGCTTATACTCATTAAAACTTAGGGTTGATAGCATTTGATAACATTGATTGTTGCCTCGCCGTTCTATACTTCACAACCTAGTCACGGCACTAAAATGCGAAGTATACGTAGAAGTCTAAAATTAATGCCATCTGCCATCCAGAATATATGCTTATTTCCGAAATGAAATTTATTGAAAAAAAATACATCCAAGCAATGTTCAGCATTATCTGTGGGATTTCTCAACTGCATATATACTTATTTCATTTTCATCCAGTTGTTAACCACTTTAGGATGTATTGTGGAAGGATATCTTGTAGCAACTTGGGGTGAGTGTGGATGAATACCACTCAGTAATGTTGAGGATGCAGAGTAACGTGGAAGAATATCGTAAGAAATATGAATATGTACTGAGCGTGCTCCACATTACTGCAAGATATTCCACCGCACGTTACTGATGACATTCCTGCACATTCATGAACAACTTCCACTCTACTGGGAACTGTAAGGGTCCCTTAACAATACAGATAACACCCCTCTCCATTACTGATGACATCCCTCCACATCACTGCAAGATATCCCTCCACGTTACTGACGACATTCCTCCACATTCATGAAGAGCTTCCACGCTACTGGAAGGGTCCGTCGACATTACTGATGATATCGCTCTACATCACTGCAAGATATACCTCCATCTTACTGATGGTATCCCTCCACCTTGCTTCAAGACAAATATCCCTCGACCTAACTACACAGTCTCCAAATTACTACAAGATATCCTTCAATTTTACAGATGAAATCCCTCCACATAACTGCATACCATCCACATAACTTCAAGTTATTCCTTCATTTTACTCCACATCCTCCACGTTACTGCAAGATATCCTTCCACCTTACTGATAGCATCCCTTCACATAATCAAGAACTCTACATATTATTGCAAAGGTCCCTCCATATTACTGCAAACCCTTCACATTTCTGGGGTGTTAACGTTTTCATCATTCCAGCCCTAGTTGTTTACTGAAATTTAAATAAGTGCAAGAAAAACAACACAAAATATCAATATACTGTTAAGACGTGTGACAGACGTTCTATGTGGAGACAGTTTCTCGCATTCTCTTGTTCCAGCGAGTTCAAGCTCCAGTCTAAAAACAAACTTTTAAAGATCACATCTTTTGTCCCTCTCACAAGATTTCCAACATCAAGACATCTACTGTATGCATGAGTTCACACATCTATTCATATTCTATGAAGATTTATCATTGCACCTCGTTTCCATTGTTCTCAGCTACTAAACCTTTTAAACTTGGAGTCTCGTTTTCAAAATTTATCAGACTTTATCCGTATGTGGGAAGCTGTAAGTGCTCTATTAGAATCTGGGGCTACATTTCGTTACAAAAATTCTGATAATTCTGAAAAATGCTTCAAGTTAAATAGTTGCATTTAAAATCATTTTTTGGGGACACCCACTACACTCTTTTTTATAAGAAAAATTTATAAGAACACAAGCCTTAAAATTCTGCGAAGAAGTTGAAGCTGGCTATTTTTGCTTATTTTTGCTCAATTCAAGAGTTATTAGAAATAGCAATAATAGTAAGTAAGACAGTAAAATAAATACAAAACAGGCAATTTGGCAGCCTACTTGAATGTCCAATTTGCGAAAATCAAAATAACTGATCGTAAAAACAGGATTCAAAAGCATTATTAATGCAAGAAAAATTTAAGAAAAATTCAGGTTGAAAATGGAGGAATATTCAAGAACAGCCAGTTTCATACCAATTTTACTAGGGGTGGTAACTAAGCTATATGGGCCTACCTCCTGTCATTCTTGCAGTTGTTACCCTCATTTTGATCATCTCTTACGATGTGCACCAAGAAGAAACACATAACATCCGTTGGACGAGAAGACAAGAGCATGGCTGAGCTTTAGTCCACTCTTATGGCATCTGTTAAAGGGACAAATAATACGAATTAAGAAACGAAACGTGGTGGGAAATAAACGTGAACAGGTATACAATAATAATAATAACAATGATTATAACAATATTCATAACTTGCTTCCAATGCATACAGGAGCATCGTTATGCAAAGTTTATTAACATAGTTTAAAGCGGAAAACGAAACAAATAGACGTAAAAAGATTGGGTAGATTTTAATCATTTACAGATCGCCGTGAAAGAGTAAATTGGGAGCTGAATTCGCCTCTTTATTGACTGGGAAAATGAGATTGGACTTCTTGGGACTGGGATTTGAGAATGAAAATATAAATTGGAATTGGAATTGTTGGAGAGACCAATATTGGGAATTATCCTCATTTGGATTGGGATTTTTAGTTAAATATTTCAGTGTTGGAAATTAGGATCAGTGCCTCCATTTAGGATCTTCTATACAATATATGCTATCAAGATACAATATATGCTATCAAGATACAATATATGCTATCTATACAATATTTTATCTTGATGCTATTGGTTGAAATTTGATGTAGGTTTTTTCAATGGAGGGGAAAATCATTCTCTAGAAATCTTGAACACTTTCCAGCAAGTCCTATTAAATAAAATTCCCACGAAAAACGCTGGAAATTCTCTTGTTCTTGAAAAGTCTTGTACGCTTTGTAAGCGAATGAAATGCCCCTCGTTTTCAACAATATAGTGAAAAATTATAGGCCTGTTTTTTCTTGATGAATATTGCTTCATTAGTTAAAAGAAATCAAAACCGTTTTAGTAAAGCATGATACATGCTGTATTGAAAAAAAACAGGTTTCCATCGCGTAGATTTTTACTGAATGCAAACCAATCCCCCGTTTCGCGCCAGGTAGGCGATGAATCATACCGTCCTCAGTGAATCGCGGTATTTATCCTTAATAACCTCGTATCACGTTTCAAAATCTCCTTTATAACAAATCAAGTAATATTTGTCTTAAACCTTGATCAATAATCAAACTCGAGACTCCGCGTTAAATAAAACAATAATAGGCTAATACTGCTGTTTGAAGGTCCTTTGTTTACGAGTTGAGAAAGAACAAATTAAGAATGAATGGCTCGGACTTTGATCCGTCTCGTATTTCAGCTTGAGTGTATTTTCTAATTTCGTTTAGATTAATGTATTAGGCGAAGTATAATTTAAGCTCGAACACATATATTAAAAGTAAATTATTGCAATCGACTGTGGCAATCGCTTTAGGGTATTCGGTAAGAGACCAGGCCTTTATCAAGATTTTAAAGTAGGGGGCTTCACTCCATAAGTAACCAGGGTATTTTCTAAACCAAGGGGAAAATCACTCTCTAAAAATCTCGTACACCTCTCCTGAAAATCCTATTGTTCTTGATGAAATCCCTTGAGAAACTCTGTAAATCAGTTCATTCTTGAAAATAGGGTACGCTTCGAATGCCCCTTACTCTGAAAAAAACTTCCCAAAAGGATCATGATAATCATAATGATCAAGAAATGGCTTGTTGATGATCTCTTATCTATTGTAAGTGGGTGGGAATGTTTGGAGAGTGGGGGCTGGAGGTGTTAGATCCAATGGAAAAGTGTTTGAGAGAGTAAGTAAAGAATTGGGTTGGGTAGCAATATCTTTGATTTCTACAGAGGCAAGTACAAAAGGGGGTGTGGGAAGGGGGGTACACCTCCCTGGCCATAAACTTTAAGCTTCAAGTAATTTTTTAGAAAATTTCAGGGCTGAAGATCTAAAATTTTGAAGCAACTAATAGGGTTTGATCAAAGTACAGCGTCGCGCTGAAAGAAGGTCAAGAAAAACACTCACTTCCTTATAAGTAACTATGCTTAATCTTGGCATCAGAGTTTCAATTATTGCAAGAAAAGGGTTTCTTAGCAAATTTCCTAACCAAAAATCATGTAATGTCTCAATGTTTTGTCTACATGTTAAAAACTTGTTTCCAGTCAAGTATTCCAGTAAAAGTACCAGATAAGGTGTAATACGCTTCAATTCTGGGCAAATTAACAATGCCATATAAAAATAAATTCTTTGCCAATGAAGGGTCCTTTAACGCTTTTCGATAACTTTTTCTTTAAAAGCATAATAAAAGTTTTGATTTATTCAAATTCTGATGAAAAAGAGTGAAGAGATTTAAAAATCTGGCCCAACGGTTTCATACGAAAATTGGTTGATTCCAAATTAACACTCCTACTTCTAGAAGTTCCCCCTTTGATTAAGTGGCACTAAAAAAATTCCTAGACTTTGTACTATTTTCTGATATTTTTCAAAATAGACCAAGAATGGTGATTGTAGTTGAATAATGTATTCATAGTATAGGTAGGTGGGGAAAATCAACTGGCATGCATGCCTAGATAATGCTCACATCAGTTAATGACATAGTGCCAGACCATATTTTCACTTTCAGTGGTGGGGATGGCAGAGGGGCTAGATAACTCCATCCTCAAGTTCGAAACCAGTTACATACCTGTTTTTAAGTGCGAGGAGAGAATTAGCCAACTCTCTGTAACACCAGGGATAAAGGCAAAAAGGATCAAGAGGTGTCGAGAGACGCTTTTGATTAATCTACCTATTCAGTGGGCCCTTTGTGCTTTGCACACAAACCAACTTAATAGCAAGTACATTTGCCTATCAAAAACAACAGCATCAACAAGAATAATATTGACAAATTAGTATTTCCAATTGCCTAAAAAGATATTTGATCCAGTACAATGGAAATTTATTACTTATTGGTTTGGAATTTCCAAAGAATGGGCCTTTTTTGTGAAAAGCTTATGTAAAAAAAAACAAAAAGATGTGTAATCCTTGCAGAAAATCCAGAAAAGGGTGCCACCTTTATTTTAGTGGTCAAGATTACTATTTTGCACTAAAAATTACAGCAGGAATACACACACAAGTGTAAATGTAGACCATGTTTGAATAAGGTTCCTCGAATTCTATAATAATCATCATTTTGATTTCCAACTAGGTTTCAAAATAATCCCCTCCAAAAAGGGGTTTGTTATATGAAGGGTAGGGCCTAAAAAGTTCCTTGACTATATTACCTACTCAGAACGGAGTCACCAAATGTGCTGCCTTGATTGTTCCTTTGTACACCTGCACATTTTCTAAGCAGCAGAAGCTGGGTCCGCATAGAGTGAGAAATGTGAGAAAACAGGACGGGAAACACTTTAGGGATTCTGCTCTGATGCCAAGTAGCCGCCATTATCCTCGAGAAAACAATTTGCAAACGAATTTTAATGGTTATAGCCTCGTCTCTATTTTGACCATGTGCTGCCTCATCTTGATCAATCAATATTTTTTGGTAAGCAATATCAATTTGTAATTTACTTATCAATTTTTAGATAATTTTTTATTATAGATTATTTAATCTGGGGTTTCTTTCTTCTGATGTAAAATATGATGTTAGTTATTCTATTTCATTTTGGAAAAAACTCCACTTGCCATGTCAGGCATGATGCAATAGGGGCATTCCCAGGTGCAATAGGCCAAGCCTCCGATCCATTTAATTTCAATTTCATTTTAATTTTTTCAATTTTTTCAATTTACGACATTATCAAAAACAATCAGATTCTTTACTGTATAATATACATAGTTATAATATATAATATCATAAGTGTATAAATCTGATGAAAAATATTAAACAGTTTGTGATCCCTGTTTGGTCACAAATGACCTTCCCAGCATGCTTCCCTGGAGGTCTGGAAACTAAATGTATATATTCCAATACAAAATAGTTACGCACGTGGTTTACAGCGAAGGCCCACTTCGGAGGAACAAAATGGAAGCCGAGTAATCTGTCTTCCAAATTCACCTCTGGGAAAAGTCCCCGGACCGTTGGCAGCAAGTGTCGTCCATAATGGAACACAGTCTCTCGATGCTTCATCTGAGCCAAGACTCCAGTTGCTGGAAGAGCAAGAAGTGCCGGGAGGCTGGTCGTCGTAGCACAGTCATGTGAGGTAAAGTTGCCGTCGGGTGCAGCTTCAACTCAATGGGGCTTACTCTCGCTGTGACCACCGTTTTTAAGTTACTAGCAAGGTATAACCCTTGTTGTCAAACGCTATTTGTCTTCTTTTTGTTGTCAAACTCTCCTGTAACGATCTCGGTGCGAAATTAGGCTCTCTTTCCGAGCTCTAGCGATCCGAGGAGAGCACGCACGCTACACGTGTTGTGTTGTTTGGAAAATCAAAATGGGCCTAGATGGCTTAACTGGTTTCCATGAGGATAAGGCAGCATCTTCTTTTTGAGAATCTATGGCTGAGTATCCCCTTCATTAGGATTAATGGGATGAACTGTAGAACCGTTCTTGGTTTTGAATATTAACAAGAGGAGTTCGTGACTTTGGAGTTTGTATGACATACAACAACCGAGAATTAGGCCTAAACATTTTGTTGAAATATTCCAGCGTGGCTCGTAATGCTGTTCTCGCCAAAAACGTTGCTACTTGATGAAATTGCATTTGCAAATGGCTATGACCTGAGAAAGAAGCATAATATTTTATGAACCTCTCCTCTCAATGGCCAAAAGCATAATATAGATTGTTATTAATAGGCCTTGTTGAAAAGTAGGCCTTATGTATGTTTTCTAAAAGATGATGAATGCAAAACCTTGTACATCTGTTGAAAGTTTAGTCGTTCTCTCCTCTGCACAAAAAAGTTGAAATTCTGAGCCAAAAAAGTTCTCTGGAAACTATTTTGACATTTTCCCCGTAAATGATAACATGAAGAGTTTCTTACCCTTCCTGTTATTCTTATTTAGTATCCAATCAAAGTTTCTTTGACTCAAAAATGTGGGCCTACAATTACTTTGAGGAGGAAGGATTGTTGGTGACATTAAGAGGAAGAATCAGGGTCGCACTGCTTCACTAATCTTAGTCTTTCGGTTGGATGTGCAAGAAAATGAATAAAAATAGATCTCCTTCGTACCTGAGTCAATTCTGAAACTTGATTGGGAAATAGCCCCTTGATGGAAAAATCAGACTGCACAGCTGACCTATTTTGAGTCAGTGGCATAAACTATTTTACTTAAACTATAGCCTGTATTCTGTTTGAATGACGTCAATACAATACATAAACCCTGTTCAATGAAACTGACCTCACTACCATGTATTTCGTAGTTCTGTCATTAGCTATAAAGATACAATTCACATTGTAATTAGGCTGTTGATGGAATAAAAAAAATTCAAAAAAAAAAATTCAAAATTCATTATACCCAGTTTCAGTTTTAGAGACCCCAGGGCCCAAAACTCTGATTTGACAAATTTGGATGTTTTCCATACGGCTTTTTCCAGTTTTCTATATTTTGTGGGGACCTCTTTGCCTATATGAAGCATGGGCCCATGGCCCCCCCAAAAACTGTCACAGAGTATACCAAAAAGAGGGTTGATACCGCATGCGCAACATACCCCTCTATTTGCTCACTTGCTTGAAAATCATTCCAGGGTTCAAAATATCTTTATTAAAAAATGAGCTGACGAACTGCTGAAAACTAGCTGTGATTTCTTCCGGATTCTTGTTTCCCCTCCAGCTGTAAATTTGTAAAATGTAACTCATGCGTTAGGCTAAATCTCGGCGCCATTTCGACACAATAAAGCCTCGTTCAGATGGAGGAAAGTGACGTCAGAGAGCACAAATGCGCATATATCGAAAAGGTAGCAAGACCCCATTTTGCAGGGAAAAAGAGAAAGGTTTAAACATGTACCACAAATTATTTACAATGATGTATCATTTCATTCTATTTAGAACTTAACCAACCCTGTTCTTGCTCTATAGGTATTTGGAAAATGAAAAACTTGTGTTCAAATTATGAGGAGAGAATTTGCCTGATCTCTGCTTGTCACAAGGTATGGTCACATCGTGAGGAAGGACCAGGGTCATCCTCCTCGATTAGTTCACCTATTCGATATGCCCTTTGTGCTTTGCTCTTAAACGAAAACTCAATATAACGAGAATAACAACAGCAAACAAATGAATTGATGAAGAAAACGATCGGCAAATGTTGACAAATTCGCCAGCTGACCGATAGATAAATGTCCTTAGCTTTGACCCACGCAAATTCAAGTGTTGATGAGTTCAAAATATGAACAGGCAAGTAAGAGGTCATGACAAAACTGTAAACGTCCAGCACGTGAGGTGACAGCTGATAAAATGATCAGTATCTGAACCTAGAATATTGACTCACAGAAACGCTAATATTTTCTTAACATAAAAACCAGCTGATGTTATTGTAGTACCTATTTCAGCTGACATCCATTCTCTCGACAAGGTTTTTCTTCTAACGTCAGGTGCGCAACTTCGAGGGGTCCTGGGTGTCTAGACATTAGCCCTTTTTCTCAAAACCGTAAAATTGTCTCTTTAAAATGAAAAATACCAAATTCAAAACTTCAAAATTTAGATATCAGAATCATTAAATCAGTTGTGTACGTCTTTCAAATTGATATTTTCTATTTTTCAGTCGTTCTTCCCGCTTGTTCCCTTTTTGTAATTTGGGCCTCCAAATTATCCTAGTTACAAACCGTAGCTTGGGAAAGTTATGGGGGCAACAGTTGTTAAAGAACAATAAATACACTTGACAATTTGCTGAAAACAATATACTTTGGAAATTATTGAAGTATTTCTACCGGGGCAGTTTCTTCCCTTCAAGTATGTTGCACTAATGATCCCAATGCTATACAAGGATGTATTCGTATACAATCTTATATCACAATCAAAAATTTGTTTGAAATATATGATACTTAATTAGAGTAAAGTGAACCCAATTAATTAAATTACAAAACACATCAATAAATTATAAATAAAAAATGTTTTGGGGTAAACACAATCCTTGCAATTTTGATTAGTTCAAAGAAATGTTGTCTGCGTGGAGAGCACGAAATCCCCCCTGGACAAAATGAGTTCTTCGTAGTATAGGTACCCAGTGATGGGCTGCTGTAGAGAGTATACTTTTTCTAGGGTTGTCAATGGTATCAAATTTGTCAATGGTATGACATTGTCATCTCTAGTAGCCTTCAAAGTTGAAATTTAGTCGCAAACCTGACCCCTACCAAAGATCAAGCCAAAACCCCTCGTGTCAAAATCACATTCCGTTAAAATCATAGAATTAAAATGAATGCTCGCTCATTTCATAAAATGTAATGTTACCGTCTAGGGCGAAGTCTACGTATTACTTCAAACACAATGACGTTCTATTTAGCATTGCCGTTCAAATTGCGTAAATTGATCCATCAAATATGAAGTTTCTACAAAATAAAAGCTTTCAGACCTCGTTTTCATATCTCTCAGTTTAAGCAAGGCTTGTACCACAAACGTTTGTCTTTATGCTGTCATGGCCGCTGGGTGTAAGAGATCTATACATGTTTGTGTTGGCAACCCCCATTATATACATCGTGTGTAGCTCCTTTGAGAAGAAGGACTCACAAACGTGGAACTCTGTTGTCTCCTCAGGCACTTCCAGCAGCAATATTCTCTCTGTTCTTCCTTATCCTGACATACGTCGGTTCAGCCAGTGTGTCCTTTGCTCGTATGCTTTTTGGGTGATCTGCTCCAAGTACCTGTTGAAGTAAAGTAGTAATCAAAGCTGTAAGGGTCTGCAGTATAGTTCCACCCACAGAAATAACAGCATCACACCCAAACAACGTTTGTTAGGGAGGGGGGGGAGTTGCAGTAGTGCGGAGGATGTTGAGTAGTGTGGTGGGATATCTCGGAGTAATATAGGGTGGGGGGTGTTCAGTAGTGCGGAGGGATATCATAATAGTTGCAAATCGTTTGAAATGAATTCGTAATCCTTGCAATTGTTTCTCTTTCTTTGTGAATCGTCCAGCAATTTCTCTAATTTTCAAATCCTTTCAAATCATTATCTGAGGTTAATCAAATTTGAAGAAAATGGGTTGCTATAAAGAATAATTTCGCTAAAGAATAGACCACCTAACTGCAATTACAGGGGCAATTTACTGCCCACCAGCAAAAAGTCTCATGACTACGTATCTAATCTTTAACAAATGTCCAAGGTGACTTCTACAGCTTTCCTGAAAGTAGAAACAGGACTTACCGTCAAACAGCAAGCGTTCCATTTGACGAAGTAGTCGTATGCTTCTTCGAAATCTCGGTTATCTTCGTACAATATACCGATGTTCAGATACAGTCTGCAGGCTAGCAGATGTTTTTCACCGTATGCTTTTGTACACAAGTCTTGTGCTTTTAGCAATTGCTGCAAAAAGACAGGAAAGGAAATTCAACAAGTTTCATGATAGGCTTATTACGTGATTCCTCGTACTCGTTCAACGTTCTTCATCAGATTTTCATATTATCACTCATATAGTTTGAAACTATACCTGCAATTCAATTCAATGCGGATAACTGAGACTCATATAATCAGCCTAGCTTACTAAAAACATGTTTAGAAAATGTGGCGGAGGCTAAGTCACGTAATGCATGATCGGTATGGTAGGGACATAAATTCTTTTTGTCAAGCATTAATCTTCGTATTTGGATTTTAGCTGCTTTCTTCCTTTTGCTATTAGTTCTTAATTGCTCAATCAAACATGAAAGGACGATAAAATATTTCCTTCGATTACAACGGAAGGTCTAATCTTTGGGAGAAAAATCCATCTTGCTAATGGCTAATTCAAAGGTTCGGTATAGTGGGGACATAAGTTCTTTTTTTCCCAGCACTAATTTTTGTACTTGGAGTTTTTGGATTTTATAGATATATTTAGATCTTTTTCAAAAAAGCATCACGATGATATTTTTGTAATCAGTTATATAGAACTTGCTTTTGCAAAGAGCTGTTTTCAAGTATTGCGACATGGGCCAAATATTTTAGATATTGGATTTCACAAAAAGATGATAATTCTTGTTGATTTAGTCATTTTCAATTACTAAACACATAAGCCCAATCAAGACCTTCGGGCTCTCGAATTATTGCAGTTGCAGCTGCTTTCTTCCTTTTACTATTGGTTCTTAAAAGCTCAATCAAATATGAAAGGATGGTAAAATATTTCCTTCGGTTACAACGCAAGGTCTAATCTTTGGGTGAGAAATCCATCTTGCTAATGGCTAATTCATAGGAAAAAAATTTACCGTTTTCTTTTCGTTGAAGAATCTTGAGCTTCTTGGGTTAACAAACGATTTTGTCATGATAGCTTCAGCCAGATGACCAATGTCTCCGATCTACAACACAATCAAATTATCAATATAAGTTAACGCAAATTCCTTGTTACTGTGAAACATTGACGTTTCCCCTATTTTCTGAGAAATTCTACACCAACCTTAACCCTTCGGAAAAACAAGTTCAGAAAATGAAAATTTGTTGCGAGTGACACTGATAACGGTCAAGAAGTAATGACGGTTTTGTAGTTGAGCAAAAAGGATTGAGGAATAGAAAGCATAATTCGACGGATAGGAGGTAGAATAAGAGAAAAGATACGACGCAACACATGGCGAAAAAAATTGCTTTGGGTGATACCATCAGTACTGTAGGGGATACAATCAGTACTGTGGATGATATCATCAGTACCGAGGAAGAAATCACCAGTACTGTGAATGGATACTATCAGTACTGTGGATGGATACCATCAGTTCTCTTGGCGATACCATCAGTTCTCCGGGTGATACCATCAATACTGTGGATGGATACCCTCAGTACAGTGGGGGATACAATCAGTACTGTGGGGGATATAATCAGCACTGTAGGTGATACCATCAGTTATCCGGATGATACCATCAGTACTGTGGAGGAAACCATCAGTACTGCGGATGGATACCCTCAGTACAGTGGGGGATACAATCAGTACTGTGGGGGATATAATCAGTACTGTAGGTGATACCATCAGTTCTCCGGGTGATACCATCAGTGCTGTCGATTGATATTATCATTACTGTGAAAGATATCATCAGTATTGTGGGCCCAACATATGATAATTATGAGGTCACTTGTGAGAATATACTTACAACATAGTAGATCATAATTCATGAGTCATTTCTTCAATAGCTCGTAAAGCTTCGGTAAGTAGAATAGATTACATTTATAATGAAATAGTTACGTACCCTGTCGAAAGTATCAATGCCTGAATCGACGCATCTGAAGGCTTCTTCTCGATACTCTTCTCCTCTCGATGGTTCCAAATCAGCAATGATGCTCAGATGGTGGGATATTAGAATGTTTGTCATTGCTGCTTTGAACTAGAAACAATATGAAACATATGTCTAACTCGAGAAGAGAGTGCCTATCCTGGCTATAGTGCTCGATATACTTGAGTATAGAGCAATCATAAAGCAGAATGGACACATTCAAAAACAGAAATGTCCTTTTGTAATTGGTATAGCCTGTCTGACGATGCATAAGCACGAAACTCAGAGTAACAGAAGGACATGTCTTTTTTAATGTGTTGATTCTGCTTTATAAAATATATATGATTAATTCTAAAGTAAATCTCCTGACGAGGGAGCTATCACGAAACAAGCTTCTCGAGATGAATGAGCCTAAATCTAAATCTAGGCTTGTTGCTCACTTGTTGGTTAAAAGAAGTCGATTCTCTTAGAATTCATTGTTTTCTAAGATCTTATCTAGGCCTATTTCAAAACATTTATCTTGATACGCAAAATACATCTCTGGTTGAATTTGTTCTAAGCTCCGCTCGTTAAAAGGATGTTCCATTAGATGGTTCGGTCGCTGGTGCTGTTTTTGAAACATTTGGAAACTTGTAGATATAATCATGGAGACGTTATAAAGCTATGATTGTTCTTGTGTTGTCCTCTTTGAAACAGATAAGTACCTGATGATCCTCTCCCGTGAGCTGCTTCCTAGCTTCCAGGCTCTTCCTGCAGTATTCTACAACCTCTTTGTCTTCTTCCAATTGATCACGTGTAACGAAATTGTAATTCTTGACAACCTACGACCAAGGGCAAATGTAATTGGTTGATGATAAACAAATAAATAAATTCATTAGTGTTCAAATGCACTAGAAGGTCTGAAAAGCTTGGGTTTGAGAACCTTCAAAATGTTAACCAAAGGATAACCATATCTATGGAAGCATCCTTGTCCAGCCATGTACCCTAATCTGTACCCAAGACTACCCCTTCACTTATAGGCAGAGGTATGGAAAATAACACCCCTAATTTCAGTGGCAAGGGTAGCTGTAGAAATGCCATGACCTTATTTCTATAATGGTCTCATCAGGAGTACAGAATTCTCTACAACAAGTTAAAAGGAAGCCAAATTCTCTTATAGAGGGCCAAATTTCTGGAATGACTGCACTGAATAAAACAATAACTAGATATAAGAGGACAAACTAATGCCAATTTACCTCGCTTTTACACTTAGCCATAAGCTGGTAAATGTCAGCCATTTCGTCAACCCTACTACCAAGTTGCTCTTCTTCAAGCTTCCTCCTCTCTTCGAGAATTTCGTAAGCATCGTTGTACTGGCCTGCTTGAATCCTAATGGAAATAAGAAGTCAGTAGTCAAGTATATCATCAATAAAGGACTGTCAACCTGGGGTTTGAAACAGTTTGAGACGACTTTGAAAGAATTCGAAACGAAATGATTTTGAGAATTTCGTAGGCATCGTTGTACTGGCCTGCTTGGATCCTAATGGAAATAAGAAGTTAGCAATCAAGTTAATAATTAATAAAGGACTGTCAACTTGAGTTTTGGAACAGTTTCAAACGATTTTGAAACGATTTGAAACGAAATGATTATGAGAATTTCGTAAGCATCGTTGTATTGGCCTGCTTGAATCCTAATGGAAATAAGAAGTTAGCAATCAAGTTAATAATTAATAAAGGACTGTCAACTTGAGTTTTGGAACAGTTTGAGACGATTTTGAAAGGATTTGAAACGAAATGATTATGAGAATTTCGTAAGCATCGTTGTATTGGCCTGCTTGAATCCTAATGGAAATAAGAAGTTAGCAATCAAGTTGATAATTAATAAAGGACTGTCAACTTGAGTTTTGGAACAGTTTCAAATGATTTTGAAACGATTTGAAACGAAATGATTATGAGAATTTCGTAAGCATCGTTGTACTGGCCTGCTTGAATCCTAATGGAAATAAGAGGTTGGTAATCAAGTATATCATTAATAAAGGACTGTCAACTTGAGGTTTGAAACAAATTGAGACGAATTTCAAACTGTTTAAATGAATTTGAAATGATTTCTAAAGGACTTAACAACAGTTTGAGAGTTCATGAACGATTCTCGAAGATTAAGAAACTATTTGTGGTAGAAAAGTAAAGAGTTTGTGGTAAAGAAATTATTTATCCATCAATTATCAATCTCGATTTGCTTCTCCTCGGAACATCTTCAATTAGTAAAATAAATTAGTCATACTTACAAGAAAACGATGATTTTCTCAATCTGATCTCCGTAATCAATCAGAGAAATCCCAGATCCTTTCAGAACTTTGCACGATTCTTTATACATTGCTGAAGCAACATTATACCCACCAGCCTAAAAAGATTGATTTAATAATCTATTCGTACAAACATCAACAGCATTATCAAACTACTCCCTAGACTTAATTTGGCGGACAGATATTTTTTGGAACAGTCATTTGAATGAGTTGAATTCCAATATAGCAACACTAGGGGTGTATATTTACATCATTTTGGGCTCTAGGCCTAAATTCAAGGTATCTTGTCATGTTTATTCATTTAATAAACTGATAAATACTTATGGCAACAACATAGAGGCAGTTTAAAGATGGTACCTTTCTCCAAGAATGAAGAAGATCGACGCTGAAATCTTCAGAAAACAGTCTGTTGAAAACAGGCCACTCGATCAAACATCGAATCAGACGATTGTTGTCCAGCAACAATTCCAAATGATAAGGAAGCTCCTACAAATAATATAACAACTGTCAAAAGAGAATGCAGTGGCGTGCATCTACTGGGTGATTTCGTACTGATGGAGTTAGAAATCAACACTTAATCTTATGACTCGGGTAATTTGTCTGGTTGGTAGTGATTTCAGTAAATTCAAATGTAGTGCAAGTATTGCATGCTACCGTACTACCACTGCTTGAAGTGAGACCTAGCCTTGACCAGGCTATTACATTATACAACTTATTTAGTCACAATAAGGTGCAACCAAACCGAAAATTAAGTAGCTGATTACAAAGGAGTTTTCAAACCCTAGGGTCGAGCTTCAAACCAGCTGACCGAGTTGAAATAAATTTGCAATTTCATGAGTATTTTCAATCCCAATTGAGAAAAACCTGGCAGTAAATTTTCTACCCCGGTGTTATTTCAAAGCTAAAGAGCCATGTCATGCGCAGGCGTCGTAAGCATTTCGACCTGGAGTTAAAATGAAATTGTGACTACATAGAAAGTCGTGTGCTGAAAACAATAGGATTAACAACTTGAGATTTTAACTCGGTTTTCTCAAGGTGGAATGAAACTTCAACCCCAGGTATGTTTTTACACACCGGAGTCGAAACATTTCCATGTAATCGAAAAATGAAATCAAGAAGGGATGGACACGAGAAGTGAGATGCGTTGCAAATGCAACCACAGGTTCGAAAACTCCCATGTAATTAGCCCCTAAAAAGGCAATATGAAAAAGACCCCCCAAAACTTTATGTAATATATTGAGTAAAGAAATGAGTTGAATTCGATGTTTCATTTACCTCAGCCTTCCGATCCATATCATCCACCCCTTCAAAATATCCTGCGAGCACTCCATGCCAGAAGTTATACATGTGCTGTTTGTATGCATCAGTCCCTGTAAAGTACCTACAAACACATTTACACGTTAAAAAGCTGCACACATGAATAAAACCTGGAACATTGGTCATAAGAACAGCAAGCTCATTGAATATCTAGCTTATCTAGCAACGTCGGTTGATTACCCTAAGAACGTTTGTTCAGTACTGTGGAAGGTGTTCAGAACTGGTGGAGGTTGTTCAGTACAGAGGGGATATCATCAGTACTTTGGGGACTCTCTTCAGAACTATGATGGTAATTTCTACGGTGCTAATGGTATCCCTACACAATACTGAACACCCTTCACAGTACTGGTGGTATATCCTCTAACAGTAATGACGGTATCTCTTCACAGTACTGTTAGTACCCCTTCAGAATACTGAACATCCTTCACAGTACCAATGGTATACACCCAAAGTACTGCAAGGTAATAAACCAGCGCTGTCAGATATGCAGGAAATGGACTCCATTAGTATACTAATGGTATACTAATTATATCCCCTAAAGTACTGAATAATCTTTGTTAGTCCTAATACATTGGTGGGTATTTCCCATCATCTCCTTAGGGCCTTTTCGTTAACTAAGATTAAGGTCCTGCACATCTTAAAAGTTTGAAAATAATCAGAGGCATATTCATGCCATTTTGCGGATTGTGGAAAACACTCCACCCATAAATGATAGCTTATACGGATTAGGGATGATACCAAACAGATTTCAAATAAAAGTGAATTCACTCACTTTCTCCTGACAGCTTTACTGAGTGACCGATGATAGAAATCCAAGCGTCCCTCTCCGAGATCTCCGCAGGGCCTAAGCAGTGGTTTAAGATTTCTGTAAATGATAGCCCATTCACGGGCAGCCAAGAACTTGATTTGTTTACCTTTCTTTCTCTTGTCTGAAAAAAAGGAAGGATAAGTATCATTATATATGGATATAGAGTGTTTGTAAAAACGGTCTTATTTTTCTCTCTCATAGGTTTCAAATTCTTAAAAGCTTTGCCTGTAAGGTATTAGTTGAACTGGAATCATTATCATTATCATTAGTTTTTTAGTTTCTGCATGGTTTTTATATCTAATGCTCAAATCTTGGGCCATAATTTGGGTGTAATGAGGGCAGCAAACTAAAACAAAGAGAATTCACTGATTTTGATTAAAATCAGAATCACAGGGTAATTTGAGTTTTAGGGCTGATTTGAAATACGATTATACTTCTATATTTACGAAGCAAGAGGCATACTTTCTGGGTGGTAAAGAACAATAACCAAAAATGACACACAGCTATTATCATGCTGTTTGGACGGTACAAAGGGGGAAAAACCGTCCAAAACCTTAAGCCGTCTAATAAACACGCTTCCAAATGAAAATGTTACTCAACCAACCTCAACAGATGTTTCAACAGATGTATCAAATAGGTAAAACAAAAGTTGTACAAAATGAAATCTTTGCAATTTAAACAGCACAAACGCAAGAACTGTTTATAATCCCCCTACTTTCAGCCAGCCAATAAAAACGCTTCCTCATAAAAAAGACAGTAAACTAACTTTTGTTGTGATCGAGGTCATCGTCTTCCTTTTCGTCGTCCTTCATGACGTACGCCTCATCCACCAACTTCGAAAACTGGTCAGTCAGTTTCTCCACCTCGTCCTTCTCCTCAACCTCCAGCGGGGTACGATCAGCCTGCACCACCGTCTCTGTCTTGGCAATGATTTCCTCGTCCTCCCCCTCTTTGAAGGGAGGGGGTGCAAGATGGCTGTCATCCCCCAGCAAAGCCAATAGTTCAGTTTCTAACAATCCGTGGCGAGAGACTTCGAGAAGACACAACGTGGCTATCATTAATTTGCCACCAGTTTCTTCTTCGAAACGCGAGAAGACGTCCATTTCAAGACTAAAATGATAATACACCAATTACAATTATAGTAATGATAATACAATAAAATTTATCTATACTTGGCTAAGAAATAGGAATATTAAGGGCCTGTTTATATGAAACAGTTTGGTGGGACGGTCTTTAGCCCGCTTTTACATGAGCATAGCTTGCCTGGGGAGATGATTTCTAGCCTGGCAAAATCGGTACGAAAATTTTCATGCGATCAATTGAGGTGAAATCAGATTCCAGCCCGGGCTACACTGTTTATATGGGAAAAAGCTAGCCTGGTTAGGTGAGATCTCGGGTTTGCGAAGTAAGATCTTAGCTAACCGAGCTATCCCGGCCTTCATATAAATTGTGGGATGATAATACAGGTAACACTATATGAAGTGTCACGTAGGTGAGATCTCACTTGAGTGAATTAGAGCTGGTGCATATAAATATTCCCTCAATAAAAGGCCAATTCTACTCTATAAACATACTTACATATAACTCGAGAACTAATTCGAGAACTAAACATTAAGAACTAACGAGTAACTAAACATACTTATAATTTCATCTCTTCATCTATCTAAATACATATGCAGCAGTTACATCTGAATCCTGGCAAACTTTTTAATTGATTTTTAATTCAATGATTTTTTAAGCAACCTTAAAAATTAGTCTGAATAGGAATAAGGGATTACAGAGCGTTCCGGAATTATCGTTGCGAAATTATCACGATTTGAAACGATTTCCCTACGATTTGAAACGAAAAAGATTGCGATAGTTTCAAATCGCACCAAGTAATACGATTATTGGGGACAAGCCCACATGATGGTCATAATCAAGTATCATCAGGGAGAAGTTGATTTTCTCCAATAATTTCTCAAACTGCCTAAAAACCCGAAGCTCCAGATTTATGATACTAAAATCGTTTCCAATCGTGCTAAGTAATACGATGATTGGGGACATCCCCTTATGATGATTATAATTAAAGATAGCAATTTACCTTATAAGGTCATCAGGGAGGCTGTTGATTTTCCCCAAATTTTTCAAACTGCCCATAAACGTGAAACACCAGATAATACAACTGCAATCGTTTTAAATCTTATAGAAGTTATACGATGGATGATTGGGCACAAGCACAATCCCTTATAAAAAATTACAATAAAAGACATCAATTTACCTTATAAGGTCATCAGGGAGGCTGTTGATTTTCTCCAATAACTTCTCAAACTGCCCAAAAACACGAAGCTCCTCACAGGCGAGGGTCAGCCATAATGGATTTGAAGATCCTTGTTTTTTCAGAAGGGTGTCCATCTGGTCTTGATCCAATCTTTTGTTGTATTGGGATAGGATATTCTTTACGATTTCCTATGTAAACAATAATTTCATTTAAGTAATGGACAAGATAATTAATAGATATGATTTAATTGATAGTCTCTTAAAGTCAAGGGTAAGGTCTTCATGTATGAATTTGTTGATACCCCTAGTGAGATTAAAAAAGTGCTTGCCAACGGCAAAATTTCAAGGGTCATAGACATTGAAATAATGAAGAACAGAATGCAAAAGCTGAGTAAATCTCAATGATATACTCTCTAGTAGGGCTTTTAGTAGAGTGGTGAAATACTATAACACTACGAGGTCTAGAAAAGCAGATGTGTAATTATATATTTGGGCGTACTACTTTGGTCAGTTAAAGACGAAAACCTTGAATAGTTATTATGTTTGGTTATGTTACCAATTTTGTTCGCTTTTTTACTCAAATAAGAATGAAACTTTTCCTCTTCCGGGCAATTATTTGAATATCTAGAAGAATACTTAACATGAAAATTCTCAAAAAGAGAAATAAACGAGAAATAAAGCCAAGGTTTACCTCTCTCGAGCTCGAATCTAATGGTCCGCAAATGATTTCTTTCGGGTTTGTTTTATAAGCACGTAGCATCCGATGCGTCGGCGTTCCTTCGATCATGGAAACGACGACTTTGACGTGGTTCGGTAAAGTCTCCGGCAACCATCTGTTCAGAAATTGCTGTTTGTCTTCATCGAGCTAGAAATTGAACGCAAAATCGTTTAAATCTTGTGAGCAATTATTCAAACTTTAAGCCTGAGATATAAATTATCTAACTTGAGAATTAAGTGCCTATCTTGGCTATAGTGCTTGATAAACGCGAGTATAGAGCAATTAAGGTAGATTCAACACTATACCAAAAAAATGACTGAGTAAACCACATTTTTTCATTGGTATCATAAGAATTACGAGTGCGTAAGGACGAAACTCAGAGTAGCAGAAGAAAATGTCTATTTTTTAACGTGCTTATTCGGCCTTATAAGATATAAATCATTATTAATTTCAAACCTTGAATAAGTACCCAGTTGCTTATTTGATTTCCGAGTATCGAAGGAGGCTGGCTTATTCTGGGAGGGGTGCTTGAATAGTCTTATTTTTTCCAATGGTCTGACCATTCTAATGAACACATAGATATAATAGGCATCATCAAAATGACTTGAATTTGTGTTGCTTCCTAACTCTATCCTTTAGGGAGGAAGCCTTCTAAATCTGCTTTGATGTCATTCAACATCTCTGACTATCATATATTGTCCGAAATCTTCCGTTTTGTAACTGCATATGATACCCAATTCCACTATTACATTGATAGTTGATAGGCTTACATCGATAGCATGATACGCTCACTATCTTCGTAAGGTGTTGGTTCATGTACAAATAACAATTAATGTTCGAAACCTTCCGTTTTGTCTCTATGGATTTGAAGCTCAATTACGACCTCTAAACGGCGTGTTTGTTCAGTGTATGATATTCGCATGATTTTGTTTAACTCTGAGTTACAACAAAGACATATCTTTTTTCTGAAGTCTACTTCTATTTATTCCACTCTGCCTAAGGCAAAGAGAATTGTACTCATCTAGAATAGACAAGCAAAACAACATATTTACATGAATTGAATAGTTCTATTGCGAATAAGTGAATTTTAGCAATCTAATCGGGCGGTCCCTTCTACTAACCTGGTTTACAGCATCGATGAAAAGCATGACTGGTTCGGTGTTGGGATTCGACAGCAAACTTCCACTCAGTTGAATCAAGGTTTCAAGATCACTCACAACGTCTTTCTGTATGAAAGAAAACATTATTAAAAAATCAGATTTCATCTTTTCTAGTAAAACATATGAATGCCTGAGCTTCATTTGACCATAGGTTGATTACAGAAGTTTTGAAAAGTAGTTGTGGTAGGAAAGTGCGGTGGCATACAAGTGCAGTAGTGGTTTAAATATGTTCCCTTATTTGGTGAATGATTTGCTTTTCACAGCTTCATTACTGGGGAAGCCCCTGTAAGCTTACAACGTGCTAAAATATATTGAAAAAAGAAACTTCCATAGCACAAATGAAAGCGATTAAACACTTGGACCTCCCAAGCTACTTTTTGCACCAAAGAGGTTTTCCTTGCAACTACATGTGAAAAGTAAGTATCAGAATAAGTATTAGTCAGGGAAGTTTAGTTTAGTATCCATTCTCTCAAGCTTATGAACCTCCTTACTGCAAACTTCTAAAGGAAAAAACATGATCACAGGAAAATTACTTACAAGATCAGGTTTGATTTCTTTGGTGAGCCTCTGTAGAAAGAATGCCAGATCCGTGGAGCCAGGAGTAGCGCCAACAAAATGGAAAAATACTCTCCATTTCTTAAACCCACTGCGAAAAGAAAACGATAGTAAAGTCAGTGATTCAAAGAGAATATTAGGTTGCTAGAATAAGGCAAACGGTAAATCAATGAAACAGATTTTAGAACAGTCTTTGATAGGTACAATACTTGAGGAGGGCGAGAGAAATCGGAAACATGGCGAAACCTAATAACTACTTTTTAAACTTTTCGCTTATGACCAGCTACTACATGAAAGATATTAAGATAAAGATATAAACTAGGTTACATGAACTTTGGCAAAAATGCCAATCATTAAAGTTGAGGAGAAATAGGATTTGGAAAAAAAATCGAGATAATTTGTGCACTTTATACACCAGGTTCGTCTCTGCATTCAGTGAGTGGTGGTTTTGTGTGAATGAAATAGCCTGGGTTTCTCGAAGCCCCAGTTGCGCAGTGGTAGCGCTCTAGAGTGCGGATCTAGAGGTCGTGGGTTCGAGTCCTACTCGGGTCATTTTCATTCTCACAAATTATCTCCGTCAATCATTAAAGGTTAAACATTTATAAAAACAACTCTTAGAATCATTGATGACTTAATACGATCCTCATATGACATTTATTTGTATATCTGTAGAAGTTGAAACTTACGTTGGCACTTTATATTCCCCATTCTTAGCATGTTTGACCGCATCATTTGCAACCTTTGCCATCACTGCAGATTTACCAGCCCCAGCTGTTCCAATAATCATGAGTGGAGTAGTTGTTTCCTCACACCGTGCATATTCGTCAATCTAAATGGAATTCAGATATATAAGTTCATCAAGTATAGAGTAAGGTTATGTTGGACGTCAAGCCTGGTGAAAGGCCAGAAGCATCATTTCTAACAGGAGCAAAGGACCCGAAAATTCCCGAAAAAGCATGGGGTGAATTGGGTTAATACGGGGTAACATGAGGTATGTATGGGGCAGGAAAACTAGATGGGGTTTATGTGTTTTTTTCTTCATTTTTTTGCCCAAAGGAGCAGTTTTTGATCATTTTTCGAGCACGTTGGGGGCATTTTGGGGGTAGCTAGGTTTGATTTTCGGGTAGTAACTGATGAGGGTGGTCGTCCGTGATTGTAGATTTAGTTACTGGCCCTGCCACCCCTAATATAAGGGGGTTTATGGGACGCTTGTTTAAAATCCTTTCCAAAGAACGGAAGAGTACGTTATTTAGTCAACACCTCAAAGGTCACCCATCTTTATGTTGACATTACATGACCAAGCTTGACTTCAGCTGCATATAGCAAACTATATAGTTTTGTGTTTGATACAGATAGAAGTTGCTTGAAAAACGCCTGTCGACCCCTCCCCCCAACTGCACTACCTTTGGTGTTGCTTTCTTGATGGGAATAAAAATCAAAAAACAAAATAACAAAACATTATAAAAACTAAAGCTTTGCGTCTGGCACTCATCCGAGTAAAACGTCAGAAGGAGTAAAATATCTAAATGATTATAATGACCAGATGTGCATGAAATTGGCAATTAATTCTTAACATTAAACCAGGCTATATTAGGCATAGTTCAAGCATACGAAATAGACAAAGGACAATACCATCCCTTCAAAACATGTTTGGTAAACGCTGAACAAATGCGATCATGATAATTAAACTACTTATGAGCTCAATAACAGGATGACGAATGAAATATTAAATTAACCACCAGTTCCATTCATTGGAGAAAACTATTCCATTTGCAATGACTTTACATTATTAATAAGATAGCAATAATCGTTTTAGGGTATTGCCATATTGTTTATGTAAAATCAATCAGAAAGAAGTATTAATATACTAAATATTGAAGAGTTGTTTTCATAAGCATAGCAGCAAAAAGAACGGACTAAGGATCCAGTGTAAATCACCAAACGAATCAGAAAACGATTTACAACGAATGCACACGAATGAACACGAGTAAACCTGGACGAAGCACAAAGGACGGACCTGTATTTACAATGCACAAGTCTTTAATAGTGCGTGCAAGTGCTTGTTAAAAAGTTTGATTTAAAAGATTTCCCATCATGATTTTTGTGAACACATACAAGCACCAATCAGATCAGTGGGCAGTATGAATGAAGCCTAACCGTAAGGCCAATGAGAAAATCTGAGGCCTAGGGGGCTAGGTCTATGCAAGACCAGCAAGACAAAGCCCATGAATCTCTTAGAGGACCCCAAGAGTCTTGTTCTAGCAGTCTTTTATATTTTAACCATCACTAAAATCCCTAGTCAGAAATGATTTTTCCCAAAATTTGTTATTGCTTATTGTTATGGAATATAGAGTAAACAAAATTTCCTAAATCTTTCCACCAAAATTATGTTGCGGTGCCCTGTCCGACACAAGTTATGGGAATTTTAATCTATGCCTAACCCTCACAGCTTTGCAATTTTGACGCCATTGTGAATGTACCTATGCAATAATGGACACCAACTGATGGAAAGCCAAATAGAAGAAGGAAACAAGTTACTTTAATTGATGTGAGAAAGGAAGTCTGGAGGTCGAATCGACAGACGCAATCAAGGCATTGATGATCGTTAGAACACGGTGGAAGTGAGTTGTGTCATCGGTTCGAACGAGGGTTCGAATGAGATAGAGATAGATGGATAATTCCGATACACTAGTGTATGTGAGGTATAGATGCTTGAATAACCTGACATATACATTCATGCATGTTTAATAGGAATCCATCACGACGTTATAACCCATAAACCACAAGAGACCGTTAGCAGGGATTCCTTAATCAAATTCTTAATCAAATACGGATGATCCCATTCGGATTTAAACTTCGCTGCCTTTCATGAAATTTTCCTAATGTTTAATTTAAGAAGGAAAACCAAATTCAATTTCTATACATTGGATTATTGTAGCTCGTCAAAACAATTTCAAATCATTTATTATTGATGGAGGATTTTCGAGAAAACCGAATTGGCAACAAAAGAAGGATTGTATTGGTTTGACGCATGTTTCAAAAGACCCACGCAAACCTTAAATTGTCATCAAATACTATTATCTTCTTCAAACTTCAGAGTACTGTTCTTTTTCAAGGCAAAAGAGCTCTGGGTAGTTCGCATTTCTGGCAGAAAAGTGGCAAGGAAGGGGTTAAGGACAAGGGGATAGCAATGGGGGATCAACATCTGGATTTGTGACAAAACACACTAAATCATTCTTAGAAAGGGGCACTAACCATGGGCCCCATAAACCGAATTAGTATCCATTAAAGGCCTAAATCAATTAACTATCCGGAAAATACAGCCTGCCGTGAAAAGATGAATAAACAACTGCAACAAAAAACGAAATGGTCATACTGAAGGAAGGGAATCTATAGAGGTCATCTACAAGGATGTTTTACCTCTCTGTGTGCTTCCAATGGCGTCTTAAAGAAATCTTTATCAATCTCTTATCAAGAATGGATACTTTCTCTATCGGAAGATTTCCACATTAATAAGTTTATTGCAAGAAAAAGGAGATTTGTTCTTGCCGAGTGATGAAAGAAGATAAATACAGAGAAGTTTGAATTACCTGTTGTAAGATCTGATCTCTTCCCAATACGCATTGCGATCGACTGTCCAGAAAAGTCTGCAAAATATGGAGAATCATTAAAATCTTGTTTATAAAGGGACAGTAGAAGACAAGCTAAGAAAGTAAAGAAAAATTTGCCATGAAATTAATTGAGATAATGATTTAATGACGATACTAATAATAATAATAATAATACCTCGTGTGCTTCCCTTTGAACCTGCAGAGGGTCCTCTGGACTGGGATCTAGAGGATATAAAGCTTCGATCTTCTGCTGAAAGAAGTCGTATACCTGTAAAGATATAATGCAAATTATTGAACATAAGTACGCAGCACCTCTAAGAGTGGTGTATATAGCTAACATAACTGTCTTTGGATGGTACAAAACTTCAAAATAGCCAGAAATACCGGAAACATAACTTAACATAACATAGCTAACATAAATAAGCCTCTTCCATTTTTTCCAATTCATGGATATTTTTCTAATTTAATAAATCCTGAAGTCTGCAATTCTTAACATAGAATTGAAAAAAACAGATTGTTGTTGTCATTATCTTTACTCATCAGTGCCAATCAGCGTTTACAAAGAGCATGAGATAAAGTAAGTTAAGTATGCAACTATTTCATTTGGCATTTATACGTCTATCTGACCAAGTACTCAATATATTCTTGACATTTCATATTAGAAGTAAAATTACCGTTCTACTGAATTCAGAGCTTGCACCACCAAGTCCACTGAATTCTAATCCGTCTCCTTTCTTTGTGTACCTCTTCACGTCGTATGTATAAATGTGAGTCTCCTGGGAATATAATAAAATATAAGTTATAGCAATGAAAATAAGATACGAAAATGACTTATTTTTGATTTTAAAAACAAGACCACCAACTACTTTCAACATAAAAGGGTTGAAATAAAAACACAACTGTTAAAAACAGGAAATTGCGATTACATGGAAATTCATCATCGGTTGAAAACACCTTGAAGTTTCACCTCTGTTTCCTCACGGTAGAATGAAACTTTAACCCCGGCTGAGTTTGTACAACTGTGCTACAATATTTTCATGTGATTGAAAAATAAAACTCGAAAATAAAATTGAAAAATAATTAGTTTGATTCGATTTAGAATCGTCCATCCATGATATCTAGCCCCAGAGAAGCTGATATATAGGTACACGCTACAAGTACAACAGCGGCAAATAAAAAGTTTAAACTTACGGGAAATGTCGATTTGATCATGCTCTTCAGAGTTTTGACTTTCTCAACACAATGTGGGTCGGTATCTTGAAAATCGTCTTTTATCTCGTCTGGCAAACTCTGCAATAATTCACGGAACATAAATAGAGCTGCAAGAGAAGAAGAAATAGTAACCAATAAGGAATATACATGAGTTTTTGATAAAGCCAGTGTTTCATTGACAGAAAATAGTGCTCAATACATAGTAATAGAGCGTTAATATACTAATTGGCAGAAAAAAAAACAAAAAAGTAGACGATGTGATTGGTCTCTCATCAGGAGATGTACTAAGATTTTGATAGGTACAAAACATCAGGATAGCAAAACAGTTAAACCATAGCAAAACATAATTCATCAAGCTATTCTTCTGACACTCATTGGAGTCGTATGTTTGCATACACAGAAGGAGGTTATTTCCTATTAGGGCTCTTTTGGTAATTTACCCTCCATCTCACTAGACTGCCGGTGATGATTTGTTATTTCTGCACTATACCAATCATCCAACCTCTTTTCTAATAGGCCAATGCTAGCCCGCCTCTACATATAAGAATTCGTTAGGTTGCATTTCTATTTCTTCTGATATTCTACTCTGTCTAGTGACAGACCTCGACTTTCAGAAATTAACTCCTATCGCCCTTATCAAGCAAAAGGATATTTACCGTTAGGATTTAATTTTCTGAAAGCACCATGGACAATCTCCATTTCTGTCACAGCAAGGCCATACACCCATCCATACTGCGCAGCTAAATTCCGACTCAAGTCATCAAAAGATGGAGTCCATCCTGATCGGTTTCTATAAAAGAAATAATACATGTTAAGGCCTCGTTTTCATATAGCCAAAAGAGACTAACTCAATGACAAGACACGACTGGGTCATGGCTACAATTTCTTAGTAACGGTTAATGGGAAAAAGTTCCTTATGATAGCTCAATTGTGGCTGCAACATTGCTCTCCTGCTGTAGAGCTATTCGAAAAAGTTAAATTCATTTAAAATTCAACGGCTTCTTCTAGGCTTCTCCCTCGAAAAAGTTTAAAATGAAAACATTTGGTAAAGGGGTTGTCGCTGATCTACTCTTGCCCAAGACATTTTCAATTCAGGATGAAAACATTTGGAAGGAGATGCGCAGAAGTAAGCTGAAGGACTATCATAGTGGAGGACGTCAACCTTGACGCAGCTTACTTACACTCCTAAGAAGTTACTACCAAATGTTAAGGGCCTAAATATAATAAGTCTTGGGGAAAACTATCAACGACATGTCCGAGCTGCGCCTTTTTTTAAATCAAATAGTGGCAAATATTGTGCTATTTACAATAATAGCCTCAGCACATCCACTGTTGAGATATTTTGAGCAGTTGGGAGAATTTCCAAAGTGCCTTGGCCCTTTTGCTTTTGAGTATTTAAAAATCGCATCTTAACTCTTTCAGTTACCTGGTAAGCTTATAAGGAACTGCAAGTGATCACAAATAAAAGTATTGGCACTTACCCTGCCAGATTAAGAAAGAAAGGAGCCGTGTTATCTTCATAACATCTATCAAGCTCCCCCAGGCAAATTTTGATCGTTTCTTCAGTGGTTGCATCTTTGGGTACACCCTGAACACAAAATCAATACGAATAGGAATAAAGTAGAATTAACGCGTTAAAAAAAAGACATGTCCTTCTGTTACTCCGAGTTTCGTGCCTAAGCACTCATCGGACAGACTATACCAACTTTATAATTGCTCTATACTAATGTATATCTAGCACTATAGCCAGGATAGGCACTCTCTTCTCGAGTTAGATACGAATAGGAATATATATTCAAATAGAGCAGCCTAGGTACCAAAAAGATAATTACTCGGGAACCTAGTCTTGCTTTTGAATCTCGACAAATGCCTGCATACAAAGCTAATAAATCCCTGTATGTACCTTAGATGATATGCACTTGAAGACCGTGGGGACTTGGAGACTGTGGATGGTGTTCAGTACAGTGAAGGGATTCAATGATTACTCTAGAGGGATACCATCATTACTGTGGAGGATATTCAGTACTGTGGAGGGAAGCCACACTTTGGGTATTATCTCCACAGCTATATACAAAATTCATCCCTTACAAGCTTGCAATAACTTCATCTAAACCGATATATACGTACAAAGTAACCAGGACCACCATGTTTCGAGTCTGGGTACTAACTCATTGTTATTAGTCATTGAAAATAGCTTTTAGGCAGAAATCAAGCTCAATCCAGGCTTTAAATGAAATAAATCTAAAGTTCTCACCCATCTCAAATCACACTCTACGAGTCTGAGTTTTCTCTGCTCACACCAAAGTCGAAGATCTGGAAATACCTGGAAAATAAAATATCCTCATAAAAACCTCCATTTCAAAGGTATTCATAGCCTTACCTTTGGATAAAGTTAAATATAAGTAGAAGAAATTAAGAGGAAGTCATGTCTAGGTATGGGAAACTAACCAGCACTTTCTAGCCATAAAGAAAATGTCCCTTTAAAATTCAAAGTCTGTTGAATCGGAATGGTTTTTCACTAGAGGAGAAAAAATTTCCAAGCTTTAAGGCTGTAGGTTGCTGAATTATTCAAGCTGCTATTATATGCTGGTTTATGTTAGTCGACATTCAAATTAACCATTGAGAATGAAAAATGAATGATAACAAATATTCATTCTCACAAATTAATTCAATTGATTTTCCAAATCCTGCTTCTCCTCAAGTTTAGTCGACATTATTTAATTGAATGATCCATCAAAGCTTCATGAGACATGATTATATTAACTGATGTGTAGTGGATTTAGACATTCTACAATCAGCTGGCCTACAAGGCCTACGTTTTCTTGCTCATTCATTTGCTTCCAGAACTTTCTTTCTGAACTATTTGCTTCTCAAAGTTCTCTGCATAAATGTACTTAGCAAGTAATTCGCGATTGAATATAAAGTAGTTGCCAAAGTAAGGTCCATATATCTAAAAAGGATGGACTAAAACCTCTCAACTTTGCGTGTGCATGTTTGAGCTGCCCTTAATTAACCAGGTTCTTTGCTTATCTTACATGATGTTAAAAAGAACAATAACTCCGTTCCAGCTGGCATGGTGATTAGCACATTTGCCAATTTAGGGCAGGGCGAACGAACAAAGAGGCTTGAAAATTCTATTCAGTAGTTAATGTACACAGGAATAGCTTTACAAAAGACGTTGAAGAATCTGCCAACACAAAGTTCAACTCTGAGTGAATGGAAAATTAAGTTAAACCTTCTAATGGATGGATAATACACAAAATCTTCTTTTTTGGCTATTCTATTTATTTGGTATTCTTTGAACTACTTTCGAATATCTATTGTGTTCTAAAGAATGATGAAACAAGTGTATTGTATTCTTTAGAACAACAGAGCCAAATAAATCCCCTTTTACTTCCCTATTGAAACAGTCTGCTTCAGAATGCATTATGTACAGTTTTATTGGAGACAGTCAAGAGCATCAAATACTCCACATCATTGTCTTAAGATACATTAAAATGCCTTTTAGTAATATTCTTAAAGAGAATGAGGAGATCAGTATTCTTTAGAGTCTTAAAAATACAGTAAAACCCACATACGGGGCCTAAATTTTTCCTGTATAAATACACGCTTTGTACTATTGAGCTACTTTGTAGTAAATCATGGCTTTAATATCGTTGATCTAATCAATGCAAGACTTGTTATAGACCATAAAAGATATGCGTTGTTCGTGTACCTTTACACTGTTAAATTTCGTTTATTTTGAGAGCCCATCACAAATGAAACCGCAATTAGAAAAGAGATAAGAGACTTCTAATAATAAATAGAGTTTAACCACAAAAGCCTTTTGTTTACAGCAGACTGCTGTGACAACAATATATTGCAATAGAAGAGGCTAGCAACGACAACAGGTAGATTCAGGCCCTACTTGTTGCAATTGAAATGATAACGTTTAACTTATCGGCTTCTAATCATCTTATTGGCATGAGCTCAAGTTTTCATACTTAAGGCGGTTTTTGATTAAGAGCTTCTACCAGGAGTATGAAATCTTAGGGGAACTCAAATGGGTTTTTTTAAGAAAAATTGAATTAAATTCATTGTATAGCTTCCAATGAAATATAATGTATTGTTTTCACGTAACACGGTGTACAAAACGACTTATAGTTACCTTTTTGGTCTGCTACAGAGATTATAGTCTAAACAGACCTTTACATGAGAACCCAGGCTCTCGATTCATGACTCGGTCATTCATTCATTTCCAACACATCAGGGTCCTCAAAACTGATCTTGTGGGTTCTAACTAGCACTTGGCTTTTGATGCTGACTCTTTGTACTTTTTGTTTTATGCCTCAAATTTATCTTTTCTCTCTTTATATCAGAGCACTTTTAAACAACTTTAGAATCAATCATATCTCAAATAAAGACAATTTTACTCTGCCAGGCTGTATACATATAGACATATCACTTTTCAGGAATGAATTGGCCTGATGACTGGTTAAAATACAGGCTCAAGACCTGCTAAAGATTCACTTGACTTGTGGTAGCCCAATCAAGTAGAATTATATTTATACTTGTAATTATTAAAAAAAATGAAAAAAACTCACTTCTTTGACCAAAACTTCTCTTTCTTGATGAAAATCTTTGAATGTTGACGACACGAATATTCGTATCGTCCTCCAACCTTTACGATTTTTCGTTGGCTCGAGATGAATACCCTCTTTATCGCTCGTACCCTTGACTATCGCCCACATTTCTTCCGGGCTTTTCGGCGTTAATTTTGAGGCTTCTTCGTAGCTGATATCAACAAAACCGACAGGATCGCTGGGCCTGGTTTTGGCTGACTTTACTCTGGCGTCTTTCAAACCCTGCTGATTCTTCGACTTCAAAGGGGAGGTGAGTTTTCTCGGTGTATCGACTCCGTTGGTCGATGCTTGCCCTTGGGTTGATTTGATATTATTATTACAAGTATTATCAGCCTGGTCGTCCAACAAAGGCACACTTTCTTCAGCCTTGACTTGATGTTGTGGAGAGGAAACCTTCTTGAAACTTGATTTCTCAGGCGATTCAGCTTGCGGTCTGGAAGAAGGGTTAGTCACGATTACGTTAGCATTCTTCGAAGCAGCACAGCCCATATTCTACCAACACTATATCTGCCACATATATCTAGTCTATAAACATTGTAAATATCAAATCATTAACAATCTATTTGAGCATCTTCCAACAGGAATATCCGAAACACCACAGACGGCGATGTGATGGTTTATTGTTGCCAAGGGAAGTCCTAATAAGCCATTGTTGAAATTTCAATGAGATTCATTCGCCATGAAACAATGTCCACATGTTGACCGAATACTCATGTTGCATGACAACAAGTCGAGTTTTCTTGTTTATATCGTTTTGATGAATGAGAAGAATTTAGGCCTAAGTAAGTTTGTTTTAGGATCACGTCGATTTTGATAGCGTGTTCCCACACAGAGCAAGCATAAAGACGCACAACATAAGCTTTGCAGTGCAGTACAAAAACATTGTTAAAAGTGAACTAACATTTATTTAATTCAGTTGTATAAACTAAACGAATTTAGCCTTATGTTGACTCGAGGTTAACTCCCAGTAAATATTACGTGATCTTTGCTCAAAGAATAAACTAGAGAATTAATTTTTTGATTTGCTAAAGTTCTATTTGCCCAGGTGATATTCACCGAAGTTTTCCGAAGGCCCTGGTACCTGTAAGTCTCTATTAGAAGGATTTCGACAAAAAAATTTCTAGACTTGCTAATAGCATTGCTAATAAAGTAGTTTATCTTGTTGGAAACCGAATACCGCTGGGCGGCATAGCCTTTATCAATTCATTCATAAATTATGATCTGGTCCAAAATTCAGCTCGAGCTCAGTACTAAAAATTGCTTAGCTCGAGGGCAAACTTGAGTACTCAAAATTGCATAGCAATTACTTAGCTTATTTAACTTTTTTAACTTTTAAAATTTGTTTCTTAGAATACTATCTCACAAGTTGTCGTACAAAAAACTTTGATGGTATCTTGCTTTCAAAAGAGTGCTCGGTTACTAATACCCACTGCAACCTACTTCTCTTTAGCTGCTGGACGAATTTCATTGCCAACTGGATCAGAACTAAAAGCTTCAAATTGCTTATCATTCCTCTATCCAGTACTAAAATTTAACTTAAGTTTTTGTCTTGTCGAATATTGCCTTGCTTATAAAGAAGTTGCTTATAAAAAATGTGTGTATTGTGAGTAGGCACGGGGTCAGTTTTCATCAATACTTGGTCCTGAAGGGATGTGCCACTTAACAAGGTATCTTTCTTGGAAACATTTATGGAACAGGTTATAATAGTTCTGGCTGGAATTACAGGACAGGGTACTATATTTCTTTGAATAAAATTATGGGACAGAGTGTATTTTACTGGATACAATTATTGGATCAGTTTTATTTTTCTTAATACATTATGGGACAGGGTGCATTTTTCTGGGTAATATTATGGGGTAGGGTTTATTATTCTGGATAAGATTATGGTACAGGGTGTTGATAGTTGATAAGAAAAAAACGCTTACTATCTTTGCAAGGTATGGGTTTATGTGCTAAGCACAAAGGGCCCAGTGAATAGGTAGAAGAATCGAGCAGTGCGACCCTGGTCCTTCCTCTCAATGTGACCACACCTCGTGATTCCTTGTCTTTTTGCCTGGAATCACAGAGAGCTTGCGAATTCTCTCCTCAAACTTTGGACAGTTCTGAAGGTGGTTTCAAACCCAGGGCTCTTGAACAAGGGTCGAGTGATCTACCATCTCAGCAATCCCTGCCACTGGGTGTATTTTTCTGAATAAAATTATGGGACAAGGTATATTTTCTGGATATAATTATTGAGCAGGTTATCAAATTGATGCTTAGTAACCTAAAACAATAGCTTTATGGCTTTTTTCGAATTCTGATGTGACAGGTTATAATTTCTGAGTTAAAATTTTTTGTAAGACAGGGTCAAGGTGTGAAAGATTTTGTGGCACATGTTATGATAGTAAAGTACAAACCCTAAAACCCAATGACCTGCTGACAACCTTCCCAACCTGCTACAGATTGGACCTGTCATTGCATGGCATACGTCCCTTTTTCAGTTGTACTGTGGGGAGCTCTTATATGTTGCTTAGTTGGTGGCCAGTTCCGATCCACAATTAAGTGGATAGGCTAGCCCCACATATTTTGAATTACAAAACAATTGATCATGTTAAGCAAAATAGAAGATTCCACAAAAGATTGCTGGATCTCATTTTGTCCAACGCAACGGATATACGCTCCTTAGCAACTCGTAGCTACCAAAATTGTAATGGCCTAAATCTTTTTCGTAATCTCTTCAGCGGTCTTTAGTTTTGGCAGTTATACATTTGTTGCTAAGGCGTATATTCTTGTTCTGGATTGCACAAAATGAGGTCTGTCATCTTTTGGAGAATAGCCAATTACACGTGAAATGATGTGCATCAGCAAGTCAACTGCTTTGGTGCTTAACATTCTGGGCGATATGGGATTGAAACCCCAATCTCCAATCACCGATATCTATTTTGGTAACAAAATACAAGTTTTCAACGTCATGCCTCATTTTCAACATAAAGAAAATTTTCCAGTAAATTTTTGACACCAGATTTGGATACAGATCTTCAAATTCATTACAAAACAAATTTTCTCGATTCCAGCCTAATCCTAATACGGTTTTGTGGAGATTAGAGGTTGGAAAAATTTTAAGGGATTTTACCATGTAAAACGACAGTGGGTGTAGGTTAGACCCCAAGCCATTTTTCATGGTTAAATCACTTGAAATTTTCAAACTTTTTAGAAGCAGATTTTGGCCCTTGCCAGCAACATGAACTTCAATTTCATTGAGATGATGAACCAAAACAAACCTCATTTCCAAACCACAAAACTGTGCAGAAACCTGCACCGGTCTAGGACTCAAGGCCCTGTTCTATAAATTTATTTACTTCAAGGGTAGTAAGTGCTGCAAAGTGAAGGCAGAAGTCCCATAGTGGTGTAACTTCAACTTGCAGTACCTGCTAACAGGCTGAAGAAAATACATGACAAGTGCAGTTTTGTAGTCATTTTCCTGGTTTACACATACTTTTAACCCATCTTGTCAAGAAAAGAAGGAATATCTCCACTGAGATCTGTGCTTGTGGTTTTGAAAAACAGTGCACTCTACATTTGAGTATTAAAATAATTCAAACAAGGACGATGAAATGGCTATCGTAGCATCCTGAACTCACACGAGGCCCAGATTTACAAAGCAATTTAAGACCATTTTCAGAGGTCTTTGATAAATTAAAAACTCCAATAGGAAAGAGGGTACACAAATCAAAAGTTGCAAAATTGGAAGGAATTTTTGACTTTTTTGTTTTCATTTGCAATTCATGACATGCAGTAAGAAATAAGTTTCAAAATGATCGCATTGTTAAAAAAAGTATTAAGATGACGTCAAAAAACCTGACTAAAGATATGAAAAAGGGGTGGGTAGTTTCACAAAATTAAACGAGATTTTGAATAGAAGTACCAAAAGTGAAAATGAATCGGTTTTTGCTACAGAGCTTCTTGAAAGGTTTATTGAAATTTAAGGATAGGAAACAGACTTCTAGTCAAAGTGTGTTAGACAACATTCACACAAAAAAATAAAGACCATTTCATTTCTTGGATCAAAAATCTAGGTTTCAAACTTTGCATTCATCTTCAAAGGCCTCAATTAATTTTCTTTCATCCCTCCAATTTTACGAAGGATTCCCGAATTCTGAATTAAAATTCTGAATTTGAAACTTACCAGCATTTGTTTTAGCCATTATTTTTCAAGTTTTCTTCTGAAAAATCCCCAGTTTATGACTGATATTTAAGTGAACATTGACTTTCTATTTGAAAGTTTGTTTACCGGCCTAATCATCTTTTTAAACCTGTAAAACTTTTCAAAACTCTTGCAGTAGGCTAAACTTGACAACTTGGGATGACCCGAGCAATCATTTTTACTTTGGTGTTGAAATTTTGAACGAAGAGACTGGGGAAGCGATAAATACTTTCAACAAACTTTTAGGAGGGGGAGACCTTCTCGTCCTAGTTCGAATACTTTTAACACGGCAGTATATTTGCAATCAAAAATATTTTAATTGTGAAACAGGACTATTTTGATACCCCAATGAAATGTAGATATGTAATCCATTGCACTGCAAGCAGGCTGCTTGAAGCAGCATCAGTCTGCAAAAAAGATGAGATAGCGTAGCAACCCAACTGAAACACAGCTGACTAGATCCTTCACTTTGAAAGACAACACTCTAAGTCTTATTGAATTTAGCCTTATTCCCAGCAGTTATACGTATGAGGGATTTTGAATATAATCTTAACAAAGTAGGCCTACAAAAAGGTATCTTAATTATTCCAGGCTTTTATTTTTTTCTTTAGATTTTTAGAGTCGTTAGCTGTTGACTTGCAACTTTCTATTCAAATATTATGAAACAAATCTATAATACATACCAGATGTCCAACCAAAATGCAAGACTCTTTGTGCAAGGTCTCAAACCCTAACTCTGCAAGCTGCTTGCAAACTTTCAGGAAGAAGACGCGCTTACCTTCCCTTTTCCAGCGTCTTCATCTTAACATACCAACAACAACAACCACATCAGCAACTACAACAACTATTTTCTTAAAAAGTTATGACGTCACGCGAGTAACGTTTCAAAAGCCTAGAATCTTTCAGTAATGGCGGATGGATTGCGACTTGCTGTGGGAAATTTAGAGTGATTCAAGTACTGAAACAATGATAGGAATGGTGCATGATTACCATAGACAAGTTGCAATTTTATGAAAATGTCAAGTGTTAAGTTTGGATGTAGAGGAGAAAACTGGCATGATGATTCAAAATCATTTTTACAACGCCCTGTCATTTCCTGGTTGAAGACTGAAGTCCTACAGATTTTGAAGAAAGAGTTTGGCGGGGAGCTTTTGAACTCTGATAAAAAGAAAATGCAAGAAATGACAAGCAAATCTCGCCCAGCAATTCTTTTGATGATAACTGCCGCATTTTCGACTTTCATTAGCTGCACTTTGAATAGCTGGGGTCATTATTATTTTCTGGCAAAATCCAAATTTTTTTATTTGGCATCATTTGGTGAAACTACAATGCTCTTCTGTTTCCTGTATTTTGTCATGAATAAACACAAAGGAAGATCAAAACAAGGGATTTTGCAACGGTAATTTGATCAGAATTGCACTTATTCATGCCAGAGTAAAAGAAGTCAGCACTTGTGTTTACTCCTCCTGGCAATTTGCAGAAGTTGCAAAGTACACGCAAGATCCTTATCTAAAATGAATTGCTATCAAGGAAAAAATTCCGATTGTTGTTTTACACATGCGTTTTTAGAAGAAGCACCCATAATTCACTGTTTGATAAATCATAGGATTGCAGCGCAAATTTTTCTTCCAAAGAGCCTATACCACCCTATCTTTTAAAAGTGGTTCTGGACTTCAAACAATACACAATTTCATAATCAAATGATTCAACTTCATCCTTATTTTTCAACTTTTTACACATGTACATTTTGTGGATGTCTTAAGGTTTCCTGTGTGGCGCGCCATGGCACATGCAAAAATTTCGGAGCAAACCCATTATTTATCACCTACTCCATAATTCAGACATTCCAAAACATAATGATACTAAATATCGGTTGAACTTCAAGGCGATTGCTGATCAATGTAGATAGATATCCAGGCTCTAGGAAGGGATAGTATTAGTTATTTCTTATTTAATTATGTGGAAAACGCATATTGATCATCCAGGAATAAATGCCAGGAAAATGCGGCATTCCTCCTGTGTGCAATTTTTCTCATTTCAAAGAAAAAACTTGGTGTACTTGCCTAGTTGGTTGGAAATTATTAAAAATAACCTTAATGATACTTTATCACAAAAACTGTTAGTTGGGTTTGGTATGAAATTACCAATAAGCCTAACCAAATAAACCAGTAGCTGGAACCTTCTTAGGAATTGTTCTGAAATTGGGATCGTTTCATTTTTCATAACGCTTTATTTAACTTCAGGCTGGGTGCTTCAAAATTCTCCAGTGCATGGCTGATGGTAATATTGCATGTCGTAGTCACCTGTGTGCTCAACATTGATTCAGGAATTCCAACTACCAATGGAGGAGGGTCAGATTTTTACCAGGTAAAAACCAACTAATCAGAAAATAAAAGACTGGATCCAGCATTCTGTTGTTTCTGGAGCTAAATGTTTAAAGCCCATTGCTTCGGCTTGCTCCAATTATAGGTGTCATAAAATTATATTGACTTGAATCTTTGTTAACAATAGCTGCACGTTTTTCAGTCTTTTGCTGTTCGGTCACAGCATTCCAACAATCATCAAAGGAGAGAGAACACCCTAATGGAATTTCAATGTGTTGCATTGAACCTTCCAATATTGCCGCCAATTACTTCATTATAGAATGACTGATGTTCGATCCATTATTTATTTTGTGATCATTGGTAAACCCTTCTCAAGGATCTCTTTTTTCCCATTATCTAATAAAACTTCTTTACCTAAATCTTTATGTCTACCAGACCCCTTCTTTACCTAAGTCTTTCTTTCGAATATACCCCCTCACCAACTTTGCAGTAGAGCTCCACCAATTTGTTACCACCTGCTTCCTTCCAAGTTGATTGGTAAAGTTAGTAAAATATGAAGCAAGTAGAAACAGGGTGAAACAATTATGAAATAGGTAGGTAGTGGTTGCTAGAAGGACCAAATCTGCTTTCTTTCTAGTATGCGAGTCTTTTCCTAGTCATTTCTAATTGTCTCCTACTTGTTCCCAACCAGTTCCTGCTTGTTTGATTTTTTAGTAAATGCAATAAATTGGTGGCAACCCAGTCCTTGATTTTCAACTCTAAAATTTCAGGTTTTCACCATCCTGACTATTCCTGCAGTAATCATCTGCAACAATCAGATATCAACAAGCCAGATAAAAGGATATGTATCGACAACCCTCTGCTGCTTTGTGGCTGTTCAGCTGATGATCTTTTGCAAAGACAGAGAATTCCACTCTCCCGTGTCTACCACATTCTGCAGTTTCATTTTCGCAGCTGTATTTGGATTGTACTGGGTTCTGCTAAAGGGGTTTCTTGCAAAGGTACGCTTTGTAATTTCATCACTAGTCCTATCTGTTTTTGGGCTTAAGCGTCATTTTTGCAAGCAATTTGGGTTATTATCTACATTTGAATGCGCTAATGCTCAATACAATACATCTCCTTCTCCTATAAGATCTATTTTCTGGAAAATGCTAAAAGCAAAAGTATTTAAGAATGGTCGGATATTCTGGGAAATTGCTTATGTGTTCAGCTTTTCATGCTAAATCAAGTATTCGTACAACTGATAACACTTCTTCAGATTGTGCCCTCCCTATAAGATCCCACTCAAGACGCCCAAGTAATCTCTCAGTCCTGTTAAGCTTCTGACTACGTCATATAACGTCCTACGTCTTACGTCCTTGGCGTCCTAGTTATCTGAGTTCATTTTCAAGAGCACTAGAGTACAAGTCTAGAGGTCTTGGGTTTGAGTCCTTGTTGGGTAATTTTCATTCTCACGCATTATCTTGATTGATTTTCAAAATCCTGCTTCTCCTCCAGGATTCATTTTCTTTCAGGAATCGATTCTCCAGCTAATATACCTCCTTGCATGTGTGGAGATACCACTACATTTACTCATGGCTCTGGTTAATGGGGAAAGTGATCACTTATCAACTTCCCTCATTTTCAACCTCAAAAATATTGTCCAATCTTTGGCAGTGTGTTTCTTGTTGGTGAGCTACTTTTGCCTATTTTCATTAATGATTGTAGAATAGCTGAACATTTGGAAGCATATTGAAAGAAGGTTAGATAACATTAGTAAAGATAAGCCTTTCATTTCAGTTTGTTATAAGCAGGGTAAAAAGGTTATCCTCACAGGAAGTGAGGATAACCCTATTTCACAAAAATGGGTGTGACATAATTCTCGAAAATTATGAAACAATTTCGTAACCACTTAAAATAATGTGCAACTATTCACAGCGAGTATGAAACAAATTTTAAACAGTTTGAAAAGGGTTGTAATAATTTAGAATAATTTCGTAAGGATTGAAGTCACAACGATTACGAAACGATTTGGTCATGGACTAGACTGCTGCTTTCAACGGTTATTAAATCATTCGAAATGAACAATCTCAGCAAGCATTGTGGAACGATGGAAATTATTTACACCTGTCTGGAGATCGCTGGATATTCATTTTTCAACGATTTTTAGGATCAGATTAACGCTTCCCAACTTGATTTGCCATGGGCTTGTCTTGATAAGTGATAAGAAGGCTTGCCAATACACAGTCCATAATTTTAGTTTAGCCTTTTTCTTTCAGCCTGTAACTTTCTTCTTTTGATTACATTTTATGTTTACTTAGATTTAATAGTTATTTTGCTGCCATAACTTGTAAAAGATAATGTTATAAAGCATTAAAAAAAGACTATGTCAGAAATAGCCTTGATATCTATAAGCATTTATTTGCGTATGTATATTGCTTTAGTATAGCCAGAAAAATCGGAACCATAATGAAACGAACACATAGATACTACTTAAGCTTTTCGTCTGACACTCAACAGAGTAATACGTCAGTAAGAGAACGAAATAGAAACCTAACTGATTTATATACCCAGATGTGGATCGAAATAGGCCAATCAGAAAAGAGGTGAATGATTGGTATGGTGTGGGAAAACCAATCAACACCCACGATACAGTGAGCTGACCAATAAGATTATTTCAAGAGTCCTAAGGCGAAAACGAACTCCTTCTGTCTACACAATAGGGGATCCCTGGTTTTTATGTAGACAGATTCCAAAATAGCTAAGTGAAAGGTAGATCTTGCTCTGCCAATTATTCGAAAGCAATTCTCACTGTAGGCTTTAGCACACTCTGGGTTGTCGAGCAAATGTTGACCTATAGCAGAGTCATGTTTTAGTGAACTTTTTGGTTTAGAGGCGCGAAATGGTTGTTCTCGTTGAGGAACAGTTTTGTTGCGTATGCTAGACGGCACGTGTTGTTTAACCCTATCACATAACCGCTGAGATGTGCGACCTACGTACCTGGCTTCACACCGGCACGAGTATTCGTAAACTACTAGGCTGTTTTGTGTGGTAGGCACACTATCTTTGCGGATGGATGGGATTATCTTCTTAGAGGAAAAGACGAGACGGGGGCTGACCGTAGCGTAGCACTTGGTTATGGCTGTTTTAATTTGTCTTTCGAATCGCAAAGAGACGTTGCCAATGTAAGGCAGCTTTAGATAAACAGGGCACTTTTGTGGACCAATCTTTTTGTCAGCCAAGAAACCTGCGATTTTATTACGAAAGCAAGCCGAAATGAGGTCTTCTGGATAACCATTGTTGATGAGGGTAGATTTTATTTCTGCCAATTCTAAATTGAGTTTTGGTTCGGAACAGATCATAAGTGCCCGGTGAACCAAGGTGTTAATCAAATTAATTTTGATTTGTTTGGCACAAAAGGAATCCCAACGTGTATATAGGCCGCTAAAAGTTGGTTTCCTGTAAACACTGGTAAGAAAACCAGGTTCAGTTTCTCCACAGAAACGTCAAGAAATGGCAAGGAGTTGTTTTCCTCCTTTTCAAAGGTGAATTTTAGAGACTGATGCAATGAGGTGAGTTTGGCAAGAAAAATATCACATTCAGACTCTTTTTCAAAAACCGCAAAAGTGTCATCAACATAGCGAAAGTAAACAAGGGGCTTTTGATGGCAGTTAAAGAGTTTATGCTCATGGAAGCCAACAAATATGTTCGCTAGCGCTGGTCCCAAAGGGCTGCCCATGGCAACACCGTCCTTTTGGCGGTACATCTCATTGTTGAAACTGAACTCCACAGAGCTAGTTGCAGATTTCATCAATTCAATGAAAACCTCCTCAGGGAACGACGGCCTTTCAAGCTCACTTCGGTACAACGCGTCGGCGCAAATCTTTATCGTTTCATCCAGAGGAACATTGGTAAACAAACTGCTGACGTCGAAAGAGCACATAAAAGTTTTAGTGGGGTTGAGCTCTAAGTTTTGGATAAATTTGGCGAAAGTGAACGAGTCGGAAATGCAATTTTCAGAGTACAAATGGAGAACTGGTTCCAAAACCTCTGATAGCCATTTCGCAAGTTGATGTTGAGCCGAGCCAACCATGGATAAAATAGGCCTTAGTGGGATACTCTGTTTGTGAGTTTTGGGGAGACCATACATTCGTGGACGCTGCGAGCCAGTGGGTCGAATCCTGTCATAAATTCCCCGAGCCAACTGTTTTTTGTTGACTAACTCTAGAAGGCGTTTTTGGAGTTTCTGCTCTAGTCTAGTCGTTTTGTCAAACTGTTCGACGTCGCCAAGTTTTTCAAATTTATTAGTGTCGTTAAGGACATCACCCATTTTGGTAATGTAGTCTTTTTGATTCAAAATAACGACCCCGGATCCCTTATCTGGTTTTGTGATGAGGATATCCTTGTTATTGCGCAAAGATTTTATAGCCTGAAAGTGTTCCCTATGCATACGAAAATCGGTGAGGTCGATGGGGGTGCCACAGTAAGCGTGAGCCAAATCGCTTAGGCGGGCTTTTAGTGAGCTGAGCTCGTTGTCCGAAACAGGATTGTGCCTAGCAAGTTGAGCAATTAGAATCTCAAATTCAGCGAAAGTCTCCTCTCAGTTGATATCACGGGGTGGGATACAAAACTCTAAACCATGTTCTAATACGAATTCTTCAGTATCAGAGAGAGAGTAGTCCGAAAGATTTAATATGTGCTTTTTAGGATTGCTCAACAAGTGACCGAAACGTTTCCTAACAAGAAGGCCTACATTCCTATGATGTTTTTGCATGGTATGTTTTTCGGTCCGCTGATCAATTTCAGAAAGATAGCGGGAGAATCGAACCATGTCGAAAAAGGAGAGAAACCTACGAACTTTTGACCATTGGCGTTGATACATGTTTCTTAATTGTAGAAGGCGTGTTTTGGCCTTGTGAATTTCATCCTTAATAAAAGCACGCTCAATGGTGGGGCTATGTCGAGCAGAAGACTTAGTAATACGAGCAGTGATAAACCTAGGGGCAACACGATTAGCCAAACATAGCTGATAAAATGAAATAGAGAACTTAACCGATCTCAGCTTACCTCTTAGTTTCACAGCGTTGTTGAGATCTCCAATCTCATCTTTGGTGTACCTTTGCCGAAAGTAATAGAACAGTCTTTGGATGGTACAGAACTTCAGTATAGCCAGAAAAATCGGAACCATAATGAAACGAACACATAGATACTACTTAAGCTTTTCGTCTGACACTCAACAGAGTAATACGTCAGAAAGAGAACGAAATAGAAACCTAACTGATTTATATACCCAGATGTGGATCGAAATAGGCCAATCAGAAAAGAGGTGAATGATTGGTATGGTGTGGGAAAACCAATCAACACCCACGATACAGTGAGCTGACCAATAAGATTATTTCAAGAGTCCTAAGGCGAAAACGAACTCCTTCTGTCTACACAATAGGGGATCCCTGGTTTTTATGTAGACAGATTCCAAAATAGCTAAGTGAAAGGTAGATCTTGCTCTGCCAATTATTCGAAAGCAATTCTCACTGTAGGCTTTAGCACACTCTGGGTTGTCGAGCAAATGTTGACCTATAGCAGAGTCATGTTTTAGTGAACTTTTTGGTTTAGAGGCGCGAGATGAGATGTGCGACCTACGTACCTGGCTTCACACCGGCACGAGTATTCGTAAACTACTAGGCTGTTTTGTGTGGTAGGCACACTATCTTTGCGGATGGATGGGATTATCTTCTTAGAGGAAAAGACGAGACGGGGGCTGACCGTAGCGTAGCACTTGGTTATGGCTGTTTTAATTTGTCTTTCGAATCGCAAAGAGACGTTGCCAATGTAAGGCAGCTTTAGATAAACAGGGCACTTTTGTGGACCAATCTTTTTGTCAGCCGAGAAACCTGCGATTCTATTACGAAAGCAAGCCGAAATGAGGTCTTCTAGATAACCATTGTTGATGAGGGTAGATTTTATTTCTGCCAATTCTAAATTGAGTTTTGGTTCGGAACAGATCATAAGTGCCCGGTGAACCAAGGTGTTAATCAAATTAATTTTGATTTGTTTGGCACAAAAGGAATCCCAACGTGTATATAGGCCGCTAAAAGTTGGTTTCCTGTAAACACTGGTAAGAAAACCAGGTTCAGTTTCTCCACAGAAACGTCAAGAAATGGCAAGGAGTTGTTTTCCTCCTTTTCAAAGGTGAATTTTAGAGACTGATGCAATGAGGTGAGTTTGGCAAGAAAAATATCACATTCAGACTCTTTTTCAAAAACCGCAAAAGTGTCATCAACATAGCGAAAGTAAACAAGGGGCTTTTGATGGCAGTTAAAGAGTTTATGCTCATGGAAGCCAACAAATATGTTCGCTAGCGCTGGTCCCAAAGGGCTGCCCATGGCAACACCGTCCTTTTGGCGGTACATCTCATTGTTGAAACTGAACTCCACAGAGCTAGTTGCAGATTTCATCAATTCAATGAAAACCTCCTCAGGGAACGACGGCCTTTCAAGCTCACTTCGGTACAACGCGTCGGCGCAAATCTTTATCGTTTCATCCAGAGGAACATTGGTAAACAAACTGCTGACGTCGAAAGAGCACATAAAAGTTTTAGTGGGGTTGAGCTCTAAGTTTTGGATAAATTTGGCGAAAGTGAACGAGTCGGAAATGCAATTTTCAGAGTACAAATGGAGAACTGGTTCCAAAACCTCTGATAGCCATTTCGCAAGTTGATGTTGAGCCGAGCCAACCATGGATAAAATAGGCCTTAGTGGGATACTCTGTTTGTGAGTTTTGGGGAGACCATACATTCGTGGACGCTGCGAGCCAGTGGGTCGAATCCTGTCATAAATTCCCCGAGCCAACTGTTTTTTGTTGACTAACTCTAGAAGGCGTTTTTGGAGTTTCTGCTCTAGTCTAGCCGTTTTGTCAAACTGTTCGACGTCGCCAAGTTTTTCAAATTTATTAGTGTCGTTAAGGACATCACCCATTTTGGTAATGTAGTCTTTTTGATTCAAAATAACGACCCCGGATCCCTTATCTGGTTTTGTGATGAGGATATCCTTGTTATTGCGCAAAGATTTTATAGCCTGAAAGTGTTCCCTATGCATACGAAAATCGGTGAGGTCGATGGGGGTGCCACAGTAAGCGTGAGCCAAATCGCTTAGGCGGGCTTTTAGTGAGCTGAGCTCGTTGTCCGAAACAGGATTGTGCCTAGCAAGTTGAGCAATTAGAATCTCAAATTCAGCGAAAGTCTCCTCTCTGTTGATATCACGGGGTGGGATACAAAACTCTAAACCATGTTCTAATACGAATTCTTCAGTATCAGAGAGAGAGTAGTCCGAAAGATTTAATATGTGCTTTTTAGGATTGCTCAACAAGTGACCGAAACGTTTCCTAACAAGAAGGCCTACATTCCTATGATGTTTTTGCATGGTATGTTTTTCGGTCCGCTGATCAATTTCAGAAAGATAGCGGGAGAATCGAACCATGTCGAAAAAGGAGAGAAACCTACGAACTTTTGACCATTGGCGTTGATACATGTTTCTTAATTGTAGAAGGCGTGTTTTGGCCTTGTGAATTTCATCCTTAATAAAAGCACGCTCAATGGTGGGGCTATGTCGAGCAGAAGACTTAGTAATACGAGCAGTGATAAACCTAGGGGCAACACGATTAGCCAAACATAGCTGATAAAATGAAATAGAGAACTTAACCGATCTCAGCTTACCTCTTAGTTTCACAGCGTTGTTGAGATCTCCAATCTCATCTTTGGTGTACCTTTGCCGAAAGTAATAGAACAGTCTTTGGATGGTACAGAACTTCAGTATAGCCAGAAAAATCGGAACCATAATGAAACGAACACATAGATACTACTTAAGCTTTTCGTCTGACACTCAACAGAGTAATACGTCAGAAAGAGAACGAAATAGAAACCTAACTGATTTATATACCCAGATGTGGATCGAAATAGGCCAATACTGAAGTTCTGTACCATCCAAAGACTGTTATATTGCTTTACTAAATATCAAAGCTTTGTCATGATAAGTGGTGCCTTTCATTCCTATTAAAGTGCCATAAAACGATTCCCAGTTTCCTTTCTTTTTTATAACAATCTCAAGAAAATCTTAATCTTTCCTCTTAGATGGCTTTGAATTTCTTGAAGATGGTAACCTCATTACTACTGATGAAGATGGCAGACTCATTGACATGTCTTGTGGCTACAAACTTTTCTCTAGTTCCTTTCACCTTGTTGAAAGTATTCATCTTCAAACGTGAACTTTATTTATCTACGTTTAAATGCTTTTTCATTTTCTTGTTCAACTTTGTATTTAGTTTCGTAACGAACCGTGGAATGTATATTGAAGAACCAATTAGTATTGGATCATACCAGTAAAAATCCAGTTTTCTTCTTCTTTCCTGTCACTTTGCTATTGGTGGTAACTAACTATCATACAACTGTTTTTTGAGTGGTTTTTAAAACCAATGGATTTTGAGAATGAAATAGTGTCCTGTAAGAAAGAAAGAAACAGCATTTCAACATCAGGTTTGAGGCCTTTGACGCTTGTTGATTGAAATCAATTGGTAGTTATTATAAGATGAGTAGTTCTTCATATAAAGAATCAAGTATATATTTCTAAAATAGGATTTTCTTGAGAAAGAACTGTACAAAATGGTATAGTATCCGATACCGATAATATCAAAATTTTTTACCTAGCCCCCCTAGACCCCCCCTCTGAAACGAACTGGAAACGAGGTGGTAGTTGAGAAGGAGGTCATACCCACAGTTGAGAAAAAGACAACAAACAAAATGGCAGAAAAAATTGTAAGCATTTTCTCTTGTTTTTTCTTTTTTGTGGAATCGAATGAATATCGGACTCAATTTTTTCATATTCGATATGAAGGGGATAAAGCCAGAGGCCAGATGCATACTTGTGTACGTAGGGATCCATCACGAGTTGAGTGAGTTTTAACTTGACTTGTTTAGGCCCTCTTTATAAATAGAAATAAAAAATGCAAGCAGTTGATATAGAATAGACTATTCATAAAAAATATAGGTAAGTTGATGATAACTGCTAGATTAGCCAATCCCTGTTAATAGCTTTATACAAGGCATGCAAGAAAACAGCACCATAATGAATTGTCTTCATAGAGAGAGAAAATGTAGGCCTACATTATAAACTTAATCATAATTTTCAAATATCTCTTTCTTGAAATAGCCAGATTATTTACAGGACTTTTGAAGCATGTTCTTCTCCTTATTTCATCTTATACATGAAAGGTTAGGTTCAACTTATAAAGAGCACCGTATTGTGTGATATCTTTTAGGTATTACGATGCCAGTTCAAAGGAGGACAAAGAAAAGTTGTCAACGGTCTAACCAAGGCATCCTCGGCTTCACAGTTTCAAGAAGAACTATTTGCTCTGACTGGGGTTGCTCCACACAGACAGAGAAGTGAGTTAAGTGATTATTCTTAATACTGATTTGTTTTTCAGAAGTCCTTTTTTGTAATGTGCATTTTTAAAAGCCAATCAATTTTCAATTTGCTTTTTCAAATGAGGCACTCCTTTTTTGCAGTTCTCTTTGGCTTTCCACCAAAAGAGCTGTCACTGGTCAATAGTGAAAAGACGATAGATGAACTTTCGATAAAGTCAGGTGACACTGTGATTGTGGAAGAAAATAGAAAAGCACCAAAGGTTGTTGAGAACTCGAATGGTACAGGAAGTGAGGCAAAAGTACCACGTTTAGACAGCAGCTCAGATATTTCAGCAAAAGAAGAAACTAATAAACTGAGGAGACAGTGAGTTTATTGTATGATTTTTATGTAAATATGGTCCAAAAGATGTATCATAGGTGTTGAAATGGCCGAAAAATAATGTTCAATACTTTCAATATGCTAGCGGCAGATACAAAATGAATGTCTTGTCTAGCCAAAGACTGCTGTCCAATTTGAATGCTTGAATATTTTTCACAAAGTTTGCATTTGTCTTTTAGCATTGTTCCTGCAGATAATTCATGTCTATTCACCAGCATAAGGTAAGGAGCTTTTATCATTTGGGCTCTATCTTTCAGGCATCGTGAAAAGCTTTGTTTTGAAAAAACATTGCTCTTATATTGACCAATATGTATGGTAGCAAACAATGAAATATTTCTTAACTCTTCCAATTTATTCTTTATTTCACTCAAGCCAAATTACGTATTCCAAGCATTCTATCACATTTGATCATAGGATTAAATTCTTAGATATCGATACTGTTTGGACAAAGATGATGGAGTTAGATCACTCAACCCTCATTTGGAGGGTCATTGGTTTTAGCCTGACCTGTCACAACAAAGTGTGGAGAGAGAGTTCTCAGCTCTCTAGAATTCCAGAAAAATGATGAATGGAGTCAAGAGCTGTGACCTTGAAAGAGCACGGACAGAGTCGTAGCTATAAGTCTAGCTATTCAGTGTTCTCTTTCTTTTTTAACACATAAACAGATACCAACTTATAAAGAGAGTAAACTTATTTGACTGTCAATTAATCTATCATATGATACTATCTTAGAGGATTTTTAATCATTATAATCATAAAAACTTAGAGCTCAAAAGGGAAATAAAGTTATCTGCCTGAATTCCAGCTCATAGAGGAAGCCCAAAATCCAAGTTAGAACAAGCCCTAGGATTTCAGAGTACTGCGAGTTTACCTATTATGCTGATTTGAGACTTGTATTTAATTTTACAGCTATTTAATGCATAATGGAGACAAGACATTCTCAGATGAAATTCGAACAATAGCTGCGCAGTGCGTATTGAGTGACCCTGAACATTTCACTGAAGTAGTTCTTGGAAAACCAAATGCACAATATTATGAATGGATTCTAAACCATGACCACTGGGGAGGTATGTTGGTATATTCATCTTTAATACATGCATTCAGACTTTAGGCAGAAATTCAAAGATGTACAATTATGCAAATTACTAGCTTGAAAAGAGTCAGAAAATACTGTAAAAAAACTGAGTAAATATATTTGGTCTTATCAAGGCTGTTTTTTACACAATATTTGACATGATAGTCACCAGTTATCATGACAAGCCTTTGATATTTAGCAGGGCAACGTTTCGGGAGAGATTCGTCTCCCATCATCGGGGCAATGAGAAATGTGGTTTCATCCCTATTTAAGCAAAGGTTGGATCGAGAGGTGTGAACACTGAGTGAACCTCAAAGGAGGTTTCTGAGATATTGGCGCTTAATTTCTTTCATTAGTGGTGCCAAAGTTGGGAATTCTTGGAGAATAGGCTTTACATTTTGATAAATATTGGGACAAATTTCAGACATGTTAAAATGGGATAGCTCTCTGAAGGTTTTTTATGACTGTTGATTCACTTTTCTTCTTCTTAAATATTGAATAATGATCAACTAAAAAGCAACAATACAACTACTGTGTTAATAATTCGTAATTACTCATCATGTTCCAGGTGCCATAGAAATAAGAGCACTATCAAAATACTTTCAAATCGAAATTGATGTCGTTGATATACAGAGTGGTCGAATCGATCAATTTGGTAAGTATGAGGCAGCTGCCTGATTCCTGTTTGCTAAATGTTTGCTCTGCTTGGTGACACTCTATTCAATATTGAAAACTTTTTGATATCACTGGGAGGAAAAAATCTCATTGCTGTAGTTTTGGAAGTTTTATGACTGTCTTTGGATCTTGCCATCTGCTTCGTAGTTATTGTTACTAAGTAATGTCCCTGAAAAACTTTGAACTATGTAAATTGGGGAAATAAATTTTTAATGCCTTATTTATGGTCTGATATGATTTCTAATGGCTATCAGAGAAAATTCCTTAACCTCATTGCCAATTTCGATAATGTCACAATCCCTAATTTCATTCCTATAATGTATTTTCCAAGAGCTTTATTCCTTAGCCTCATTACAATGGCTTATATTTCAGGCCAGGATGAATCATACCCAAATCGCATATTTCTCATCTACGATGGAATCCATTACGATCCGCTGGCTGGCTTCGTAAAAACGATATTTCCAGTGTCTGATGAAGCAACGTATGCAGAAGCACTCATCTTATCCAAAGATGCTAGAGAGGTGTGTTTTTAGGTGTTTTCTTTTTTTTAAGAAACTGCTAACTCTTCTTACCAAACTTTCTAGCTTTCACTCCCAAATATTGGTACAAAATGGTTCTTAGCTGTCATCCTAATATTGGTAAAAAATGTTTCTTAGCAACTTTCCATTGCCCCAAAACCAATTTATCTCAATTTCTTGTACATATAAAAATCATGAGGTTTTACTTTGTAAAATCTCACACTGTGCGAATCATTCCAGACAAAATACAATATGAGGTAGGATATATCACAAATCTGTGCTAAAGAAATGCACTGAACGTTTTTTAACATTGTACAGACAGCATAGAAATTTTCTTAATTTTTGAAAATCTGCCCCTTTAGTTCCTTAAAAGAAAACACAAGAAGGTAGACGTGGCCCTTATAGAAAATTGGTCGAGTTAGCATTTTAAATTTAAGACGTATTATTTTGAAACTATATCAGATCCTTCAAGTTTTGATGCCATCTTTTTAATACCTCTAAACAGGAATGACAGAAACAAAATTTACCTCGATTTCAATCTCTAAAAAAATATCTACTAAAGCTCTGTAAAGATAAAATACACTATTTCAATTCATAATTATTTTTACAGAAACGCCAGTTCACAGACCTCGCTAAATTCACTCTTCGATGCCTATCCTGTCAAAAGACTCTAACTGGACAGGCAGATGCCCAGAGCCACGCAAAATCTACAGGTCACACGAATTTTGGTGAATTATAGTTTTTGTCTTGCTTAGGTTATTCTAATTTGTAAATAATGTAAGTTTCCATTCTCTGTTCGAGCTTTTTCTTTCAATCTAATTCTGAATTTCATGAGCTTTTATGATTTCATTTTAATCAACAAGATTATGCATAATGGAGACAAGACATTCTCAGATGAGATTCGAGCAATAGCTGCGCAGTGCGTATTGAGTGACCCTGAACATTTCACTGAAGTAGTTCTTGGAAAACCAAATGCACAAATTTTAGACAAGTTAAAATTTGATAGCTCCCCAAAAGTTTGTATGACTGTTAGTTCACTTTTCTTCCTCTTAAATATTCTATAAGATGTTTGTATTGAAAGCAGCCAACTATAAACGAAGCGTAAAGTACTTGTAGTCAATTTTCCTTTTTTTGGATTTCAAAATAGTCATAAAAATCGGGGACATAGCGAAGTAAACACATAGATTACTTAAGCATTTCGTCTGACACTCATCAGAGTAATATGACAGAAAGAGAACGAAAGAAAAACCTAACGAATGATTATACCCATTCTGATAGGCCTATTTCGATCCACATCTGGGTATAATAGTTCGTTTTATTTTTCCGTTCTCTTTCTGACGTATTACTCTGTTTAGTGCCAGACGAAAAGTTTAAGTAATCAATGTTTTGATATGCTTTGTTTCCGATTTTTCTAGCTATTTTGAAGTTCATTACGATTCAAAGACTGTTCTATGTTTTGCATTTTTGCGAATCAAGCGTTGGCGATTTGCGTCTAAACACGTCAAAGTTCTTACCGGAAATGTTTCTTCTTTTGAGTGGTACCTACCATCACCAGGTATGATATAGAAACCAGGCTTGTTCCCAAGACAAACAGTTGTCAACTCTTTGGATCAAAACTGACTGTCAGATGCTGCAAAGTTTGCTGGTACTCCTCACGGTCAACTTGGAGTTTACTGGTCCTTTCTCAGCGTATGCCATGGTTTTACGTATCATCTTGACTGGTTGAGAAGAGGGACGTCATTGTGCTACCTCGCTTGGTTAGCAAGCGCGAGGATCGGAGAGAAGTTCCTCTCAGCATCTGACAAATACGTTGAGACAGACCTAAAAGAAATAACATCATATTGCTTATTTTAGCCTAGGTTCTTTATTGTTGACTAAAAACAAGTGATTCTAGATTGTAAGACGAAATATCTTTATGTGAAGTTGTCATAAAAATAAGTTGGTATCGTACTTAATGACTGAGGCAAAGTCAGGGAACTGTGGTCCATAAAAAAAGAGAGAGCTTCATTTCTACCAATCCAAAATATGCTTTTGAAAATGGTGTGATACGGTAAATTAAGTTCAAACTATCGCTCTATACTTAACAGCATCGACAATAAGCATTCTTGGATAAAAATACAGTAAAAAATTCAGAATATACTGTAATATGGTATATGCTGTAATATTATATGCTTTATGCTGTAATATGCTTTAATGTTCTGCTATATGCTGTAATATGCTGCTATATGCTGCTATATGCTGTAATATGCTGTGATATGCTGTAATATGCTGTAACATGCTATATGCTGTGATATGCTAATATATGCTGTAATATGCTGCTATATGCTGTAATATGTTATATGCTATATGTAATATGATGTAATATGTGATATGCTGTAATATGCTATATGTAATATGCAATCCACGGCAGAAATATACATTGCATCATATGGCTCTGCCTATGAACAGAACTAAATTCGGAGGAAATCTTCCTGAAGTACCATTCCCTTTGTTGCTTGGGCTTATGAAATCAGGTTTTTTAAACAGTTCACTTTTAGATAAATAAAATTGTTTTGATGACGTACCTAAATGCCTCTATCATAAATTTTAAACACGACGGGAGAAATTGAAATCTTACTCATGAAATCTTTTTCAGCAACTTTGCACACCACTGAAGGGGCCATTATGGAAATTAGGTCAACCTGACCTTTTTGATGTTATCCCTGCCACTGAAGTTAAGGGGGGTTGTTTTAAATATGTATTTTCCCAAATGTCAAACTAATTAATTAATCAATTGTATGGTATAATAGTCTGTATTAATTGTATGGCGATTATAGTCTGTCTGATGATTGCGTGAGCATGAAACTTTGAGTTACAGAGACCCAGTCTCGTTTCTTGTTTCTCTTCTAATTGTATAGTATATTCTATTCAATTGCTTTCACTTTAATTTCAACAATTGAAAATAGTTTTTAAATGTGGTGAAAATATACATACATACCTATTGATTGTAAGAAAAGTTGCTGAAGAACATTTAATATCGAAACGTCTGAAAGCATGGCATGTACTTGTCTGATCTTTAAATATTCAAAAACTCAGGAAAATTGGCTATCGTATTAGTAGGCTCTAAAACAGTTCACTTTCAAATATGTATAAACAAAGACAAATGAAATTGTTGTGATGACAAACCTAAATACTTCTATCATGCATTTCAAACACGTTGGGAGAAATTGAAATCTTACTCGAGTGCCATTCTATTAGCTGGGCTTATAAAGACAGATTCTAAGACAGTTCACTTTTAGATAAATGAGTAAAAATAAAATTGTTTTGATGACATACCTTCCATCATCGTTTCCATCCGATATTGAGGACTGAATAGGAGGAAGTGGAGCTCGCTTCGGTGACATCTTACGAGAGTGATAACTCGAAACGTTTTCATCAAATGGTGAGCAAGGTGGGCCGTCATCTTCTGTAAAGAAATGAACTTAAACTAAATAATTTCTCTTTACTGATATTTTGATGATTCAAATTCGGCAAGTAAACATCAGTATAAAGAGAAAGGTTAGTTTTACACTGCTAAAGAACTAGCAGGGTTTCTGTCTGACACTCTTGGGAGTAATGTGCCAGAAGGAAAATAAAACAAATTCATTTATAAAAGATATAGAAATAGTATGATATCTCTATAGCGAATGCGTTATCAATACCGCATCATAGTGCTCGATGTACGGACGTACAGAGCAATATAGAATGGAAACAAGAAAGGAGACTGGCTCTCTGTTACTTAAAGTTTCATGCTTATGCAATCATCAGACAGACAAGCCTGTCTCCTTTCTTGTTTCCATTCGAAATAGAATAATATATATATAAAAAAAACAAATGACCAATACAAACACATCAACAAGTTCATTCAAAGTAAACATAAACAAATCGTTACCTGCTTGGGTAGAATCATCTCGATATTTTGAACGCTTCGGTATTCCTCCAGTTGGCCTGGCAACAGTGACGTATGAGAGAAGATTCGAATGCAAAGGGCCTCCATCTGAGAGAGCATCACTGGACAGCTTCGCACTACAAAATATCAATATAAAAAATTTAAATATATATGGGGTAAAATTCTAGCAAGCATTTAGCCTCCTATGCATTTGCTCTCTCACAGATCATCTCAGGAAAAACTTAAGTTGTATCTCCTCTTACATATACCAGATTGCGATAATTGCAGAGAGAGATAATACACCAAAATAAGACAAGAATGGCTGTTAATGTCAATAAAGAGCATTTTATTGCATCTCATAGAATGCAAAGAACCTTGTACCTATTATAAATTCTTATTGTGTTCTGGTAATCATGGAAGTATACCTGATATTTGCAAACAAGTTTTCTTTGTTACATTAATGCACTTTCTCTATCAGGTTGAAACACACTTACTCTTACCTTGGACTATCTCAATTGAGACACTTAATATGTATGGAACTGCGCAGGAGTGAAGAAATGTTTCGCTGACGTCCTTCACTGCGTTGCCCCGCAGCTCACCGTCACTCCTGCACAGTTCCATACATATCTAGGGGGCCCGAATCGAAATAGCCTTGGGTAAGATCAAAAACACTGGACTGAGAGGTTTCATCAATATCCACCCCCTATCACCCAATCCAATACTTTAGTTAATTAAAGGGAAAGAAATGACGTAATACCTGATATGATTATTGGTAAACATGCTTCTGTTCAAGTCAAGCTCGAATATTCTTGGTAAATCTTGCTGCATCGTTGATGGTATTCGTGATGCTGTCGATGAATTCACCTAAACACAAAAGTGTTGGAGCATGAATGAAATGAGATTACCTAAGCTAAGAGAATTCATTCTTTTTCACCCTTGAAACGGCTGTGCAGTATTGCGGAGGGTGTTTATCACTTTGAAGCAATATCATCAATTGGTCCTCGACACCCTCAACCTCAACAGTATTGATCTCATTCCCTAACATCTAATATCTTCCATAGTAATCCCCCACAGTACTAATGGTATTCTACAGTTATGAACCACTGATCTCAATAAAAAGACTGGATCGAGTATTTCTCTGGTTTCTGGAGTCAAATTTTTGAAGCCAATTGCTTCGGCTTTCATTTGGCCCCTCAATATGGCTGTCAAAGAAATTGTATTGACTTGATTGTTTGTTAACAATAGCCGCACGATCATCCAGTCTCGTGTTGATCATTCATAACATTCCAATAATCTTCAAAGAAAAAAGCACTCTCTAGTGTAATCTCAAGGTATTGAATTGGACCTCCCAATATGGCCAATGGCTTCATCTTAGAACATCAGATGCTTGATCCAGTCTTTTCTTAGAACAGTGTGATGAACGTCCTCTGCAGTACTGATGGAATCTCTCCACAGTATTGATTGTATCCCCCAACAGTACTAAATACCCTCCAATGTGCTGATGGTGTGCCCCATAGCACTGAACACTTTCCTATGTACTGATGGTATCCTCCAAAAGCACAAAAAATAAATTATTCCAATAAAGATTAATCGATTTTTTACCTTCCAGACACCCTCGGTTTCACTTCCTTCATTCAACATTGATTTCACATTCATTTTCAATGAAGAATTCTCCAACCGCTTAGTGGATTGAATCGAGGCTGAAGGTTGGATCTTCGTTCTGGAATCTTTTGATAACCCAGGGGAAGGTGTCGTATGAGGAGCTAAGAAACCGGACGATCTTTCTCTTTCTAAATCTGCTTTCCCGGATTTGATTCGACGGCTGACAACGTATCCGCTTCCTAAACGTCGCCTAGAAACAGTAGAAACAGGTCTCACTCAGATAGTTGCATAGTAGGAAACACATTAGAGATGCAGGAACAGGGTTGGTTGGCGTACGCCTCCAAACCTTTTTCAAAAGACAAAGATAGTTGATGTAGATAGGCCGATATCTTCGTAGGGTATTGATATGCAAAGCACAAAGGGTCCATTGAGTAGGTCAAATAATCAAACATTTTATTGATAGTTTATAGGCAAATACACTTACTATCTTTATAACTTATTCGTTTATGTGCAAAGTATTCAAAAGGCCCACTGGAAAGGTAGACTAATCTTGCAGAGAAACCCTGGTCCTTCCTCTCAATGTGATCACTCCTTGTGAATCCTTTTGCCTTTTTTGCCTGGAGTTACAGACAGCTAGAAAATTCTCTCCGCACACTTCTTATGTGAAAAGTCTGAAGGTAATTTCAAACCCAAGACCCTTTGAGGGGTTAAGTGGTCACTCAGCCATCTCAGCCACTAGATATACAATATACTAATTCATAAATCAGAACTACAGGTTGGAATTAACCATACGTACCTTGAAGGAACAGACATGATTGGTTTAATCAAGAAGATTCCAGTCTCGTGTTCGATCATTTCCAGTGTTTTCACCAAAAGTTTTGCAATCTCCTCTCTCTCGGAAGCCAGTTTCTCCATTCTGTTTTCCCACCTCAAATTTCGTTTCTCCTGAAAATTCTCCATCTTGTCCAGCAAATCGAAAACGTTGTCATCTAAAGACTTCGAAGTTCTAATTGCTTGCTCTAAGAAGAAAATTTGATAATCTTTATTTCCCAACTAATAATATCAACAGGTTTCCTATCAAAAAGGATTGAATCCTTTTTTTATGGGGAATATCACTCAAACCAAACATGTTAGGCACTCAACTCGTAGTTCCAACAGCCTCAGACAGTACAGACCAAACCAGGCGACATTTGGATAAAAAAGTGTACGATCCCTATGGCAATGGATGGAGAACAACTTACCAAACAAGATAAAAGAAGCAAATGATAGAATTGACTAACGCCTACTACTGCAGGTTCACTAGGGAACAAATATAGAAGTTATAGAAGGGTTCGAGTCCTACTCGGGTCATTTTCATTCATACAAATTGTCTCGATTGCTTTTCAAAACCCTTCTTCATCTCAAGCTATATGTGGTCTCTTTAGGTTATATAGTTGTGGTGGGTTATATGATGTCTATCTCTAGTAGTAGGCACCTCCCATTAGAGGTAATGAGTTCGAGTCTAGCTCGGGCTATTTTCATTCACACCAATCATCTCGATTGATTTCCCAAATCCTGCTTCATCTCAAGGGCTATGTTTTCTATATAGGTTATATAGTTGTGATGAGCTATATGATGTTTATCTCTAAAATTAGGCACCTCCCATTAGAGGTCGTGGGTTCGAGCCCTACTAGGGTCATTTACATTCACAAAAGTTATCTTAATTTATTTTCCAAATTCTGCTCCTTCTCAAAATAGTAAAGTAACTAGTTATACGCACCAACTTCTTTCATTCGGACGTAGTGGAGATATTTCCTGGCGAGCCTTCCGAACCTCTTGATTGGGATGCTGACGTAATGCTCCATCTCATCACAAAGGTTCTTGTAACCTTCGTACGAAATTCTACCATTTTGCAAGCCTCGTTTCAATGCTTTAGCATTGTGATCCATATCGAGGCGAGTGAACATGAAATCAGGAGATTGCACCTGATATGAAAATTGAAATTCAAGTCAATGATTTCAAGTTTATTTCTTATGCAGATTAAGATTAAATTCAAGATAAGAACAAATGTGTAAAATCTTGTTTTGTGTATTTGATCCGTCTCTTATTAAATCAATTTAACATTTATTAGGTTTCCATTTTCGATAGAGATTATTTTGGCCAATCTGCGTCATTTCTGTAGGTTAGAATACTCAAAGTTATCTAGATTGATTTCCGCTAACTCTCTCTGATGTACTACTCTGATAAGTGTAAGTCTTTAGCAGTTATTATAATTCGCGATGTTTCCGATTTTTCTCTCTATCCTTTTGTGGCATATAAACATCACCAACTTTCAAATAAATAAAAACTTCTTGGATTTGTGCGAACTCTCATCCTAGAGTAAAGAAAATATTATTCCAGTATCCTCGATGAACTCTAATACTGCATTAACACTGATATGGTTGACCTAGCTTTATTTACTCTGGGTTGATTTACATCGAATTTACCAATCAGAGTCTTAAAGTTAAAAACATTGTTAAGTTTAAGCTGGTTTAACTATGAGTGTGAACACGGTATAAGACAACGCAATGCGTTAAGGGATAACCAGGGAGGCAGAATAGCCTTATTACAGTATGGTATGTAGAATTAATGGGGAAGTTGTATATCTGCTCTGTGGGAAATACTTTTAATAATCACGTGGGTCATTGAAAATCAAGCAAATGAATAACTTATCAAGAAAACAAGTTAACATTATGAAACAAAACTGTATATACCTGAGAGTTTTTCGTAGTTAGCGGATGAGTGACTTCGAAATTCCGCAACTGTTCCTTCAACGTTTCGATCACGTTTTTCATGTTTTCCATTACGTCAGCATTTTGAGTCAATTGCTGTTCGTAGGTCGCATTTTTCGATTTCAGATCTCTCTTTATATTTTCAAACTCCTGAAATAGTGAAAATAACAATTTTCAATCAACTCAAAATGTACGCTATTTATGTTTCGATAAATAGACTTGGTTTGGAATATTTTGAAGGGCAACTAGGCGTAATCATAAGAATCCTCGGCGAATCGAGATCTACATCACTATTAAGAGGCAAAAAACAAATAAATTTGAATAAGTAGTTATGTCGTGAAAAAGTGTTAAGAGGCCTTACAAGCTTAGGTCCAAAGAGAAGGCCTCAATTTTCATTTTGCGAAAGACCTTATGACCTGCAAGTGCCAAGATTTAGGAGAAGTTACAAATGAGATTCTTCTACAGAAGAAACCAGGTAAGGAGGAAAGGCCAGGCTGCACTTTATTGGCTAGAGTGTAGTCTGCAATCTAGCAACAATGAAGGAACAGGGTGAGTGGTAGCGTAAAACATGCGGAGACAAGTCAACGAAAAAGCTGGGTTTTGGAGCTTTGCTATCAGAAGACAAATCTTCCTCTGAGACTTTCGAAGATTTACTGTTTCAAGCTTCAGTATAGCCACCATTTTGCAAGTTGCAAATTTTCATAATCAGCGACAGGACATCTGAACGTCCACGCAAGGATTCTAACGCAAAAATTAACGATTTTCCTAGTTTCCTTTAATCACAGATTCATTTCTTTAATTCATTTACATTTCTTTAACTTTCTTTAATCATAGATTCTGTTATAAATTAGCACTCTGTTTTCAAAACCTCGTGTAGGGTTCTTGTTCGAAAAACAAAGCCTAAGGCTAAAGTGGGTGCTTTGCTTTGTATGCTGAAGTTGAGCTGGTCTTATCAAGTCAGCATTTGGATGGGTGATCTTTGGGGTGTTTACTAAACAACTTACGCCGTCGTCCTTAGGAAGTGAAAAAAATGAATTTATCGACAGCCTTTCAGTGAGGTGTTTAAACAGAAAGGAGTGGGTAAGAATGATTGACTACATCATATCCAAAAAGATGATGAGCATGAAATTATGATGATGATGATATCAAACTAGGAGTGCGGTGCCCTGCTAGAAATAATTGGCTTTTCGATGGCTACCCACGTTTAACATTGAGCATTGAGTTAGTAAATGAGGTAGAAACAATAACTAACCTCTGATAGGCCTTGATGTTTTTGAATGAGTTGTCTGTAATCTGCAACCAACTGCTTCATTCCTTGTCTTGAGCTGTGTTTTCTCTTGCTCAACTTTTTCTCCACTTCGTCTGAGCTCGCCTTCAATAAAAAATTTGATAATAAATTTTTTGATCAGCAGAAAACCACAAAACAGGCTTATCAAGTCGAGATGGAGAATCAAATCTTTTAAGTCTTTTCTTCTCAGTGTACAATAAATGAAATCTAACTATATTTGATAAACGAGAATGAATAAAAATACACCTCCTGATAAGTGAAAAACCAAGAAACAGACCTGTCGAGATGAAGAGTGAAGTCTTGGTGTATGATAAAGATCGAACTTGTCTACTAAAGAATTATGAATCAGAAGCTCGATACGTAGAGTTTAATTTTGAGAATCGATCAAACAGCATATTACATATTACAACAAGGGAAGTTTCAAGCAAACCGTATAACACGATAAAGGAAGTTTCAAGTTGCATTTAGATATCTGACATCATCTATCACCTTTAAACCTTCGTTTGAAGACTCTTTCGTCTTGCTTTCATCACTGTCTTCGTTAACAGTTGTCCCTTCTATGGTTGCAGACTTCTGTGTTCCTGTAATTTAAATATAAATGTGATAGTGTGCTTGAAAGTACCATGTTTTGGGTAGGAAGTGAAGTGTATATAGCTCCTAAAGTGGCGAAGTTACTATAGCTTGAAACGAGCTGTCTTCAATACTAAGGCAGATAGTTCCATGAAATTGATTTCCTTATGTTTTCGAATTTGCATTGTGTTCTTTAGAAAGAAAAAACCAATTAGATGTCTGAAACATCAAACAATTATAACCAGAGTAATTTAAAAATAAACCATGCTTTCTAAATGGTTCGATATATCTCCATCAGTAACTATTCTTACAATGATTTGGGGACTTACTTAAAAAGCTAATTTACAAAGCACAGGGTTACAAGGAGATAAACCTAAACAAGGACCTACTATAATACAATAACAGTTATGATGGGCTGAGAAAACAGAGAGAAGTTAACAAGTGCAGAATAGTGACGAATTTGGATATTGGATTGGGAAATGCCATTGTAACACCTAAGAGATTAAAATCAAGCTAAACACAAATGGAAAAACAACGAGAAAACTACACAAAGGAAAGGCGTTAGTTATAACCATGTATTGAGATAGTATATGAATTCTGATTTAGGAATTAGAAGCTATAAAACCTATGAAGTATATTTCATAGAATAAATTATTTACGTTGACTTCTTGCAGAGCCCTCCACCTTTTCATCTGTTTCCTTTTCTTGAGTCAAATTACTGAATAAAATGTCTTCTGATGAAATTAAGCCAGGAATTATATCTTTCATGCAATCCAATATCTATAAATGAATTTAAGATGGTTAAGGCTGAGAAAAAGCAAGATTTGGAAAATCAATCAAGATAATCTGTGTGAATGAAAAAGAACAGAACAAAACTCCGGCCAACAACCTCTAGACTTGTGATTGATATGGTTTGGTTTGCTCAAAGGCCCCGGATTAATCCCTGACCACTGCGCAAAATACTGACATTTCAAGGTAGAGGTTCTCACAAAGGGGTTCTTCTATGTAGATTTTATTTTTCTACTTTATGTACCTTACATATTTGTCTTGCCCATGTGGGAAATAAAACCAAATATCAGGCTGCGTCCATATTTTACAATATTTTACCAGCATCAGCACGTGCTTGCCAATTAACACAATATGAATCTTTGAAGAGTTCTCACTAAACAAAGTTCATATCAAAGGCTTTCCGTTATTAATCTAACACGTATATCTACGCATTAGTTAGTACTTGTGGAAGTAGAATACAGCCTAAGAAGAAGTGAAAAACTGTAAGGCAAACATCAAAGAAAGGAAGAATATAAAGAAATATAAATAGTTACGATTGCGGATCTAAATTCAAACCTCAGAGGAACTGCTTCGTATTTTTGATATGTGCTCTAAAATCGCCAAGTGCTCTCCCTGTCGATAGAAAAACACTAAATAAGATTTTGACGAAAAAGACCTTTGCAAGAGATTACAAACCTCCGAGATATTGGTTCTTTGCTTTGACACAAAACCTCCCACCATCAAATCGTTGTATAATCATGTAAGGAAAATAAAGCAAAGAACAGCTCTATGCTGTGACTCAACGTTTCATGCTTAAGGCCATAATAAAAGCCACGAAGTTCAAACTTATAAAACATATATCATCACAAACCTCTTCTAATGGGACAACCTCGCATTCATCCAACGTAACAGCCTCTTCATGAAGCTCCTCCTTGTTCAACGCATCAGAAATGATGTTTTTGAATTCCACGAGATCTTTGTAACATCGAAGTACTTCATGTGCGACGGGGTGGTTCTGCAATGCTGAATTGACCAATCGTGTTCTGGCACGTGCACTCATTAATCGTTCTGGGACGTCAGGAGCAGGGAGAGCTGCTGGTTCACTAGTATGCAACACCTGAAGACACCAAAAAATGTTTAAGTTTACAGTTTCAGTTTTCAGTTTTCGTTTTTCGATTTTCATTTGTCAGTTTTCAACTTTCAGTTTTCAATTTTCAATTTTCAGTTTTCAATTTTCAGTTATCAATTTTTATTTGTCAGTTTCCTGTTTTCAACTTTCAGTTTTCAATTTTCAGTTTTCAACTTTCAATTTTCAGTTTTCAGTTTTCACTTTTTATTTGTCAGTTTTCATTTTTCAGTGTTCAGTTTTCATTTTTTTCAGTCATGATGTTAACATAATCCTTTCAGTTGTTTTTGTACAAAACACACGATTGACATTGAATAGAGAACCAGAGAAAGGGCTTCTATATCAAGATTTTTCTTTTTTATTCTGGTATCATCTCTAGCAGAGTTACAGTTGGTACAACAAGAAATAAATTTAAGAACAATCCAAGATTCATAACATTTGCTGTTTCTAATACAAGAAAAATAATGAGCTAATTTAGAAAAAGCAACTTCATATAGGAAAAACAGGCCTCGATCTTTTCTCAATGGTAAAATGCTTGTTGAGCGTCATTTAAAATGTTCAAAAGCAGAGATAAATTCTTTCCTTGCAGTTTCATTCAAAATTTTGATGTATCAACACGAAGCTTTGCAGTTTGCCCCCTCCTAGCCTCTCATCTGGATTCACACCTGATTTCAAAATCTGGTGTTCGTATGCACATACCTCCAGTGCAAAGGAGAATATCATGTCCCAACAGAAAGAAGATATAAATGTCACACCAACCTCACTGGTTTGTCCATCCGTGGTGATTATCGTTGGCATGGTAGTTGGTCTGCTGACAGCTTCTTCCGTCTTTTCATCTTTATCATCTGATGCAGAGACGTCTACCGTCTAAAATAGAAAAACAATAAGTAATAGTGGCATCATTAAAGGATGTATTAAACGTATGAATTATAACGGTACTCAGGCAGAACACACGTAAAAACATAGCACAATCTATGACAACCACCTTACACGTTTACAGGATGGTCATCAGGCTATTAAATACCATTGAAAAATGAAAATCGAGAAAGAGTGATAATACTAATACATACCGGTTCGAGTACAACTGCCGTGCGCAGTGGGCTTGTCATGGTCTGAACTTCTCTCAGAGCTTCCGATTTCAACTTCAGTTCTATCCTCTGAAAATTCATTCATAATTATAGAATAAGTTGAATGACATTACAACGCTCGATGAACCCTAACTACACGTTCAACCTGGAGAAGAGGCAAGTCCACAGTGACCTGAAGTTTAATACTTTCACAACAATGGATAACTCTGCTACAAAAATCACCTATGTACAACATAGATAGATGTATATCATAGACGTAAGACATACAGACAAATTAGCTCACATGCCTCTGATAACCAGTCGTTTCAGATCTTATCAGCAAATACACGGCTTAAAAAGCATGCAAACATTTGTTTCCAAATGTAGATAGCAAAAACAAAAATCCAAAGTAAAATTGTTTAGTAAAACATACCAATTCATCCTCCTCTGCCATTAACTCTTCCTAAATTGGAAAAATATTTTATTGACAAAAAGAAGGGAATCAGATACAATGAATGCATAACATAGAATGATAATTGTTAGAATCCTAATATTTCCTTATTCGCCTTATTCTGGTAATCGCAGCAATCAGAAACAGCTTCTCATATACCACATTCACACCGATATGTTTAACCCAGCTGTTAATATCATTGGTTTGTTTACAGCCAATCATGAGCATTCGAATTATCGACTTGACCGATCAGAGTCTTCAATTGAAAACCTAGTTTAAGTTCAAACTGGTTTGACTACCAGTGTGAAAGCGGTACTACATTTACTACTGTCTATTCAGATGGGGTTGAGAAGACTCCTTTGTCTTTTTCGAGAATACCTAGCCCTTAATTTAACTCCAAATGATTTAAAGCTCAGCAGTGATGCATCGAGCACTATTTTTACAGTATCTGTTATGATTCGGCTAGGGATTTCATCGATAACCTAATATTTCGTGGTTTTCATGTTTCGTTCTGATTTCGATTTTTCTTCCTGAAGTTCTGCACGGATCAAACACTGTACCATGTAATCCTAAAACCTCAGAAATACATCTACCAAACAATCGTAGCCAATCCACCCACAAACACTGCTATGAGACATCAAATTTTAGGAAAGCTTACCAATTGTAGCATTGCCATATCAGCCTACAAAGCAAAGAAAAGCATTCATAATGTATTGGTTGACATAAATGTTAACAGTGACTTTGTTAGTAGAAAACTTAATTTGAAAAAATAATGAGACGATGAGAATAATAATCAAATGTAACCTTACTTCTTTTTCTGCTTCACCCTAAAACAAAAAAAACAATCAGAAATTAGAAATAAAATAACTCTACTGGGACATAAAAGAAAAAACTAAATGCAAAACTTTGCTATCCAAAAGTTCAGTTAGAAGAAGGTAATGGTAAGAGCAAATATAAAAGACAATGGGAGAAAACAGTTCAGCAGCTTGCTTGTCTAAACCTAATGAAGAGACAGGTAGTTTCAGGTAGTACTAAAACTCCATTTTTTCTAGCATTACCCATTGATGTGCGATTAAAGATTGTTAAAACTATGGCAAAATGATGAATAACCCAACAGATACAGCTTTTTTAATAGAACACAAAGTAGTTAATCAAATAAAAAGACTAATGACAAATGAACCAGAATCTGATAGACCTACTTTTAAGATCTTCCCAGTTTCAAGTTGCTTTATCAGCTCTTCTCGCTCCTAGAAAATAAAATGAAATAATAACTGTATCAACTATTGATTGTTGTAGGGATAGTGGTTAGATCACTCAACATTTGTTAAAAGTTTCCTGGGTTTGAAAATACCTTCAGAGTAGTCAACTAAATTGGGAGGAGAGAATGTTCAAGCTCTCTGTAACCTAACTAACTGAGGTAGCAAAAAGGCAAAAGGTGTCAAGCGTTGTGGTTACATCGAGTGAAAGGGCTAGGGTCGCACTGCTTGATTACTTTACCTATTCAGTGGGCCCTTTGCACTTTTGAAATAGAGGTAGATGGGAACGCTAACTGACTTACTATATATATGATTTGTTTCTTGATAAAAGTGTCTACAGAGTATTTTGGCATCAAAATTACATCATAATGTCATAATTAAAAAAAGTATAACATCATTACTTACAGTGTTCCAGTTATTTCTTAAATCCATCATTCCTTTTAAAGCTTTGACTTTGTTGTTGTACTAAAAAATAAGAAAGATCACATCAGAATTGCCTCGAAAAATTCCTGGAACACGGGAACCAGACACCCAAGCACTTGATGAAAATAGCCAACTAAATTTACCTTTTGCTTTAACTCGACAAGTTCATTTTTCATTTCACTTTGAAGTTTATCAGCCTAAAAATAAAATTTATTTTTCATTTGAAGTTGCTTTTATTTGATCTTAAATATTGGGATAAAAGCGATTGCAGATAAGCGATTTTTAGCAATCTACTCGAATAACAACTGATAGCTAATTCAAGTGCGCGAATAAGCGATGTTTTGTTTTTCTCATCCTTTGTGTGAAAAGCATATCACTATTTGTTGAGAATTATTGTTTACTCACAGTTTTTCTGAAAAGTGCAAATCTAGCTGGGATTTCCTCTATTGGGAATTCATCCTGCAAAATAAGAGAGATTTGAAATCAAAGAAGAAATTCAGCATTTCGTGTCTATCCACAGTAAGTTGTTCAAAATTTTGAATTAGGGAGCTGCCATAAAGTATGGAACAGAGGGGGGCGGAAGGGATTTGAAAATTTTTTCAAAACTTTTGTAGCCCAATTCAAGAGTTCAGAAAGCATTTCATGACCCCATTTCAGTTTCTGATAAGATTTGATAGCCCCTGTTAAATGCATGATTAAGAATTCCCAAACGCAGTAGAATCTGAGCAGAGCAGTAGCGACAGCAAGCTTAAAATGATAAGCGACGAAATTTCTAAGACATTAATCTATGGTTTTTTTGATAATTTAAATGTCAAAAATATTCGTGGCCCATGTTTGTTCATCAAAAAAGTTTGTTAGTCCAACATTTTGCATCCAAAAACTTTGTTGACTCTTTTGAATCCCTTCCGCCCCGGTCTGCTCCTTACTTTATGACAGCTCCCTTAAACTGAATTCTGAATTTACCATTCTACTTTTTAATGATTGCTCATTGCAACTCAAGCATTCTTTGATTCTCGAAGACCAACAATGTGAAACCGTAGATCGTATGCCCAGGTTTACGGTTGCTGTACAGCCAGCGTGGTGATAACCAGAAGGGTATATTGAGTCTCTTGATCATATAACTATATTGAGCTTGTTGTTCTTGTAACTTTAGCACTCTATGTGTATCTTGAGGGAAAATCCACCATTCTAAAAATTGGTTGATATTCCTAAGGAAATAGGGGTACTTTTTTCTGGGATATCAGGTATAGATTCTGAAATGATGTGGACTAGAAAAAATTAAAATTGAGTCGTATTTGAATTCCTTACCCAGTTAACATCTTTGTCGTTGGGGTCAAAATCCTTAATGTCCTCTTCCGGTATGAATGACACCGAGACACGACGAACGGCAGCTGCCTCGGCTGCAATCTCAGCCTCGGTCTTCTCTGGAATAACAACCTCGGTTTGAATTGCTTCGTCAATCATTTCAACCGTCTCCGTCTCTTGGGGTACCTCGTTTTGAGTTGGTAATAATGGTCGAGATGACTTTTGGGAGACACTGCTTTTCTGCTTAGTGAATTTTCCAGTCCTCTTTTTACCACGTGACCCAAACGATTTCTCCGGAGTGTAGACTGCAGCTATGGAAATTTAAGAGATATAAGACTTTAAGTTTTCAGATTAGATGAGACACAAGAAAGAAGAAAGTATCTCTGTCATTCAAAGTTTCATGCTACGCGAACATAACACCGACTGACTATAACTTGGTAAAGTAAAGCATAAAACCTAAAGTTACAGAGAGCCAGTCTCCTTTCTTGTTTTCTCACCTAACAAAACATTTATCCCCATCACATCGCGTTGTCTACAACAACATAATGCTCGGTGTGCGAAGGTACAGAGCGATATAGATGAGAACCAAGAAAGGAGACTGACTCTCTGTAACTTAACGTTTCATGCTTTCGCAATCATCAGACAGACTATAATCATTCAGATTATGTATTACATAATATGAAACCTTAATAAGTAACAGAGAGTCAGTCTCCTTCCTTGTTTCTCTTCTAAATCAATAGTCAAAAATAAAAAGAATTCCATAAATACAATCTTACGATCTGATTGGCTTTCTTGAGGAGTTGCTTGACTCGATTGACCCCCCAATAAAGAAGATGATCTTTGTGTGGCTAGCGGGGTAGTAAGTGCTGTTGCTGGGGTAGCTGGTGTTGCTGGGGTAGCTGGCATTGCTGGTGTTGCTGGTGTGGCTGGGGTGCTAGGAAGCTTTGCGGCTGGTGTCGTGGGTACATTGGAGGCTACATCAGTTGCTTGCTTCTCTAATTTTGATTTGTTTTCATTCGACATCGCTGATTTGAAAGAAACGATTGTCCCGTCAGTCTTCAATGATTTTCTTGGTGTATTCGGGAAAGATTCGCTGCCAGAAAGGCCGGTTTGACTCTGTGTAAGTAATGGTCAAATAAAATTATTATCATCGTTATCATTGCTGTGTTTCTTTGAAAGAATCACCGTTTTCGCACGTATACAAACCCATTATAAATAGATATACTCATCCATTCGAGGCTTTAGAACACTGACAGTTCGATGGATGAATATGTCATATGTTGATTTAGAATATAGACAATAAAAAATAATCTAAATAACCCCCAGGAGTACGTCTAAAGATCCTCTCGTTAGGGAGGGGATAGAGTAGGCTCACTTGAAGCACAGATCCACTGGTTGGTCAAAAATATTTCCGTTCTAGTATTCAATACTTAACCTTACTTCTATCGTGTTTTACAGAGAAAACAACAGAACAAGGGTTATCCAGATTGTTTTACGGTATATTGTGGGTATTCTAAATCAACAGATGGTACTTTATATTTTAAATTGGCAATGACACAAACTGGTTTAAAATTCTAAAAGAGTAGTGGATTACTGGCTAGAGCTTGTGGAGCCACTAAAAGAATGGTCAATCCCTGAGCGCTTGATAGGAATGAACCTTGAATAAAGTTGACAAAGTCGTTTATAATCGGACTGAACCATCGCCGAAAATCTACAAACATCTTATCTAAGTTGATTAGCGATTCTGCAATCAGAATCCCCTTTCAGTTTTGCGATAGAATCCACACGAAATTACTCATATATTCTGCTTAAGATTATACGGTATTGGATCATACGTTACGCAACCCAAATAAGGAATGCAGTACATTTATTTTTGTCGTAACTGTAACTAATAATGATACAAATTCTGAATTTATCTAGATTAATTTGGAAATCCAAAAAGACTGTTAGAGTAATCATAATAATAATGATGATAACCTTGTTGGACGTGAATCTGATCGCACTTGCTGAAGTTTTCCACGTCATTTTAGTAGTAGATCTAGGTGTCTCAGAATCCTCAAAAAACGAAGTCGTAAATCTTTGAAGTTCTGCTCTCTCTTTCTCTGCGTCATCTCTTTGTTTTTCAATCTAAATAACAAATTGTTAAGTGTAAAGCAGAACTAACTGATTAAAAAACAGACATTTCTTCTGAGCTCTATATTGAGCATTTTAGCCAAGATTGGCACTCTTCACTCGAGTTAGATAAAAAATTGTGTAAATGTAAGTAACATTTTTAATTAAGTCTGACAACTTTCTAATCAAGGAACATCGGAATAAGTCACTAATGTAAAGAGTTAATGTTAGCAACAACTGTAAATCTTAAACAACTGAAAATCTTAAATCCACGGTAAGTAAACAATTCTTATAACGTCTTGCTTCATAATTGTTTTGATTAGAGGTTATTCGAATGTATCACTAATTCTTAAAGCAATTGTAAGCAATGATGCTTTAATCTATAAACTTGCTTTAATCTATAAGGTTTGCTAAATGTAATTTCAAATATTTCTTTGGGAGCGTCCAAAACTTAAGTACTAAAGCCAGTTTTCTACCGTGCAGCTGCTAGTAACTGTCAGGCTAGCAAGTTGAAAATTAGCCCACCCAGTTGCAATAGTGTTTGTGTAGTGTTTGTGTCTGCATGTCAGCATTGGGTCTCGAGCACGGATTATTTCGACCAAAGGCAAGCTAGAGAACGTTAAATATTGGAATTAATTTTTCGAGTATGTTGAGTGACGAAAGAAAGGATCCCACAGGCTACTCACCATTGCCAAGTTTTCTTTAAGTAGTTTGATTTCTTCTTCGTATTTCGTCTTCATTTCATCCATTTCCGTCTGGTAAGAATTTCTCAGATCTTTCAGCTCAGAATCATGCTGGGTTTCCAGTGCTAAAGAAGAGCAAAATGAGAAAAATTAAGTGAGAAAAATGTCTGTATTTTATGGACATGAGAAATTAAACCATAAAAAATCAACTATGAAAGATTATCGGCTGCAGTAGCTTAAAACATATACCAGCAGAAATGATGGGGATTAGCAAGCATCTAAGGGACACCAGGAATGTTGAATAAGGTATAAAGGGGCCCTCAGTAGCTCAAGTATGATTCGAGTAAAATCTGTTTTTCGAGAACGACGAGAATTTGTCTTCAGTTTCTGTTTTTCCTTTTACCTTCTGATAAGTATGGCCATACGGTAGATCACTCCAGTCCGTAATTAAAGGCTCAGCAATTCACCTTCAGACCTTTCAAAAAACTATTCTCATTTCAATTCAATTCAATTCAGATCAATTCAATTCAATTCAGATCATTCTACAATTCAATTAATCCTTTATTGATGTAGTAAATACGAATGAATTCTTCCTGTATAGATCTATTCGTGAGTTAATCGATCAAACCAACTAAAACTACCTTGTCTTATTTCGACAACTTTCTGCTGCGATTCTTTCACTCTTTCTTCGAGGTCAGACTTCATTCTCTAAAAAATGAAACGTTAAATTTGAATCAGTTATATAACAATCTGACATAAAAACTAGAAAAACATATTTCATTTATTTGTTCACGAAAGTTACTCATAGAAATTTTACCAACTAATAATTAACTAATGTAACTCTCAGTTGGTAAAATTTCTTCATTACTTCAAAAGTTCTTAGTTCTACAATTTCATCATGTTAAATCCAGTTTCCTTTACAGCCAATCAGGATCATTCAAATTAATGCATTGCTAAATCAGCATTATTCATTTAAACCTGGTTCAGTTAAGGCTGGTTTCACTGCCAGCGTGAAAGCGGTATAACTATACGTGAAACGCTAGCATGTATAAACCATTGCATACCAAATGGCACCAAACAGGCTAGTCTAGAGGCTAGTCTAGATCAAGGCTCTAGTCTATTGAATATGGTCTGCTTTGTATGTATTTGCTCTATTTTCATGTATCGGTCACTCTTCTTGAATCGAAATACAGACTTCAAAAGCTCTTGCATCAGTTTTTCAAATCGTACTTATGATACATATAGCAGTAGATTCCATTTATCGAGATAATTTGTGAAAATGAAAGTGACCCGAGCAGGATTTGAATTCAAGACCTCCCACTTTAAACGACAAACACTCTACCAACTAAGGTACTGGGGCACTCCATTTAATCTTTCGAGCAATGTCAATTATACGCTTTTATGTGTGATCTTCTCCAGTCTGATTCTCTTTCTACTTATATGTGGAATACGGGTATGAGAATACCATATATCTTTACATTTTTAACGGTAGAAACGTTAACAGTGTTTAAGTAATCGTGTTAGTCATTCCAGTGAAACTATTGCGCTGACAGTGGTCTGAAATTTTTGGGTGAAAATTAGATGGAGTCTGAAAACTTTTCATTGCTAGAACCTAGGGTTTAAAATTTTTGAGCCAATTTTCAAAATGCTTCTACCCCCTGTCTGCTAAAAAAATGACAACTCCTTAAATAAAAAAAACAAATCAAGATTGAATACAAGAAAGAAACCATGCTTTGCATGAAATGGGATCCCCCATTTCTTAGTCAAATCGTCTATTCAATCATGCTTCGAAGTTAATAAATTAGCATGTTCAGAATAAATTAGCATACTCAGAAAAAATTAGCATGTTCAGAATAAATTAACATAACTTACTTGCTGCGCTTCTCTGGACTCTTTCTGTTTATTTGACACGTGTTCATGTTTGTCTTCTGCATGGGCCAAAAGAAGTTTCATTTTGTCCATTTCCTAGAACATGAAAACGTGCAATTTGAATATGTAATTTGTTCCAGTAGCCTCGGGCATTTGCTAACAATGCAGGGTGAAGACTCGAAAGCCGAATCTGTTCTACTAGTTTTCGGGAATAGGTTCCAAGATGGCTCTTAGATCAAACTCGTAGGTACAGGGATAGGCCCTTCTATCTTTATATAAAAACGAGCCCATTAAGGACTTTCTAAAATGAACTCCAATCTGAATCATTCAATCTAAATAAGAAAGATGTAATTTGATATATCATTACTTCTCTATAGATGCAGGCTGCTCGCTTACCGAAATTCCTTGATTAAGCGTCGAGCTTCGGATAAGCCCCGAAGCGTAATCAAGATATATTCTTTAATGTTAGGCCCATATATGATATAGGACAACAACAAAGGTAAAATCAGCGAAATAGAAATTCAATTAAGCTACACTTGTTAAATCAAGAGAAATACAATTAAACCTTTAATAACCTGTCTTGTTTTAAGAAGTATTGTGTTTTTCTGTTCCATCTCAACTTTCAGTTCTTCTAATTCTTGTGCCTTTTTCTAAGACAAATCAGAAACGCCAGTCAAACACACTTCACTTGTTAATGAACAATTCAAAGATAAAAATCTGAATGTAATTTGTTATCTTCAAAATATAATTCAATATGGTAAAAGACCTTCTTTTGTAGCCTGCTGTGCAATCTTACTATATGAACCACCAAGCCCACAGTATGACAATTAAATTAGTATGACGATTAAATCTCTAATGCTCATTTGGACCCATTTGGATATGTTGATCTTTCGAATGAGGTCTTATTGCAACTTTTACTGTATGGTGATAAAAACCTTTCTTTTAACCTCAACAAACGTATACTTGAGTTGAACATAAATTACATCCATATGACCGGTCGATTCGGTTGAAATTAAGCAATGAACCACCAAGCCCACTTCCTTTTTTTGTAGTTATCTGTTTGCGTAATTATTTATTTTTGTATCATTAGTGTATTGTATTATTCAATGTTTATTTCCAGGAGGTAGTCATGACTTTTTGCTCCCCCAAGTATCGTTTTTTTAATGTAGATGTTTGTTTGTTATCTCTTGTAATATTTTATATTGAATAATAAAAAAAAATCCTAAGATATCGTCATTTCCGATGTGTATTTGAGATTGTGTTTTCAAAATCTCTTTTCATGTTTGGCTCAAATCTTAAATTGTTTTTCTTTGATAATATTTCCCAGGCTTAAGCTAAATTGAAGTCCAACTGGTTACCATTTCTATTTGTATCTCATATTTTATATCATCTTAATTTTCGAGCTGTTTTATTTGCGGGGGTCTCTCTCAAATAATTCATCCTTCTCATATAATGTATGATTCGCCCTTAAAATTTTATAACTCAATGTTCAGTAAATGTTGAGACTATATCAATCAGCTTCCCATATTTCTGATGGTAACATGGTATGCCTCGATATTCTGACTCTTCCAGGCGTGATACCTGCACTGACTTTGGTATAGCCTTCAGAATTAGTATTGTTATCTGTTATTGTTTTTGGTAAGGCCATTTGGTGGACATGTATATCTTGCTCCCAGTGGTATCATCATTGTTTACATGTTTTCGTAAATTGTACTTTTCTAGATTGCATACAAAAATCAATTTATCATTTAGAAAACTTCCCCTTAGTCATTAGAATTTGAATTTATCATGACTTTAACAGACACAACCCATTTATAAAATGAACCTAAAACGTTGAAGAATCTGATAAAAACAAGAGACCAGTATTTTCTTAGCCATTCAAACCATAACAAAAAATTAGCTTTCGTCTTAATGTGCAATTAACTCTTAAATGAGAGTCCAAACACTAATCCTTAATTCTAAAAGAACAAAGTTGTAACTAACTTACTTTTCCCATTTCAACATGACCTTTCAATCTAAAAGACAAAGATGAGATAAAATATGAAAATTTTTGAACATCAAAAAAAACAGAGTTTAGGAGAGAGTTAGTAAAATTGAAATTTCAAAATTTCAAAAAGGGATTCAAAAAAGCAGCATACTTTTCAATGTCCATTTGCTTCCCTTCCAGAGTCTTGTACAACTGAGAAAGCTTTCCATCAGTACTTTCCAGCTCTAAAAATTATAGAATAGTTTAAACGATGAACATTCAAATTTTTCTAAAGCAAACAGAGTGATATTATTTGCAACTCTATGCAACATTCTTTCGATATTATTTCTGATACATTGAGCTGTATAATTTGCACTCTCTGCAGTTCAATCATTTTCGAGAGATAGGGAAGGTCTGTTCAGTACTGTCTATGGAGGGTGTTCAGTATCGTGGGGGATATCAAAATTAATGTGGGGGAATACTATAAGTACATTGGAGGGTGTTCAGTTCTGTGGAAGGATATCATTAGCCCTATGGGTATCACCTCTACAGTACTGATGATATCTCCCCACAGTAATAAACATCCTCTACAGTATTCAAATTCAAATTCAAATTCATTCAAAATATAGTTAAAAGTATAAGATATCTAAATACAACAGTAAGAATATGTTACATAAATTCAAAAAGTCTGTTAAATGTTGTCACGGACACTGAGGTAAACCCTAAGGTATTCGAGCCCAGTGTCCTTCAAAGTACTGATGATATCCCAAATAGTTCTGAACATTCTCCATATTACTAAATGGTATCCCTCTAAAGTGCTGAACATCCTCTACAGTACTGATGGTATCAATCTACAACCATTAAATGGTATCCAACCACAGTTATGAACATTCTTCACAGTTCTGCACAGGATGACAGTATTATAGATATAAATACACACACAATATCACCTTTTTGCGCACTGCTTAATTTCTCAGTTAGCTGAATGATGTCATCTTTTGACTGGGTGATGGCTTTCTCCAACTTTTTTTTACGGCTGAAACACAAAAGAAGGTCAAAACAATATGAAGCGAATGGCTACTGGCTACTGCCTTTGATAAAAGTGACCCAAATTATTTTCAAAATTATGGAAATAAGGGCAATGTAAAATCTTCAAAATGAAAATACTCTTCTTGTGTTACCTTAGGCATAGCTTGAAAATAGTAACCCCTAAAGGCGATATGTGCCTGCCTTGGTTGTGTTTTTTTGCATCATTTTGCCAAGTTTATGGATAATGATTAACCCTTTTTTTACTTTTGCCCCTATCATGGGTCTGATATTCAAGGATTCTCTATTAATAGAATCAAGTAAGCTAAACTTGAAGCGGAATCTTTTATTTTGCCCAGTTATGAGTCCATATTAACGATTTTCACAGGCACATTATATACTAGGTCACCTATATGAGTAGCCCCCAACCCTCCACATAGCGCATAGCTACCTTCATCATATGAAATTGGCTGTTTGAAACGGAATTATGCGATTTCAAATAAACAATTTTAAATGTTAAACCAGACGGCCCGTTAGAAGAAGTTGCTTACCTTTTCGCTTCTTTTGGGTTGACCGAATCCAAAACTCGGACAACTTCTTTTGATAAAACATCTAGTTTATCGTGAGCCTTCTCAGCTCTATCAAGAGCACCCCTAAATTGAAGAAAAGTATCAAAATAAAACATGAAGTAAACACTAAGGAAGTTTTAATAGTTGAATTTTAGGAAATTGTCATCACTATCTTAAGGTAAAAGTTTCAACTTACGAGAAGTATAGCAGGGTTTGTGGTATATAGGGAGGTGAATGATTATACGTACGGATGGAGAGAAAAATAGGAAACATAGCAAAACATAATAACTACTAAAGCTTTGTCAGACGCTCATCAAAGTAGGATCTCGGAAAGGGAATTAAAATGAAACCTAAAGAAATGGTATACCTAGGATAGAGGTGAATCGAAATTGACCAACTGATTATTAGCCATAGTCAATTATTTTCATCACTATCATGTTCATATAATGCATCACTGCACTATTGCTTAAAGAATTCTGGATTCGAAACCACCTTCAGACTTGTCATATAAAGTTTGAGGAGAGAAGTTTCCAGCTATCTGTAATTCTATGCAAAGAGGTAAAACGAATCACGAGCTGTTGTCACATCGAGAGGAAGGACCAGGGTTTACTGCTCGATTAGTTTACCTATTCAGTGTGTCCTTTATCCAAAAACCATCACCTTACGAAGATAGCAAGTGCATTTACCTATATCTACTATCGACTATATTAACACTAGTGTCGCAATATGATTAAATAGAACGGGTTATGTTTATCAATATGATGTCATAAATCAGTAACCTGACAGTTTTTCCAACTTCCTCAATGTCGAAGTCAGGATACTCAATGTCATAGGCGTCATCTTCTTTGCTGTTTTGCACAAAAAACTAAAAAAGAAATAACACCATTCAAACTACTAATAAACAACATTTCAAAACAGCAAGAATTAGGCTGATCTCCTAGGATGAAAATAGTTAGTTCCGAAACCCAATAATCTATTCATAATTGCTTTGATTGAATGAAGGCCACCCGGATAAAGGGCTGGAATGAAATAGAATGGGAAAGTGAAGCAAAACTCACCTCATGAAGTTGATGAAGTAGCTAAAATGAAGGAAAATAGTTTTAGAAACGAAATCACATTTAATTCAGGAAACTTTAGAATTGATACGAAAGACCAGCATCTCAACTTGGGAAAAATTATTGAGGGGAAAACTTTACTTCACAACAATAGAAACAATTGGCACCATTTGGAGAACGATAGATTTTGGAAATCAATGGGCCTGCAAAAAAACCCAATTTGCCTCTATGCACTTCTCAGCATCCCATCAAAATAATTTGTTCTCACTGTTCAAATGCTCCTGTTAAAATAGCTATGAATTCGCAATTTCTAGGTTGTTTTCCTGTCATGAGTAGTAACTGTTGTCTAAGTACACAGATCTTGTAGCAAAACCAAGCAAATTAACAAGATTATTCACCTTCACTCTATTTCCACATAAGTTCTCATAACCAACGATGAAAACTGTGACTTGTTGCTGATACTAGGATAAAAAGAATTTGAATTGATTAACAAAATATTGAAAAGACATAATTAACAAATAGCGGTGGTGCGGCCTGGTGGTTAATGCACTGGATTGCTAAACCTTGAAGGGCAACCTTCATGGGTTCGAATCCAAAAACAGTCAGAATCATGAATTACAAGCGGTCAGCCAACTCAGCAGTCCAACCCTCTGCAGACGATAAATGAGTAACCATGAATTTTGTTCTAGAATATTGATTCTGGGGGTACAAGCTGCAGGTCCATATCAGTTGCAAGCTGCCATACTCCAAACCTTAATTAACAAATAAATCTACTTGCTTGCTTTCAGGCTAACCTTGATAAAGGAAACAAATCAAAGAGGGAAAGGATACACTAGATTATAATCGGTTCACTTACCTTCTTCTTTGCTATTGGATCAGACAAAATGATCACCAGTTGAGTCTAGAATATAAAAACATCTAAATCATATCAAGCAAATTTCTTTCTGCCGTCTAAGGGCCGTTTTAAACGTCGAGCCGTGCCATGCCAAAACTGAAAATATGTGGTTCGGCATTAGAACGACACATGAAACGCCTTGGTTTTATACAGTCGTGCCGAAGTCGCGTCATCAAGCAAACCTCAAATTCGCATGCGTAATGTTGTGTTCAAGTTACAATGCGCATGCGTATTTATGATTTGCCACAGCACGGCACGGCATTTCTTTTTATAAGTCGAACTCAGTCGTGCCGTACCGAATCAAGAAAAAATTTTGTTTTATACAGCCGTGCCGTGCCGAACCAACCAGAATTCACTTGATTCGGCATGGTACGGCTCGACGTATAAAACGGCCCTAACCGTCCAGTATAATGATGAAAATTATCATTAGATCATAGAAAGAGGCTATTGCACATATGAGTTCAACAAGGGCTGAGTTATACCAGGTTTTTTTGAGCTTAGACTTGGTTACAGCGTTCACATGAGAAAGGTTGTGTTGAATCTGAACATGGGCTGACTCAACTTGGCTTCAACCTAAGATTCTCAGAAAATCTCATGTAAATGACAATATTATTCAACTTGTTGTGTGGTCTAAAAAAACTTAAAATACAAACAAAAAGATCGTATGTTCCTCGTAATCAATAAAATTACAAAAATGGCTTAATTTCTTGTTTCTATTGTTTACAAAAGGGTATATATCATGTGACCTCATCCCCCATCTCTTCTAAGCTTCTGTCGAGATTAGATGTAACAGGGCCGTAGGAAGTTTTTATGGATTGGGGAGGCTAAACAATAGAAATCAGTATATGATGTCATATTTTGATGACAATTGTTCTGGAAATCATTGAGGGGCTATATAGCCCCCAAGCCCCCCACTCCGGGCGAGCCTGATGTAAACAAGGCAAAATAAGAAAAGTGAAGATTTTTCATGTGAAGTTGAAGTTAAGGCTGAGATGAGTTTAAGTCCAGGTTGATGATTGATGAGATAAATATTTTCAACGTCCTTACCAAATCATCAACAAGTTCGAGTGTTGCTTCTTGGTCATTTAGGTATGACTCTTTTATCGTAGCCAGATCAGCTCCTGTGATTGGCTGCTCAATCGTGTCAGCTAATTGATAAGAGCACAATGTCTGCAAATAAACAAATTTTTGATATACCTGATAAAATAATTCAATAATCCTATTACCTCAAAGGTACATACAGTTTGTATTATCATTCACATGCCTAAAATTCTCCACAAAATTTAGCCAATATTATTTCCCAAGCATTCCAATAGTCTTTACCTTTTTTTATAGGATAGCTACGAGAGACTTTGATTCGTTCAGAGCTTTAGGGTGGCAACAAAAATTGAAAAGATGACCTTTCAACAATACCAATCGTTCACCTACTTTTTTATTGGCCGATTCTGATCCAACTCTAGCAAAGATTTCATTTTTATTTTGGGATAAAACTTAAAGGGCTAATATCACGAATTTCAACATATGCTTTACCAGAATGACTTTTTTGCACTGAGTTCGCTGGTGTTGTTTAAATTTTGATATTTTGACCCTAAGTGCCATAAAAAGACCCCCAAAGTCAAGTTTTTTTGGTAAACTTTCAAAATTACCGCGCAAAAGAAAATAAGACTGGGCCGAGCTTTTACGTCACATCAGGAATTTGGAAGGTGCATCGCAATGCATGCTTGTGGAGCAGAGAGGTCACACAAACACAACAGCGAACAGCCAAAGAAGTTTTAGGCCACTTCAAACGCGCGTTGTTGAAGATTTCCGGAGAAAGTATGGTGAGGTGGAAGGCAGAAAAAACAATTATAAAGAAGTAACATAGAAAAATAAAGAGGGTAGTAGAGATGAGTCCGATACAGAAAGAAACTCGCCGGCATTAAAAATCACAAAGAAAATCGTTGGCCTCAGCTTACACAGTCCAGCCGAAGAGTAAGTAACCGTTCTGAGTCCTCCCTTAATTCCACTTCTACCACCATAGCCCCTACTCCCACTTCTACTACCCCTATTCCCACTTCTGCTACCCACATTTCTACCTCATTTCCTTTTCCTATCCCCTCCAATCCTAATCCCATCTTTTCTAACTCTGCCCCTGCACCTCCAACTCCTGATCTCAACACTCTCATGCAGCTAGGGATATAAGCGAATGTCTCCCGTTTCGGAGAATTCTCCTAAACAGGAGACAATTCTCCCAAACAGGAGACAACTGGTTACATGATACCTTCCAAAATGTCTCCCAAACGGGAGAATTTTACCGAAAAAATGCTTTTTAAGGACGAAGGAGGTTTTTGCGGGCATTTTAAAGCATTTTAATGAAATCTACGCATAAGAAAACGGGGGTAGGTGAAAAAAAAATGATAGGTTACTGATGTCCTTCGTGAGTAATTGAGAATTGAATGTCAAGATGACGTCACATCAACTCTCATAATGAACCTTCACAGTTAGAAAACGTTAGGGGTTGGTTGCAGTTTGTCTTAGATAAAGATTTGTAGTTTTGATAATATTTTGCTTCTGAATTTATTTAAGAATACAACTTAACATATTTTCTGTATGCAAACTTGGCTTTGATTTGACCAGCTACCTGAACCTGCCATGAAACTTATCAATGTCCAGAGACTGCACAGCCTTGGTGCATGGGGGTTATACCCCCAACAAATACCAAAAAACAACACAATTGGTGTACACGTTTTTTTTTATATGAAACCTAGCTTGGGTCCTAGTACTAAAAGTTTCTTAATTCTTCACCAGTTTCTAGTACTAAAAGTTTCTTAGAAGTTTCTTATTTTTAGATACGCACTTAACATCAAATTTTGCTCTTTCCCTCGCATATTTCTTGCATTAAAGTGAAACCCACCTACTAATACAAGTAGACTCAACATCCTGTATTCGTCTAAATAAAAACTTAAATCAAGCCAAAATGTATTGTTGACATATTATTTTCCGGCTCATAAAGTCCTCTTGGTTTTTTTGGAGTTTCTTAAAGATGCTGATGTAGTTCTAAAAGTTTCTTAAATTTTTGGGGCTCTAGTACTAGGTTTCTTATAAGCCGGTTTCTTATTAAAAAAAACGTGTAGTTGTATTTCAATAAAATAGTTTTCTTTTTTTAGCCCACCAACAATCAAAAATACGCGCGTTTTTGTATAAGTAACTACTTTAAAAGCATGTCAGTACTTGACAAGGAAAAACCTAAGCAATGCTTGTACTGAATAGATGAATGCTAAGCAATTTGAAAATTATATTTCTGATCCAATTGACAATGGAGATCTTGCAGCAGCTAGATGTAGGTTATACTGGATATTAGTACCCTGACACACTTTTGTACGCAAGATACCATCGACATTTGTAGTACAAAAACACATGAAATAATTTTCTTAGAAATAACTCTTTAAGTATAAAAAGCTAAGCAATTTTTAGTACTGAGCTCGTGCTGAAATTGCTTCTTAGAAAAATGCGTGTAAAGCCCGTGGTCCATGTCATAGATACTTATTAAGTGCCCAGAGTATTTGATAGATGGGGAAAAGAGAAAGAAAGATAATAAGATAGTTTTGTGTATTGATTCAAAATAATAAAACGATTGAGTATAATAATTATGGAGATGAGGAACCCAGGAAGTTAGAATAAAATCTTAGAGAATTCGTCACTTGAAAGTCTTTGCTTAGAAATATAGTTTCAATTTCTTTCTTGTTCTCACTTTTCCCCCTGAGAAGGTAGGTACAATTCGGTACTGCACCCCCTCCCTGTACATCTTTTCCTTGTCTTGTTTAAGACCTACAGAATGATTGTTGAACTGGTATATCTTTGCTTGATGAGCTCTGCCTCCATATATACACTATATTTCTCCAATTAGAAGGCCCTTTTCTTCTATTTCCACCAATGCTCTGCAAAGATTGGCAGGAACCCTTCCAACAACCTTTCCAATGTCACATTTTTCATATGAAAACAAAGTTAAAAGACGAAATATAATTTAGAAAGCTTGTTAGAAAGCTTTTCTTAAATAATTGGAGTGAGAGCTAGAAAAAATTTTTGTAGTAAAATTTAAAACAGTATCTTTCACAGAGGAGAGACAGTGACACCCAGGAAAATTCAAAGGAGGCTCTATCCAATAACCTCCTAATTTCTCAAATGACCCAATCCGAACTTTTGTGCTGGATCTATGCATGTATACAACACTGTATCGAAAAAAGGCCTATCTTTATTATTTGACCTCTATTCATCTTTTTATTTTTGAATGTTTATTAAATATAAAAACAAACATGTTGTTGTTTCTAATATAAAAACAACCATGTATTTTTTGTCAAAGAGCTAATCGCTAACAGCCCTGTTGGGAAACTTGGCTTGGCTCTCAGAGTGAAGGATACACTCTTTTTTTTTATAAGAATACTTAATTTTTTTCTGAGCCTCAATATTCCTAATTTTTTGCTATTTTGAGCCTCGGAATATTCTTAGATTATTCTTACAACAGAAAAAAATAAAATATAGCATAGAATGGTTAATATGGTCATAAATGTCAAAAACGCAAAACATTCTTCAATCAGTGACATAGTATCCTTATTTCCTGTAAAATAGAGCTAATCGACAATTGCATCAAGATTTGGGTGAGTGTATTTAAGACCCTTTCCTGTAAAAAACACACCAATTCACAAGTAAAAAAAATTCGCTATTTTTTTCCAGAAGATCTGAGCCTCATAATATTCTTCACCAATTTTGAGCCTCATTATTCTTATAAAAATTATTCTTATAAAAAAAAGAGTGTAGTTAAATGGGCCTAACTTCTCTTGCAACAAATGCTTCTAAAAAGTACATTTAATCAATAACCATGATTAACATTTCATAGGCCAATTAGAGCAGAGCCCCAGGAACCCTGGTAACTACCCTGGCTACCTTCTGCTCTCCACAGGGCTGATTGCAAATGCTCGCTTGTTTTCTCCAAACAATGGACTAAACACTAGAATGTGACGTCAGAGAATCTATAAACGTGAATTGTGTGTTATTGACATCAGTGACCTATCATTTTTTTCATCAATATACCCATTTTCGATGGTGGAGAATTCAAAAATTGGGCTTAAAATGCCCGCCTAAGAGTCCTTCATACTGAAATTGATAAAAAACAGGAAAGTCTCCTCTTTGGGAGACTTTTTCACGACCAGTTTGTCTCCTGTTTGGGAGAATTATTTTACGGAAGTCTCCCGTTTCGGAGACATGTCTCCCAAAGAGGAGAATTTTACGCAAGCAAGTAAAAATTCTCCTAAACGGGAGACTTTTGCTTATATCCCTAGCTGTCATGGGCCTGGTTACCCCTACTCGTACACCCAGTCCCGATCTTGACCTTGACCTAACCCCGGATCCTCTATTCCTTGGGGACGAACTTACCACGGCTTACTCTAACTATGTCTACTTCCGATCTTGAATACCCATTTTCCAAGGCTTTGCTGATAATGGCCCCTTCCCCTCCATGACGACCATTCTCTTCCCACTGACCCCCATAATGGACTCAGTCGGTCTTGCTCAGATAGGTTGGACGTACTTATCAAAAACTTGAAAATTGATATATACAACTTGCACGCTGAAAATTATGAAGATATGGCAAAAACAAAATGGAGAGAAATTAACACACTCATCAACAATGCGAAGATCGCATTCGGAGAAGATCAAATAAACAAAATTGTGGTACAAGCAAAACAAAGACCTTTTAACAAAGCTCAACTGTTAAAGCGTAACAGAAAAAGAGCCAGGACAGCCCCTCAACAACATGAAGGCAACACAAGAATTCGAAACATACAAACAACTGAACATGGATGTGGCAGGGACCACTCCCGCACTTGAAACAATTAACATAACATACTAACTACTAATATTCAAATATTTATCTTCTGTCTTGATATAACAAATCACATTATTTAATCAAAAAACCTGATCATTTCTTTTCTTGGTCCACTCCTGAACATAGCCTCATCTCATTTTTAGCTTCTACAACATTGCTGTCGAACATGACGTCTATACCGACTCTCAAAAAATTATCTGGATGCACACGCAAATTAAGAAATCGATCTAAAAAGAATTTTCTTAAGAAACATCTCCACGAATCAATATCAAAGGAAGCTGGTTATGCTGTGGACAACATCCACAATATGGGTACTTTTATTTTGAATCAAGATGAAATACAACTTTTGAACAAAGGACTAAGCTTTGTCTTAGCCCCACATGAGATACAAGGCCCCACAGTATCTGGCGCTTTGCTTGACTTTAAAAGACGTATGCACTTACATTATTATTTCTTCATCAACCCAACAAATAATGAAATTAAGAAATTTCACAAAAAATCCAATTGGCAACCACCCAATCTAAATTGTACACCATTGAATACTTACCTCACCAAGGTACTTACTGATATTAAAACTTTACTGACCAACCCAGAAGATAATATCCAAAATCTAAGCAAATCTGAACGAGAAGCAATTACGTCTCTCAGAAATAAGAAGGAAATGATTATAAAACCAGCAGACAAAGGGGGTAAAATCGTCCTTTGGCCAAGAGCGGCATATTTGGAGGAGGCAAACAGACAACTGAATGATACGGATTATTATCAATTACAACATGAAGATCCAACTGCTAATTTAGCAATGGAAATTGAGACATTTCTTACGCACCTTGAGGCCAAGGGTTTAATAGATGGGAACTGTCATGAGTTCTTATCTCCTGGTGCCCAAGTATCAATACCAAACTTTTATATGCTCCTAAAAATACATAAAGCTAATTGCCCGGGGAGACCGATTAGATCTGGCTGTCAGTCCCCTACAAAGGCTTTATCTCAATACCTGGTTTTTCTATCTTAAACCAATTGTCAAGGAAATTCCTTCTTACATAAAAGACACAGACCATTTTCTTAGGGAAATTTTCACCCTTCGAAATCAAATCAAAGTAGGAGATTTTTTGGTAGCAATGGATGTAAAATCTCTCTATACAAACATTCCTCATGATGTTGGAATAGACTGCTGCCTTGAGAGGTTATCCCATTTCTACCAAAACAACCTACAATTACCTATACAACATCTGGAACAGATGTTCACTTTCATATTGAAACAAAATTACTTTGAATTTGATAAAAAAATCTATCTACAAATTCATGGCACTGCAATGGGCTCTCCTTTTGCTCCTAATTTTGCAAATATATTTATGCATTACTGTGAACAACACATTCTTTCTAATGCCCCTAATAATTCTAAGCCGCTAATTTGGAAACGATTTATTGATGATATTTTCATGATCTGGAGACATGGGGAGGATGAATTGGAAACCTTTTTGCAGTTCTGCAACCAATGTTTTCCAATTATAAAATTCACAGCAGAGAAATCTCTTTCCAAGATTAATTTCCTGGACACAACCATCTATTTCAATGACCATGGGATTCTAGAGAGCACTCTCTTCATTAAACCCAATGACATCTGTACATTATTACACAACAACTCATTTCATCCCCAAAGCTGCAAAAAAGGCATCATTTATAGTCAAGCTATGAGATATAGAAGAATAATCACAGATGATATGAAATTATTGACCAATTTGGAGAAACTCAGAAACAATCTTATAAAGAGAGGATACCACCTTGCAGACATCACATCACAATTTGACAGAGTAATGCAATACTCTCAACATGAATTGTTATTTAATAAGAAAATAGGTAACAACACAGCAAATAAGAATCTCCCTTTCATCATTCCTTATGATAATACCACTAACGTATTACTCTGTTGAGTGTCAGACGAAAAGCTTAAGTAATCTATGTTTTCGTTTCGCTAGGCTCCCGATTTTCGTGGCTATAATACCACTATTAAAATTGGCCCAATTCTAAAGAAACACTGGCACATAATAACAAATGATAACACGCTCAACCAAATCTGGAATAAACCTCCCTTTTTAGCTCTTAAAAGAAACAAGAATATAAAGGAACACTTGGTTCGCTCCAAGTTTTCTTAATTTCAAACTATCTTATAGGCTTTATCAATAAACCATCTAGCACGGTGCAATGGTGTATTAGGACGCTAGTATGCTGGGGCACCTAACACAACAAGACATTCTGGTTTAAGTGCCCCAAAATGTCTGTGTTAGGACATCGGCTGATGAATTGCACCATAAAAAAGGCCAAGATATATCTCTCACAAAATAAAGACCAAAATAACTTTTAACTTAAAATCTTAATTCAAGAAATCAATATACATGACTCCATTAAATAATAATTTCATATATCCTTATCAACTCTAATAAAGTCACTCTCTTTAATTTTTAATTATGAGATTGCTGTGTCTCTGGGACCCATCTGGGCATTTGATTAGGGGGTTGGGACTACCCTCTTTATTTTTCTATGTTACTTCTTTGTTCTTTATATTTGTTTTTTCTGCCTTCCACCTCACCAAGCCTCCCAGTGCTGGTCGTTGTACTCGAGGAGTATTCCCATCTTCGTCTTCCACCAAATATTCTTCTTCGATTAAAGGATTGCTTGATGATCCTTCTGATCCTGTCTCCGATTCTGTGTCCGACATTTTGAAAAGCGCATGCGAAAAAGTATAATGCGCGAGAAGGGTACTGCGCAGATTCCTGATGTGACGTAAGACTGCCTAAAACTCACTCGACCCATTCTTCTTTCCTGCGCGGTAATTTTCCAAACTACCCCCACTTTGGGGTGCTTTTAAGGACAGTTAACACCAAAATATTAAGTTTTTATTAATTTTACTAAACTCAGCGTATCTTTAATATCTAACATGTTGAATTTCACAGATGGTGATATTAGCCCTTTAACTAACTAGTTGGAATATTTGGAGATCAGTAAAAATTTGATAGTAAATTACCTTATCAACTCTTTCATTAATTTTGCCAAGCTCCTCCTGAGTTTCTGCAGCTTTTCTTAATGCCATTGCCTGTGCATTTGCATGAAGAACTGCTTGGGCTGGGGCATCACCCCTTGCAAGGAATCCCCCATCTGACATAGCACTGTCAGCAGTTGAAGGCACTAGAATATCTTCGGTTGTTGCCATTTTTGATTCTTTAATTCTGTCAGTTAATTTTCATCTCAGAGATTAACTTGTCTAGAAAACAAGAAATATAAGTAAATGTTAATAAATAATGAAGATCATTAATGAAATGTGTCTACCCCTTGGTAGAGTTGGTTTAAAAGGTTGGCTACCAAGTTGGATTCATTATTTGTTCTTATATCACCTACCCTAAGTCATTGCTATTGAACTTCAAAATATGCATGAAAACATGGTCAAATGTGTCCCATAACATTTTTATATTTTGTAGTACATAGTTGCCAACCATTTGAGAATCTGAGGCAAGATTTTATGTTCGATATTTTCTGTATGTAGTGTCAAAGTATTAAATGCTTTTACGTATATAAACTAGCATAATAACTTTCTTAGCTCTAAATTGCCCTAAAGCAATGTGCAAGAAAAATGGATTGGAAAATCATTTTGAAGAGCTAAGCTTGGAGCAGGTTAATTTTTGCAAATTTGGAAAATGCTGGAGTTTTACGATTCCCCTTTTCTAAAATTCTTGTCTTCTCTGCCACAATCTCAATAATGGAGCTTCTGTCTTGCCCACTGAAATCAACCAATCGTACACTAACAGAAGTATGCAAGCCAAACTTAAGGGGATGCTATCCAAAACTGGGAGTGCTAAAGGTATTTTCCAATGTTTTTGATGTTTTAAGGGTATAGAGTACTGTCGCCATGGATGGGCCACTTTTTATTAAACAGCATTCTCTTACACAACTAACATACCTTAGCCAAAAACAATTCTGTGAAAATGTATCTCTATCTCTTCTTAAAACATTGACATAAAATGAATCAACTTCGCTTCCTTTTCGTTTCACACGAGCCATTAATACGAGACGCAATTTTTTCGTCGATATTTTAGGCCATCGCCATGGATGGGCCGCACCAAAATAACCGGTGCGCCTCCGCAGTACGCCGCATATTTTTGAGTGAGCCGCAGGGCGCAGATAAATCTCTTTGAGCGATTGTCACATGATATCCACCACTCGTGGACAATCGTTTTGCTCACAGGTGGCCCATCCATGGCGACGTTGGCCGATCAGGAGTCGTTCATAAAAGTTGAACTCTTGCGAAAATGTGAGCATGAATTCACCGGAAGTCTTCGTAATTTGTGAACAACCAAGGCTGGTAAAAGCAAAGTTGGAAGAAAACTATTTACTTTTGCTTAGAATAATAGGAGAAAATCGATAAAACAAAAACTGCAATTCTCAATAATAACAACAAATGTTGACAATACTTAGAATTCAAATTCAGGTGAAGCGTTTTCAATATTTTTCTCTCGAGTTGGTAAGCATTTATAAACAAACAAAACAAAGATAATGACCAAAATAGCATGAGTAACAATTTTCAAGCCTTTTTTCCAAATAAACTAGGCCCAAGTACCTGAAAACTTGGTGTTTTCTGGATGCAGTCGCTAATGCTGATTTTCAAAAAGTGGCCCATCCATGGCGACAGTACTCTAGTTTAGAAGGTTTTACCCTTTGCAATTTAAACTCCCAAAATTCAAATTCCTACGCATGTAGAAATACTGCCATCTAACATCGTTTTGCATAAATTTCACAAGCAATTCTCTAATGACCCCCCCCCCCCTCAAAAGCACTGGATACCAATAAGCCCCCATGGGGAGTATCCTTCATTAGCGAATGCTATGCTATGGCAACTGAACATGAATATGAATCTGGAATCTGAAGCTTAAAACAATTGTTTAGAATTTGGAATCAAAACAAGGGTCTGAGCAGGAAGAAGCTAGCTTATCCGTTGCTTGAAAATGCCAACTTACCCTTGAAAACACATGCTGCATGTCAACTACAGAGTTAGGCCTCATTTTCTTCAACCATTCTGTGAAAATCAGAACTTTCACTCCGTTTCTTCGTTGGCCTTTTGGTGTTTGCTCATTGCTCATTTGATGTTTGCTATTTTTGTTTGAAAGAGAGGCTTTGTTGGTTGCTATAAACAAAAATTCTAAATAACGTAAAAGTTCTATTCCCCCACCGGGCTTGTTCAATTCTGGTGATCCTAGAGAGGGTTTTATTCCAAAATGTCACATATTTCATTGGGAACAAGGCTGTAACAAAGAGCTAATTGGTAAATTATCAATAGAACTGTCATTTTGGCGATGTTAACTAAAATGTGCATCTGGATCATTAAAAGACTGCAATCTCTTTTTTTCTCATCAACTGGAACAAGAATACCTGAAAATTGGTTGTTCCAGGAACTCACACTGCGCTGAGTGACTGCTTAAGACATTAAAGACAGAACTGGATAAGAAAAATTTGACTTTCAAGCATAAGAAATTAGAAATTGTCAACATTACATAACAAACATCCAGTAAATAATTCCATATTACTCTGTAGTCTTTCTTGTATGAAAATAGGGGGGGCTTAAGCTAAGAGAGGGGGGCTGTTCCAATTACTGCTCGAAAAGGGGGCTAACCAATCAGAGAGGGAGCTTGATAGAGAAGGGAACATCTGGAGAAAAACAAGGAAAAGGAACACGAGCTTTATGATTACTAATAAAATCACCTTAACCAGTTAGCTAAGTGCAGGTGAGGTCAAGTGAGATCACACCTTGTCAATTCTATTTCTAATAACGCTGTCTTGCTATATAGTTCCATTGCCTTTAAATTTCATGAAAGTGAATAGACATCGCCATATGGACAGGCTGTTATAAATGGGCTGGAGAAACACCCAGAAGCCTCGCACATTGAGAAAGCAGTCGTCGAAGTCGTTGAATATAATACATAGATTTAGATTACGTTTTTAACTTGGCAAGAACCAGCTTATAACCTTGTCAATAGACGACATCAAAGATCTAACAGCGCTATGCATTTTGAGAGCATATAGGAGAAAAATCTTTACCTCAATAGAATGTGAATTATTTTCTTACAATAAGAACGATGGATACTACAATTGCTTTCCCCTACATGCCCCTAGAATACATTGTGCCCTGGGGTCTTTGATATCGTCTATTCTCTTTAAATTTTAAAAGGGAAAACAAGAGCACATCATATAAAAATCTTAGAATACAATTCATAATCATTAATCATTTCCAATTTCCTAAAGTATCTAATTTCATAAAAGAGAAATAATCAAAATCTCATTTTTTAATAATGCTCTATGTTTATTCATGGAGTTGGTCTATAATCTTTGCAAAAGTCCTGAATCTGGGGCTGACGTCATCACAAGAGACTGGACTTGTCTGAACTTGGGATGTTTGGCGTCTTTCAACAACATGAACAGAACTGACTCGCTTGTTGTAATGATTCCACCGCTCTGTTTGATTCTCTATAAAGGAAATGTTACCAAAATTGAATAAACTGTGAGCATGCCTTATATTTGCTAAAGAGTAAGAAATCCATTTGTTTGATCCCATCCTTCACTAAGCTGATTTCAGTACCAGCCCTTGGCCGAGCAAGGGCAGATCAAGAATAAATCTGAAGTGGCTAGGTGCGTTATTGGGGCTAATAAATGCTATTTTGTATTTGAAATATTAAAAATCAGCTGTTCAAATGGTTGCCAGACTTCTGTAGAGTGGGTGCTGAGAGTTGTTTTTCAGCAAAGGGGGTAACTGCCCCCAACCGCACCCACTTATACCACAATGGCTGAGAGATTCCTCGAGTTCTTCCTGTGGGCATCAAAAAGTGAAAGAATTTATTGAAAATCAAATTCACCTCCAAGCCAAAGAGTCGATCAGTCATGCTCCTGGATGAGCAGCTATCAGCAACAATGTGAACTTCAAAATCCTTCTCGAGCAAGTCAAGAGCCGTCTGCTGCACACAAACATGAGTCTGTCGAGGAAACAAACATTGTTAATAACTTACTGCAGCAGTGCTATTACAGTGTTTTATTTCCTGGATTTTCCAGGCTCATTGGTAGCGCAAGAGGGGGGCCGGAGGACTATAGTCCCCTGTCAGAGGAGGCAAACCCCTTTTGGAAGATGCTAAAGCACTAGGCCAAAGCTGTCTGGTAGGAAATGCTATGATTACCAGTTTGAAAAACTTCTAAACTTTGCTTGTTCTTGTAAAACCTTGCATAACATTTTGGAGAAAAGCAAGAAGAATGCTATTTTGTTGAAGAAGCTTTTTTATCAAACCAAAGTTGTGCTAAGGAGACAAGGCTTAATAGTAGAGTGTGAACACAATGACTATCTGGCATAATCCACTTCAGATTTTTTGCTCTGAAAGCTAACTGGTATAGTGTGAACATCCAGATTTGGCCATTTGAGGCAGGCAATTGCCTTGGTCCACTTCAATGCCCTCTGCCACTTGTGGTGGGCAATGAATTTCCCTCCTCATTTTTTGAAGTTGAAAAGAATTACCCACCTTGCTTAATGTGCACTTTTACTAAAGGATAGCCCACCTGTGAGCAGTGAGGAGGGCAATGCACTGCCCATGTACTAAGAGTCCCATGGCTAAGTGTGAACATCTCATCTCAACTCCACTCTTCTCATGAACATCTCAGTAAATGGGAAATATCATAAAACGTAAAATCACAAACCTCAATGCCAAAAAGAACAATTGTTTTTGTATTTGGAAGAGTTTTCAAGTGTTCCTGAACGTCTGGGGTGTACATTGAGAAAACTGTTTTCGGGAAAACTTTTGCGTTACTGACATCGATTTCACTCACAGTGCTGCCAAGTCCTTTGGGGTACTGAAAACAAATAAGATTTAAGAGAAAGTTATTCCTTTTGATACGATTGCTGTTAAAAATTACATTTGGTAGGCCCTTCAGAACATTTGTAACGTTGGCAAATACCCTATAGAAAAGTGTGCGTATTAAACTGATAAAAAGATAGTTTTCCAGCTTTACGTAGAGGAATTTTCATAGAAAAGGGGCATTTCATTCTTTAGGGAAAAAAGTAGGGGTATTTATCCCATGGACTCCTGTAGTTAAGTTGCGCGTCTGAGGCACGAGAGAGTATAGATGTATTATTCTTTGTTATGTTATCTTGTTGTTCTGCCAGTTTCTAGCTTGTTCATGGGTTGTTTGACTTGTTATCGAGTTGCTCTTGCTTGTTCTGGGTGGTTTAGTGGTTCAGTAACCACAAAACCAATACATTAAGCAACTGCTTGGCACTCAATAGAGTAAAACTAAATACAGATAGTTCTTGAAAACTTACTTGCTCTGTTGCAATGACAGGAATATCCAGAATGTTTGCTGCTTGAACCTGTAAGATATCATAGATAGTCAGTATCTGCTGTAGGAAATTTGAGATCAAGGATGTGTAGAATATGACAATATTTTACGTTTGATATCTTGCAAAAACTGGGAAATGTCTCAGAAAAAGCCCTTAAAAAGCAAAATAAGAATCATTAGTTGAATTAGACCTTGGTGGAAATAACAAAAAGATTAATTATCACCGGCCCTGAAGGGAGGGGTGGTATTAGAATGGGCAGGGGGGCTGTAGCTCCCGCTGGGAGTGTCAGACCCTTGATGTGTACTAACTTAACTCTATGAGAGGATGGTTCTGGCCATTTTCCATGCTATGTTGGGGCAGGGGCTAGGGCTTTAGGGCTATAGGGGCTTTAGAGGCCTAGAGGGAGTACATGTTTTTTATAAGAAACCTAGCTTGGGTCCTAGTACTAAAAGTTTCTTAATTTTTCACCAGTTTCTAGTACTAAAAGTTTCTTAAAAGTTTCTCATTTTTAGATACGCACTTAACAACAAATTTTGCACTTTCCCTCACATATTTCTTGTATCAAATTGTTTAATACGACAATAAGAGAACACAACATTGTATACTTTCTCAAATTATCAAAAACAGCAACAAAACCCATTTCCCATTACTCATTCTGAATTTTCCTCTTTTCTCATTGTTGACATATTACTTTCCGGCTCAGAAAGTCCTCTTATTTTTTGTCAGAGTCTCTTAAAAGTATAGGTGTAGTTCTAAAAGTAAACCGGTTTCTTGTAAAAAAAAACGTGTAAGTCTAGAGTCAGCGAACGCCCCTCCCCATACCATTGGGAAACCTAGCCCCCTTAAGAAGGCAAATATTGGCGACAACCCTGTCTGAAACCCACTAGCCCCTATACAAACAACCATCGTTAAACCCCCTCCTTAAGGTCCTGTGGATTACCTATATCCAATTTCACGACCTTTGATCTTGCAGATTACCGAAGTACGAATACCATTTTTTCTTATCACGCAATAATATTTTGCATACAACAACGCAAAAAAGACGCCATTTCTTACCAGTCTACTTGCAACAGTTATGATTTCTGGAAAGTATTTAATTGTAGGACGAAACTTTTCTTGCATGTCACAGAGAAAGAACGCAGTCGTGTCTGCAAACATTTTGCCGATTTTTCTTGCTGCCATCTTAGGCCTGACCTTTTCTTGGCTCTGTTGGACAAATGGACTGATCTGCTGGTCAGGGTTGCCACATGCTAGTTAGCCAGCAAAGCCAAATTGAAAAGGAAATAAAGCCAAAAAGCCAGATTAAGCCAGAATGGAATACAAGGCTATGAATTACAAAGAAAGCATATAATACTAGGCTTTGTGCCGGATCTTCTTCGAATGCTTGCGACGAAATGAGTAAAATAAGACAAGACAGGGACAACGCAAGACGACACAAATAGAAAAACGCCGGCAAATTAAATATCATGGTGTCAATATTTCGCCCTGGCATACAGGGCTTCTTCCGTTGTTCCTGTCTCGCTCATTTTACAAGGCTATAGAATAAAAACGAGTATGTTGTGATGTCATCAAGAACATGAAAACTCTAAAATAAACTGCTCAACTATTTTGACAAATTAAAAATAAGAAGATAACAACCTAACAAATCCTTTAATATTTTATTAATTTAATATTATACCCTAAAAATATCTTACACTCTTTTTTATAAGAACAATTTTATAAGAACACCAGCCTCAAATTTTGCTCAAAAGTTAAGAACAAGCTAAGAACAAACCGAAGCTGACCATTTTTGGCTCAACATCAAAATTTTATGAAATAACCACAAGACTAACAGATTGGCAGCACACAGATAATCTCAGATCGTCAAGAGAGTCAAACTTTCCAACAATTAACACTACTGATAGCAAAAAAGGCTTACCAACCATTATAAAAGTAAAAACAATTTTAAGAACATTTCAGCCTGAAAATAGTGGAATATTTAAGAGCAGCCAGCTTCAAATCAATTTTACTGGTTCTTATAAAAAAAGGAGTGTATATCATAAAACTTTTGGTTGCAGGTTGCAAGGGATTAGCTAGCCAGACGTTAAGCTAAATTTAGGGACAATGGGAAATATCCAACAAGAAACCCAATCCAGCCAAATTCTAGCTCTAACCCAAATATTTTTTGTAAACCAAGCACTTTTTAAACAAGCCAGATTTTTGAAATTTGGCTTAGAAAAAGCCGATATGGTAAACCTGGTCATGTGACTCTCCATGTGTATTGAGTATCTGAATCTCAATAAGAATCTCAATCTAAATGAAAAACCAAATCTGGTAGAATCTCTAACTAAATCCCTAACTGATAAATTAACATAAATAAGAAACAACGTCAGAACGAATGAGCACGTCAAATATGGCGTTACAAAATGTCAATCCGATAATTCACGCCATTGCCAAGGAGAGAATCATTACTGAAGAAGAACAAGATGAAAATTACACCGATAAAATTGATGAGAGAGAAGTTTTTGATATCCTTTTCAAAACGCATTTTCACCCCTAGGCCTATCTTAAGTAAAATATCAATGAAACTGAAACTAAAAATCGTCTGAACTAAGAGATTTAATAAATTCCTGATGATAGTACATAAATCCTGTTCAAAGACTATTCTTTAGAAGTAAGGAAATGGTTGGATTATAAATGCAGGTAAAAAGAATTAAAAGAGCACCAAAAAACCTCCAATTTGAAAAAGGGGGTAGACAGGTCCCAGTATGCAGAGCATGACAGAACTCGATGAGATCTCGCGCGTGCAGCGCGAAATTTTCGGCGTGCACCGCGTGCAAGTAGGAGTTTAGGCCGAGTATTTCCCCCAAAAATGTCTGAAAACACCTGAAAACTCCTCAAAAACCTTCGTTTTATGCATATTTGCGCGTGCAAGGCCTAATTTTCGGGGTGCACTTGCAGCTGCTGCCAAATTGACTCGCCCGTGCAGTTGCCATACTCTGCAGACTGGGACAGGTCCCCTGCTGCACAGTTCACCACTGGGCTCTACCCCTGACTGTATGCAGCTGCCATGGTTGTTTGAAACCAGAATTAGATCATTGCATGCTAGTAGGGTTCCTTCCATGCAAACTTCCAGCCATAGTAATTGCCAGGCCACTACGACACTAAAGAACGTAGGAGAACCATGTGAGGTATACTTTATAGCTAGATAGGCAAATATACTTTCTATTTTTGTAAGGTATTGGTAGCACAAAGAGCCCACTGAATAGGTTGACTAATCAAAGCAGTGCATTGATAGTCCATAGGTAAATAAATTTACTATCTTTTTTAAGGTAATGGTTTATGTACAAAGCACAAAGAGCCCACTGAATAGTTAAACTAATCGAGTAGTGCAACCCTGGTCCTTCCTCTCTATGTGACCAAACTTCATGATTCCTTTTACCCTTTTGCCTGGAATTACAGAGGGCTTGCAAATTCTCTCCTTATTTTATGTGACAGGTCTGAAGATGGTTTCAAACCTGAAACCCTGACAACTCAGCCATCCTCGCCTAACCCTTGACTGAGATCTCTAGCGTAGACTGCATAAAATTAGATTGCAGGTCACCTAAGGGAATTACCTGTTAACAGTAGTGAATATGTCTTGTTTTGCTGCAGTCTTACTTAAAAAGCAACAGTGCTGTACTCTTATAGTGATTTCATTATTCCCCATCGATCCACTGTTTGACTCACCTAAAATGATGTGCCCTCTTTTGATTTCAAATTCAATTGTTTTCCTTGACATATCACAAATATCATAAGATCAATAAATGACCCAGAGCACCCACTCACCCTGGAAGAATTGAATGTGGTTGAAGAATCGAATATTGAAGTGGATGATGATGGCAATTATGTCAAAGTCATGTTCACTCCCACAATTCCTCACTGCAGTATGGCCACGTTGATTGGACTTTCGATCAGAGTCATGCTTCTCAGATCGTTACCTGATAGATTCAAGGTAAATCTAATCGGGTTAACGAAATCTTTGTAATCTTATCCATATTTTTTATTTTGATGCTAAACACTCAACTCCCAATAAGTATGATTTGGGCAAAGGCAATGAACAGTAAATATGATGTGGTTGAAAAGCAAACTAAAACCTTTCATCTGTAAATTTTGATTTATTTTAAATGGGCGTGTCATATAATGTAATTGTTATTGGAATTGTAACCTCACTGAATTGTCTCACTGAATTTTCGTTTTAGATTTGTATCTAAGCATAATAAGTCATGTTCTCTGCCTCTTTGATTTCTGATCAAAATTTGGTTTCCTACCAACTCTCCCTTATCTGCAAGCAAATGAGCAATTTTTGTAATTATTTCATTTTAGGTTGATATTCAAATCACACCTGGATCACATGCATCAGAAGAAGCAGGTGCGTGACTTCAAAGTTACTTGCTTTTCTTGCACACTAGGTGAACATCTGAACATTATTTATCATCTGTAAAAAAAGAAAATGTTCAGTAACTCTAGAAAAGTTTGCTTGCAGATCAAACTTAAATTAGCAGAAGGACCTTGATTAAACAACATTGAGCAAGGTCGCAAACGCTCTCTTCTATGCTGCTCAAAACTCGAGCAATGTAAGTAATAGCCAGAAATATCGGAACCATAATGAAACGAACACATAGATTACTTGAGCTTTTTGTCTGACACTCAAGCTTAAGTAATCTATGTGTTCGTTTCATTATGGTTCCGATATTTCTGGCTATACTGAAGTTCTGTACCATCCAAAGAATGTAAGTAATGTTTAACAAAATGTTTAGTGGTTTTAGCTGGTCATGTTTGGTATCATCTAATAATCTCAAAAATAGAAATTCCCATTTTAGTTTTCAAAGGAAATTTTCTCAAATATCTTATTTTTTTCGGCGCACCTTATCTTTACTGATCGAGGAGGTTATATAATAGGTTATTCCAATGCGGCCATACCACTGCTCTCTTTGTGCAAATCCCGTAGTCCACCCTCGTGTTTTTCTACATTTGATCCTACCAGGACATCAATGACCTATTCTCCCTGCTGGTAGCTGTAAATCTCAAATCCTGCCGATCAAAAGAGGCCCCTCCCGCCTTCTTGCCAAACATATTGTGCACCTTCATTAAGAATTTATATCTGTTATTTCAGTGAACAAGCAGCTTGCTGATAAAGAGAGAGTTGCTGCTGCACTGGAAAACTCCAGTCTGCTTGATGTTGTGAACCAATGTTTAATGCCAAGAGGCTGACACTGCCTAATCAGAGCAATATCAAATTTCTTTAATGAACCCAAACTGATATGCTTATAAATAAACAAGTGATCCATAAGAGGAATGTAAACAGGTTGTCCAAGTTAGAACCAAAAGATGTAGACCAAACTGAAATTTTCGTAGATCCAGATAACATTTAGACTTTGACGCAGACCCATGTTGAAGTTAGTTTTGTGACAGAACTGACAAAACTGTTTTACATCGCGCTCTTTCATCAACGAAATCTTGTGATGAACAAGGAGGAACCATCTTCTGCCAGCAGTAATTATAACAGATCTATCAAAATCAATCAAACTTCTGTAAAATTTCAAGGTAAATAATTATACCCAAACTACTTTTATTTGTAGACCCATTAGAGAAGCCAAAACATCTGTAGATCCAGAAATGATTGTGCTGGATTCAAAGTTATATGATAGAAGCAAGTCTAAGTTGCAAATGGGTCTGACGTGGACACCCGTGTACAACCCTTTATAGTCTTTTACCTTTAACTTTATTGATGTGTTAATGTAACATGTGTGCCAAACGCTTTTGATCTATGATAGCCTATAAAGAATTTTTTATGAAGTTTATGTAAGTGCTTAACTTTTATCATAGACTTCACATTTTATGTGGCGTGGCATAGTGTAACAGAGTAATATAACTGCAAGGAAATCATGTATCTGCAAGAAGATTATGTGCCTGCAAGAAGATTATGTGTCTGTAAGAAGATTATGTGTTTGCAAGAACATTGTGTTTGCAAGAAGATTATGTATTTGCAAGAAGATAATGTTCCTGCAAGAAGATTAAGTGCTTATTGTAAGTTATCCCTCTACAAGTAACCATATTTTTCCTAAAAACTCTTGACTATTAACATAGCACAGCATATTATCTCAATTAAAACAGGCAAATCTGGAAAATCACTCCTTATATTTTACAATTCTGAACTCCTATGGTTTTAGTTAACGAGAATCTCTCTTAATGAAAATCCCTGAAAAATATATGTCAATCTTTCACTGTTAAAAAGTGTAATTTGATTTGAGAATGAGTAAAATGCCTTCTATCAAATGGTGGCACATTAAGTGAAGTAATAACACGTCTGCTGGTCGCCCACGTTCTTTTGTCTAGTACTTAGAGAGTTGGGCGTAATTTCCGTTACTAATTGATTGTGAAGCTAATTGGACTGCCACCTGCAGTATTTATTGAACTCGTTTAGGAAATATTGACGTTATTTCGTTCTTTTGTACATATCTCCTCTCTGGGAAATGTTAATCAAAAGAAGAAATTCAAAATAAGAATTATAAATGCTTCATTAAAGCTGGATTGAAATCAGGCGTTAGTTGTATTGTGGTTTCTTTTAAAATAAATGATTAAAAGAATTCATTAATGACCAAACCAGCCATCTCTTTCTCTGGTCTGTTGGTTTAAATGGTTTCCTTTGGGTATTACCGAACAAGCCAAAGCATACCCAAAGGATTACGGAGAGGGTTTCTTCACTGTTTTATACAAATCCTTGGAATGTTGAACTGATAAACAGATAAACACAAACACATTTCATGTTTTTGTTTGAGAAGACGCAACACTGCATCGTCCTGAAACTATATTTTCATAGCTGCTCTTTGTATTTCAAGAATTTAACGTTTATACATTATGCTTAAAAGTTTTTACAGTTCGTTTCTAATGCTTCTGGGAAATCTTGATAGGAAATTTGCTGTTTTATCAACCGAAGATATATGATAGTTGTCCAGTTTGCTGTTTTTATCTAGCTAGGCCAGGTGCCCAGTTCAAGGTTGCATTGCTGATAATTTGCTGTTGCGTAAACAAATTCCCAAAGTCGAGCGTACAGTCATCTGCAGTTTATCTCGTGTGAACGACTTATCTTATCACAGCTAGGATTTTGTCGCAGTTCATCTGTTCGGTGGTTTCTCCTCGCTTTCTTGTCACCAAGCAGTTGAAGTTTATCAAATGAGGAATTGTTCGGCTTTTTGCTGTTTCTTTTTACGAATAACTCATGGATAAAGTGACGTTAGCCCTGGTCAAAAGCAAAGTAAACTCTGCCACTGCGAATGGAGGTGATGAAAGCTCCTTCCCAACACCTGCATTCTTAAAAACCAACGACGACAAACGGCTTGAAGAAGTTAGAGAAAAGCAAAAAAAGAAATTACAAAAATCGCAGAAAAAAAGAAGTGCAGAACGAGAGAAAAACAGAAATAAGTACAGAGAAAAATATGGCTTGAAATCAGAGGGAAAGGAAACTAACGATAAGAGAAGTGAACAGGTTTCATCAAATGGAGATGTTCTAGGAAACGTAGCTGATTTCGGTCGAGTTTCATCTGATATGTCGAAACATAAACAAGAAGAAACTAAATGTTTAGTCATGTAGATAAAGTGGCCTATGCAGTTTTAGAAGTTAGGCCTATCTATCGAGTTGTGACTAGCCGCGCGTAGTTGGAATGGTTGGAAAGCCGATTGTCTTATCTTATCATTAACCGCAGAAGAGCATTTTAATAATATGATGTTTTGTTTTCAAGAATGCTGCAAAAAGGACGCTTAGCAACACAGATATTCATATTCTTTTAAAGTACCTTATTCTTATAAAGTACCAAATAAATCGTGAATTTCAAACATCTATATGTCTTGTTTTATAAATTACCCTCCATATAACTTGGATATTTTTTCAGAGCTCAATTCTTAATAGGTCTATAACAGCTGATATCACTGTTGAGCTCAGTGGAGTGCATCTATGAACAAGCTGCATGGTGAAATGACAAAGAGGTAGAGGGCCTATGTTCCAGACCGACATTTATTGACAGACGTGGTTGTCTCGGCAGCCTTTACCCCTAGCGAGAGGCCCTCTCTAGACACACAATATCATACAAATTTAAGATCATAAAGTCACTATTGTTCACGTCTGAAGAACCCATACACTAGTTTTTCAATAAGCTACTGGACTGGACTTAGCCCTCAGAGTTGCTTGAATATTTTGGGTTTTCAGCCATTAGGAGTTGCGTAATAGTTGAACAATAAACAAAATATATAGACATTTCTCTGTAAGCCAGACTGTTTGAATTGGGATTGCGATTGTCCATATGGTGTGAGAAAGTCGTCGCCCTTCGGCAGGTCCAATGTAGTGTTTAAGAGCCCAGATAGGATCATCTCCGCATTCGGTGAGTGGGTGAGTGGTGGTGCAATTTGTGTGGATGAAATAGCCTGGGTTTCTCGAAGCCCCGGCGCGCAGTGGTAGCGCTCTAGAGTACGAATCTAGGGGTCGTGGGTTCGAGCCCTACTCTGGTAATTTTCATTCTCACAAATTATCCCGATTGGTTTTTCAAATCATGCTTCTCCTCGACTTTCATCAAAGCTGGTTGAGTGCTTATGTAGTCACTTACTTTTTTCATTGAGTCCTGGAGCCATAGTGGAATCGGTAAACTCCGTACGCCACAGATGTACGCCAAGCACCGTTTTGTTTTACGCCAAGAGTAATATGCCTAGTATAGGTCGCAATAGTGTACTCCTCCGCAGCAGCGGTGTCCACTGCTCCTCCGCAGCAGCAACACAGATTTTCAAACAAATTGACAGACGTAAGTCTTTATTGAGTCTCCAACGTTGATATTGGGCCTGTATTGGAATCAATGACCAAAATAAACAGAAGAAAGGGCAACAGAAGAAAGTGCATGCAACGCTCCTTCGCATTTCGAAATTTTACGCCAACCATTTTTGGAGTACGAATTTTGACTTTTGTGCGGCAAATTTTACGCCAACCATTCTTCAAGGGGGAAGAAATACGCCGGCGTAAAAAAGAAGAAGAGGCTGTACGCCACAGATCTGTGGCGTAACGTACGCCCATTCCACTATGGTCCTGGAGTTGACAACTTTGCTTCTTGTTTTGGTAAGTCCAGCCCTGGTTGCTTATTGACTTGTTGCTTATTAAAGAAAACAAGTATACTTCTTGTTTTCATTCATTATTGGAGATGGAGAGTTAAGTGATGGCCGAGAGGTTATAAAACTTAGCGGGGATGGCCGAGTGGTTAGAACACTTGACCCTTGCTCGAAGGGTGCGGGGTTCGAAACCACCTTCAGACCTGCCAAAAAGAGAGAGGAATCACGAGGTGTGGTCACATCAAGAGGAAGGACCAGGGTCGCACTGCCCGATTAGTTTACCTACATATTCAGTGGGACCTTTGTGTTTAGCACATAAACCCATACCTTGCGAAGATAGTAAGCGTATGTGCCTATCAACAACTATCAACAACTTATCAAGGGAAGTAAAGGTTTCTTCCTGGAAGGAAAAAGGAAGTGGGCGGAACCTCAGTTCCATGTGGAACCTCAGTGTCAGGGCCGTCTACAACAACAACAACGATTCAATAGGCGGAAACAAAATAGCGTGGATTTCGTGGAAGACGAAGCATCGAAGCACGAAGAATGAAAACATGGAGAACAATTCTCCAGTTGGTTGTTGGATATTTTCAATACTGCTCGTTTTGGTTGCAATATCGACTTATAACTATGTTAGAAGCTTGCATAAGAAAGGTAAGGAACATATTCACTTCATTTTATTCATCGACGTGCATTCCACCACATCAGGCCCAGCCAATCAAATCCATTCAATTGAACGAACAACAATCTTACATATTACAATTTTAAGTAAACATCAGGAATTAAGAAACTAAAATAAATGAAATATTTGTAAGATTACAGTAAATGTTGTTGAAGACCCTGAGATTATTAGCAATTATTTCCAAGCTCAAAAATCACTTTTGCTACTTTTATGCAATTGAAGTGCATTGGATATATTGAACCCTACTTGACTCTATTTTACCCGCCTTCACCCCTTAATCCACTGAACCCTTCTGAACCCTCATTACTAAGTACTTTCTTAACCCTTATTAAAAACTAACCCCTGATATACCTAAAATACACTTCAGTTGCAAATGGTGATTTTCGAGCTTAGAAAAAGTTGATAACTGGGAAGGATTATAAAGGTTATCAGGCTAGTTTTGAAATGAATACCTAATAAGCAAGTGAGTTTGAAGCATTAATAGAGTTATTTATTTATTTGACAATTGATTAACCTGTTAGCATTTATAAGAGAAAGGTGATTTCAAGTGTCATGAATAGACATAAATAAATTAAAGTGATAGGGGAACTTCATTCATATACATCCTTTACCATGTGGTTTACCTATATTTTACTTCCCTTGACAGGATTTAGCTCTTGCTGCTCACCCCGAGTCACTCAAATTCTCAAGTTTATCTTTTTCTTACAGAGAAAAAAGATGCTGACATTGTGATTGGAATCTTGTCTGCAAGAAATCATTTTGACTTGAGAAAAGCGCAAAGAGAGACTTGGTTGCATCATGATTACCCTACTCTCAGCAAAAGGTTTTACCTCATTACACGCATTTTTGCTTAGTAGTTTTATGCCTTAGTGATCTTACAGTGTTAGATTAGAATATGAACCGATGAAAATTTGCGACCTCCATCAGGTTCCTCCCTCTCTGGTCATGTCACTGCAAACTCAATTTGTCTTATTTCAATGTCCCAAGATATTTATCATTTTGGTTGAATTTTGATGTTGAAGGACATTGTTTTTGATTAGATAAAAATGAATACATAATACTTATTTATTGAAGATTTCTTCACAAGTTTATAATTGGAAGAAAGGGATGTGACATTCATGTGGCAGACAGAAAAAATAAATTCTCATGTGAATGGGATCCACTTATAATTTCATATCAAGGTAATATTCTAATTTCTATTTTTGTATAAATCCATGAAAATTATATAGATTCAGTCAGTGGTGTAGAGCTTAGGGGGTTCAGGGGGCTATAGCCCCCTAGTTATTTTCAAAATAATTTATTTTTGATGAATAAAATCTTAATCATTGATCTCATCAAATCCGTGACGAAAAGTTATACTTCTAGTAAATCAACCATCATAGATACGCTAGTTTTCAAAGTGCAGTTAACCATTTAACTTTTGACCACCCATCCCTCAAGATAAATTTGCTACAACAGGTTTAACCCATATGAAGGATTAGGGCTAGAAACAAATATGTTTATGTTCAAATTATTAAGTAAGTTGTGGGAGCCAGAAGTAACATTAAATCATAACACACCAAGTTCTTTCAAACCCATGTTATGAAGATAAGCTTTGAAAGATGTTAGTATGCTATGATTTAATGAATGGTGTTCTTTCCCAAGACCTCTTATTTAATTTCATTCTTCGCTATTTTGTAGGCTTCTACAGTTATGAACCGACAACTTGTTGAACTCTGTCAGTAAATCATTTATTGATATCTATTTAAGCTATAAAAAGACACTATTTGACCATATAACCGTAACTTCGTTCTTCAAGACTACCTTGTAGACTTTCATTTTCTGTTCATGCATTTATATCCAGGGGATGTACATCTATTCCTTGTGTTTTTTCTGTTTTTCTATTACTGAACGCAAAGAGAATTAGCAGCATTTCAAGCCATTCTAAGGCCTTAGAAATAAGCAAATATTGAGAGCTCCCGGGGGCGCTTTCCCCTGGACCCAAGCCTTACTTACATCATTGCATGAGGCCCATCTACCACAACTCAAAATGAGCCCCCCAGTTATTTTTCTAGCTCTACACCACTGGATTCAGTATTAGATACCAGTGATTGTATTAAGGGTGGGGCTATCTTGTTTGGTTATTTTTGCAAATGAGGGTCTTAAGTAGAGTGAGCTGCTTGAGCTTCTTGTGCAGCTGAAGCTTGGTCATCTTGTTAGGTTAATATCTGGATTGGTGACCTGCAAGGTTTTTCCTAAGCAACTCACTCCAATGTCCTTTGGAAAGAAAGCTAAGAATCCTCTATTTGCTTCATTTCATTTAGAGTTTTTACAATCCTCACTCCAATTATCAATTGTCTTCTAGATGAAGAAATCTTGGCTTACAATGTGAACACTATCAACAATACGCAAACAATAAGAGAGCCTGTTGGGTTGGATTTTGAGGTAATCAATATTTTTCTTATAAGCTTCTTTCCCAAGAGTGTTATACAATTATTACAGGTCAATAGAACTCTAAAAATCTGCTTTCATTCAAGGTTAATCATGCTATTGTTATAACAAAGCTGGCACTGGTTGCTCCAAGGAGAGATAAAGATGTTTTTGGCCAAGTGAAGGTTTCAATATATGACAGAATTAAAAAGGTGAGGATAAATAAAAAAAAAAGGTGAGTAAGGAAGCTGCTAGCATGCAATAGACGACACTAGGGGCACTGCACCCCATATTTAACATCCCTTTCAAAGGATAGTTGAGTGATTATGTTCGTGAACACCTCAAAGGTCACAAGATGTTGTCTTCACACGATCAAGCTTAACTTATGCCACTAACTCCGCAGGGCAGGATCCAGCACTCATGGAAAGGGGGGCGTAACAAACATATCGAAGGATAATGCAAGGGAAATATGGTATTATCAAGCTAATTGTATTGTTTTTCTACCATAATAGGGGGGCGTACGCCCCTTACGCCCCCCTTGGATCCGACCCTGCTCCACTATGGCCACTTGCCTCACTATTTGCATACACATTGATTCATATTTATTTATGATTCAGATTTGGATCATGCTCTTACAAAACAAATATCTCTTCTTCAGAAATGATTTCTTTATGCCAAAAAATTGACTGAACCACCTGATAGGAAATATTCTGGTGATGGAGCAACTAGGTGCATGAAAGAGTATTCATACCATTTCTATTTAGATTGATTTTTAATCACGATTTAATATTCATTTTCAGGAGGAAGTGGTATCAGCCGAGTTTCATTCCAATGAAATCAATAATGAGACACAAATATTCATTTTCAAGACAATTAAAGCTATCATGCTTCCCAAGGTGATGAGAGCTTCCGAATTTCTTAGTTCTTCCTTTGTTTGATGTTTTTGATTCATTTGATATTATTATCATACAATATATTTTATGTGAAAAGACAGGAGCAGTGAGTCCAGTAGCTAGCACCCGTAAGCCAACTGTAAGGCTTTGACCCCAGTCATGTCATGAAGACTTTTCCAGACTGCCAATTTTCAGCTACGATTAGGTATTTTCATTTGTTGTGTATGCTGGGATGGTCAGGTGTTTAGATCACTCGAACCTGTTCAAAGGGCTGGTAAGAAACCACATTCATACCTATAAAAATGCTATGAGAGTATCTGTCAGCTCTCCGTTATTCCAGGCAAAGGGATAAAAGGAATCCTGAGGTGTGGTCACATCAAGTGGAAGGACCAAGGTCGTACTGCTCAATTACCTATTTAGTGGGCCCTTTGTGCTTTGCCCAAAAAACCAATACCTTACAATGATAGTTAGTGTATTTGCCTAGCAACTATCAACTGTTAGGTTTCATTTTTGTACCCTTTCCCAAGTTCTTCTATGAAGAGTGCCTAATGAAAACCTTAATAAGTAGTTATCATGTTTTGCTATGTTTCTAATTTTTTCCATCTCTATTCCCAAAGTTCTATCATGATAAAACTGCAGTAACCCTTTTGGTAGCTTTTGCCTTACCACTGTTATGGAACTTCTTCTTGTTTCTTGTTTCCCATATTAATTCTAACTTAATCACTAATTTTCAGGAATTCAAAGGGACTTTTATTGTTGATTCAAACAATGATGAACTAGCAGTGGTTGAAACTATCGGACCATGTCTTATAAATGATGGTGGAGGACTTCTTTCGTTCGAAAAGGTTCGTCTTTCTTTTCACTTTTGCTTGAAGAGTCTTGAAAATGGATGGTTTGATCATAGTTTATCGAAAAATATGGTTTAGAAACCTATTGTTGTACGTCTTTGTTTCACAGTTGATGTCGAGCAGTACTTGAACGTGCACAACGTATGCCTTATCCTCTCTCTTTACTGTTGAAATTTTACATTTAAATATTGCCTACATAAATATGATGCTAAATATTATAAAATCTTTTCTAAATAACGAATATTTCCGGCTTGGGAACGAAAAGAAACGTTTTGGTCTGTTCGCTCAGCCATGACCCTGTTGGCTAAAACAATGGCAAAACAAAAGACTGTGCACTCTCAATTTTGAAAAAGTTGCACAAAAAGATACAACAATAGGTTTCCACACCATCTTTCTCGATACACTTTGGTTTGATGTATTTAATTATTGCTGCAAAATCATTCTGTTTGCAATATACATAGTAGCTCAGAATTATCATGCATCATTTAGAGAGGAAACAGAATCATTATTGCAATCATGGAATGGCATATCAACTTTAACAGAATCATTATTGAAATCATGGAATGGCATGTCAACTTTAACAGAATCATCATTGCAATCATGGAATGGCATATCAACTTCAACAGAATCATCATTGCAGTCAAGGAATGGCATATCAACTTTAACAGAATCATCATTGCAATCATGGAATGGCATATCAACTTTAACAGAATCATTATTGAAATCATGGAATGGCATGTCAACTTTAACAGAATCATCATTGCAATCATGGAATGGCATATCAACTTCAACAGAATCATCATTGCAGTCAAGGAATGGCATATCAACTTTAACAGAATCATCATTGCAATCATGGAATGGCATATCAACTTTAACAGAATCATTATTGAAATCATGGAATGGCATGTCAACTTTAACAGAATCATCATTGCAATCATGAAATGGCATATCAACTTCAACAGAATCATCATTGCAGTCAAGGAATGGCATATCAACTTTAACAGAATCATCATTGCAATCATGGAATGGCATGTCAACTTTAACAGAATCATTATTGAAATCATGGAATGGCATGTCAACTTTAACAGAATCATCATTGCAATCATGGAATGGCATATCAACTTTAACAGAATCATTATTGAAATCATGGAATGGCATATCAACTTTAACAGAATCATCATTGCAATCATGGAATGGCATATCAACTTCAACAGAATCATCATTGCAGTCAAGGAATGGCATATCAACTTTAACAGAATCATCATTGCAATCACGGAATGGCATATCAACTTTAACAGAATCATTATTGAAATCATGGAATGGCATGTCAACTTTAACAGAATCATCATTGCAATCATGGAATGGCATATCAACTTCAACAGAATCATCATTGCAGTCAAGGAATGGCATATCAACTTTAACAGAATCATCATTGCAATCATGGAATGGCATATCAACTTTAACAGAATCATTATTGAAATCATGGAATGGCATGTCAACTTTAACAGAATCATCATTGCAATCATGGAATGGCATATCAACTTTAACAGAATCATTATTGAAATCATGGAATGGCATATCAACTTTAACAGAATCATCATTGCAATCATGGAATGGCATATCGACTTTAACAGAATCATCATTGCAATCATGGAATGGCATATCAACTTTAACAGAATCATCATTGCAATCATGGAATGGCATATTAGCTTTAATAGAATCATTATTGAAATCATGGAATGGCATATCAGCTTTAACAGAATCATCATTGCAATCATGGAATGGCATATCAACTTTAACAGAATCATCATTGCAGTCAAGGAATGGCATATCAACTTTAACAGAATCATCATTGCAATCATGGAATGGCATATCAACTTCAAAAGAATCATTATTGAAATCATGGAATGGCATATCGACTTTAACAGAATCATCATTGCAATCATGGAATGGCATATCAGCTTTAATAGAATCATTATTGAAATCATGGAATGGCATATCAGCTTTAACAGAATCATCATTACAATCATGGAATGGCATATCAACTTTAACAGAATCATCATTGCAATCATGGAATGGCATATCGACTTTAACAGAATCATCATTGCAATCATGGAATGGCATATCAACTTTAACAGAATCATCATTACAATCATGGAATGGCATATCAGCTTTAATAGAATCATTATTGAAATCATGGAATGGCATATCAGCTTTAACAGAATCATCATTACAATCATGGAATGGCATATCAACTTTAACAGAATCATCATTGCAATCATGGAATGGCATATCGACTTTAACAAAATCATCATTGCAATCATGGAATGGCATATCAACTTTAACAGAATCATCATTGCAATCATGGAATGGCATATCAGCTTTAACAGAATCATCATTGCAATCATGGAATGGCATATCAGCTTTAACAGAATCATCATTACAATCATGGAATGGCATATCAACTTTAACAGAATCATCATTGCAATCATGGAATGGCATATCAACTTTAACAGAATCATCATTGCAATCATGGAATGGCATATCAACTTTAACAGAATCATCATTGCAATCATGGAATGGTATATCAACTTTAACAGAATCATTATTGAAATCATGGAATGGCATGTCAACTTTAACAGAATCATCATTGCAATCATGGAATGGCATATCAACTTCAACAGAATCATCATTGCAGTCAAGGAATGGCATATCAACTTTAACAGAATCATCATTGCAATCATGGAATGGCATATCAACTTCAACAGAATCATCATTGCAATCATGGAATGGCATATCAACTTTAACAGAATCATCATTGCAATCATGGAATGGTTTATCAACTTTAACAGAATCATCATTGCTGTCAAGGAATGGTATATCAACTTCAACAGAATCATCATTACAATCATGGAATGGCATAACAACTTCAACAGAATCATCATTGCAATCATGGAATGGCATATCAACTTTAACATAATCATCATTGCAATCATGGAATGGCATATCAACTTCAACAGAATCATCATTGCAATCATGGAATGGCATATCAACTTTAACATAATCATCATTGCAATCATGGAATGGCATATCAACTTTAACAGAATCATCATTGCTGTCAAGGAATGGCATATCAACTTCAACAGAATCATCACTACAATCATGGAATGGCATATCAACTTTAACAGAATCATCATTGCAATCATGGAATGGCATATCAGCTTTAATAGAATCATCATTACAATCATGGAATGGCATATCAACTTTAACAGAATCATTATTGAAATCATGGAATGGCATGTCAACTTTAACAGAATCATCATTACAATCATTGAATGGCATATCAACTTTAACAGAATCATCATTGCAATCATGGAATGGTATATCAACTTTAACAGAATCATTATTGAAATCATGGAATGGCATGTCAACTTTAACAGAATCATTATTGAAATCATGGAATGGCATGTCAACTTTAACAGAATCATCATTACAATCATTGAATGGCATATCAACTTTAACAGAATCATCATTGCAATCATGGAATGGTATATCAACTTTAACAGAATCATTATTGAAATCATGGAATGGCATGTCAACTTTAACAGAATCATCATTGCAATCATGGAACGGCATATCAACTTCAACAGAATCATCATTGCAGTCAAGGAATGGCATATCAACTTTAACAGAATCATCATTGCAATCATGGAATGGCATATCAACTTCAACAGAATCATCATTGCAATCAAGGAATGGCATATCAGCTTTAACAGAATCATCATTGCAATCATGGAATGGTTTATCAACTTTAACAGAATCATCATTGCTGTCAAGGAATGGTATATCAACTTCAACAGAATCATCATTACAATCATGGAATGGCATAACAACTTCAACAGAATCATCATTGCAATCATGGAATGGCATATCAACTTTAACATAATCATCATTGCAATCATGGAATGGCATATCAACTTCAACAGAATCATCATTGCAATCATGGAATGGCATATCAGCTTTAACAGAATCATCATTGCAATCATGGAATGGTTTATCAACTTTAACAGAATCATCATTGCTGTCAAGGAATGGTATATCAACTTCAACAGAATCATCATTACAATCATGGAATGGCATAACAACTTCAACAGAATCATCATTGCAATCATGGAATGGCATATCAACTTTAACATAATCATCATTGCAATCATGGAATGGCATATCAACTTCAACAGAATCATCATTGCAATCATGGAATGGCATATCAACTTTAACATAATCATCATTGCAATCATGGAATGGCATATCAACTTTAACAGAATCATCATTGCTGTCAAGGAATGGCATATCAACTTCAACAGAATCATCACTACAATCATGGAATGGCATATAAACTTCAACAGAATCATCATTGCAATCATGGAATGGCATATCGACTTTGATGAATTATTTCCTTTCAGGTTACACGGTCAGGTATTCTACCTGGTATTTTTCCTGATGACATCACAAGCAGAAACAGTTTCTGCCATTTTCTCGCTGGATCATTTACTTACAAAGCTTTTGGTAAGCAATGATTAATGATTTTATGATATGCCTGATCCAATTCGATCCTGTTAGAATTCTCGCTTAGTCCTTTTGCTGTGCACAATTGCACACATGTGGTAAATCACATGCGTAAACAGCGGTCAACAAATTAGGGACCACTGGGACTGTTGGTTGTAGGCACTTGATTTTCTTGCAGGCACATAATGTTATAGCAGACACATTTTCTTCTTCAAGGCACATAATCTTCCTGCTGGCTCATAATCTTCTTGCAGACCCATAATTTCCTTGCGGTTACAAGATTTCCTCGCAAGCACAACCTTTCCTGCAGGCATATGTATTCTTTGTAGGCACATGATTTCCTTACAGGCACATAATCTTCTTGTATGCACATAATCTTCTTGTATGCACATAATCTTTTTACAGGCATATGATTTCCTTGCAGGCACATAGTTTCCTTGTAGGCACATGATTTCCTAGCAGGCATATACTATTCTTGCAGGAGCATAATATCCTGGCAGGCAATATTCTTGCAGGCTCAATTAGATATGTTTTGTTCTACACATTTGTTGATAATGTTTTATTAAACTGGGTATTTTTATTTGACAGAGCACTGTGCAGAAACATTTCCATCATGTCATTTTGGTAGCAGGCACACAAAAAGGATTTAGACCCCTTCGTGTACATTATTTTACAATCGCTCTCACGCTTTTACTGAATTTGAATTAACGTAAACAACGTACGTCACGTTTCCTGCCACTAAAGCTTGCTGATGATTTCCTTTAATTCCATTGTAATTTCAGATGCAGAGCACTATGAAAGTATAACAGAAAGAGTTAAAAAACGGAGATTACAATATGAATTACAGAAAATTGAAAGCAAAAAAGAAACTGATTTGTTGAATAAAGAAAGTGAACGATTTGGAGATATAGAATTTGTTGATGTTGTCGATCATTATCAAAATTTACCAAGGAAATTGTTGCTTTTTTACAAGTGGTATGTGATTTATTCTAAATCTTGATCAAAATTAATATTGATTTTTTATGGGGAGTATTCTTAATTGCAATGCTTGTCTAAAAAAATAGTCGAGCAGTGTGAGGCTCGTTTGTTTATTCACATACCATGGCCTAGCAGATAGAACTTCCATCCCATGTGGGCTATGCTACCAAATAGCATCGATGCATTTTGATATTTTACTCTCCCGAGGTGATCCCCATATTTTCACATGTGGCATTCCCTATCTTTATAACTGTAGAGGTCTTGTGCTATTTGCAAGACAGCCCATTTTGCTGCACAAATGCAACTGCTTTTTGCAACTGCCCAACCTCTCTTCTATCACCTTATTGCTTATTCGCCTATTTGCAAGGGAGGATTTATTCGAATGTAAAATGATCGTTATTTGCTCCATCGAAATCGAGGATTTTCTATCAAATATGTAATACTGTGTACTTGTTTGTTTTAGTATCCGTAGTTTAATTTATTGTATTGTTTGTGCGATGTTAGTACAATGTGTTTGTTTTTAGATGAAATATTTTACCCTATACTGTTGTCTTTCTTGACTTTCTTTGTTTAGAATTTTTCATATGATCGTACGGAAATGGTATGAACTAATTTTGGATTATTTTGGATTGTTATTTTTGAAGTAATGCTGATGGAATACGTTATTTCATCCCAGGGTGATTAATAATCACAATTTCAAATTCACCATAAAAACTGATGATGACTGCTTCCTTAATATCCCTGGAATTTTCAAGGTTTGTATTACAATTCCATTGTTCTTGCTTGTCTGGTCTGTTTTCATTCATTTTTGACTCGCAGGCTGTACAAGTGAATCAATGTTGTAGTGTATGAAAGTGCGTCCGTAGTTGTTGTACCAACGCAACCAAATCAGGGAATTCGGTGGTTAAGGCACTGGACTTTGAAGGATAGTCTACATGAGCTCGATTCCTGGTACGGCCGGAACCGTGAACTACAAGCCGTCAGCCATCTCAGTTGTTTATCCTTCCGAGGTCAGTAAATGAGTACAGCACCCAGGCTGGGGTAATAACTGAGTGTCTCAATTACTAGCAATGCTCAATACCTTGACACTTAAATAAAGTCAATGACTTTCATCATTAATTGCACCTCTTATTTCGGGATGATTTGATTGAAATTACGCCTATGACATTAATTGAGGTTTAGATTTACAGATCATTATGTATTGCTAGCTGCTATAGCTGAGACTATTCGAGTTTCATTACCACATTTCTTATTTCATCATCAGCATCTCAATAATTTTCAGGGCATTGATGAATATAAGCTGAAAGCAACAGATAATATTTGGTATAGTAAGTAAGTACGCGTCTTTTCTTTATTCATTTGCTCATTATTTTTATTAACTATTGCAAGCATACTCAATCTCATTATCTAGGTTGATATTTTCTAACATTTTTTTTATCAAAGTTGATAATTTTTAGAAATAAGGTATGCAACAAAAATTCATTTGACAACTTGCTTCAATAAATATTGATTCGGCGAAGATTTCCGTCTATGATTGATGGAGAATGGCTAAAGAAGCGTATTTCATTAATTATCATTCGTGAATTATAATGTATTTCAGTTTTCGATCGAATTGGCCTTTGAAAACTTGCTTCAATAAATATTGATTCGGCGAAGAGCTCCGTTTATGATTGATGGAGAATGGCTAAAGAAGCGTATTTCATTAATTATCATGAGTGAATTATATCGTATTTCAGTTTCCGATCGAATTGGCCTTTGGATAAATTTGGAAAATGGGCTGAGCACGATTTCACAGCTCCCGTCTACCCTGCATTTGCATGCGGATCAGGAAACTTACTTTCCCGGAGTTTAGTTGAATGGATTGCGAATAATTCACGATATTTGCATGCATATCAGGTATTTATTGACTGCTTCTTTATCGTCATTGTATGTATTAGGCCATATAAGCCTTGCGTACCAGACAATTTCATGAAATAGAGTAGGAATATAATTCCGAGGACTGTTGAAAATGACATAATGAATTGTCGAAATATTCAGTATAACACCGCCTATTTTTTTGCTCTTTCTCGATTTTTGAATATTAAAAACGGAAAGATGTTCCTCGGAATTCCTACTCTAGGCCTTAGAAGGTTTCCCTTAATATCTCCAATAGACTTGAGGTGAAGTGTTACTAAGGCGTAAGACTTGAGGTGAAGTGTTACTATATAACTTATAATGTCCAGGTTTCCAATATGTTGTTAGGGTGTTACCAACTATTTAAAACTTGTTGTGAATTCCTTCTACGTGTTAGGATATCTGCAAGTTTAAACTTTGAAAAATATAATTCGTGAATAAGACCATTTTTGGTCGTCATCTTAGAATATATTTTCATTTTTCAAGAACCACTTGCACTTGGCACAGTGGTAGCCTCGTTCAAATACAAGGTTGATTTACGATAGAGAACGGAAATGTAATGTAACTACACGCATCTTGCATCAGTTTAAGCACTCATTTTTACAAAGAAAAGGAAAGAAATTGAATCGTGTTATTTCATTGAATAAATGATTTTACCGGCACCAGACTTGTCCTTCCTTGAAGTTATTTATCACCAAAAAATGATGTATTCAGTGTAAAAATCACATAACCGCTGAGTTGTGCGACCTACGTACCTGGCATCACACCGGCACGAGTATTCATAAACTACAAGGCTGTTTTGTGTGGTAGGCACACTATCTTTGCAGATGGATGGAATAATTTTCTTAGAGGAGAAGACGAGACGGGAGCTGACCGTGATGTAGTTCTTAGTTATGGCTGTCTAATCAGTTAGGTTTCTGTTTCGTTCTCTTTGGACGTATTACTCTGTTGAGTGTCAGACGAAAAGCTTAAGTACCTATGTGTTCGCTTCGCTAAGTTTCCGATATTTCTGGCTATACTGAAGTTTTGTACCATCCAAAGATTATTTGGTTTTTGACATGAATTTTTTTTGTTTAAGGGTGAGGACGTCTCAGTGGGAATTTGGTTATCGGCAGTTGCTCCAAAGCTATTCAAAGTAAGTACGACTTCGTTTTGAATCTGTATTTGTGAATGATATGCGATAACTTAACCTTCTTCAAGTCCAAGTGAGCTGTTTGTGGTCTTAGAAGGTGCACATGGGTAGTTGGGTAGTTTTTTATTTGCAATTAGCATCGAGGGGCATAACACTCACAAAAAAGTTTACGAGATTCGTAATTTCAAAAATCACAGTGATTTTTTTGTGATTTTGGTAATTATATGTGATTTTTGTAATTTTTTTGTGATTTTTCTGTGATTTCTTTTTAAAAAGTGTAAGAGATTTTTTTGAGTGATATCCCACTAGATTAGCATGGTAATTCATTTTGATTAAACATTACGAACAACTTGCTGTGGACAGGCACAAGATGTTTAATCTCTACAAATAAGATTTGTTTTAAAACATCCTTGTTTGTTATAAAGGGAAAGCAAATAAGGTATTTCAAATTTTTTCCCCTTTTTAAGACAACTTGGGGAAGTAACTAACGATTTTTCCTGGTGAGTAGATGTTTAGGACCACACCTAAGATAAGACACGGCCCAAAACTTAGATATGCGTGCTCGCAGAACTTTTTAAGGCTGGTTGAATCGAATTATAGTATATCATATGACCTATCCGTGTGCACCTTAAAGAGATAAGCCCGGGCTTAGTATATTATTGATGATAATAGGAAATCACAAGTTATTTTGAATCATATTTAGTATTCCTGTTCCGCCTATTTTTCTTTCTTTTTCTTTTCTTTTTTTGTGAAATGAAAAGTCAAGACCAGGAATCTCAAAAAACGGTTGAAGATGACATGAGGTTCCCAAATTTCCTTCTTTTTTTCCTTTCTTTATACCAATATTTCTTCGTTTTATTCTTTCTTTGCATTTTATTTACATTTTTAGGATAGAAAATGGTCATGCATAAAGTCGTGTGAGAGGGATATTCTCAGTCTTCCTGATAACAACTCGTCAGAACTCTTCTCTTTATTCAATAACTCCATCACTTGTGGTAACCCCTGCTCGTGTTAGTTTCAGTGAACTTTAACCTTTGTAAATAACCTTCGTCACTTTTAACCTTATTTTCAGCTCCTTAACCGTATTCCCAGAGCGAGGAGTGAATTTGCCAGCGCTCTGTAACTCCAGGCAAAAAGACATAAGGAGTAATAAAGGGTGGCCACATCGAGATGAAAGGGTCGCATTGCTCGATTAGTCATCCTATTCAAGGGCTCCTTTATGTTTTGCACAGAAACTAATACCACACGAAGATTGTAAGAGTATTTGCATATCAACTATCAGTCTACTGGCTCGATTAGTTTACCTAGTCAGTGTGCCCTTAGTTATGCTTCGCACATTCACTAATCAATACCTTACGAAGTTAGTAAGAGAGGCTATTTTTGAAATGGTTGATCACAACGTGAGAAATCGAAAGTAGTTAGAATATTGCATTTTGCATGAATTGTCCTTGCGATATATCTACTGCATCTGGTATAATGTTAGATTTATCAATCTGACAGGTGTAACTTCAAAAGAAAATCAGCTAAAGTAGCTGACACTGATTGGGAATCGTATGCCCGACAGATGATTATTTTTTAAGGAAAAGAGAGATTTCATTTACGCATAGTATGAATTATCTCCCTTCTACTATACATGACTTACTATTCTTAGTTCAGAGCTGAAATCTTTCAGTTCTTACTTTTACTATAATAGAGAGATGGGATTTCAAAGCACTGATGTCCGTCCGACATGAAGATAAATGGGGGAAGTTTTTTTTCTGAGACGCTGACTGCATTCAGTATTTATCAGTAATCTTTAACTGTGATTGCCTTTTTATTAATAACAAGGAATATTGTCTACGGGACTGCACACACGAATATTTTCATTTAGAAAATATATGACCGTCTGACATATTATTAATAGGCATAGAAAATACGAAAGAAATGATGCCAAGAAGCGTCTGATCGTGAATAGTTCAAAACTCTATGTTTATAATAAAGCAGTATGGGGTGAAATTTTCCGAAAATGAAAACGAGAATGTTGAGGTCTGATGTTGCCAGTTCAAAAATATGTTAGACGGACATGTAAGTTGCATTACTTAGTACCTTAAAGTGCTGACTTGTAAATTGAAAGCTTTTAAGATATTATCACAAGGCCTATGCAACCCTCTAAGAAATATTGAAGAAAAGGAATGCAGATTATTTTCATTTGGATACTCTAGGAGAAAGGTGCCCAACACTGAATTTTATGTCGGGGGGACAAATAAATTAATATCTTGTTGTAGCAGAGCCTGGATTGTACAACGTTGTTGAAATAAGGTTTTCCGTTGCGTATCGGTATTCTGCATCGTTCTATGGCAATAAAGTGAATAAGCGTCACATTTTGATTTTAGTTGCATTTTGACCTTCCGACATGTCCGTCCGACACACCTTCCTTGCTCTCACCTTTTTCATTATTGAGAGCAATAAGATTCTTCGACCATCTTTATTTTTTGTTGTCAGTATGTTTAATTATATATTCGTCCAGAAATTGACTGGGTTTGTGCTTGATGTGAACAGTTTTGATAGAAATTTACATGAAATCATATTTTCCTTCGAAAGCCTTTTCTATCCCTGTCCGTCTGACACTGTCTTGTTACTTGAAACTGCAGGAACAGAATACATTTCTTTGAATTTGGCATCTGGGCTTGCTACAAAGCTGGCTGAGCTCTGCATTAAAAAAAATAGGCATTTACCGTACAACGTCTAGAAAACTTTTAATAAAGGTTCAAAAGTAGCAATTGTCCGTCCTACATTATCGTTGAATTAAAATATAGCCTAAAGAGTATGTACACAAAGATTGCGAAGACCACCGTTATGTTAGTGCCAAAAAAAAGGAAAGCAAAGCCACACAAATATTGGAGATGAATAAAGATCTCAGAAGTTATTACAATTATTATAATTGTACGTATTGGATGTATTATTATCCTACTGGTATAAAATGACCTAATAGAATTAAACAATAAAACGATGAGCCTTATAGCCTAAGTTTATGAAATATATAAAGGTAATTCATGAATACACTGCATACGTTTCGATTACCCAATTTTCATAAGTATAACTAGTGTTACAATTATTCACCTCCAAATCTTAAAACGTTTCGATTATTTAAACCCTAGAGGTATGACAAGTGTTAAAACTACAGTTGGTTATATTTTTAACTAGTATACTTACGAAGATTGAACTGTCGAAACGTTTACAGATTAAGTTTATCTTTGAATTACCCACTAGAATTAAATATATACTAAATCCCTACATCATCTACTTAATCCCTACATTTTATACTAGATTCCTACACTATCTACTAGATATTTTGTTTTGTACAGTCTACCATAAACCTACGTTATAAATGAAATGATGTAGAGTACTTTTATGCTTAATTGTATGGTTATTTGAGATCACTTAAGGGAAAAATTCACAATATCAGTCTCCTTGCAGCATTTCCTTAGTAAAGATAAAGGCTTTGCTTTCTCAAACTTTTAATTACTTCAATTTGATTTCATATTTTGTTGGAAAACTTGATAAATTTCAAAGATTTGAAACAAGTTATTTACCGATTGCTTGTTTTATCCACCTCTGGCTGAGAAAGCAAATATCCACCCGTTTGATATTTGAATCTTTATAGGTTTTATTTGAATAATTGAAGTGAAGTGTTATTGGCAAAAAGAGTGCTCTATACCTTGTAAGGCAGAGCAAGATATATGTTGCCTAATGACCACAATAGCGTGAAACCCCAAGTAACAAAATATATGTAGTGCTTTTGTGTGTTACTTCTATTGTAGATTTTATTTGTAATTTCCTGCAGATCATCTAATCATGATCCTCTCCACTTTAGCCTTCCACAGATTTGTAATAATCTGAACAAAGTCCGCTCCTTACCTATTAGACTCTCCTATGAATAAGCACTGCACAAGAGCGATGTGCATCATCTGATATATAGTCCTCTGCGAATTATTCTCGATATTTCCAGGGTATATCTCGAAGACCCGTCTGACTCTCCATACTCATGAATTATTAACATAATAAATGACACTATTTAGTCAGCTCTCTAGCATTGACCCCGATACGTTTATCAAGAGACGCACGCATCGACATCTATCGTAAACGTTTCTCCATAATGTTCTTCATTTGTCCATGGGTAGCTCCCAATAATCCAGTTCAACAATTCTTTCCATATACTTTGCCTGACATTAAGTTTTAGAAACGGAAGCAGTGAATAACTCCAGACATCTGTGAACCATTCTTCTGCTTCTTCGAAATTTCCAGGACAAGAGAAGAATATTGATGGGCCTAAAAGAAAAATTTATTTTCCTTATTATTTGAATAGACACACTGAATATGCCTTGATTTAGATATATAGAACACTGATCGAAGGACCTGTTTTTTATGAGGGAAAATACCTCACCTGCCAGACCCGGGGCTGACATGCTAAGTAAATTTAGGTCTGGTAGGTGAAGTATTTTTGCCCATGTAAACAGGCCCTACTTTTCCTGAAATGCTATTTCCATATTATGGTGGGCAAGGTTCAAGGTTTGAGACCTACTTGGGCATATCGGAATTGAAGAAGTCCACTTTTGAGAATATTCCCCGTGTTAGATGCCTTATGATTCAAGAAATTTGATTTAATTCTTCCGTGTACAAAGGTTTATTCGAGTATATTGTGTTAGTTCAGGTGGCCTTTTGTACAAATCTTTGTTTCTACTAACGACCTTTATTTAGGAGTTCAAGGAACAATATCTGCTATATCTCAACCAATAGAGTATTCGACTCTGCAAACAACGAGAAAAACCAAATTTTGTCAAATTAAGGCCCTTTTTGTAAGTGACTGTACACCTGTCAGATTTAAAGTGGAGAAGCCTCCCTCCCGTAGGGTACATTCACTGAAATGCAAGACGATAGACATAGGAAATCACAGTTTAACCACTCTTGTGTGCATAATTAAAGTAAGAAGAGATCTGTAGCCTTGTTACATTACTAGTTCTAGCTATTCAATTCAATTCAATAATTCAACCCTTATTTGCATGAAAAAGAGACTAACACTAACAAGAGATTCCCTTGCCAGCCCTTTTGGTCCGTAACTTTTTGTCCCTTTTAATTCTTTCGGCTCTATTTGTCCCTGCCAGACTTTAATTGAAGAAGAATTGAATGCTCTCGGATGGTATGTATTCCATTGGAGTTATTCATCAAATACCCAGTCGTCCAGAGGTGGTAAAAGTTGCCTCAAATAATTGTTGCTGAATGCCTCAAAGTAATACAAGTCAAAACCACCCTAACTACGATTTCTAACTGTGTATATGGAAAACATAAAATGCTGCATCTGCTTACCAAATACGTCATTCGCAGAATGAAATCTTTCTATCACCGAATTAGTCTTATCCAAAACTTGAGCCAGCCAGTCAGAAAGATATCTCAGCCGCTTGATGTCTCTGTAAGAAGTATAATTACATCTAAGTTTTAACTGTAACTGTCTGATGATTGGATTAGCAAGAAACTTAAAGTTACGGTAAAATCTTGTTGTCTTTGTTTGGATTTCCTTTCAGCTCTGCCTATGGCATTGAGCACTTTTTTTGCAAAACATCACACAAGAGAATATTTCATAATAACATGCATAGATTATTTTAAGCTGTATGAATTCATGAAGATAATATTATCTTATTTAACTAGCTAGAAATAGTGCAAGGGCACAAGGAATATGAATTCAGCCTACCCTTCACCAAGAGCTTGGAATTTACTTTCTAGGTATCTTGATAATAATCCACTTGTCGGTTCTTCGGAGTTCGTTAATAACACCATCGAATCACTGAATAAAACAAATGTTTAACATTTATCATGGATTTATGTAATTTATCAGTGAAAGAAAAACATATTTCTTACTTTTATCATAAAATATTCAAAAACAATTGGAGATGTCCTTAGTTGAATTCAATGTTGCCAAAATAATAGAAAATCATTTGATTTGTGTATGAAATGAAAAATAACCACGAAAAACGACCCAGAGATCGATAAAAATGCTTTTTCGGGAATTTGGGAGCAATGATAAAAGTGAAATGGTTCAACTCTATATTTTTTTTGAATAGTCTATTTCACAAAGTCTCTTTACCTCAATGCTGATGAAAGGCATTGCAGCTCAAATCGTTGTATCACACCAATGATGTAAACGCTGAAAATGAAAAATCATCGAGAGAATAGTTGAACGAAATAGATGAAAAGATTGAAAAAAATTCGTTTGGCAGAATAATGGGTTTTATAGTTGAGAACTAGTTATCACTGTTATTCCAGTAAACTGGACATCTGTTACTTAAAGTTGCATGCTCTCGCAATCATCAAATAGACAATAATCTGTTTAAAGTCTGTCTAATATGGTTACAGTTTGTCTGATGATTACGAGAGCCAGTCTCCTTTCTTGTTTCTCTTCTATATCGCTCTGTACTTTCGTACATCGAGCACTATCATGAAAGTATTGACAACGCAATGCTTTACTGATATTGGACCTCGTAAGTTTTTGCTCACACTATCTGCATATCTCTAGTTAAATGTTGAATAGTGTAGATTCTGGCCTTACTTGTTTACTTGCTGCAAAATTTTGTCCAATTGTTCAATTCCTCGTTCACAGAAATTTACTGCAAATCCATCCAGAATGAAAACTGCATTTCTAGAAAAGGGTAACAGCCAATAACAATAAGTTCATCATTAGAAGAGAATTCAATAATTAGAATGAAATGAGAAGATATCTTATCTTTGCCTTTAGTATATTGATGATGATATTGGAATGTTGTTATAGCTGGCTAGGATTGTTACTTATGCTAATAAAGGTCAACTTTTTTTATATCATTAGTACATTTTAGCAAATTAAAAAATATTGGATATCAAGAATTTAAAAATATTGGATATCAAGAATTATCAGAAATAAAGCAAAACATAATGACAACTAACAAAAGCTTTTCCTCTGATACTCATCAGAATAGAATATCAGAAAGGGAACGAAAATGGAACGAAATGCATGGATATACAAGTTATAAAAATCCTATACGAATATATAACAAATACGAAAGTATAATATGAAATGGAAAAATACCTTTCACTGTGTTCTAGAGACTGACAGTTCTTAAGAAGTGCCTGGAAAATAGACGAAATCTAATTTCAGAAATACCTTAATAAATGGCCAAGAAACCAAACTGGTAATGAAATTAATATTTCTATTGCAAAAAGGCTTTTGGCTGCTAACAGAACAACGATTTTGCATTTCAGAAAATGAAGGAGAACTTGAAACATCATTGCAACACGAACTCCTATATGAGGGAGAGACTCACATTCAGTTGTTCTGCTCCAACATTTGAATAGTAGATTGGCTGCGATGAAACTTTTTTATTTTCATTTTCAAGCCTTCGAAAGGAAAACAAAATAGAAGTATTAACATCGAAAAAAGATAGTTAAACTGGAGAGCACTATCTAGATCTAGAAGAATATGTTAAATAGCTACTATGACACAAAGCTTTTGGATTGCTATCAAATCAAAAAGAGCCACACCATGATCGAGGAGCGATATAACGATCTCATTGCAATGAAATTCTGCCTAATTTAAGTGAAAGATATCTGAATAAAGATTGAATAAAAAATCAACTACAAATATAAAATGAGCTCATACCACGAGATGAGAAGATTAGCAGTCGATCTGGCGAGAAAAGATTTCCCCGTGCCTGGTGTTCCGTGGAATAATAAACAATTCTTCTTAATCACGATTGCCAAGTAACTCTAAAAAAAGATGCAAGATGACCTCAAATTCTTCGGGAAAGCAAGTGCCACTGGTGCCCCCCTGGTTGCTGCGTTTTCTGATTCCAACAAGGGTCTAGGAGGTTAGGACTTTGGTTCTAGGATCAGTGTTTGGGTCAGGGTAAAGTTTCTGGGTGCAGACTTTTGGATAGAGAGTGGAAGTTTTTCGATGGAGGGCTTAGGTTGAGGTGTTACTGATTGATTCTTGGTCTTGGTTATCAAATATAAACTCAATATGATTGGCAAACCTCTAATATGCCTTCTGGAACCAACGTTTCCTTTGCACATTGCGCCAGAATTTTCTCATAAATCCCTGAAAAAATAGAAAGAAATTACGGTGAAAGATAAAATTCAGTGTCTCCTAGAAATTCTGAATATTTTTTTCATTTTGAAATCTACTAAGGTATGAGATCTTCTTTGGTCCGTTGAAATGAAAGGCTATCTAGAAGGCTCTTTCTCAAGGTGAAGCTATTCACTGCAAAACTCACATTCATTTTTCTTCGTTATCATTGTCCAGGCAGTTAATAATTTATCTCAATTAGGAGCTTAGACTTTTTTAGTGCAAAGATTTATTTTTTGTATTTTGATATATTAATTATTATAGCCTAGACTTACTTGGATTTATAAGGACTCATAAAGAGCTTATATTTTGATTTATCTCAATAAAGTATTTATGAAATTGTTTTCTCTTCTGTTAATTCAATCGCTAAAAACTCAAAAATACGTTTTCATTCATTTAGCTATTCTGAACTAAATTTCAACTTACACATTTTCCATACAATAAACTTAGTTTCAAATAGTTGCCCAAATGCTTTTTTTTAAACACACAGTAGGCTAATAAACTTAAATATATGAGCAGAGAAGAAGTAGGACGTTGAAAACAATGATAATGCATTACATTAAAATTACCTGATTTGATACTTTCTTTCGAAACATCTTTTATTTCCTACAAGTCAGAAAGATCATTATCTTATTGTTGTCTTGCGTGAAGAAACAGTTTGCTTATTTTTGAAATTTCGAATCTTGTACAAATTCACTAAAATAGTAGAGAGCAATATTCGTTATCTTTGTCAGAATGTATTCCTTGGCAAATCTTCCAAAACATTTTCAGCTATCAAGCTTTTTATCTAGACTCGTTCTTTACCATACCTAATATTAAGTAAAATCTATTACTGCCCATTTTCAAAAATTTTCCATGTATAGGCGGTTTCCTTGGGAGAATTCTGTTGACTGTATCCTCCACATTGGTCTCTGAAGTATGTGTGTAGTGGCAAAGCATCCACTGCAATTTGCTAATATTATATCTGGACATTTTCACATGTATCACTGTATAAAACGGTTTCATCACTGCAAAAATTTGCTATTACTGCACACTAAGATTAGCCAGAAAGTATTCCTTGGCAAATCTTTCAAGATATTTCTAGCTATTAGAGCTTTATGATCTATACTCCCTCTATACCATATCTAATTTTTAAGGAAACTTTATCACTGCTCACTTTCATTAATCTGGTATGCCTAAGTGATCCCCTCGGGTAAGCTCTGTTGACTGCACCCCTCCACATTGCTCTTTCAAGTATACCTGTATTAGCAAACAGATAATCCTCTGCAATTTACTATCGCTGGACACTGCTCCATGTATCACTATATAAAGCCGTTTCATCACTGGACAAATCGGTTATCATCGCACACTCAAATTCTATTCTATACTTTACAGCTAAAACAACACTTACAGCGAAACAACCTTGCAGCTAAAACAACGCTTACCTTTGAAGCAACTTCCTTCTTGATTACTTCAGCATGAGTGCAATTTCCATCACGGTTAGCATTGAAGAACAAATCAGTGAATTTCCCAACTTTATGAGCAACAGATTTCTGGATTGTGCAATTGAATGGTGAGACTTTTGCGACATTTTTAAAGTCGTATTTCTGCTCAAAATTCTGCAGAAATGGAGCCGAAGAATTGACAGTACTTGTTTTGGTTGGAAGATTGTTATTTAAAAGAAGGTCATCTTCGGAGTGTGTTATTGAGGTAGGAACGTTCGATGTTCTTGAACTTGCACTGGTTTTTATACATGCATTTGGAAATATGTCACCAATAATGCTTGCTCCTGTGGTCGTATCACATGGGCTTGATAATACAGCATCGCTATTTACAGTTGTTTCTGCAGTATTCGCGCATAACGAGCCATCTTCATCAAAAGAACTTCTTTGTGTGCTGTCATGCCTCAACACCTCGCCATCACTACATGTATCATCAGACGAATTAATTGCAGATCTTGTATTGTAAATCCCCAGGAGAGCAGCATGTTCTCTCATCCTGTTAGCTTTCCTTGAGTAACTCTCATAATGCCCATGAACTTTCTCTTTATCTGGTTGTTTTAAATGTGCTTGTGGTTTATCGACAACTGCGACATTTTCGTGGGTATTTTTCCGTTCTTTTCGATATCCGAAATATTCGTCTAGAGTTTTGTTTTTAATGTCTTTATCAATTCGTGGTAAGATTGGGTCTTCGAAATATTTCTGAAAAAGAGTTGAAAGAGTTGAAATAACATGTTAAGATAACAGAATTTCATATAGCTCACTCCCTGTGTCGAGGCTGGCATTACACTATAACGGATTGCTCCCGAATTGCTATCGGAGTGGGGAGCTCAGGAGATTAACTTAAGAGTGCAATTACATTACGACGCTTCGCTTGCCTCTTCGCAAAATCCATCGGCATTTCTGACGCTGTTTCGGAATTAAGTGAATCGGATTCATACGATTAGGCACGAGTACGGAGTGATTTCGGAGTGAGTTCTGTATTGGATTCATGCGATTACACGACAACGCTGCGCAACGGAATGACTTCCCATTGATTTTCATTCCACTTCCAGAGTGGAGTGATTTTCACTCCACTTATCGTAGGTAATGGACCCGGAGTTGTGTAACTGCAAACTCTGGATTGATATGATACGCTTCCAGCGATATGGAAATCACTCCGCTCGGGATATGTGACCCTAGATAGAGTTTTCAGTTCCAAATTTTTCTCAACAAGATACCAAAGGCTTGTGATGGTAAGTGATACCTAATATAGAGTCGAAAGCAGCCACCATAAGTCAGAATATTTACGTTGCCTATCTAACTATCAAAAGCTTGTCATGATAAGTGGTGCCTTTCAAGCCTTTCAATACCATTCTCCTCCGAGTTAAGTAGGTTTCTAATACCTATTTACCTTTTAAAAGCTAATATAATACATACCATATGCAAACGGTTGGTATCTTGCTGCATCCTTTTTGCTTCCTTCTTCGGTAAGATGGATCCATTTTCATCATAATAATGATAATAATCATCATAATCAAGATAATCTTCAAAATCATCAGCATCACCCCCAACATCGGCGGTAAGTACAGGTCGAGTATAACCATCGTCATCATCACCACAGAAACCAGTAATATTAGGATCATTCTTGTCGTTGATTTGCAGCCGTCCTCTTTCATTAGATTCTGAGAACGATTTGAGTTCAAAATTCGTGTCGAGTTTCCTATCATTTTCGAAAGATACGGGCTGAAAATATGTATTTTCAAAATAATTTGCATCATTTTCGATTGCCTTTCTATCGGAAGGAAATTCTTGTACTTTATTTTTAGAAGCTCCATCGACATGGTTAGTTTCCGCACTTTTGAAACTCTTTGAGAGTTGCAACTGAGAGTCTAAATTTCCTAGCTTATACTTTTCCCTTATTTGGACCAGTTTCCCTCGCTCGCCACGTCTTTTAGACAAATCTTGATAATCAAGGCCAGTGAGAGACTGCGCTTCTTCTTGTGAGGAGGAGCGAACTTTTCCTCCTCCACAATTAAAATCGCAGCCATCGCGAACACACGCTTCAGTCATGCGCTGCGCTGTTTCTCGTGATGAGCAGAGAAGAGGATTATTCTCCGTCTGTTGATCAACATTGTCAAATATTTCGTCTACAAAAACTGTTTTGTTTTGCGAGATTAGGATCTCGTCAGGGTTCCTTTCCGCCATCTTGGTCTGAGCCTCATTGTCATTGTAATAACCAGCGTGAACCAATTCCCCAGATCTCGTTTTGTCTGATTGAAATTCTTTGCGATCTCGAATATCTCTCTCACAAGTCGGGTGTTCTGCATGTGAGGTTATCTGCGAAGGATTTTTGCATGAGAGGGACAATCCCCCCTTCGTTGGACAATCCCCTTTGTTCCCCTGCTCTCCAATCGTTTTACAATCCACCAATTGTCGTGCATATCTGATGTCCGTTTGATTACAGTTATCTTGATTAAAATGATCAGCCTTCGATTTATTTGTATTTTCAAACTCAGGACTGAGAACATAATCAATTCGCTCATATCTCTGCTTAGTTTCGTTAGAATTAAGATCGAGACCCTCGTAGACTATCTTCCTATCATTACGACTTTCTGCATACTTCAGATTAGTTGATCCACCTCCTATTTTTGCTTGCGTTTTCACAACTGAATCGCAATGCCTTGCATACCTCCCTGCATTTTTATTGCCGTCAAGACCAGCATCATCCAACGACTTACGATCTAACAATTCAGTATCCGTTTCTGCCGGGGGTTCAACCCCTGAACTTTCTTCAAGACTCTGAACAGATGTCTTGAAGTTATACTTTAATTTCAAGCGTTTCACTCTGGCCAAAATCACGCTAGCAGAACCAAACGCCACATCTGTAAAATCAGTCGAACAATTTTCCTTCTTGTAGTTTATATTCCCAGTAGTTCTGTCATCGTCAGCATCAAAAGTCCTCGTTCCTTGCCTCGGCTTTTGGTAGCCTTCCGTCGTATTTTGAGGACAACTCGATCCATTTTGCATCCTTGCACCATTTGTTAGTCTGTCTTCAAAGTCATTGTGTGAATTGTTATTGTCTAAGTGGGACAGGCTAGATTTGACGTTTGAATTAAAGCTTAGAGCATCATCTGGTGTGCAAGGTGCTGTTTCATGCTTTTCTTCGTGTAGATCTACGCGAGAAATTACTGATCGACGAATATTTGAAGGAGAACGCGCGTGATCACTAGATTGACGCGATAGGGGCTCATTTTGCGTGTCTTTACGGCTATCCGATAAATCATTCTGCAAGCGGATATTTTCCAAATAAGGCACGCCCGATTTCAAATCTGGAGAATTGAAATCCTCATTTTCAAATTGATTTTGCTGGGAGTGAGGCATTCCTGAAACACGAGAATTTGTTGAGGAGCTGGAAGCATTCTCAGAGCCATGCGATGTCTCTGATTCTGCATCTTGAGGCACATACTTAATATCATGATGTGGCTTATTTCTTCCCATACGAGGCATATTCGGTATCGATTTAGGACTAGAACACGCAGACTCACTAGAACTACTCGATATTGCTTCTCCCTGCACGCTATCTAGCCTTATGTCTTTCCAAACATCGGCTATTTTCTTTCCTTCGTTATTATCTGAATATCTTGTATGGTCATGGGTGTGAATGCCTGATTGAGTCAAATTTGTGTCTTGACCAGATGATCCTACGCCACCATCATTTACATTCTGCGTTTGAATTTTTTCAAAATATTTGCTAAGTGACTTCTCATTGTGTAGCATCTGTCGCCTCTGGTTTAAAATATTTGTATGCTTCGTCAATGTTTGTTTAGTCAGCCGAGGGCTGCATACGTTTCCTCCGTTTGGCATCTTTCCTCTCTGATCGCCAGCTGCATGGCCGGAAACACGGTTGTTTCTATCTCTTTTCGTTTCTACTGAAATTCTATTATCGTCACCGAAGAACAAGATGTTCGATCGCTCGTTATCTTGCACATGTTTCGATCGTTTATTCTTATACGGAGTAGGAGGGGACCCGCATATAGGCATGCAGTCCTGATACACAGTACGAATAAACGGCGAGCCTGGGGCTCTGTTCGCACGCCTTTTGGAAGGAGAATTTAGGCCTCTATGCTTAGCAGAAATTTTAGGACTTTTCTCATAGTTATAAAGCATCTTGCCCGAGGAATAATTCTTAACATGAATGACGTCATCGTTGTCTTGTTTAACCTCTTTTGCGTGTTCCTGGATGTCCTGGTGAATTGTTTTGATGAAAGAAAAATTAGAGATTTTTTGTTTGAGTTTTGCAAATTTATTGGTGATTCTTTTAGGCCCTTCGAGTTCAGGCTTAGTGTCATCATATCGAAGGATGTTTCTGCTCTTCGTTTCCATCTTGATCGGTGATAATGATATCGGCGCTGATGATTTTTTTTCAAGGAAATAGTTGATAGCCTGTAGTTACAATATTGATCAGCGAAACACTTTTTTATCCTTCACATTTGTTTGGGTAATATGTAACTTTGAAGCTTGTCACCTGCAATTCTATTTCTCCTGCTCGTTTCCATTTTTTATCTCTGGTGTTAATGAAAATGTTTCATAAACTGAGATTACTCTATGGATATGCAAAATACTTTTATAAGCATATTCTATCCTCTTCGGTCTGATAGTGTTATTCTTGGAAATATCGATAAGGCAATAGGTTGGCTAATATGTTGATAAGCAAAATACCATTATCATATCCTTTGCAAGCCCTTTACAAGTCTTTGTAAGCCCGATACAAGAACATTTATCTTTGTAACTCGTCATCTACGCAATATTTCTCCACTTCTCTTCAATTTTTGATATATCGCAGTACTGCAGTAATTTACTCTGAATTGTTAAGTTGACAGTTAACTCTGTATTAAATAAAGTATAGTGCTATCCTTTGATCTTTTATTCTGGAGGAATTATCTCTAAAGGCTGCACATCAAATGCTCCAATATTTCTCTTTGTTGCTTTCATTTTTGATCTATCCAAATATTTTCTCTGTAACAAATTTGATAAATTAACAGTCCATTAAACACTGGTGTATCGTTTGCAAGCTTGTCCTAAATATTTGTAACTGCAGTATGGAAATCGTCACATGCGTACCAAAATCCCTCATTATACAATATCCGTGAATTGAATAAACATCGCTGTAAGAATCTTTTGTTTCACTCCGTATACAAATGAGATATTCCAAAATCCAAATTCTCTAGCAAGCTAACTTATGAAATTCATCTTGGCATCTCCAGACTTATCGTCCCACGCGAAACTCTCCTCCTATGTTCGATCATACGTGAGTTACAAAAATCTGCTGTAGTGCTGTGTTTAACCAGAATACCGGGGTTTCCTCTCCATATTTATCACTTCTCTGGCTATCTGCGTTGTAAAATCAAATTTCATCCTCATGTCCTAGTCTTTATAATTATTTCTTAGCATCATCAGACGCATACGAAATTCTCCACTTCTTTCCAATCCTAGATGAACAACAGAACTACTCTCTTCCGAAATCCGTTACAGTCTTGTGTCTAACCAAAATACCAGGGCTTCCTCTGTATATCCATCCTTCTTTAATTATTTACATTTACAAGATCCAATTTCATCCCGATCTCCCAATTTATCTCAAATCAATTCTGAGCCCTTCCGTGTTCTTTTCAAGTTGTAGAAAATCAGTCGACTGGAGATAATTTGTTTTTCTAAACCATTCCCTCTGTTGGAATGAGATTTGAAATACTCGAGTTTTGACGACAGCCACAATTAACAGCGAAATGATGTTCCTACCACGTTGGGAATTCCAAAGACCTCACAGGATCAGCAAACCACTTCGGTTTATTTGAACTCTGTCAGTTTTATTTGCTGACTTTTATTATTCATTCCTTTATTATTTGAGCAATCGATCAATTGAATCCAAGAAAATCCGTCTTTCATTTCATCACGTGGTGAGGTTTTACTGGATAAGCAGGTCTGTGTGGAGTTAGCCTGGAAAGAAAACAGGAGTTTTACGTTATTGTTTCGAATTCAAGGCTTGGGCTGTCATCACATTAGACCACCTTTTATTGGCGCGTGCAAGTGCTTATAAGAAATCACAATAGGAAAACTTAGAGTATTTTGCTACAATGCATGATGGGAAGATGCCTCTTAGCTGCGCATAGCAACAAAAACTAATGCCTGCAGCTTGACTAAACCTGCAGAATATTTAGGCCATTGTAGTTTTGGTAGCAATGCGTTGCTAGGGAGCCTATTACCACAATGCATTGCGTGCAATGTGATATACTATATTTTGCAGCATCGTCTTTTAGACATTACCTGTAAATAGTACACTTTACTACAATAAATAGTTCACTGGGATCTTATATCACTTTATGTAGTTAATTAGTGTATCAGGGACGTAGGAAGCATTTCAAACTTGGGGGGGCACAACACTTTAAGGGCACTTTTGCCGCCAGAAGGGCACTTTCAAATACCTTAAATTTGCGAAAATGGGGCAAAATACCTATGGTAAAAAGGGCACTTTTTCTTTTTTTGCAAAATCTTGGGGGGCACGTGCCCCCTCTGCCCCCCGGTTCCTACGTCTCTGTAGTGTATGCTGCTGTACCCTAGCTTGAGCGAGGCTTAGTCATACTAGCTCGAAAAGAGAAACTCATTCATGAACTAAACATATCAAATTCTTTCCTTCAGACAATCATACATTAGCAAGGCAAATAGGGCAGATATTTCATTTAAAGGTTATCTGCTTCATTGTTCCGACATTTAGATAATATTTCCAGAGTAATTTGGTTCGCAAAATCCAATAACTTGTTTTCTTCAGAACTTTGGAAAACGCGGAAAATGTGGTTTCAGTCTCTCAAACACTGAAAACCAAAAAAATTCTTCAACATCATGTAATAAAACATCAAGAAAATGAGTTAATAAGAATGGTCGATTATAATATTTTTCCAAGATAGAGACCATGACAATTCAACTTCAGTAGGATTTTGCATTCGTTATAACTTAATTTTATAAACAATATTTGACATGATAGTCATAACGTAAAAGTAAGCCTATTATATTTAGAAGGGGCTGATACGTAAAATATTGCGTTAGAGACAGCCTTGATAAGACCGAATGTATTTACTTCATTTCATTCTTTTGACGTTTTCTTTGGTGTTTACTACATCGTAGTAATACGTCAGTTAAGTCATATCAGCAAAGACCTTGGTGCCCCTGTCAAGTTCAAACACATCACTAAAGCTTTTCTATGACACCAATCGGAGTGAATACGTCAGTCTTTGATCCACTTCTGATCTGTACAGAACTTAAGAATAGAGGAAAAGTCCGAAAACATAATGTAAAATTTTATCTAAATAGTATTGCGTTGCCTATGACAGCACCCAAGTGCTCGATGTACGAAGGTACAGACCGATTAGATGAGAAAGGAGAAGTAAAACTGGCTCTCTGTTACTTAAAGTTTCATGCTTTCACAATCACCAGCAAACCATGCTCTGGACCATACGAGTATAGTCTGTCTGATAATAGCGAGAGCATGAAACTTTGAGTGCCAGTCTCATTTCTAGTTTCTCATTCGATGCAACATTTTATTCATACCAAGGTTTTTCATCAGTATCAAACTCATCTGCCAAAAACTAGATAAGCATCCATCATCCAGAGTTCCCTTTTTGCAGCTGCATGCTCAACTTTGCATCTTTTATTGCGTATCAAGCTACAAAGTAGATCACGAGATTTGTATGAAATATTTTTAGGTCAAAACATGTTACATATCACAACAGGTCAAAATACGCAAGGAAAAGCAAACACCAAACACCACTAGGCCTAAAAACCTCAACTGATAACACAACAAAAAGCCAGACAGCAAATCGTAAATATTTAGAATTTTATGTATCATTAGGAACAGTAAGAGTAGGAACCAAATCAAATTAAAAACAATCAGCAAATATCTTTTACCTCGGCTCTCGATCGCTTCTCCGTTCATTCCAGGATCAACAGAGCGATTAAACTTGATCCCAATTTCCAATAATAATATCTGAGTTGATCTGCTGAATGCGAAACAAAACCTCAGTTGTTCGTGAATCGAAACGATTAATTCTATGTTTGAAATTCTTAATCCTATTCCAAAATATAAGATTTTCAGCTATGAAGCAATCATTATCATATAAATTGCTCAAATTGATGCAAACATGAAATATTAGAATACTCCCTAGTATTAAACAGACACGAAGAAAGAGCAGTCAAGGAGAAAGACCCATTGATTGCCACATTATATTGTTTGGAAGCCATTATTTACATAAGAGACAAATCATAAGCAATGAGTCTGAGTGCTTGGCAGGGGGTGGTGACAATCATAGGAATTACCAAATATCCGTGACTATTTAATTGAAAGGGCACGAGAATTGTTATCTGCTGCTCATAATAGAAATTATTTCAATACCCTTCTCTGATCACCATGGTGCATTGAACGAAATTTGCAATTCGATGCTGAGCAATTGAATTGCGTATTCCGAAATACTACAGGATACCGATAATCTGATTTCGTCCCAATTTTTTCCCCAAGGCATTGATCATTGAAGATACATAGTATTTTCATTGCCGCTTATGTATTACTATTTTGAAATAATGAAGTACGTGGATTAAGGTACGGGATAGAGAGAAAAATCAGAAACATGAGTGATTTGTTCGACAAGACGTTCCGATTAGTGTCATACGACAGCTTAATTAGTTATTTTGTTTCCCTATAGCCTAGTTAAAGTTTTGTTTATAAATAATCTAGAGGTCTTCCCCCTTGCTGGGGACATCCCCTTCAATCCATACCTCAAGTTGAAGACGAGGTTTCCTCGGAGCTATTATGAATTTTACACGTTTCAAGTAAACAGTGGTGACGATGGTTTCAGAAAAGGAATTTTGAAGAGACTTGTTTTGCTCAAGAATGAGAAGAGCCGGAGGTAAGAAGCATCTTTAGATGTAAAGTCAAAAGTTTAAACTGAAATAAGTCCATTTTAACCATATTGTCTTTTGCGTCCTAACGAGTGTCAAGGACTAGAAGCCATCTGATTAAACCTCAATTATTATAGGCCTAAAAAGTTGCTAGAAGTGTCCAGAGGATAAAACAACAACAACATTTTTTGCACCAAAATTTTGTTCGTGTTCTGGCTTTTGATTCATGGGGGGATCCACACACTGGTTGGAAAGTTCACAAAATGCGTCCCCAATAGGTTAACCTGGCTTATGACTGGGGCCCATCCATCGGGGATACATCCTTGTTTTTATATAATTGGGCTTACGTACGGCTTCGAATTAGATTAGGGATTTATAATTATTGCTTTAGACTTTATTTCAATCACAGTTTGTGGCTTTTTGCAGATTTTTGTAATAAGTGCCACCCCCTATTATCAAAAAGAAATTTCAGAGGATTGCTAATACTTCAGCTTTTTCTGCAAGCTTTCAATTTTGTCCAATTGATTTAAAATATTTACAGGTCCAAGCGCTGGTTATGGCCATGAAATGCTTGAGAAAGAAAATGATCAAATGGTTGACCATCTTTCCAGCAAGGTGCAAGCTTTGAAATCGGTTAGTAAAATTTTATAATTTTGTAGATATTATTTGTTGCTATGGTCGATACTGGAAATGTATGTTACCTCGAAGATCTTCAGCATGGAGCAACATCTAGAACAAAAGAAGAACAATAGGTCTAGTCTTGTTTCCAGGCAATTGTTTTGCCGTAAACCTTTGAGGTAGCAAATACAAGCTTTCCACAAGGGGCAACAGTTGTCATTGTTACGATAAAAAAAATCAGAAAATAATGTCTCAGTTATGCCAACCTGCCAACTGCCAAAAAAATGGCTACCAGATCGGAAACTCTGCCAACACATTCTGTCCATTGCCTAACCCATAGCTTCAATAAAGGAAAATCCCGTCCATTTCTTAATGTTGTCTATCCAAATGGCTTTAGGTCTTCCTCATCCTATTTCTCCTTCTATAGACCCATGCATAACTGTGTGTGCTAAGGTGCCAACTCTTCTGGTCGTGTGGTCAAACCATTGCAACTTGTGCCTTTTTGTCACCAAAAGAGGAACTCTCCAAGATGTTGTTTCACTCTTCTCAACTTTTTTTCGTTTCTTATTCTGTCTCTCCAAACAATACCTAACAGTCTTCTAAAGCATCTACGCTCAAATGTTTCTAATCTTGTTTCAATATTCTTCCTGTAAGTCTATGTTTCACAACCGTATAACATTATCGATGTGATGAGTGACCACATCAACTTAGCTTAAGTTTTCACATTAATGTTTGTTGTCTTCCATATCTTATCACATTTGGCCAGCTGTGCTGTGGCAATGGCTAATCTCTTCTTTACAGTCCATGCCCGGAAGTAAACAATGCATGAGCTGTATTTTGCATGTGTCTCCGGGCATTGACTGTCTTTACTTCAGTAATAGAGGTCATTTCTGAGTTAAGTTTTGAAATTAGGTACTTAAACGTATTAACTTCTTCTAATTTCTCACCATTTACTTTACTTTAATCTCTATTTTTCATCATCTTCATTAACCCTTGAAGTAACCATCATTTTACTTTTTTTGGCATTGATCTCCATACCATCTAGCAGTCTTGTCAAGGGTTTCTGTCAACTCCTTTAGTTCTTCTTTTGATCCTGTGATCAAGTCAATATCATCTGCAAATCTTAAATTATTTATTTCCCTACCACCGACTTTAACACTTCCTGCAAATGTTTCTAGTGCATCAGTCATTATTGTTCAAAGAAAATACTAAAAACACAGGGGGAAAGTATGCAACCCTGTCTTACGCCAACTGTTGTTTTAAACCATCACAGGTCTGTTCCGCCCATTAGCACTGCATTGCTACTATTTTCGTAGAGGGTTTTGCTAACTTTAACTCGGTTCCTATATTGTGCTTCTTCATAATATCGCATTGTGCCCCTCTCCAAACTCTATCAAATGCTTTTTTAAAATCTTAAGGATTCGCAAAGCGTAATAGCTATATACTATATAAGATCTTTTTTGTCAGACACTCATTGGAGTACATTGGCAGTGTAGCTATTTTTCCCGTTTGGTTGGTCTCACCAATTCCCTAAGGACATTTATATAGAATTTTCAGCAGATCAATAAAATAAAGTATATATGATTTAGTTAATAGGCCTATTATAGACAGAATGGAACCACTCATTAGGGAGAAGATAGTAAAGGCTCACTCAAAGCAATATTTATCCATATCTGTCATAGTTGTTATGATCTGATGTTTTTTGTGGATATCATATTAGGCCTATAGGAACGTACCTATATTGCCTTTAAAAACTTTGATTTGACTTTAAGTATTCATCATCTAAACTTCTCTCACCCCTCAAACAATAGATAATCCAGTTCTGTATTTATTAAGCATATTAAATACCCTACATATTCTAGCCTTAAATTCATAGAGTCCGCCAGATTTTTGCACTAGAGAAATTCTTAAAGAAAAGGAAATATTTATTGGTTAGTTGAGTGTAAAGTTAAATGTAGCCTAGAAAAACTGAAGTGCTCTGACTTTTTATCTTTTCCATTTATTACAGCTCTTCATTTTTCATGAATGCTTAATAGGTTCATTTTTCATAAATGCTTTATTTCTAGCTTTCTATTGAAATTGGCGATGAAGTGAAAATTCAGAACAAGTTGTTAGGAGATATGGTGAGTGATATTTAATTTTTGAAATAATTTTTTTGATTTATTCATGGTATCAGCTATAAGGCTTGGTATAGTCTGTCTGACAAGTGCGAAAGCACAAGCAGTCTGTTTTTAAAGATTTCATTCTGCCTAATGATTGCTCTATACTCGCGTATATCAAGCAATATAGCCAGGATAGACAATTTCTAATTGAGTTAGATATGGTATCACAATTTATAGTATTTCTCCTGGATTCATAAGGCATTGGTCTAACATATATTCTACCAAAGTTGACAATTCTTCAACCAGGTCTTGAGCACAGGTTCTTCCCTACCAAAGGCAAGCCGGCTCCAGGCTTATCCACAATAGAGACCAGGAATACCGTGCCTCATGAGACTCCGTTCACACCATATCGGTTCAGTTTAGATCTGTAACACATTACAGTAGAATCCCGATAACTTGAACATGCAATAACTCGAACAAATTTGGCATTCTCCCTGAACTTTCAACACTACTTACATAGGAATATACCCCATACATAGAAACAGATTTTATTAGTAATAATTCAACTAAATTCTGATTACGCTCCTTTGTTGCCAGCATGGTGATTTCGACAACACTGGCTCATTTCTTTCAAGTACCATGGGACGACTTAATGCATTAACGAAAAAAGGACATCATAAAGTGATTTGTTATTTGCTTTTGTTTTGCTTATTTTTCTTTATTGTCACTTGGGTTCTTTTAAGGTTTAGATAATTCCATTTTAAATTTGATGTTAATTTTAATTTCCAAATTAATGTAATGTAAGAGGCTTTTTTTTATTGATCAAAGTTTGAAGTACATGAATCGTGCGACATATATCAACAAAGAAACATTTTCAGAAAAATATCAACAAATATACCAAATGGATAGAGGATAATGCTTTCATATTCCTTTGCTGTTTCAGTAAGGTAGGTTGTTAAGAAGGGATATTGTGTTCTTCACAACTAAGGAACCAATGGTATTGTTGGTATTGTTGTTTGAAACCAATGTCTTACAAACACTGCTACCTACTAAAAGCTTAAGTAGTTTGTTTTGCTGTGTTTCAGATTTTTCTTACCATCCTTAAGTTATGTACCGATAGTAGTCTAATCTAACCCTCCCCTGCCAAAAGTTTTGAATTACCATAACGAGCAATACTGTCCAATCATCTGGGCTGGTAGCCCCCTCTTGGTACAAACCCACCCATCATTGTCCTTTGGGGCATCCCACCTGCTGCCATTCCTCCTCTCATTGCTCCTCTGCCCCCAGCTCCATGTCCAACCAATGTGATATTAGTCCCTTGTCCGGCTGGCATATTCATTCCCATGTCTATTCCTCGGCCCGGTCCACCCCCTCTTCCGCCTCCTCTTCCACGCATGAATGATTGGTTCTTGGCTTTGGCAGGAGGCGACTTAGGACGGAGTGTGTCTATTTCACTAGTGCTACCAACCAGGTAGTCGTCTGGGGCGTTATTGAAGTAGTTAATGTACATCTCTACTGAAAAGTTAGAGCTTGATAAATCTGGTCCTACTGTCAACCAACCTGAAATGAATTAATTGATATAAATCAGAAACACAGTGAAACCTGCACAGCCTGTTTACTATACTAACATTCTCATACGAAAACCACAGTTTGATTTAAATAACTTTCTTATGGACCTTCTAGAGGTTTTCCTCTGGTGAAAAATTCACCACAAATCTTTCCCAATCCTCAGAAAATTGTTCTCTATAGCTCTAATATACAAAAATTATTTTGCTTCATGCAAAATTGTTTCAATTAGCAGCATCAATTTGTGAACGCATATAAAAAGATTTTATGGCCTAAGTTAAATACCCTGCACCTGATTAGCAACTTATGAAATTATCATGAACTCATAGAATAATTATCACCAAGTCATACAAAGACGAAATGCTAATTTTTGAATTCGTCTAAATTTACTTCCTTACCTGGCCTAAGTGTGCTATCATTTCCAAAAACATGCAGACGTCTGCGTCCAAGACAGAAGTGTTCAATTATGTGGAATATTTCCTCGGGTTTTTCTGCACTGCCAAACTCGGCCTAAAATATGAAGAAAAGTCAACACCAAAACATATCCTTAGAAAATGAACAGGGCTAGTCAACTGACCTGTATTACATACAATTCTAACGGATGGCTTACTATACAAAAAATGGTACGATATGGGCTTCGAACACTGGGTTAGGAAGTACTGGCGAGAAATCTAAAAACTTATCTTTTAGAAATTATATATGGGGGTAATGATGAATATTTCAATCAAACCTCTTCTGTGATGATGATATCCAAGTCAACATTAGCGTGAATAAAATCAAAATCAGTGCTTCTTCGAACAGTTCCTTTAATTCCCATGAGGCAGTGTTCCTTCGTGTGTTGCAATACTGATTTCGGCTCCATGTACTTGACGTTTCCAGGATTCTTTTTGTTTGTTTTGATCCAGCAAATGTCCTCACATCTTCGAAAGCCCCATGCTCTCAGGCATTTCCGCCCCTCACTCAACCCCTCTGATGAGCCACACCAAAGAAAACAAAATGACCGTTGTGCGGCTACCTCTGCTATTTCCAGTTTCATTATCTGGAAGAGAAAAAAATTTCAAACTAGTATCAAATTATTTACAGTTGCTTTAGTAAGTCTGTTATGGCGGCACAGTGGTTAGGTGGAGTGAATGAATACTGCTGTCAGTAAGATATAAATGCATAAAGCATGTTTAACAAGTGGAAATAAATTCTCATGAGTCATCATTTTTTGCATAGTCGTCAACCTAGTTGACATCATGCTGCCAATAGTTAAATTCCAACCTTTCTTCTCAGAGCAAATGGATTTAAGGGTTTTCAAGATAAGTAGAGTAATTGGGGGCAAAACTAGTCAGGATGGGTCTTTCCGTATAAAATCCTTCAGAACTACCGCAGGCTATGCTGGGGAAGCAAAATAAAGTTGCCCCATGTTGTTTGTTATTCAACAGTCTAATTGAGGCAAGATGGTCTTTCTTCGTGGAGCTGTGTTCTGCAAAATTTTATACAGAATGACTCATTGTACCCCCTGACCCGTTTTGTCCCTAATTACTCAATTATTAATGTAGGAGTTTCCATTCAACCTCATGAGTGAACTACCACAATTATAATATGCACCAACTAGGTCCAGGATCTTCCTAACCATATGCTAGCAACCTGATAATTGCCCTAGTCAGGAGGATGAATTCTTGTTTTTTCATGTACCCAGCTCTAGGCCTATCAACAGCGGTAGCATTAAAATTCTTGTTTCTGATTAAATCTTTCATCAGAAACATGTGTAATTGCATATTGCGTAGATCAAATTACCAAAAATTAGCAGAAAAAGAGGCAAAGAAGAACAACTTTAATACAGTATATTTATGCCTTTCAGACTTACGTCCTTTCCTCAGAATGTGACTTCTGAACACTTTGAGGAGGTAAGTTTGAAAGGCCTAAGCATGCTGTATACAATTTTTGTTTCTTTACCTCTTTTTTTCTTCAAATTTATACTAACATAAATTCAACTGGCATATGATAACACTTGAAATATTGCTCTATATTCTCATTAGTGCTACCACAAACATAATATGCCATTACCAGGTCCTGAGCCTGTTTATCTTTAGAATATGGAGTCATATAAATTTGGATATGACTACAACAAGTAATGTCAACATTAGATTACCTCATCCCACTCCCACGGCCTCCAATTGAATGTCCTACCAGGGCATCTTCGCTGGTATTCTTCCAAGGGAGGATCTATCAATATGACATCGAAAACACTTTTTATCTCCCTCAAATCAAACGTCTCCAAATCAGCTTGCAAATACCTGGAAAAGGAAAATATGAATTGAATTCTAATGATGGGTCAATTCTTCTTGCATCAGACTGTGGAATTATCACACATTGCCAGCAATATTTACTTAGCTGAATAATCATGCCTAAGGTTTCGCACAGAAGAGAAATAATTTATCAAAAATTTTTCAACCCACCCAACCCTTTAACAATCAAAATAATGGGTCTCCAGCCTACAACTTTTTAAAAAATCTTCACCCCGGCTTTTGAAATGTTTTTCTCCGTACAAGGAATAACGAAGTCTAGATCAAACTCACACATTTTCAACACATTGTTGAGTACCTTACTACTCGGTCACTACTAGGTTTATGCTGTAAAATGCAAGAAATAACATTTTGAACTTACATTGGCGGAGTAGCACGCTTTGCAATGATCTCATCCTGAAACAATGACAAATGACAAATGAAACATAGAAGTGACAAATAACAAATGGAACATAGAAATGACAAATGACAAATGAAACATAGAAGTGACAAATGAAACATAGAAGTGTCAAATGACAAATGAAACATAGAAGTGACAAATGACAAATGGAACATAGAAATGACAAATGACAAATGAAACAAAGAAGTGACAAATGAAACATAGAAGTGTCAAATGACAAATGAAACATAGAAGTGACAAATGACAAATGGAACATAGAAATGACAAATGACAAATGAAACAAAGAAGTGACAAATGAAAAATGAAACATAGAAGTGTCAAATGACAAATGAAACATAGAAGTTACGTGAATGACAAATGACAAATGAAGCATAGAAGTAACAAATGACAAATGACAAATGAAACAAAGAAGTGACAAATGACAAATGAAGAATGAAGAATAGAGGTAACAAATGACAAATGAAGAATAGAGGTATCAAATGAAAAATGAAACATAGAAGTAACGTAAATGACAAATGAAAAATGAAACATAGAAGTTACGTGAATGACAAATGACAAATGAAGCATGGAAGTAACAAATGACAAATGACAAATGAAACAAAGAAGTGACAAATGACAAACGAAGAACGAAGAATTGAGGTAACAAATGACAAATGTAGAATAGAGGTAACAAATGAAAAATGAAACATAGAAGTAACGTAAATGACAAATTACAAATGAAACATAGAAGCGTTGTATTTTGCTTAAATAATCTAGATATGAAATCAAACTAAAAACGTCTCAAGAAAAAAAACTTCCCCTCTTCACAAGCCTGCTTGGTGGTTACCCTCTCATCAGGAAATATAAACATCTGAAATGAAATTAAACACAAAAATCTTCAACTTGCCTTCAGCCTGATGAGCTCTTTCAGCTTTGGATATTCTTCGAAACGATCAACGAGTCCTGAAAGAAAATGTGTTCATATAATGCAAACACAAAAATAAATGACCTGGTGTGAGAAAGTCGTCACCCTTCGGCAGGTCCAGGGTGGATTCAAAGAGCTCCGATAAGTTCGTCTCTGCGTTCGGTGAGTGGTGATCCAATTTGTGTGAATGAAATGACCTGGGAACTGGGTTTCCCGCAGTGGTAGCGCTCTAGAGTACGAATCTAGAGGTCGTGGGTTCGAGTCCTACTCGGTTCATTTTCATTCTCACAAATTATCTCGACCATAATAAATGTTTCTCTCCAGCATTTCCCTATTTTTGATTGATTTCTATAAGAGAAATCTTTCTTTTCAAATACCACAAGTCTTTAGAAGTCCCTTCCTTCATAGCCTATGAGTAGACCTAGACTTTTAAACAGCAAAAACTGTCTTCTGCTGATGGAAATCTGGGTCTTCGCGTAGGCAACTTCCTTCATCCTGCTACTGAAATTGATGCAATCTCTCCTTATTCGAATTCCCTGTTAACTAACACACCTCAACCATCCTCTTATATCATGACCCTTAAACTTCTAGACTTGTGCTATGATGCTTAATATAGTACATTTTAAATATCATGCAGAAGTCACTGTGGGTAAATTCTACAAATGCTAGTTGTAGTGGAGACCACCAATACTACCATTTTCCTAAGAATTGACCAAAATAATCTTTGGAAAGCTCAGAATTGTCTAGAAAAAGACGTTCCCAATACGAGAGCAGCTTTATAGTAAGAGGGGATCTGATTAATTCTTTCGTTCTAAAGAATACAATACACATTTTCTCAGTTCTGTAGAGCACAATATATATTTGAAAAGACAGTGCTTCAGAGAATAACAAATAAACAAAACAGTCCTTTGTGGATTTGCCAATAGGTGTGGTCACATAGAGAGGAAGGAACAGGGTTGCACTGCTCGATTAGTCTACCTTTCATTGGGCCCTTTCTGCATATAAACCAATACCTTAAACGTTACGAAGATAGCAAGTTAAGCAATTGCATCTGCCTATCAATATACACAATAAAACAATCTATAAAGAGTTTGCAGAGTAGAGTTTGTAGAGTAGAATTTATGGATTTGCCGGTAGGAGAAAATTTAACTAAAGCTATTGCATGACTCCATCTTTGGGATGCTCAGAAGTCTCTAGAAAAAGGAAGAATAAAAAAATCCCCGAAATAAGGAAACCATAAAACCAACCACCTGCAAACCATGATCAATGTAGTTTCTTATTATTCTCCTAAAAATGAAACTGAAACTGTTGAGTATCACTCTATCTTACCTGTGTCTCTAATGAAGTTTTGTGGTCGTTGAAGAGTGTCCAGAAAATGCTGACAGTAATCGTTGTGGGGATTCAAACTTTGTGTACCCTGAAAAACGAAAATAATTATCAGTTATGATGGTATGCCTTTAATTCAGAAAGGTTAAAGTACATTGATATATCATAATATGTGTTTGTAAGAAAATCATGTGACAACTTGACAAACCTTTAGAAAGGTACTTGAGTCGGTGTAGACTTCTTCAAAGGTCTCTTCGTCGCTTTCCTGAAATATCAATCATGAAAAATTAAGTTGTCAGCGATTATCAATTACAACGTATTCTGTTTAATTTCATTAGAGATTTTATGTTGAGGTCCTCAGAACTGAGCTTAAGTTGAATGCTATTAAACGCAGAGAGAATACAGCAAAAGTAGGGAAATAAATCTCAAAATCTCGACACAAAAACAAAATTGTATCACATTCTGGTCATAATGTGAAGTTTTGTGGCTCTGTAGAAAGGAGAGTTTCGAGACAGCAAGGCCTGCAATTTTCCGGGAGAATCAGTCCCTCACTAGTCTCCAGATAAATAGACAGGTAAAATGCCCCCTTAAAAGCATCCTTTCTCTACCTTTATATATTTTCGACCATTAGATTAGGCTAGACGCAATTTAGAAGTGAGACTGTGGAAAAGTTGCAGAAAAACAGCATCCTCTAAGATCAATAGAAAGTTCAATATGGAAAATGTTGTGGCATAAAAAAGATAGAGAATTGTACTGTATTAAAGAAATATGCTTATCAGAAAATAAGGCACATCAAAGTTTTTCTTTCTGGAAAATAAGGCATATTAGAAAGGGGACTTATCGGAGATGGGGGCGTTTTAGAGAGGAGACTTCTTGATAGAGCGGTTGACCCTTTTTTTAGAAAAAGACATAATAGAAAGAGGCCCTCTGGAGAATGATGCATATCAAAGAGCTTACTTATGAGAGATAGGGTATTAGAGAGGGACTTATTAGAGAACAACAAGAGAGGATATTGAGAGGGTCAGACACAGAGCCTTGTAAAAGAATAAGGCATATTAGATAGGTGGGTTAAAGGTGATATTAGAGAGGGACTTATTAGAGAATGGGACAAGATACAAATAGCATTGTTAGAGATCGAGATAGAATAGGGACATGTGCTCTTTAGAGAATCGGGCATGTCAGGGAGGTGGCTTTTTATAGAAGAGGGATGTTAGTGAGGTGGTTTTTGAGAAAAGACAGTTGAAATTAGAGAGGGCATTATTAGAGAATGTGACATATCTGTGAGTTGGCTTTTTATAGAAAAGGGGATATCGGAGAGGTGCTTATCAGAACACCAAACATGATAGAAAGAGGATTCTTAGAGAGGGAGACACAAAAGAGATAGGGCTTATTAGAGAAGAAGGCATGTTAGAGAGGTGGCATTTTAGGGAAGAGGAGTTTTAGAGAGGGACTAATTAGATAACAAGGTATGATAGAGAGAGAGGCTTCTTAGAGAGCCAGACATAATAGAGAGAGGAGCTCTTTAGAGAACAATCATATAAGAGAAGTTGGTTTTTACACAAGAAGAGATATTATTTAAGGGGGACTTGTTAGAGAATGAGACAGAGAAACTTCTAAGAGAGCGAGACACAATAGAGACAGTGCCCCACTAGAGAATGAGGCATATTAGAGAGATGCCGTTTTAGAGAAGAGGGGTATTAGAAAGGCATTCTATAGTGAACAAGGTATGATAGAAAGAGAGGGGCCTTCTTTATATCAAGGTGCAAAAGAGAGAGGGTATAGCTGAGAACTAGACATATTAGAGAGATAGCTTTTTGGGAATAAGAGATATCAAAGAGGGGCATATCAGAGAACAAGACATAATAGAGAGATGGGCTCTTTAGAGAATGAGGCATATAAGAGAGTTGGTTTGTAGAAAAGACAAAGGGTTATTAGAGAGGGACTTATAAGAAGGAAACATGGCAGGAAGGGACTTCTTAGAGAGCAGGACAGAATAGGGATAAGGGGTCTTTAGAGATGCCTATTCAGAGTTGCCCATTTAGAGATGCTCATCAGTGTGATGCCCATTATCGGCTCTTCTGATTAACAAGTTAGATGTAGAGAATGAGGTATATAAGAGAGTTGGTTTGTAGAGAAGACGAGGGGATATTAGAGAAGGACATAAGAGAAGGAGACATGGCAGGAAGGGACTTCTTAGAGAGCAAAACATAATAGGGAGATGGGCTGTTTAAAGAATGAGGCATATCAGTGAGATGGATATTGGAAAGGGAGTTATTGGAGACCAAGGCATGAGGCTTCTTAGAGAGCATGATACAATAGAGAGAGGAGCTTATTAGATGGGAAATTTTAGACAGGTTGATACATCAAGAGAAGATATCAACATGGACAACATGACATTAAAGAGCAAGAGGATTCTTAAATAAAAAACCAAATATGATAGAAAGAGGATTCTTAGAGAGGGAGACTTGATTAGAGAAGAAGGCATATCAGAGAGGTGGCTTTTTAGGGAAGAGGGGTTTATAGAGGGACTCGTTAGATAAGAAGGCATGATAGAGAGAGATAGTCTTCTTAGGAGAACAAGCATATTGTAGAGGTGGGTTTTTACAGAAGATGAGATATTATTTGAGAGGGACTTATTAGAGAATGAGGCAGAGAGACTCCTTAGAAAGCGAGACACAATAGAGGGAGTGGCCTTCTAGAGAATGAGACATATTAGAGAGATGGCGTTTACGAGAAGAAGGTATTACAGAGGCATTTTATAGTGAACAAGATATGATAGAAAGAGAGGGGCTTCTTTATACCAAGGTACAAAAGAGAGAGGGTGTAGCTGAGAACAAGGCATATTAGAGAGATGTCTTTTAGGGAATAAGAGATATCAGAGAGGGACATATTAGAGAACAAGACATAATAGAGAAATGCTTCTTAGAGAGCAAGACAGAATAGGGAGAATGGCTCTTTAGAGAATGAGGCATATCAGGGAGGTGGATATTGGAAAGGGAGTTATTAGAGAACAGGGCATAAGGCATCTTAGAGAGCATGATACAATAGAGAGAGGAGCTTATTAGATAATAGGGCATTTTAGACAGGTGGATACATCAAGAGAAGATATCAACAAGGATAACATGACATTAAAGAGCATGAGGCTTATTAGAGAACAATATATTGAAGAGAGAGTGACTTATTAGAGAGAGAGGGACAAATAAGAGGAAGAGGAACATTAGAGAAAAAGAGGGGACATGTTAGAGGATGTAGAGCATTGGAAAGGGGGATTTTTATAGATGGCTTATCAGGCAAGGGGGAATATTAGAGAAGGAACTTGGGACAAAGATTACCTAATAAAGGTAAAGACTTTTGGCAGTATCACTAAAAGCGTAATACCTTTCCTTCTTTCTTTTTGCTTGAAGAAGATTTTGATTTAGAAGAATCCTTTTTCTTGGGAGGTGGCGACTTGATTTGCACATCCTCTCCATCTTTGCTTTCTCTTTGCTTTAAATCTTCATGTCCACCCAGAATTGAACCAATATCTTTGGAATCTTTGGCACCAAGCTGTAAGAAAAGTGTTTGCTAAAAGTTTCCTATTTCCTGGCTATTCAAATTTTTTTTGCAAGGGTCAGGGTGATATTACTGGACCAAAAATTTGCAAGGGTTGTTCACCAAGGAAATGATATTTGTTCACAAAAAGGGGCTAACTTCTTGAGTACACTACTAAACATTACACCAAAACACTACACCTTAAGCAACCTATTGTTTTTATATGTTGGGTACTATTATTGTTCCCTGAACATGGCAAGAAGATGGGTCATGCCTCTCTCAATCTGACTCCACACAGATCTAACTATGAATTTATTTAATTTTAGAACAGTTTTTATTCCTTATTTTATCGATTTTAGATCTTACAGCATTTTGTTTCATTTTTTGAATTATAATTTTTTTTAATTTTCGAATTTTAGCAACTAGCTTTAATAGTAACCAAATTCAAAATTGACTTTCTAAAATTATTGGACTATTATTGTTCCCAGAGGTTTTCAATAACATTTCAAAAAAATCTGAAATTTTTGCTCTGAGAATACCCTTACTATCAGGATTGATTCTCCTAAGTCTATCTTATCGTGATTCTCTGGTTTGACCTACAAAAACTACCTATTAGGCCTAGATTGTTTGCTATGGAAGTTCTGTTTAGACCTACGCATACGCTCTTTCATCTTCCTTAGTTGTTAGTTGATAGTTGATAGTTGATAGTTCCTTCTATGTTCTTACCTGCTGTGCGAGAAGCTGCCTTCGTATCTTTGACCTTTCTCGGATACTTCGTATGCTATCAGCACTCATCTTGAAAAGATGATCGATGATTTCAGTCAGTTGCTTCTTTAAAAATAATATCAACAATCAACTCACTTCGGTCTATGAATGAAAGAGATGAAATAGCCGCCATTGATTGCCTCTCTTTTGAATCAGTCTCTTCTTCATACTTCGAAAACGCGCTAAAAAATAGGAGACCTGGGAATGAATGATTTGATTGGAAATCAAAAAACAAAATTTGCAAATGGCTTCTTACTTTGCCACAGCTTCGGTGTTTTGCTGCTTCAGAATGCTTCACTTGGGTTGAAAAATGGCAAATGAAATGGCTGAAAGCGCAGAAGAAGGCTTTTCTTTCGATGACAGTGATCAATTTGATGAAGATTCCATGTCACTATGCTCTTCCTGGCTGTCTGAAAACGACCTGGTTGGAGCACTGACCTGGCGTGGTTGGAAGAAAAATTCAGCCACTGATTCGAGTGATTCTGGCAAAAACCATCAGCCTGGCGAGGTATGAATGAATATGAAACATTTTTCAACATATGTCAGCAGGGTTGTCAATTTTTCTCTTGTTATAGGTACGATTCCCGCCAAAATCTTGTGACACTTGCATGGCATGATTTTTACAGTTTCCTAGATTTTGCTCCCATCCCTCCCCCTCCCCCCTTTACAATGTTGTTTCTGATAACAAAAACTAACCCAATAACATTCAGCTAGTGTTTGGTGTAGTTCATAAAGTTCCTTTTGTAAACAACATTGTTTTGAGGGGGAAGGGGGGTTGGATATGCAATAAAAGGCTATTAGGAAAGCTAAAAATGTAGTTATTTGTTTCAAAAATCAAGGTTGTTCCAACTACTTTTGGCGGGGATTGTATGTGCAGAAGGGTATAGTTGAAATTATAGAAACAAAAACAGGCAACAGGCTTAGACTTGGTTAGCCCACCAGTCAGGTCCAAACTTAGTAAACTATGGTGTACTAGTGTATTATGATGATCAAAATATAATTCAATATTGAAAGGATACGAACGTAGTATACTACAATAATAACTTTGAATATGACGTGCACGAAGGCCAAGAGTAATTCGTAAAAGTTTATGTAGTAAACCATGACCTTATATGATTTCTTTAATCCAACTTTTGTAAAAGGTAAGCATGTCTTTACTTTCCTATTAGATGCTCAATTTAGCCACGAGCAATTGTCATAAAACCATATATTTTAGGCTTAAAACAAATCAAAACAATCAAAAGTGCAACAAGGTTTGAAGAATATTTTCCATGCAAACAGAATCTCTTCTGCAACAATTAGGCCTCGAATCTCCAGAAAATTGTAGTATACTATGTTTTTATAAGTTACTAAGTCCTGTTGAGTTACTTGCACATGTAAGCTCTGCAGTCTGGGCTCCAGAAACTCGCCAAACTGAAATGAAAATGACTAAAATTACGACAATGTGAAACAGAGAAATTCTAATTGTAAAGGAGAACCTGATAAATTTCGCATCACTTTTCAGGTTCTATCGTTGATTGAGCTATCGGCGAAAGTTGTTGCAAGACACTTCCCTTTCCAAGCAGTTGAGGAGTACAAACCTCCAATTCCTGAGCAGATCCAACTGAAAGTTGCGTTTTGGTCTTTCCCAGAATGTGAAGACGACATTCAGCTCTACTGCTGCTTGGCTCATGGTTCAGTGGAAGAGTTTCAAAAGGCTGAAGTCACTCTCAAATATAACCTTGTTCAAGACGTTTTTCAAATCGGTTTGTTCTTTTTTTTCAATCAAATTTATTCATGAGAATGAAAAACGACACAGGAAGGAGGGCCTCCTGGAGGGCCCCTTGAAAATCAGCTTCTGTTGATAGAGCATCCCTAACTAAAGAAAGGAAATTATTATTATTATTATCATTATAAGGATAAGAACCCATGCATGGCCTCTAATTTGGCACACCAGTGCCCTGCAAATTGAGCTATTGGTGCAGTTGATCCTTATTCAACTAACCTGAGTCACATCAATCTCATAGATTGCACCACCTCCTGCCAAAGTTGGAGATTAACCTATACAGGCACTTTAACAACTTCAGTGGACCTAACAAAGGTGCGATTCCTTTCCCAAATCAAGAGAACAATCAGAGCCCCACCATTGGGTAGGGTTGAGAAGTAAACAGGAGAAGAAGAAGGATTCTGAAATACTTCTCGGTAGTGGGGCTGCAATGGTCCTACTGGTACTTTGAAAGTCTTTGCCCCTTGGCAGGTCCCCTGTAGTTATTAGATAGCCTGGAATCTGTGCTACTTTAAAAGAGGGGTACAAAGGGGGGTCTCATCCTATTGTCCGGATAGTAATTCGTGATTATCCCCTCTCCCAACAGTTATTTCTGACCAATCCTATTTCCTGATAACTTTCCTCCAATGATCACCACAAAACAAACTAAGAATAACCTGTAATACTAAGTTATCAACTAATAATTTAGCAACCTAGGTACCTTAATAGCACATTGAATTCAGCGTCGTTGTAGCATCTTAGCTTTTGTCTTTATTTGTCTTCCAGATCAAACTCCAAGTGACAGCATTGATAACAAACTTTGCTGACTCTGAAGGCTTAAACAGCTAGATTTGGTTTTTTGGGTTTTGTTGAAATTCCTTAGATCTTTGTCTGGATCTGGCCTTTTCTCTCTTCAAAACCTGCTTTTCAGCAGCAGTATTATCATAGAAAAAGTGAATTAGCTCTCTCAGTTCAATCATGCTTGTAGTCAAAGAGCCAGAAGAAACCTTGGCCATTATGAACGTAGCAGTTCAGCAAGTTGTTGCTACTTTCCCTGCACTCTTTTGACCAATTTGATGTAGCATCAACCCAGTCGGCCCCAAAATAATAGATTCCTGAAAAGAATTGGTTCTGAAATTCTGAATTCTGTTGATTTTTGAGCCAATTCCCAAATCCTGATAAAGAAAACCGTTCCACCTTTTGTCCCAATAAACCCCTTTGTTCCCCCCTTCAAATCTTTTGCTACTAATGTTTAGAAGAGCATTTTCACCTTAACCTTTTCTTCTTTACTTTTATTGATTTCTTTTATAGGTTTTCACCTCAGTGGAATGGTGACAACGACATCAACCGTCAAAGCAGAGACATACAATGTGGCTGTAACATTTGATAGATGTCAAATAGTTTCATCAACATGCACATGTGGTCCAAATGCAACCTGGTGTGCTCACATTACAGCGCTGTGCCTTTTCAGAATCCGCTTTCCCAATTCGGTCTGTTTCCGTGTTCCTGTTTCTGAGTCGCTTTCTCGACTGGAGAGGAACCAACTGCAAAAGTTTGCTCAGTATTTGATCAATGAGCTTCCTCCTCAGGTATTCTTCTATTTTTATTCAGTTGTCTTCTTGAAATGGTATTTTTAATGGTTTTATTATTCTACAGCAAAGGGCCTTTGTTTCTTATTATTAGATATTATTATTATTAGATTTTTTCCAGGATGACCTTGAGGGACTGTAATCCTAAGCAACTTTTGGGAGATACAATTTTAAACTGATTATTGCTTTTAGGTTCTGCCCACAGCTCAAAGGCTGCTTGATAATCTTCTCACGGCACCGTCCGAAATCAATGCCCTTCATGGGGCACCAGGTAAGTATTATCAATATCTATTCCTCATATCTTTCAGTTGAAAATGCCATAAATGTTTCCTCATATCTTTCAGTTGAAAATGCTATAAATGTTTCCTCATATCTTTCAGTTGAAAATGCTATAAATGTTTAACAATAATAATATGATAACATTATTAATGATAATCAAAAATAGAGGTCCTGATAATCAAGGTCCTCGGATCAAGGCTGGGATTATTGAGGATGCACTGTAGGTATAGCAGGCATTAGTATCGTAGAATTTTGAACCAAATCTGAAAATCATTTCAATGTCATAATTTCAGATCCAACTGCTGGTGCTAGTTTTCAAGATGACCCAAAATGGTGTCTGGACGCAACAGCCCTGCACGACCACATCCGTAAAATTCTCTGCAAATTCTGCGGTCCATCACCGGTGGCGTTTATTGAACTGAACTCATTACTTCTCACATCATCTGCACCACATACTTCACTTGAGTGGTAAGTATTAAGTTGTCAGTACCGGAGGCGCCAAGAAAATACTTTAAATTTGACAGATATCATGAGTCAATTTACACACACACAAACTCAAACAGAATATATACTCCAACCTTTGACCAGTCCGTAACTTTTTCTGTAGATAAATCCCAGATTTCTGGTATGCAGCAAAGTTTTTATGGCTGGGTGCCCTTCCTGAAGCCAACCCTTCTAGTCACTTCTTACGACGTGCAGGGATAAGATGGATGAATTCTGATCCCCTAACCACAGGGAAAATGAGCGATTCATTTGCATTGTTTGATAGATATCTTTGTCACATTGATCAACATCAACAATTTTGGATCAATTTCTGAGGGACAAACTCTATCAAAGATGCTTCATTTCCTGGGAAAGATGAGAGAAATTAAAAAAATGCCCCCTTCTTTTAAATGTATTAGACGTTTAATCGAGGCATTGCAGTATATCTCCTATATCCGGAGCACAGATAGATATTCAATTATCATTTCTAGTAATAAAAGGCCTGAAGGCATGCTCTCTTTGAATATCGTTTCACCAAAATAGCCAGAATCTACTTGCTTTTTCCCCCACAGCTATAGACTTACAAAATATTTAAAGCTATACCTTGCTCAAGAAAATTTCATCAAATTTATGTTACGAACTCTGTTCACACCAAAACATTACATAGTCCATGTACACGAAACCCTAGGTTAAATCTTGCTATGTTATAGATTAACTTTCCTTGGGAAAATCATGGGAGTTTCAAATTCTTAGATAGTGCTTTGTTAATTTTTTATCTATAAGGAAACCGAAATTCCATTCATGAAAAACTTCTATAAATATCATGATTTTATCTTGATTGCTGATAGAGATGTTTCATTTTGTTTTTAAAAACACGAATGATACGAGGGCTAACCATAAACATGATTGAATTCAGCGACATATTTTTTGACCATAAAATGATAAGATAAGTTTTTGATCGGTGTAGAACCTCAGAATAGGGAGAGAAATCAATTGTACCACTGCTGATGATGGTTGTTTCTGCCCAACCCAAAATTGGTTGTTTTTACCCAGGTGTCGGTACGATAGTATTTGAATAACCTAGAAAATAGCCAATGGAAAATCTTTTTTATTAGACATGCAAACCTTCCTCAAAATGTAAAACCCTCCTCGGCTCACTGTTTTGTTTTCTAAACTCTGAGGCATTGCTGATTATTGTCATATTATTTCACCAAAGGTCAAATTTCTTGCGTCCCCTCACCTCAAGGGAACCAGAAGGAATCTGGAATTTATTGGACATTGTTAGAGATCTCTTCAAAAGTCGAGATTCCAATGCAAATGAAATCCTGAAAATCCTGACCGAAGAGTGTCTGAACTTCCACCAGTTGGCTCTCTGGTGGTTCACCAGCGACACAGAAGACGGGGAGCACACTGCGGATGTCCGCTCTGCCGGCACTTCCAACCCGAATTACGCAGGGCCTAACCTGACCAGCACAGAATTCGCGAAGCACACAGGAGCACGGTTACTGAGTGAAAGTGTGAATCTTTGGAAAGTTGCTTTGATGAATCCAGCCATAAAAGAAGGTGATAAGAAGTCATTGAAAGAAAAGTTGGAAGCCTGGCAGCGAAGTGTTGTTGAAAAGGCCAGAAAAGGTATGCTAAATCACAATCATATTGGATTCCGTATGCAGTTGCAAAATTAGAAGGATAATGTTATAGTTACAATGCTTGTGGTTTCCCTACTGAATATCCTTCACAGTACGGTTGTTCTCCCCCCAGAATTGAACACTCTCCACAGTACTGAAAGTTATCTCTCCATAATACTTATGATATCACCTCATAGTACTGACGATATCTCCCACATACTGAATATCCTCCATAGTACTGGTGGTCTCCCTCTAGAACTGAACACTCTCCAAAGTATTGATCGTCTCCCCAACAGTACTAATGGTACAACCTCAAAACTGAACACTCTCCAGAGTGATAATGGTATCCCCTACAGTATTGATGGTATCCATATTGTACTGAACACCCTTACTGATTGGTATCCCTCCATAGCACCGATGATATCACCTCACAGTACTGATGATATCCCCCACATACTGAATATCCTCTATCGTACAGTGGTGTCCCGCTAGAACTGAACACTCTCCAAAGTATTGATCGTCTCCCCAACAGTACTAATGGTACCCTCTCAAAATTGTAGTAAGTATTGATAGTATCGCCCACAGTATTGATGATGTCCCTCCACAGAACTGAACACTCTTTACAGTATCGATGATATCCCCCGAAAATACTGATGCCATCCCCACAGTACTGAACACCCTCCACATTTCTGATTATATCCCTCCACAGTACACAGTACTGCTACCGTGCCCCTACCTGCTGGCAACAAAACCGGGCTTAAGTCAGACAAGCACATAAAGAATCTCACTCACTCTCTCTTTTCATAATATTATTAGAGCTGCTTCTGATTTATAGATCTATTATTTCGCGATAAAAATAGTGGTAAAAACTTAATCACAGCCTGGAGTGCTCCATTCAGGCTCGATTAAGAATTATTTTGACTTCTGTGAATTCAGGAAGTTATTGTGAGAAACTGTTGAGAAACTTTGAACTTTTTCTGATTGACTGACCAGTGTGGAATCCAAACAAATTGAGTGTTATCTACCATTCAGCTTTTCCAATTATGTTTTATCTTCTCCAGGTTTCTCTGGTGGTGAAAGTAGGTTCAACAAAGCTTTGACTAGATTCAATGGGTTTAAGCCGGCGATTATGGCTGCTGATAAAGATTGGAGGTCTTTGTACGAAAGACTGGGAATCAATGTTGGTGAGATTGCATGATAAGTTTTTTTAGTAAATAACTATGAATCGAGATGATTCGTGTGAATGAAAATGTCCCGAGTAGGACTCAAACCTACGAAATCTAGATTAGTACTCTAGTGTGGTACTGCTGGGACATCAGGACACTGGAGCAGCCCAAGCTATCATTTGTTGACGGATACAGATGATACCCCGAGTTTTGTGCCCTTTATATAGGCCAACCTTTCAACCAGCAAGATAAAGACCAAAATATCAATGCAAGTTCAAATATATTACCTCACAATCACAAAAAAATGTGTATTTCGTCACACAAACGGGTGGGTACTCCGGCCATTTTTCCCGTTTGGAGGGCTGACCAGTCATGGATTTACCTCATCCAAGTTTCTCTATCACTTGCAATCTCCTTCTCAAACCCAATCACTCTCTAGTCGTTCTCAACCACGCCCTTTCTTTGCCTTTCTGTCGGTATCCCCCATTGTACTGAACACCCTCCACATCGTCAGCATGTCATTATCGTCAGCATGTCATTGTTATTCTGTCCGGCTGGACTATAGAATTTCTATTTTGTAATCAAATTCTAGTTTTAGCAATCGTATGAATATGTAACAATGAGAACTTCTTCTGAGGTGAATTTTTCATTCTCACAAATCAGTTTGATTGAGTTTCCAATGCTGCTATTTCTCATATTTCAGTTTTGTTTACTAAAGTATCGTTGCCTGGGTGCCCAAGGCACGTGCTAACACCATGGCAGGAAGGAGGTATCTTACGAGTAACAAGTATAGTTATTAAAAACTGCCTTTGACTCTTAAAATATGGGTTTCTGAAAATCGATTACCTGATTCTAAAACATCTGCACTACCCCTGATTCTGACGTATTTCTTGCTGTCCCTTGACGGAATCTTGTTTTGAAGTTTGTTATTTTCTTATCCCTTCAGAATGTTCTCCTGACGAATCGAAACGTGGAAGATTAAAGGTCACTCCAGTTTTGTAAGTACAGTGTTGGCCTTCTCATTTAAAAGTTTATGAAAGGAAAATAATTTCGAAAACATTAAGATGACCTGATCTTGAGGTGAAACAAAGACTCCCTGACTTTGTACGTCAGTCATCTGACTTTCTACGTCAGTGTACTGAGTATCATGGTAGATTTCTAATCGCATTCTTTTCATAATCTCTCACTATTTGGAAAACGATAATCTGTAAGATTTGCTCTGTCACAGTTAAAAGTTGAATTCAAATTTTAAGAATCCTCTATTAACTATATATAGTTTACAAATGTATTTTTGCGATTTTTTTATTGACACCGTTTATTGTATTTAACTAGAAAAGGGCACTAGGCTCGATGGCCCCTCCTGGTGTTTTAATCAGTGTCTTTGACAACTTTCAACATTCTTGACACATTATATCAAGCATTTACTTTTTTATGTACTATTTTAATGTTCAATGAATCTATTTTTACGAAACAGAGCTGCTGCTTGCCTGCCAGATTATGAAGCCACTGACGACCTTTTCAGTTGCATTGAGGCTCTTTACATCCTCGGTTTTGCAGACGCATCTAAAAAACTTGCTGCCCTCCTCGCTGAGAAAATGCTCTCCAACTACAGCATGAGGGACAAGTTCACATCCTACCCTACAGTTGCTGAGGTATTCTGCCTTTTTGATCTTTTATTTATGAATTGCTTTAAACGATGCTACCGAAAAATGTCTTCCCACATATGTATACTGAAAATCCCCCACGGTTCCTCAAAAATTCATTCTCACATGTACTGCAGGGTACCCAAAGCTTCCCGCATATACTGAAAATTCCCTGCAAAACCCAAAGTACCTTCCCAAATGTACTGAACATCCCCCACGGTACTCAAAGATGCTAGCGATACTTAAAGATGATACATAAGTTTTCCATATTTTTAGATATCCATTTACGTTAGAGTACCATATTTTTGACTACCATATTTTTAATATCCTTTGTACATAAGACTACCAACTTTTCAGGCAACAGCAGAAAGCCGATCAAGCAGTGGTGGAAGTTATAAACCAAAAGACGTGAAGGGATTGTCAGATGTCGTTTGTTATGATCGAATTGCTGAAGGTTTAAAAGTTGCTTTTCTCTGCAAAGTGTTGAAGGAGTGCAACGAAAGTCAGCATCTTGCTTTCAAAATTGCCATCCTTGGTCTTGGACTGCCCAGGAAACCTGTCAACTCTAAATCTCTTGAGGTAATCAGAATTTTAATTTTTAATAAGTTCCAGAAACAAATCCCAAGATTTTCTTGAACCTGATGAATAGATTTTAAAGATTTTCGTGTCTCATTTTTCTGTTACACTTTAGTGACCATTACGCGAAAATCAATATCCTGGAAAATTTCCTTTTTAGTTCCAGATTTTCTAGATTTTAGGAAATTTCCTTGAAAGATGAAATGTTGTTGATAAATGCCTTAATATTTTAGATTTGTTTACCTTTAGTCACATCTATAATCAAAAATTTCCAACTTTTAAGAGAAACAGACCCACTGTGAAACGACCCTTCGATTGGCTCTGAAGATTATTTACCTAAAGCTGGAGTTGATTGGATAGTTTTAAAAGTTTTGCTTTCATGAATCCTAGGCTTGATGAAGATTCTAAGCTCTATTATATTTTTGTGTTTGTATCTGCAATGAACAATTTTCAACTTTTAGGTGAAACTGACGCACTGTGAGATGACCCTTCGACTTGCTCTGAAGATTATGACAATCACAAACATAGAACTGGAGTTGATCAGAAAGTACGCAAGATCGGTGATAGCTGTCGACTCGAGCAAGAACATAAACCCCTTCATTCTGGCCACGTATATCTTTGAAGTGCTGTGTGGTGCCATTGTGCAGTCAAATGTCTTGTTGAAGCAAGGGAACAAGTTTGAGATTGGATGTCAGCCAACACCAGAAGATAAGGAACTTGGTTATCAGGCTGCTATTGCCACGTTAGGTAGGATTCGAGCTATTCAAATGCAAACAAAACTGAAAATGTATTGAATTAAAGCACCAATGGTCCCTGAAAATTCATAGTCCTCTAGAAAGAAAAAAAGATCCATGTTTCACTTAGGGACCGTCAAAAAGGTTATGGGTTTTATTGTTGCTTTTTGCCAGGATGGTTTGACCCCTCTCCCCATCATGACCTGGTGTGTGTTGCTCAATTATCTAAAAGCGGATCTGCACAAATCACAGAGGTTTTAGGTTCAATATGGTTGGAAATTTTCAGCTATTTCAAGGATGATAATATCATGAAACTTTTTACACCCGATTAATGATATGTTACATCTTACATCTAACATCTATTCCTCATTACATTGATAAGTACTATTAGAATCACATCTACCACCATATTTCGTATCTTTGTCAAATTTCTTCAGAATGCTCGCAGAAATAACCCCCAAGAAATAACCCGAGTTGATCTCATAGTAGACTCATCATAATGCTTATTCTCTTTGAATTTGACTTGAAAAAAATATTATTTTTACTGCATGCATTATTGACAGAGCCATCGATAGACTGGTCAGGCCCCTGGGTGATGACAAATACGTGGGGGAGCTTCCTCCAAGATAAACCTTAAAGCTAATTTAGAATACAATTCATATTTCTATTAGGCCCCTAAAATCCTACGGCCCCCTTGTAACTACCCTGGCTACCCTGGCTCTACAGTTCTGTGTTGTTCTTATTGAAGGATCGCTGTTTCTATTACCAGTCATTATTTTCCTTGATTTTCAGGGAAGATAAGTGAGATCTCTGAAGTGCACTACCCCATGGCTTGTGAGAGTATGCGCCGACAGCACAACGACCTAGCTCTCTCGATGTTATGGCATTATAAGGATTGCCCTGAAAAAATCAACATCATATTATCCGGTTTATTAAATATTCAGAAATACGAAATAGCAGATGCGACAGTGCAACCATATTCTCAATCCACAGGTCTGTATCTTCTCTGCATTGCTCTTATTCATTAGTGAGACTGAATATACAAGGAGTGCCTTGGGGTACCTAAGGTTAGGCCAGAGTTTGATTCTTAAATACAGGAACTGCTCCGACCCATAATGCAACGAAATGAGTAATTCAATATGGCTGCCAAGACTTGTACCATCAAATTACTTTCAGCAGAATTTCAGAAGTTTCTCAAATAACAGGATGTCTGATCAGTCTTAATCAAGGATCTCTCCCGAAACGTTGCCATACTACAACATCAAAGACTTGATAAGTGGTGGCTCTCGTTTCTAATTGTGTGTCAGAAACAGCCTTGATAAGAACGAATTTATTTACAACGTTGTCCTACTAAATATCAATGGCTTGACAAGATAAGTGTCGACAAAAAACGTAAAATATTGTCTTAGAAACAACCTTGAAAAGATCGAATGTATTTACTCAATATTGGATCAAGTCATATATAATAATACAGCTTCAAAAACTTAAGGTGTGGGTAGTGGCTGATGTGTATCCAGATGAGTATCCAAATGCAAACTAATTACTTTCCAAACCAGCCATCTTAGATTTAGGTAAATCATCTCGCAAAGCAATGTGGGAAATATTATCCCAGGATCCTTTGCCAAATCCTAGCCACGCTATGCATTAATGGGTGCTCAGAGGGCAGAATTGAATTGAATTGAATCGGGTGGTCTATTGAATTGAATAGAATACAGACATTATATCACATGACCCACCATGTGCACGTTTAATGAATTGGTTTTATTTACAGCTAATTCACAAGGTAAATCAACGAGTAATTCAAAAGACGGAAAGAAATCTAGAGGCGAGAATTCCCAATCGAGGTTTGTTGATTTTCGATTTGTTTTCACTACGGGAGTCAGATTTAACGTAAAAATACACGATATTGACGTGAGGAAGAAACCTGATATATTCCCTGAACTAGTAGTTGTTTTCACTTGCTTCACGAGTTCTTGTTTCCCTGTGCTCACTCCGGTCAATCAATCTTCTGGCTAGAGTGACGTCAGCACATCAGAGAACACAGGGAAACAAGGACTCCTGGTAAAAATCTAGTTTCCAGGTCCCTTATGGCCTTACGGGAAAAATTCGCAGAATGCACCTGTGACCTGCCAACCAGGATGGATTTATCACTTGGAGTAGGATAGGCTGATATAAGAAGGCGATATTTGCTTGTTTTTTTCCGGAATGGCACATTCTACTTGGATTTCAGTTCTAAGCCCGGCTCTTAGCTCATTAAAACCATCGACTGAAAAATATTTTGAAGTTTTCAATCACTGACGTGTTTCAGAGTCAATTCAGGAGGATGAGTTTTTGTTTAATCCCATAAATAAGAAATCTCTCGGCTCAGTGACAAAATAAGTGAAAAGAAGAAACGAGTGATTGATAGGAAGAGCTAATGATGGAGTGAAATAGGTTTACAAAGTATTAAAATCAGAAATGCAATTATATTTATTTCTTTGAACGGCAAGGGAGTGGTCAAATCCTCTTCACAAGCTCATTTAAAGTGCTTTTCAAATACATCAGGAATCTGTGACACAAAAATAAGAATTTTTCTCCAAATCCTGCATTTCTTCTCCAGTTGATTTGTCAACTCTTTCCAGTGGTCGACCTTTTTAGGTACTGTGTAGTTGATCGAAAACCCAGATAGAGTCGTCTACTCGATGAGTGTTGGTACAATAGACCCCTTTACCAATTACGTTCTTTAGAAATTCATCTCGAAACAGCCTTGCCTTGACATGATGCCTAGCTAATTTGCATTTCTTCCGGCGACAGAGGGAATTGCCTTGGGAGTTTTGAAACATGCTTTGGAAATTTGCTTCTCATCATGTCGAGTTTCAGGTTGTTTGAAAACGAATTCATAAAGAACTAACATAATTATAAAAGGGGTCTATTTGTGTGATTGATATCTTTTGAGATGGTCGATTAAATCTTTTTCCCTTGTAGCTTAGTCTTAAGCACATTTAGTCGATTCGCAGAAAATTGGGTTATTTCGTTAAATGTTTTTGAAAATCAACTGCTAATTTTGAGATTGTGTTGAGGAATTCTAGATAGGTTTAACATCAAAACGTCCTTACGGATTTCTCTTTAGTGGAAGGTTCACTTTGATTTCTGACCTTCTAAGATGGTTTCTTATGAAAAATTCGTTTAGATAAATTGTGTTACTAGAAATAGCTAGGTGACGCAGGATGGAACTGGATTAGCTTCAGAATTAATTTACCAGGTATCTTATTTAGTAGGAAATCTCAAATTTACGAAGGTTCTTCTAATATCAAAGGATGAGTCCCAAGAACATTTTGTAGGGGTTGATTTGGTAGACGAGCTGGCACGGTACCTTGAGCTAGCCTGCCTGCCTTGGCTAGGAATTCTATACGATTGTATGGCAGATACAAGGGGGCCTAAACCTTAAACTCAACTAGAAATATAAACTCGAACATAGCTTTTATGCAAGTGGAAGGGCTCGAACTCACAACCCTTTGATTAAAAATCATGGACCTTAGCAATTTCACATACTTAAATAAAAAAAATTCAACTACAAGGTTTTGAACTGTGACCCGTCCCTGATATTTAAACGATGATAAGACCATCCGCAAACATTTGATTTCAGATTCCGTGCACCGATTTCCAAAAACACTATCAAACAATCCAGTGTAAAGTCACGTGACAAGTTCGTGCCAAATCGAGGCAAAACAACGTCATACCGAAAGAACAATGTGAGAAATGAAGTAAGGCAGGCAGAAGTACCCGTATGCTCGCTGATTCCTCCAACCACAGAGGACTGGGACGCAGAGGTCGAGGCACAGCAGCAAATCAATAGTCAAGATGGTGGCCAGGCTGAAGGTAATGTCTCTGGTACTGTAATTGGAGCACTACAGTTTGACGTTAACGTGGCTGTAGACTCTGATAACATGATGGACTCTGATGCCCATGATAGTTATAGTTCTGCTAATGATAGTGGCGACAGTATATCGTATGCGTCAAAACAAGCTTTACAAGATGTAAACAAGACCTGTGCTATCAGGGAAGAGGTTGAACTCAGCAATGAGAATCAAACTGATTTAAACTCAGCAGAGCTTGACGGGGCATGCGCAAGCCAAGGAAGCTTGATTGGTGACATGAGTCAGATGAGTTTGGAAATTCCTTGTGTTTCTGATCCCAGAATCTTGCCTGAAAATGTTGTGGTCAGCGGTTTAACGGATGCAGCCAGCTCTGATTTCGTCATCAATGCTGAGAATGCTTCACACGTGAAACGTACAGATGAACACGTATCAGCAACTGCACACGTGGAACGTACAGATAAACACGTGTCAACAATTGCTCAAGACATCAATACCGATGTATCATCGACTGAAAGTACGGAGAAAGAGAGTCAATCATGGAATGTTGATAGCATAAATGAATGGGACCCTGCTTTATCCTGGGCAGATGCAGTTGAAGAAAAACCAGACCGGACTGGCCACACCATTTCCGGAAATAATGGAAATAGAGAGGAACGTGATAGCGAGGTCAGGCAACGAAGCAAAAACGTGACTCTTGATTTTGCCCGAGCAGAGTCTGATGCGCATGCGTTATTTGAACTTGCGAAGAGCGTCTTATTGAAAGCCTCAAACGGGGCAGAGCAGTACGTCCTTGTATCTGAAAACGAGAATGCGAACCGGAATCTACATCGAGGCTTGCGTCTGGCGTCTTTAGAAATCGGGTTATTTTCACTGAGTCTACAAAATCGAATATCGCCCAAGTGGATGTCCCGCACCTACTCATCCCACGTGTCGTGGATAGCTGGTCAGGCTGTTGATATTGGGTCGACTGCATTGCGGCTTCTCAATGAAAAGTGGCAAGGGGTCCTCACCCCTTCAGAAGTCATTGACATTTGCGTCAGGGCATCTCGGATGGGTGAGCCCCTGATACAAAGAACTGCTGCCGAGCTTGCCGTGTCGTGTCTGCCCCAAGCCCATACCCTAAACCCTGGAGAGATACACCAAGCTGTGACTATCTGCAAAGACCTAGACACCACTATGTTGATACGAGCCTGCAATGCAATCGAGTCTGCATCGAGAGCTGGGGGTATACAGCCTGAGATGCTGTTTCTCATTGCCAGGCAGTGGCATTACGTGCATGAGAAGATGGAGGAGGAGTCGAACCGAGGCATGCAGCTGAACAGTAGAGCGTCTGAGCTTCGAGAAAGGATGCCAGAGCAACGGGAGAGGTATCAGCCGAGAAATAAAACTCAACATGAGCAAAAACCACCTTTAAATATAAGGCCTAATTCTAATTTGAACCCAAGGCTTAATCTGAATACGAACACAAGGCCTAACCAGAACATAAACAAAGATATGACAATGCAAGGGCAGCCACCACCATTTTTACCGGCAGAGGGTGCAGAGAAAAGCAGTGAGATTGCCCCTTCTCAAACCTTCACCATCCTCACTCCAGAACAATACGTCCAGCAGCAAATGCACCAGATGGCACAGGAAATGCTTGCCCGTAACCTTGCACAGCAACGGGGACAACAGGTAGGCCTACCTGATGAAGTAGCCTCGTTCTCGTGGATCTACCCACAATACTTTGGATCGCTGCATCACTGCCCGATGCCTCAGCATGTCCTGATTGGTAAGAAAATCTCTCAAAATGAGGCCATCAGTATTCCAGTAGTGAACGTTGCTTCTGATGATGAAACAAACTTGCCAGCTAATTTGCAGAGTGCCTATCGTGTTGGAATGAGGGCTTTAGAGGCACTTGCAAATCGCGGACCAGACGAACGAGCCAATGTTAAATACTCGCCTTCCCCACCGTGTTGTGATGATATCAGATGGCTCTGTGCTCTAGCTGCGTCTTTGGGTCCGCATTTTCTACGTCGATTTTGTAATTCAGTCATTCCTGCGGTTTCCAGCCCGTACGTCTTACATGACGTTGCGTTGGAAGCCGCGCGTCATTTTGCCCTGTACAACCCCGCACAGCTTGCGTCGCACCTTCGCTCGCCGTGCGTCAGTCCGATCGTCATCAAATGCCTCGCGATGTATACGGAACTCGTGCGTCATGAGCTGGTGTTGTTATCGCAGATAGGCTACGCTGATTTCGTTGACTTGCTAAGGAGAGCGAGGAGCGCTTTCTGCATGGCTCCCGGGGGTATGACGAAGTTTAACGAGTTGCTGGAAATGGTTCGCAAGATGTACCCGAAGAAGAGAGATTTATGGCACCTTATTATGAACGGGCTTTCGAAAGCATGATTTCCATGTTTTTGATATTTTTCTTTCACCGGGTGGTCATTCAGGTGGACATTTAGGTAATCAGTTAAGGTTGTCATTCATGTGGTCATTTGTGTGGTCCTTTAAGTGGTCATTTAGGTGGTCCTTTAGGTGGTCATCCAGATGATCATTTAGGTGGTCATTTATGTGATAAATTTAGGTTATCTTTTAGGTGGTCATTCAGGTTCTTTTAGGTAATCAGTTTAGGTTGTCATTCATGTGGTCATTTGGGTGGTCCCTTAAGTGGTCATTCAGGTGGTCCTTTTGGTGGTCATCCAGATGATCATTTAGGTTATCATTTAGGTGGTAAATTTAGCTTATCATATAGGTGGTCATTTAGGAGATCATTGAAGTGGTCCTTAAAGTGGTCATTCTGGTGGTCCTTTAGTTAATCAACTTAGGTGGTCATCTAGATGGTCATAAAGATGGTCATTTATGTGATCATTTGGGTGGCCTTTTTGGTGGTCATTTACTTAGGGTTTTCATCACCGTTAACTTATTTACGACTTTGTTAAACTAAACAACCACAATTTCCCTAACGTCATCAAACTCAATATCTTCTGGTTTAAATGATAACGTTCAAAATAGGACCCATAGCTGTGTAACGAGTCGGGCGTGTTTCTCTAAACCTCTGGCACGCCTTGTTATTGTGATCTTTGTAACTTTGAATATTTCATGTAATAGCTCTTCAACTTTCTAGGGTTTGTTGGGTTTTCTAGTCATAGACTTTTATTACTAAGGGTATCGTCTCCGTTACGTCCATTTGTGTATTTGTATCGTATGTTTTCTAAAGACTCATGGAAAACCACCCTCATAATTTCAAAAATTAAATGTTACTAATTTCAAAAATAAAAAAAACTCTAAAAATCCGAAAGTTTTTGCGCCAAAACTATGGGTTGTTACAACCCCAGGCCACTAGATGCATTGATTGAAGGTACGCCTTAGACTGATACTTGAAAATTAGAAAAGACTAAATGACCGTCGAAAGACTAGTTAGGTCCTAGGGTACTGAAAGATTTCCACCGAGAGAAAGTTTATAGCTGATGAAGAAAACATTGCTTACTTCTGAAGGCCTCCTAAAGCCCCAGACCTCATTGTAACTACCTTGATTACCCCCCCCCCCCCCACCGTCGATCGACGGTCCTGTAAAACTGGGTTAGCAGTTATTTCCAAGCTCTGAAATAACTTTTGCTACTTTTATGCAATTGATGTGAATTGAGCTGAACCCTAATCAACTCCACTAAACGCTCCTAAACCCGTAAATTCACTAAACCCTTATTCAAAACTAACCCCAGAAACCCCTAAACTTCACTTCAATTGCAATAGGTGATTGTGGAGTTTAGAAATGATCGCTAGCTTAAAAACTGCATGGAAGTAAGTGAGTAAAAATATGTAAAAATGTTACTTTATGTTATCTTGTGTCGTGTTGTGTCGTGTTGTTTCTTGTCGTGTTGTGTTGTGTTTTACATTTTTGTAGTGTTTTGTAGTTTTTTAACTGTATCTTAGGACTGATTCCACTTTTTGAATTTTCGTTGTTTTGGGGTTCAAATTCTATTTTAACAAGTACTAGGTAAGTCACGTGTCATATGAACCAGGGTGCAAGTCAGCTCTAGTTTTGTTTGGTTCATTATTTGGAGAATGAGACTGTTTCATTTTGATGCAGAAACGTCTTCGAACCATTCCACACTTGTTGATCTTATTATTTACGATAGATGTTTGGCTAGAATATAACACTACGAAATGAAAACACTACGAAAACAATGAAGCATACACATTGCTCCACTACGGGTCGGATTATAACTATCAAAAGTAGCTATTATTATAATAGAAAGTACCCATTTTTGCATTTGCGCTGTTCACACTGCGTTTTCGCGTTTTCAAAAGTCTCCGTTTTCAAAGTGCGTCTTTAAAAGTCTCAATTTTCATGTTGGAGCAGTGTGAACACAAAGTGAAAAAGGATAACCTTTTACCCGTTTCCATTTGAATACGGAGCATAGGGCCTAAGTAGTTCAAAATCATCACGACAGTATTGTCAAAACACCAGCACATGGATATTAATCACAGTAGTGATGAGAGTCAGCCGGCGTGAATTTGCTAATGACTAAGGTTTTACCCCCCCCCCTTCTCCTTTCCTTTATAAATACCTATAAGATTTTGCTATGAGCCCCTCTTTTCGTACGTACGTATGCAAATGACGATGGGAATCTACCACCAGTCTCGTAAATCCAGAAACGTTCATTTAATCATTTTATCTCTCCATCTTCAGGGTAAATTTCAATGAGATTTCGCAGAAAACCAAATAGGCTTGTTTTTTACGTCAGTAGCTTCACATAATGAAACAAAATTATCTTTTCCTCCAATATTCAATTATGGGAAAGATTTTTCGTCTGATAAGCTTGAAACTGTTTTAAACTCAAGATTAATGAGAAAATTTAATTGGAGAAAGTAAGAGTAGGTGGAATCGTGCTAAACAAAACGTTCTGCTACGCTTTGTTTGCTTTCAACTAGTGCCTACTAGTCACAGAATATTACAATTTTACCCGAGTTTATTCTGAGCTCAGAGGTGTTATCGTTCCGACCAGCTGCTCAAACGTTCTTGATTACTGAGCAAATACGTACGTTTCGTTTACCTAGGCCTATTTTTAGTGTTCGTCAAATGGTTTTTGGGCCTTCTTCCGTTGTAAAAACATACAGGCCGAAAAAGGTTGAATGCAGGCAGAAAAAGAAAGCAGATTTTCTTTTTGCTCCTAATCGTTTAAAATTTGTTAGAAATTTTGTTGCGAATCATTTCTTAATTGTTGAAAATTTTTCATATTCACTAGAAATCGTTTCTTATTCGATACGAATTATTCCGTATTTGGTACGAATCGTTACATATTTGCTACGAACCGTTACGTATTTGCTACAAATTGTTCCTTATTTGGTACGAATCGTTACGTATTTGCTACAAATCGTTCCTTATTTGCTACGAATCGTTCCTTATTTGCTACAATTCGTTCCTTATTTGATACGAATCGTTACGTATTTGCTACAAATCGTTCCTTATTTGCTACAAATCGTTTCTTATTTGATATAAATCGTAATGTATTAGGCAAGATTCTTTTCGTATTTGATGTGAATCGTTCGAAATTCGTTCAAAATGTTTGCAAATTGTTTCACAATCGTTAAACATCGTTGGAAGATACTACAAACCGTTGCTACACCATTATTAAGTACGTTTGTAATTATTCAAGTATCTAGTAAGAGCTTAGTAGTAGGTTTGACTTGGTTTGATAAGGGTCTTACGGGGGTTTAGTGTGGGGCTAGTAGGGTTCAGATAGTTCATTTACGTTTGGTAAGGGTTTATTAGGAATCAATCGGGTTTGATAGGGGTCAGTGGGTTTGATTTAGGGTTTGATAGAGGTCAGATAACTCAGTTGTGTTTTATAAGCATCTTTAAGAGTCTGCTCAGTAATGCTTTGTTGGGTTCGATAGGGGGTAACTGGGATTAATGTAGGGTTTAGTCCAATTCTGATCACTCAGTTACGTTTTGTAAGCATCTGCTGGGGTTTTATAGGAATCAATTGGGTTTTATTAGGGTCATAGGGGTTAAATTGGGGTATAGTAGGGTTCAGATAGTTAAGTTGCGTTTCATTACCGTATTTGAGGGCTTAGTATGCTTAGTAAGGCTTCATTTGGTTTGTTTTGGGTCATAGAGGTTAATGTAGGGTTTAGAAGAGGTCTGATAGTGGAGTTGCATGTATGAAGGGCTCGATCCCTCGGATGCAGAGTAGTCGAGGGTTCGATCCCTCGAAAAATCAAGATGCTATAACGGATGCAAGAACGTCTACTCTGCTTGGCTTCGTTGCAGTGGCCGTCACGGTTCGTTAACCCTGCAAATGACACACGCGGACGAGACCATCGCAGCGCAGAATGAGATGCGCAAGTGGCAGTAGTCGATTCAGTCACACGAAGAAACGAGGTGGGAGACCATAATCGAACCATGACGATCCTTTCGCTGAAATCACGTACGTACATCTCTCCTCTGCGTGGAAAAATTAATTTAGTATTTAGCACCAAACAAAGAAATATTCCCTATCACTTAGTTTATAATTATATTTTTATTAGTGGGCAAACTAAATAAAAAACGGATGATTATATTTGTAAATACGAGAACCTTGCATAACCAAACTTTAAAAAGATAAGTCAAACTCGGGATAAGCACATAAGGAATATTATCCCAGGCTAATAAGATGAATTTGAGATTGATAACTGCAAGAAAGAATTGTTGCTAAATCCCAGCGACCATACGAATTCCTTCGCATTCCTCGGGCGATAATCTGCACCTGAGATCAGGGATATTTTTGTCGTTGAATAATTAGTGTTCCTCGCACAAAATTCACAAGCATCCACAGGCCGTGCAGCCCTGATAGGACGAAATTGCGGGGCGGGAACTCGGAGACAAAAAGAGTTATTCAATTTAGACAATGATTGAGGTGGAGGAAGGGTTTACGAGGAAAACTCTTACAAATGAACGCTTTTGGGAGAACTTCGTCATTTGTCGATAACGCGAATTGAGAGTGGATTAGAAATTGGGGAAAAGTCGATTTGGCAGTATGTTTATTATTATGCAGTACTTATTGTTTATTGTTTTGTTTTTGGAGTCGTGGCTGCTGGCAAACACGTCACCGTTGCCGTTGGGGAGACTGACAGACCAGCTGAGTGGTGTGTATTCAATGGGTTTGGTTAACAAGCGAAGTGGGGAGAACCTGCCGGAGACGAATAAAATCGTAGCACCGAAATTCATGATGGATTTGTACAGCTTGATTGCCTTTGACAATGGAGATAAGAAGAAAGGAGTTTTGACGAATGGAAACAAGATTCGATGTTTTTTGGCAGGTAAGATTCGTGCATTTTATAATGTAACAGTCTTTGATCTGTGCGGAATTTCGGAGTTTTTCATTTCATCGATACAGAACTTCGTAAGTCATGATCTTTCCAGAACTTCGCAATAGCGAGAAAAATCTGAAACCTAGCAAATCATGATAAATACTACAGCATTTTGTCTGATGTACTTATTTTTATTATTATTATTATCAATTTGTTTAAATTTTGTTTTTTACTATAGCTAAAGCTAAGACCAACTAAAATGCTAAATGAAAACTAAAAATACAAATTTCAAGGTAACAACAAATTCCAAGACAATACCATGTTTACAATTAAAAGCATGTCCGTATGTCAGTATGTTACTTCGATGAGGGTCAGACACTTCAGTACAGAACCTTCAGTATTTATTATGTTTCAATATTATTTAGAAACTTTGAGCTACGAAACAAATTTGGAAACATAGAAGAGCAAAACACATGAAAATATTCATTAATTTAGTAAACGTAAAATTGAATAAAAACACTCATCATAGCTGGTAGCTTCATTTTCATACAAGAACAAATAAACCTACTGCAGTATATTACCTAAACATTGCAACAAGTTACTAATTTTAGCTATCAATACGTAATAATGATAAACATAATGTTTGGGTTAGAAAGACATGCGTGTTATTTCAAAGTTAGTTGATATTGATATCATTTAAATGTACATTTACTAGGTCACGTTTAGTAGTACATCAGAAAGAGAACGAAAATGAAACCTAACAAATTACTGATAGCTTAGTTCAAGATATTTGCATGTATTTGCTTAGTAATTGATCTGACATGCAGTAGCGTACATTTACACAATCTAAACATAAACGCCTTTAGAAAGAAGAAAGTTAAGTGCTCCTTAGCTTGGTAATTTCTTACGTGGATTCCTCAAACATCAGACATTCAGATATTGTTTGTGTCTCTCACTTAGCTTGTTACAAACTGGTTACCAATATCCACCAAAACCGTGATAATAGCTATGCTTTGGTGTCATAAAGGGGCTTAATATACCCAGTTTAATATTGGACGGTGACGAATATGGGCAGTATACTTGATATATTGATGCTGTATAGATCTTAAGGACTGACATTAAGCCTTACCAGAATGTCGTTTTTGAATATGCAATTGAAAAATTATTGTCATTACCATCCTTGGTGGCTTACTTAAAAAACCACCTTTCACCAACCCACGTAAAGTGCCACACCAACACGCCTCCAGATTTTCAAACTCCCGTTAGAAAGTTGTCCAGAAGTTAATAAACTAATTGTCTATGTATACGGAAAAAGAATTATTCATTTCCATGGCAGTGTAATCCGCTCGCAATAGATCTCATTTATGTCGTTTCGTCTCGTGGCTACTGTATACGGAGCGTTGTTTATGATATAGCAAAACCTTCTGAATGCTTTTTAATGCTCTGTCTGTACGACAGACAATGTAAATGACACACATTAACAGTACAGGTGATTTCGTTCTCAGCAATTCGTAAGGTTTCATTTTCGTTCTCTTTCCCACGCACTGACGTCACAGTCTGATCTAAAACTTGAAAATGTTTGCGAAACGATTGCATCAAGCATGCCGAAAACTGTGTCCTCAAACTTTTCACTTTTGTAGAATATTCAGATCTTAAGGGACGGATCGAAATTTGAGTTTAGGGTTTTCATCATTTTTGGAGAATATTTATCAAATGTATCAATATTATTAACCCAAGTATCATAATTGGATAATATTTTTGAAAGAATGAAATATTTTCGAAAGGGTTTTTTCTGCCGATACACGGAAGTAGGTATGACATATCTTCCCTGAAAATAAGACATAACAGTCTGCAATGTTTTTGAAAATAATATGTTTTAAGTTTATAGTAGTAACTCGAAAATTTTCCTATAAGAATCGATCTACCTTAACTTACTTATCAACTGTTGGGAGTGCATGGCTGAGAAACTCTGCTAGTATTGCGTATGTTAAATGTGAATTTCTACCATGAAGGAGTTAATCATTGCCATTTGATTTGTCATAACCATTTTTTCCATGGTTCCCTTCATAAACTCAAGTCTGATATTGATTAAAATTTAATTCCACTTTTCACTTGATGTGCCTTGTCATTAGCACCAGTGCTTTCACCACAAATTGTTGCTATATTACAGTGTTTATTAATTACCACCTTTATCAATAGAATTCTATCTGAAATACCATATCTCATTAGTGAAAACAATTGCATCATTTTAATTAACAAACTTTCTTTTTAAAAAATGATCATTAAGGTGTTAACGAGAAGTGTCAGAAAAATGCTGAATATTTTCCTTTACAACAATTTTTGATTTCTAAAAACCTTTCTTCGGTTGTCACGTTCCGAGCGATAATTGAGATTTGTCGTCTTAAGATAACTTGTCAAATGATCATTTCCTCAGTAATTACATATGTCATGTTTTCAATGCATTGGTTGTTTATTTTATCTTTGCTGATAATGCTGAGTGAGGTCGAATATGTAAGCTTGTGTTGTGGTATCGACCTTGTTATTGTTTACTTTGTTATCTTACTTGAGTCTAAAGGACTGGGGAGGGGGCTGTGGTAGCTCACTGGCCCTACCTACCCAGAGAATAAAGCTAACTGCATTGGTTACGTAATAAGAGAAAACTCATCTTTATTATAGTGACTGTCCTATCCTATATAGTGCCTGTCCTACAGTGACTCATTCTTCTGTATACTGGGTCGTGTACGCCTCATTACCTAGGCATTGTTTACAACAGGGGAACAGTAGCATACACTGCATCAATATATTAAGTTGAAAATACGATACCTTAATATATTAAGTTTATGTATAAGGGGAAGGGGATCCCAAAATCTATCTACGGTCAAACCTTAATATTCAAGGAAATGAGGGAAGCCAGTTTTGAAAATTCATGAAAAAATGTACCCTGTCTGAATATTTATCAAAATATCCTCGCTACATAATCCTTGAATTTTCATACTTATAAGAGATGATTCTTTAGCGAGGGGCAAGAAGTGAGTTACTTGTTCCCCAACTAAAATATATGCACTGGAATCTACTGAACTCTCCTGGACTCTACTCAACTAAATTACAATACAATTTCAACAGGTTATAAACAAAAATGAAAGTAAAGCGATACATGATATGACGCAGCTTGTGGTTATAAGAGGATTGCAAAGAAGGAAAGGGTGTAGAATCCCAGGTTAGGCCATAAAGCTGAAAGTATGCAGCAAAGTGCTGAAAATAATATTAGGGATATGGTCAGATCAGTCGTTAGTTCGAAGACAATAGGGCGTTACCAAAGATGAATAGATGACGCAGGGTTTACTCTAGAAAGTTGGAAGATGATATGACAACAACAAGGTGATAAAGTAAGGCTCTGACGCAGAGAACTTTTAGAAGTGAATAGTTGAGAAAGAAACTTCTGGGAGCAAATCAATGGGCAAGAACATGTAAGCATAAGAACTGATTGTAGAATGTCTAACTCTTCTACAATTCGTGTTTGAAAAAGCATGGCTTGAGCAGACAAGGTAGCCAAACACCAATTGATAAGGTTGACTGTAGTATACCTCAGAAGAAGTTGGATTTGGAAAATCAATACAGATGATTCGTGTCAAATAGCAAGGCCGGAGTTAGGTTCGATTGATTTTCTAAGTCCTGCTCTATCTCAACTTGACTCTTCCGTCATATCGAGGGAAGATATCTAAATAGTTGTTTAGAATGAAACCGAAACCGGAGATCTGGAAAGGAAAGAATGTGAGCACACTGCAATCAAAGGGGAGGTGCCAGCTCCATCTCTGGTTTGAGAATTAAATACCATGGAATTTTTTCTTTATGCTGGAATATTTTCGTATGATCTCTGCCCTCTGATTTATCTTATGAAAAAAAACGTGCAAAATCTAGTTTTCTACAAATCGTTTGAAATTTTTTTCTTCTTCGCTAAACTTTAATCCAGATTCTCGTATATTCTTCCTTTCTCAAAAATGCCTAGTTAGAAGATGGACTCATCCTTGGCACTCTACTGCACTGAGGTTGTAGCACAATACCATTAGGGGAATGATGAAATTGAAATGTTCGATTATAGCTCTGAAAAATATATCCTTCGGCTAATTCATCCCATTATTGGAAAGTTGATTAGAAATTTGGAGTGATTTAGAAGGAATTCTGTTGATAAAGTTAATGTGGTGTAGGCTTGAAACTAGACGAATAAAGTGGGCCTATTGAACAAGGGATAAAGTAGCAGCATATAACCAAGTGTTAAGTTCAAGTATGCTGCACAATACTATAACTTCGTTGTTAAAGCCTTGTCGAAGGACATTTTTCAACTTGAGTTGATCTCTAACATGGTTGCTTTTCCCCAATGTTGTTTACAGCAGGAATACGGTAGTAGTCACTTCCTTCCATACTATTGTTTGCGTTTATTTGCAGCCATTTTATAGATATCTTCATATTGAAAACGACTCCAGGCTAGACAATCCTGAGATTATATGTTTAAAGTTGGACGCATAATGACTTAGAACCAAGACGCCAAATAGCCAGAATCTCTTCAATAACCATGTTTATAAACGCTACTAAACACATTACTAGGTCCTATGTAAACGTAAGCGCTATTGGTGAATATTACCAGCCGTACCCTACTTGTAGAAAGCTGCTGAAAGAGATGAAAACATATTTTCGATATAGGTCCTACCCATCGTTGGCTTAAATCCCCCTTTTCAGCGAAGGACATTAATACACAACAAGCTACAGAACGTCAGTGTGCTTTCTTTCTCGCATCATGCCTTTTATTGTACTTTCGCTTAATTTGCTTAATTATACGAGATTACTATTAATTTAGTTATTACTTAAGTACTCAAATTCCACCTTAATTTCTTATATCTTAATCTGACTTTAATAAAGTAAAATAAGACAATCATGGATTGGGCATTTGACGATAAGATCAGGAAAGGCTTTGTTAGTGAATTGGACTTTGCTTTATTCGTCGATATTAAAATTCCAAGCAGTAACTCGATTTGAATTATTTCAAATAAATTGAGAATCTGGTTAGTCAGAAATGAAATTCGGCTTCTCTCCAATGCTCGAATAAACGGATTAGATATGACTTCTACTTTCATGGTTGAATAAGTGATGAGGCCTTGATGAAGAAAGGATTCTTCACATTGATATTTGATGTCAAACGTACTTTTTTGTTTGTCACTCTGGCCACCTAAATTTTTGTCGAATATTCTAAAAAGTTCTTGAAATTTGAAAATTTTGAAATTTACCAAAATCCATCTAAAATTTCTAAAAAAGTTTTGATATTTAATACTATAGAAAAACCAAAATTAGGTTCCTTTATTGGCAACCATTTCACTGCTTCTCTAAAACAATTATAGGTTGAAAGAACTTCTTTAGGTATAGAAGTTAAGAATATTGAGAAAAAATTTGAAAAAAAAACGAGCCGGAAACGGCTAGGAGAGAAAAAGGAAACGAGCAGGAACGAACAGGAAACGAAAAGCAAACGAGTAGGAAACAACCAGGAAAGAGTAGGAAACGGAAAGGAAACGAGCAGGAAACTAATATGGGAGGAGTAGGAAACAGGTAGAAAATAAACAGGAAACTATTAGGTAGCGAAAAGAAACGAGAAGGAAAAGAAGAGGAAGCGATCTGTAAATGATTAGGAAACTAGTAGGATGCGAAAAGGAAACGAGCTGGAAACGAGAAAGGTACGAAATGGAATCAATTCGGAAACGAGTAGGAAACGCGCAGGAAACTAGTTGGAAACGAGTAGAAAACGTACAGGAAACTTTCAGCTAACGAAAGCCGTTACTGTACTCTTTTCTACTCATTATACTTCTCCTTGCATGTTTTAGAAGCGATTTCTTTGATTGATCGAGTGCTTCTAGTACTGATGGATTTATTTTTTTTGTAGGTTCATCCAATGATGATGAAGCCAATCAATTTCAGTTCAACATCGATGACATATCTGATGACGAAGCGATAATCCGCGCAGAATTCCAGATTTTCAAACTGCGCAACCCTTCCAACACCACCCGCCAGCAATTCATCCGTGTAGAAATCACAAACGGCCTAACAAGAGCTGTCCGGCTGCTGAACACGTTGGGAAGTGGCTGGAAATCATTTCAGCTGACAGGCGCAGTGAAGTTATGGCGAAAAGGTCCCAAGAAAGGAGACGCAATTCGAATAAAGATCAAAACAACGTCGCTCAATTCTGATAACATGAGATTCGCAGACCTGCGTAGCACGAGCAGGGCTCCGTTTCTCGTGGTTTTCAGTCAGAAGAACCCTTCCCAACGTGCTGCCTACGATGACTCGCGTGTTACTGACAAGAGCACGCGTGATACCAGCGTGAAAATAGGCACTGCAAGTCTTCCGTTGCAGTATAACCAAGATGGGGTCGAGTTTTTCAGGCAAGGAAGAAGCTTTCGGAGCAAGCGAGCTCATTCTCAGCCGTGCAAGCGCAAGAGTATGATCGTCGACATGAAAACCATTGGCTGGGATCGTTACATTCTGGCGCCATCAACGTTTAATGCTTACCGCTGCGAAGGCAAGTGCAGGGGGTTCATGTCGAAAGCAGTTGCTAAGCAAACTCACCACTCTGTCATTCAAGCCTTGTTGTCTCAACTGGGTATCAAGATCAATGGACGACCAGTTCGCCCCCCGTGCTGTGCGCCTTCGCAGTTTGAAAGTAAGACGCTACTAGTGCACCGCATAGTCAAGCAACAGTCTATAATAACGATGGAAGAATTTTACGATATTGCCATCAAGTCATGTGCCTGCCTTTGATCCCTGTGCGCTCGTCAAGATGTTGCTAAGCGACATATTTGCTACCAGTTGAAATTTCAGCCTCGCTCCAGTGAAGGGCTCTCGTCGCTGCTGAAAGCTGCTGAAGTTTATTGTCGTGCCTCGCATTGAATTGGAAGGCCTCCGATTCTGACTGACATTTGTTTGGGAATCGTTAGACCTAATTTATTGAATCAGACACTTTCACGTTTTCGTCTTCTCACGAAAAAGAAGATGAATTGATGTCGATTTGGAGGTGGATTCAAAATCATTGTCAAAGTGTAAGATTGGATGTTATCAGCACGATGGCTTTTCCCAAATTTAGAAGAATGAAATTTAGTAGAATATTCAAACATTCCTACCATCTACTCGTAAGAAGTTCAATGGGAAACTCAGACTGCCAAATGGAATTAGATGACCAACTTGCAACGTTAAAGGGGGTGAAAGTCAGACCCATTGTATGTTTTGTTGATTTGGGTCTGCTAAAAACTTTTAGGTTGATTGTTTTTCGGTCTATCGATATCTTAGCTTTTTAATTTTGGGTGCAGGAAAAAACACCGTTGATAGTTTAACCGGACTGTGATTAGAAAATGCCCAATTAGCAAATTCCTTTCTTATTTATCTCAATAGCTCGATGATGAAAGAGCATGGTGTGAAATATTGCTGTGGGGTCTGTAAAATAGCCCAACATTCTGGATCTCCACTCAGCAATTTTGATTTGGGTTTACGATGATATTTCCAATTAGGATCTACCTATTTTGGGTCTAACTTGGACATCCTGAAACGCCAGACTTTGTGATCACCTCACTGACTCGGAAATTCTCATATATTTAAGTCATTCAAGCACAGCTCTAGCGTAGAACCTCTTCACCATTAAGACACTTGAGACCGGGCTTCTTGGTCCATTATACCTTTCTAAATTGAACCGATTCTAATCTCAAGCTGATAGTTCAATCTTCGTATTCCCGTACCCCATTTTATTTCCTCAATTTTCTCTCCCCCCTCCCCTGAAGATTTTTGTAAAATTACAGAGAGTTTGCAGATTCTCTTCTCACACTCAAGATTTAAAGGTGAAGAACCAATAGTGTTTAAGGCCAAAACTTCAAAATCTTAAGTTTTTTTTTGTATCAAAATCTATATTATCGAATCTTGACTGTAGCGAAGTTTGACGCTTTGCACCCCTGGATCCGCCCCTGCTGGGTGACAAGTCTATAGGTGGGCTCGAACCCACGACCCTATAAATAAGGACCAAGTGATCTGACAAAGCGACCACCTCGTCATAATTCACTAAAAACTATAAGCGATACATTAGAAGCTAGATATTATGATTGTGAATTTCTTGAAGTTGTATGGGGGCTTAGTTTGTGAATAAAGAGGCCACAATCGTCCGAGAATCATTACTTTTTACCGAGAATCGTAACAAAATCAGGAATGGCAGGTTTTTCCTCGCATTCTCTAGATAAGGTTGTTCACATGAAACTATTTTTCTTATCGTGGTACTTTACGTTTAGACGCAACGTGTCCTCTAGGGCGACGTGAAGGCTGTAGGGAATATTCCTATTTCGTTGTAAAATCACTGTTACTCGAAATAAGTGGGCAAATGGTTAGCCTAAAATCTGGAACAAAATGTTGTAGTTGTTCAAGTTCTAGTAAATGTTTATGAATTTCGTGATAAGACTTTGTAATTAGAATTGTTATTTTGGATAAGAATTGAGGAATTGAGTAGAGAAGTGAAAATAAGTTTATAATTATTATCTAAATATTCAATATCTGATTTATCTGTGTATAGAAGTATTGATACCTTTAAAGCTGGCATTTTTGTAATCCGCTTTGCTGTTAACATATCAAGCGGGTAATCGGTTATACGTGTACGAAAAGCGTTCGTTGTTCTTAGCAACGCCCTAGCAACGTATGTGACGAGATTTGTACTCGCATTGTATTTAGAACAATGATATAATGAAAAATTCTTGCTTCAAATGAAATCACATCTATTACCTCAAGTGAAATTTTGGATTGTGAAAAATCGGCTTACCTGTTTTGGGGTGAAGGGTGGAGGCTGGGAGGGAAGGCTGAGAATGCTGCATGAAAACTGTGCAAATAAACCTCTTTCAAATTTAAAGACTTCTTGATAAATAAGAATCAGATCTCTAACCCTGCGTTTGATCTTTTGATTGTAAAAATGGCTTACCTATCAATGAAAGTGTGAAAGGGTAAAATTGTGAAGGATGGGAGGGAGGGTGTGGGTGAAAGAGGCGATCACATACAGTACAATCTGCAAATGCAAAAGGGATGATCACATGCAAAAGAGGTGATCACATGAAAAAGAGGTGATCACATGGAAAAGAGGTGATCACATGGAAAAGAGGCGATCACATGATCCACTGCTGATTGTTATTTGATATTGAAAAATTTTCTTCAAATGGTGGGAAAGCTTTTCAGTGCTCGAAACTTCAAAAATAGTATAGAAATGCTTACTTAGTAAGTGTTTATTGGTTGACAGAAGTATTTAACAAACAATTTGAAGAATAATGGAAAAACCATCAAAAATACGCAGGATTTCTAATGGAAATGTGGATTCGTGCGAAGGAAACAATATTAGGCCCACTTCTGAAAATGGAGTACCAACCAGCAAAAATTACGCAATTTCAAAGAATTCCAGTCAAGAAGGTACGAACTCAAGAAAATTTACGAAAGAAGAAGCAATTAAAATGAGACATGAGCTAATTGGGTAAGTATTTTGATAACTTTGCTCATGCCATGCCGTTCATCTTCAACTGATAATAATTGGTTGTTTGTTTTTGTGTTGTAATGTAACAAATTTGTTTTGCAGTATGCACAATACTGACTCAAAATGGAAAAAATTAGAAAATAAAATTCAAGGAATTGACCTTTTCTAAAGACAGTTTTTACCATTTCTGCTAATTTCTACAATCTAACCTTTTTTGAATGATTTTCTTTAATATCTGTACTTGGAACTCTGACAACGAATCCTAGCTATTGTCATGTAAATGGGTCACACCACAACTCCCAGGGGCTGCAGATCCATAGCAAAAATGGATGCTTCAGCCTCACAAATAATTTCCAAAATACAATTCGACAGATGTGATAGAAAAATGGGTCAAGTCTATTGTTTTGGCTTTAGCAACCTAATCAAGAATATGCTCCGCGGCATGTGATGGGTTATGACTTCAGGGTGCATTAGGCTTAGAGGGTCTCCAGAAACCAGAAAAGTTTAGGGTGAAAACCATAAAGACACATGATTTACAATGAAATATGCTCTAATACGCTCTTTTTTTCTAAAAGAACAATTTTAATAATAACACAAGCCTCGACTTTGGCCAAAACTTTAAGAACAAACTAAGAACAAACAGAGGCTGACCATTTTTGGCTCAATATGAAAATTTTACAAAATAACCGTAAGACTGAAAAGTAATTACAAAACAAGCTGATGTGCAGCACACAGATAATGTCAGATGGTCAAGGGAGTCAAACGTTGCAACAAACACTACTGATGTCAATAAAGGCTTCTCAATCATTCTAAAAGTAAGAACAATTTAAGAACATTTCAGGCTAAAAATAGAGGAATATTTAAGAACAGCCTGCTTCAAAACAAATTTTACTGGTTCTTATAAAAAAAAGAGTGTAGCTATATTTTGGGTAAAAGTAGTGACATGGTGCGTCCTGCTTTCCTGTGATGCACAGATGCTGTATCTTGCATCTTCATATAAATATAAGAGCCTACTAAATTATTGCTAAAGTAAGCACATCCATTATGTCACCAATGAAAAAAATAAATGAAAATTTGAAAAACAAAGAAAATTTTATGTAAGGAATGAGGCAAGAAATCTTAACAAAAAAATAAACAAACTATTTCTCATTTCAGACGTGCCACACAAATTCACTTTCCTCAGAATCCATTGAAGATTTCCTATGCCAAAGGACAGTATATGTATGATGAAAATGGCAAGGAGTTTCTGGATTGCATGAATAATGTTGCACATGGTGAGGGGTCAAATCTCTTTGCATTTTATGCATATTTTTTTAAGCAAGTGCTTTGTTACTTTATAAGCAAGTATATTTTTATAAGCAAGTGCTTCATTTCTTTATGAGCTAGCCAAACTCCATCAGGAGAAAGCTGAAGCAAATTTATTGGGTACTGGATCATACAATACTAAGAAATTTGAAAAACCTTTCAATATCTTGAAATGTAAAGTAAAAAATCATTTTTACTGGTGCAAGTATCATCTACCTTTTAATACTAACAGATTTACCATACTTACCCATTCTATTGAGTCCTTTGAAATACATATCACTATCATCTTTTCCTTTCCCAACAAATTTGATTCCTTCAGCAAAATCTATTCATAAGTGTTATTTTATTCTTAAAACACTCTAATATATATTAGGTTGGTAGAAGTGTAACTATTAGTTGTTTCAGCTAGTTTCTATGTTTATACTCTCTAACACTTTCCTTCTATCATATTTATCTACCTCTCTTTTGTAGTTGGACATTGCCATCCTCATGTTGTGAAAGCTGGACAAAAGCAGATGGAGTCCCTGGAGACAAACAGCAGATTTCTTCATGACGAACTGCTGGTTCTTGCCAAGCGACTCACATCATTGCTACCCGAAAAGCTCTCTGTGTGCTTTCTTGTATGCACAGGGTAATTAAATTCATTCAAGACTTATTTTCATGATATGGAATAGCTCGGTGAGTGAGAGAGTTTTTATTTAAGGTGCTAGCTTGTCTAAGGCAAGGCGTCATAGACAATCTCCTTGAATTTTATTTAGTGGATCAGCACAGTTCCTATTGTAGTAAGTAAGAAAAATCAAGTACATAGTAAATAAAGAGTACATTGTAAACATTTCTTGTCTAAAACTCATCTGAGTAGTGCCTCAGAAAGATTAGAAAAGGTCACTTTTTTGCTCTTAACTAATGATTTGCTTTTTTAATTGCAGAACTGAAGCAAATGATTTGGCTCTTCGAATAGCTAGAACGTACACCAATAACAAAGATGTTGTGGTGCTTGATAGGTTTGAACCATTTTTCACCAGTTCATATATTTCAAGAGAGGTTTGAATTACTTGAAGAAAGATGTTTTGTCCACAAAATTCCTGTATTTGGATGAGTCACAAGTTGGCGTTGGATAGTATGTGCTTTATCATCATCGTGACAAGGAAATTCATGGTCAGGGCTGACCTACTGTGGTTCGCTCAATCGTCCTGTCCTATGCTTAAGTGAGAGACCTTCAGCATTGAGTGGTTCAGCAACACTGTGGAACAAAACTGTCAATCCCGAAGAGAATGAATGACCTAGATATACACTTTTGATAAATATATAAGCCACCTGACCGTAATGAAGAAAGTGAAGGCAAATCCCCGTGGCCTGATCTGTATTTCTTCTGTAATTGATTATTACGTTAATTATTAATTTTGAATTATTTCATTTTCAGAGCATACCATGGCCATTCAGTTGCCATTTTTGATATCAGTCCCTACAAATTCAAAAAAATGGGAAAAGATGCACACAAGAAATATGTTCATGTTTGTCCATGCCCTGATGCTTACAGAGGAATTCACAGAGGAGAAAATGATGAGAAATTAGGTGAAATTTATGCCAATGAATGCAAAAAGACAATTGATGAAGCAACATCAAATGGAAGAAAGGTGAATTTTTTGAGATTCTTGATATTCCTGATGAAGTATTAGTAATCCAAAGTTTTGTTGATTTATGTGAATTTGTATATTTGTTTTATTCTCTTAGTTGTGCAAGTCTGATCAGTACAGAAGTTGAGGACGGCAAGAATATTCAGAAAACCCAGGGAATCATCATAAGTACTAAAGTTTGCGTCTGAAACTCATCAGTGTGGTTCCTCAGAAAGAGAAAGAAAATGAAACCTAACAATTCACCATAATCTTAGTTGTCTTGATAAGGGCAGAAAGGTCCTGATAAGGGTGGGGGTGCTGAAAAGTGTTGGAGAAAATGGTTAGGGGTTATGCAGGTAATTGGGCACCCAAGGAATGTTTGATTAAATTTGAAATTTTTCAGATTGCTGCATTTTATGCTGAGTCTCTTCAGAGTTGTGGTGGGCAGATCATTTATCCTCCTGGATTTCTAAAGAAAGCTTTTGAGTAAGTTCTTTTCACACTTTTGTATTTAAGTTATTCACTAAAATTGACTTTTTTGTAATAAGTATGTAAAAAGTGGCCATGAAAATGGTATCAAACCTATTTCCAAAATGAAAACATAGATTCTGGGATTCTGGGTCTAAAGCTTCTTTGATAAGCTCAAGTATCCAAAATGAAGTTATCTCCACTATATTTGACGTTTTCAGTTCTCCTAGATATGAAGGTTTAGGATCCATTCATGATCCTTTTAGGACTATCCTAGACAGTGGATAAGGGTCTCGTTTTCCATGTTTAGAAAAGTGCAAAATACTCAATAGAAAATGGCTTCTTTGATTGATCAGAGGTATTTTGGTGGCTCAATACATATGTTTCGTTTTTGGGTGTAGTTTTGTGAAAGACTTCATTTTTCATTCTTTCATAACAAAGATTTTGGGATTCAATTGTGTAAAAACTTTTTTGATGCACCCTGTATAGAAAAAGGATACTTCTTTCCCTCACTTCATGATGTTTGCAGCAACATATCTTCATCGCAGTTTTGAAAATTGTAAAATGTATTGTCTTTTGCTTTTCAGGCACACACGTGCTGCTGGGGGTGTATGTATTTCCGATGAAGTACAAGTAGGGTTTGGTCGTGTTGGAAAAAAATTCTGGGGATTTGAACTTCATGGTAAATTTAACATTTTTTGTAATATTGTATAAAGTAGGACCTTGTTTAGCTCTTGGCTTATATCTTTGTTAATGCCATTGAGTTTAAGGTTAGTGCATGATGGCCGCTGAAACTTGATTTGAGCTAATCCACCCGTCAAAAAAAATCCCTCTTACCCTGCCTTTACCCTCTGTTGTAAATTGTTAACTGTTTATCTCACTGGAGTCCTAGTGATGATTGGTTTTTTCTTTTTTAACCAATCATTCATCTCTTTTTGGTTGATTTATATATTTATAAAATCAGGATATTAGGCTCTCAAGTTGTCAAAAAATCAAGATATTCATATTTCTCTCTTGACTTATTCATGTCAACTGATCTGACAACTTCATTCTTCTTTTAGATGTTGTACCTGATATAGTGACAATCGGAAAGCCGTTTGGTAACGGGCATCCTATTTCTGCAGTCATCACAACTCAAGAGCTGTCAGATGCATTTGAAGGAACTAAAGTAGCCTACTTCAATACGGTAAGCTTTTTTCACAGACATTTTATTCTTAGTTAATCTGTATTCCTCCCTTAAACAAAGTTTCAAAATAGAAAATGCATGTTATTTCGATATCAGCTTGAACTTGTCCCTTGTAGAGGTTTCTATATACATTTGGGTACTTGGCTTGTTTCGTCTAAGTGAATGCCATCTACTTTATATACCTGTAAAAGTGTGGGTGAATTTTATTTGCAATTTGATTACAGATATGGATGCTCATTTTATGAATCTTTGTTGCAAGCATGGGTTTTCAGCATGTTTATTGCGCGAAATGCCTTTAAAATGAGGTGGAAAACCCTCGGGCTTTATTCTGATATCAAGTATCCATATTGACAATTTACTGGCTGATTTATAGTCATTTGGTTAATTCCCCCCTTCTGAATATGCCTCCCTCAATCTGATCTCTGTGCGGGAAGTCTGCAAATATTCACATCTGCAAGGATCTAATCCAGATGTAGTTTGAGTGGGGTGAAATTGAAAATGTTACAGTAGATTTTAAAGACCATGAATAAGCCCTTCTTCTAAAGCATGAAGTTTTATTTAAGGTCCCCAGGAGCTCTAGGCTTTGGATCCTTGAAGAGCTAGTGGTTTTCTCTTTAAAGATAAGATTGCAATTGCGCCATTAGACAAAATGATTATATCAGTTCAGAGTATCTATTAAGAAATATATAATAAGTGCGTGGCCTGTATGAAATGGCATGATACGTGATGTTTCACGTATGTGCTTTTACTCACAACTTGCATGATATGGCAAAACCCTTCAGGAGAAGCATTTTAAGGATTCAAATTGATCCTTTTTTACAGAAAAAAACTTTAAAAGTTCTTTTTCAGCTTTTTAGTTAAATTTGATATTTATAAATTCAATTCTTGTTAGTTTGGTGGAAATCCAGTTTCTTGCTCAGTTGCGAATGCTGTCTTGGATGTGATTGAAAACGAGAATCTGCAGCAGCATGCAAAAGAGGTTGGAGAATATTGGCTTTCCAAACTCATTGAAGTAAAAGACGAATACAAAATCATTGGAGATGTTCGGTGGGTGTCTTTCCCTTTCATTGAAATTTTAGTTTGAATTCTTCAGAAGAAGCAGGGTTTGGAAGATCAATCAAAATGATTTGTGTTAATGAAAATTACTTGAGTGGGATTTGAACCCACGATCTCTACAATTCAATTTTAAAAATAGATTGAATATCCTATTTGAAATAACCTGTCATTTCATTTTATTAACATTTTTACCAGCCATGGACTTATGAATAGCAAAGTTTCCGTACTAATGGTTATAGTCAAGTCTTCTGTACGTTTTATTTGTCAGTGAAACTGATTTTATCCTTCTTACTGATTATTCCATACAGGGGTGTTGGACTGTTCATAGGAATTGAGCTGGTCAAGGACCAAACAACAAGAGAGCCTGCTACTGAAATCGCTGGAAGGTTTATTTACAGGTATGTTTACTTTTCATTACAACTGCAACTAACTGTAATTATAATTCCTTATTGTCCATGTTTATGATAAGCATACTGCTGCCTAGGTATTTTTTGTAATTGATGGGAATGGCTGCGGGGCTAGCTCACTTGACTTTGTTTAGAGGGTCAAATAAAAATATAAAATAAAAATATTAGACAATTCACCAACTCTCTGTAATTCAAGATCCACACCAATACTCTGTTCCAACTTTAACGAAAATTGTTTCCCCTATCTTCATATTCATTCAACAACAAAGCACTAACGGTATCGCCTGCAGTACTGAACACTCTCCATATACTGATGTTATTTCCCAAAGCACTAAACGTACCCTCCAATCTACTGATGGTATCCCCAACAGTACTGAATGTACCCTCCAACGTACTGATGGTATCCCTCACATCACTGATGGTATCCCTTCAAAGTACTGAACGTGCCATCTAAATCTACTGATGGTACCCCCCACAGCACTGATGGTATCTCTCTAAAGTACTGAACATGCCATCCAATCTAATGATGGTATCCTCCTACATTACTGAGCATCCTCCACAGTACCGAGTATCCTCCACAGTAATGAACACCATCCACAGTACTGCACAGACGTTTCCTAGGGTAATAATTGCTCTCCATTTCAAACTCAAGTGTACAATATGACGAATTTGTTTTATAGAATGCGAGAGAATGGTGTGTTGATAAGTGCCGATGGACCAGATTCGAATGTTCTAAAGATCAAACCGCCCATGGTTGTCACTACAAATGACGTTGATCGATTCATGAACGTTTTCAAGCAAGTTGCTTCAGAATTCTCGACTTTGGTCTGATTTTTAAACTAGAAAATTGTGTCTGAATTTTTATACTCTTAGTATATAGCACTTGAGTCTTTGGGAGTGAATTGTGATTTAATGTCATTATTTTCAAAAAATTTCTAAGGCTAAATGCTCTCAATTTTTCACTAAACAGTGGAGCCCACGATCGAAGTTGATGATTCCTAAGCATAGACTTACTTGACAGCTCAACCTAGGTCACTCCCCATGCCCAATAAAAGAGAGAGATAGAGAAATGTGCTACTATTCTTACAATAGATATTCAGAAATGATTCTCCAACAATCTACAAGTGGGAAGCTCCTAAGATGAGAAATATTATGTTTAATGTGCCAGCCAACGAAAGGCCACAAGAGGCCTAATTTCTAGCAAGGGTAATATGTACTTTATCGATAAGAAATAGTGGTATGAGGTCCTAGTATGTTTAATGCTCCAATTTGTGCCAATGAAGTTCATAATTTTGGATAACAAATGGCTACTAGACACCTTACTAAATCAGGTCCAACGAGAGTTTAGAGACTAAGCCGTCCAGAATTTCTAGCACCAAAGCAGCTGGCTTACATGTGCACTCCACTGCACCCACAAAAATATTATGATTATGCAGTTGAATAAAGTATGCACAGTAGCATAATATAATTGGGGGTAATTATGGCCCTAGCATACGAATCTGAACAACAATAGCTATTTTTTGGCGTGCTAGTACTAAAGGGTTACTAGTAATAAATTACGTGAAAATTCTGGGTTGCTGAGGGGTCATTACGGTTTATTATCTTGAGCACTGTTTAGCTTTGTAAAGTGGAAGCTGGCTAGAGTTTTGAGATTTCTGCGTGACTGGTACTCGATGAGCGGTAGCCTTTGCTTCACATGCTATTCATTGTTTTCCTGTTTGTAAACTTGCGAAAGCACTCTAACCACTGTACCATGTGCCATAGGAAACAAAAATTGTAGCATTAAGAGATGTTTAGCTATCTTTGCCTCATATAAGGCCATGTTTGATTATTACTGTAAACTTGCGAAAGCACTAAAACCACTGTATCATGTGCCATAGGAAACAGAAATTGTAGTATTAGAAAATGTTTAGTTACCTTGGTCTCGTAGTAGGCCTTCTTTGTTTATTTCTCTGACTTGAAAAGAAATTCATATTGTGGTGAATTTCTTACTATGCGCGGGAGAAATTCACCTCAATTTTACTCAATTCTAAAATTCAGTCCAAGTCATAAAAGATACGGAGATTGCCTACTAGTTACTACGAAATTCAAATCATTGAGAAAAGTGCTTTTGACATCTACTAAATGCAAATGTGTAGATTGCTGGCCAGTAAGAAGTTGAGAGCATTTAGCGAGGCTTAAGATTTGATTTAAAAAATTTAGAAAATAAGATTTCATTCATAGCAGATTTTGAATGATTAGATTTGATTTAGAAGAGAATTTGGAATTAAGATTACAAATCATTTTACCCATTGGTGTGTTGAGTAGTTAGAAAGACTAATATATCATGTATTTTTTGCATCAAAACTCATGAAAGTATTTTTTTGTAATTTCACACCTTTGTAGTTTACAAGCGACGATATAGTGAAATTCTACAGTAATTGTGGCTGTTTTTATTGTCAAATTAGTGTGAATTTCTGATGAGTATACATATGCTGATTCCTTGGGTTCTGTCCATAGTTGTATTGACATTTATATTTTGATATATAGATAAAAAGAAATATAATCAAAAAATATCATACAAAAATCTCAAATTCTTAATAATCAACTGTTATAAGTCTGGAAGATTTTTATTTCAAAATATGATAAGTTTTTTTTGTAGCAAAACTGAAACGAGATTAAAAAAGAATCTTACTCTCTTGAATTCTGAATCTTCAAAAAGTAACCTATCTCATACCAGCCAATCAAATCTCTTGATTTCTGTTGATGGTCTAGGTGTGATTGTAAGCATGTTGATAAGGTGTTTCAATATTCACTGAATACATGCTAAAATGTTTTTTATAAGGAGCTCTACCTGATAATTATCCAAAATTTTAAAAAACTTTTAACTGCACTCGTACATACTTGATTTAACTTCATACTTGTCATTATTTCATATTATTACTTCATGTTAGTTGAAATAAGTCCTTTTTCTATGTTATTGCACCAGAATTAAGGAAAGTAATATCATAACCATTATTTCTATTAGATGAGGGCGTACTAAAGAGTACTAGTACTAAAGGGTACTAAAAAGTGGAAAGTCATGTGAAAAAGAGGGCTGTTCTTTGCAATGCACCATTGATGCAATAAATGTTGGTTAGGTGTAAGAGAAGTTGTTTTCTGTATTCTATTTTAGAGTGTTGATTGTGTTCAGTGGTGTTGGTTTTTTTAAATGTGATTTTTATTAGTGAAAGAGAGTTTTACAGTTTTTGTGCTTTAAGCCATTAGACATTTATGAGAGAGTTTGATTAAAAATGGAATTGATAAAGAGTGACCTGATTGGCACATAACTCCTATTTACTGTTAAGACGATTTTATACTGGACAGATATTAACAAACACGAAATTTATGGGTTTATGTACAATTTGACAGATACGAATCCCTTTAAACTTCCACATCAACAACCTCAACAATATTACCAGAGTTATTTTCATAATCTAAACTCATGTGTAGACCGTAAACGAATAAATAAAAAATTTCAATACTCAAAATTCAAGAAGAATCAAGAAACTGTCAATAGTGGGCAGATTTTATGAAAAGAAGTACGTATAAAGTACTCTAGGGCTAAGGGCCCAACCTAAAGTTCAAGCTACTTATAAAAAAGCACCAAGCCAGCGGTTTATCTTTTAAACTCACCTCGTACACCAAGCGAGCGGCGAGTCTTTTAAGCTCCCCCCTTACCTGTGCTTGCTGTGCTATTGCTGGTCAAATGAATTTCTATTCATTCCTTAATTTGCTACAAAACTTGAAAAGAAAGCCGGCTCATTCATCAAATTATCGACGTTTGAAATTAGAAACCACGTTGACAATTCCTATCATAATTCTAAAAAGCAACAGTTGCACGTTTCTATGTGATCTAACCGTGTGTGCCAAAAATATGCATGTGGTATGTAAAACCATGCAGGACATCGGTAGCAAAGATTGGAGATTTTTCTTGCTTCAGAACTTCCTGACAGTTGAACATTCTTTTACAATCTAATTAATTGCATGGTTACCTTCAAAGAGGGGGTGTCAAAGACTAAGGGAGGTGGGGTTACCTTAAATTGGTTGAGGAGACGGGAGGTTTAGGTTTTTTGCTTGATTTAATGATGATAGTAAAGCAGATGTCTTACTGGACTTTGATAGTTAGGAACTGAGCTCTAGGATACCAAGAAAAGTTCGAAACATAGCGAAACATAATAAAAACTAAAGCTTTTTTTCTATCATACATCGGAGTAGAACGTCAGTAAGACAACAAGGATTAAACCTGGCAAATCTCAAAGTTTAAATGAACCACTTTCCAACATCTTGGATTAATGCCATTCTGCTAACTTTGCATCCCTCAATGCATTGGGTTGTTTTGAAATATGCAATGGATTCTAAGATGTATTCTAGATGTCATTGTGCTAGAGTAGAGGGGCGAATTTGCAAGAATCGAAGATTTTAGAATAAATTGGAAAATGGTCCATTTTTTCCCTTAACTTAATAGTCCAATGAGTGTCAGCCGAAAAGCTTAAGTGTTTATTGTTTTTCACCATGTTTCCAATATTTCTCCGTTTCTTTAATTAGTTTACAGACAAAAATGAGAAAAACAACAAGAGTACTGATTAAACATAGCTTTTATTGACATTATATACAACAATTAAAAACTAACGTCACTTCTAACTTCAAATTTCTCACTTCTAGCTATAAAAACAATTCTCACCTCAAACTATTTACGAATTATCATTACTTAAAGAAAATATTGGCCTCAAAATCGTTTTTAGAAACGCATATTAGGACAGCTTTTTGATTTAGCTACACAGCATAGAAAGGAAATAATTTGGATAACTGAAATGGCGCCATTGTTTACAGTTAGTTTCAATACTTCCAATGGTTGGTGTAATATTAATGGATTTAGCTTGCGCCATATTTAATCGAAAAGTCAATGCGTTAACGAGTAGATTAAACTTTGAAGCCTCAGGCATTGATGATGTTATTAATATTTAACGGTAATGTATCAGTTTTTGTAATATCATTGAATGAGGAGACCAAGTTTATGATAAACTGATTAGTTACTGAAGACCAATTTCATCCCTGACAAAGCCTATATTTTCAATTTATTCATGTATTCTTTACTTAAACACTAGCTAGACGTCAGATCAACGACAACCTAGATAATATTTGTAGAAGATGGGGAGGCTGTGTAGTAATGTGAAGGACTTTTGCAGTTTTGTAGAGGGTGGTCAGAGGTACTCAGCTATTTTGAGGTTCATCAGTAATGCGAAGGGATATCTTGCAGTGATGTGGAGGAATTTCATCCAAAATGTGGAGGACGATCAGTAATTCTTCATTTTACCTAGGATGTTCCTTCACGTTACTCCGCACTCTCCAAAATTCTGACGATACCCCTTCCATTAGTGAATGATATCCTTCCACTTTGCTGATGATACCCCTCCACATTACTGTGAGGGGTATCATCAGTTATACTCTGCCACATTTCTGAACATCTTATATTCCATATTACTGCCATTCTTTCTTCCTGCAACCTTTATCAACCTGAAATCCTCTCTCTTCAATTGAGACTTTCCATTATTTTACATCATCAATAAATTCCTGTTATTTTCTTCTTCTCAATGATATAACTGTCCCTTGTTAGCAACCTTCTTCTTGCAAGGTCTTTCAACCGAAAGGTTCATCTCTTCTAGAACTTATCAATCTTTCCATTACTTTACACATTTTACGACATTATCAATTCCCTTCAGTTCTTTTCTTCTTTTTCAATCATGTGTAACTGCTGCATATTCGCAACTTTCTTCATGCGCGGCTTCTCAAACTGAAATTGTTTTTCTTCTGGAATATTCGTAATGTCTGGTTCACTCGAAACTTTCCAAATCTTTGTTCCTTTGAAACGCCTTTGCAACTTGACGCTATTTAGTTGGTTCTTGTCAGAATTTTCACCAGTTTTACTAATCTCTCTAATTTTTCTAATATTTCCATTCGTTGCACTCTTTTTAGGGTTATCTTTCTTTTGAAAATTCAATCGAGGTATTCCTGTTGGCTTCTTAACTGAATTTTCTTCTTCTTTAGGAAGTTCCTTATTTGGGACTGTAATTTCCTTATTTGGCTGTACAACTTCTTTATTCGGTCTTAATGCTTCTTTATTTGGTAACATATCTTCTTTATTTGGCCTCAAAGCATCTGTATTTGACATAATAACATCCTTATTTGGGCTGTTAACTTCCCTATCTGGCCTGACCAACTCCGAACTGGACGTAATAGCTTCCTTATTTGGACTCGTAATGTCTTTTTTTGGGCTCATTACTTCTTTATATGACAATTTAACTTCTTTATTTGGTGTCATACTGTCCTTTAAGGGCCTTATAACTTCCTTTTTTGACATTGTAACGTCCTTATTTAGTATTATTATTTCCTTTTTTGGCTTTAAAACGTCCTTCTTTGGCTTTATAGCTTCCTTGCTGGCATCTTTTTTGGTACTTTTACACTTGACAGTATTTTTAGTGCTCGTTCCGAAAAATCCGAACTTACTCCTCGGAGAACGATTTTCACTGGAAAGTTTTCGTGTCGGGATTACCCGATTTTTGGCACCTTTTATTTCATCTTTCTTCGATTGATCGAGTTTCTCTTGCTTATCTCGTTGAATCATCTCATTTTCATTTTCAGACCTATTTCTGCAGTCATCCTCCTTCGCAGCCTCTGAAATTGAGTTGCACTCTTTCCTTTCATATCTTTGTATCCCCGTTTCTTCACCAGTTGCCTTACTTTGAAAACGTCTCTCTTTGAATGCCTCTAAAGGTGAATGAAACCGTCTAACTTTGCATTCATTTCTTTCTTCATCGATCTCCATTCCATTGCTTATTTTGTTATAATCTTCAGTATTCGCGATTTCTAATGAGAAGTTGGATTCTATCTTTTCCTCTTCTATCTCCTTCTCATCAGTTATATCATGCATGACGTCACTCTCTTCAACAGCCTCTGACAAAAAATTGAATTCATCAAAATGGCCATCTTCAGCAATCTCCTTATTGCATTCTGCCTCACTTTGAACGTCATCTTCCCTCACAACTTCTAAAGACGAATTTGACTCGCTGACTTTTCTTTCCCGTGCCCTAGGCGACCTCATTTGCGTACCCTTGCACTCTTGAATCAGGCTATTTGGCCTCAACAACCCGAATCTCCGATGTCTCCCAGATAACGGCTTCTCGTGCTGGAGTTTAGTAGGTGACAATGGCGGGGTCTCGTCTTCATACCCCGTGTCAATGGTATCGTGTGAGTCGCTGGTTTTCACGTCAATGCTGTTGCCGATAGAATCGGTGTCTGACTCGTTCCGCCAGCTCCTCTCATCTGAGTAGTAATCGTCATCGACTTCATCAACCTCAGAGCAATTTCCACTTTTCATCATCATCATGCCCTGGACAGAAAGAAACGAAAAAAAATCAACATTAGGACACAAGTTTGCTCCACGAGGTGTATGTCTAAAACCCCAGAGAGGACACTCAAGACTTTCATAAATGGGGACGTCAGTCCAAAAAAAGTAAATCGACATAAACAAAGCTGCTTGTAACGGCATTTTGATATTGTAAGATGAATTTGAATTACGAACATTCATTCTAACTACAGAGTGAAAGAATTTTTCTTAGTCGGAGAAGCATGACATCTCAAGAAGATAACATTGCCACGGCTACAGTCTAAATCCTAAATAGCTACAGTCAAGATTTTATGTCACAGTATTTATTGTTGGTTGCTATGGAATTGCTAAGTGGAATTTTCCCATCATGCATTGCGTGGAACGAGATCCAACGTCTTTTGTGGTATCGTCTATAATCTATGAAACATTAGAGGTCTCTTTTCTAGGCCAAACGAGTCATTATCATCAAACTCCATTTACCTGAATATAAAACTTGACATCTTCTTGTTGAGCCAAATCATACGGCGTCTCCCCACTGTTGTTGACTGCATTTAAATCCGCACAGTTCAGGACGAGAAACCTGACAATATCAAGACTGCCGAAGAACGAGGCGTAATGCAGTGTCGTCCAACCGTAGGTATCTGTCGACTCGAGAGACGCACCGTTCTCAACCAGCAATCTCATCATATCTATATCGTCCTTTAGGCAACATTCCTGCAATGCAGTTCGGCCATGTTTGTTCGTTTCGCCAAGATGAATGTTCAATTGCGCGTACCTCAGTAATACTTTCACTTGGGTGATGTCTCCATCTTCTACAGCCTTGTGGAACGCATTTTGGACGTGGTAAACATTGTTTGTTGATTGTCTGGGTGCAGCTACGTTCCCTTTCTTGCCTTTTCGTGGCTTGATCGTGAGGTATCCATCACAGAATCGGGTATCTATCGCCATCTTGTTTAGGTTGTAATTAGATTGCTTTATTTTATCAATCTTTTAATTCTAATCCATCGCAATCCTGTATCTATCGTGTTTATGAATGAATGAGCTGTAGTATTTGAATCGTAGTAGATTTGTTTGATTAGTTCACAAGTTTGATAGCTGTAAATTCGACTTTTGTCTTTACCTTGCAGTTTGAAAAAACTTGGATATCTGGTATGGTAAGTCTTCTTTCAAAATTGTTAAATGATTTCCTTGGTAGCATATACTGCACAATAACCAATCAAGCTAGTCTACGATGTTCAATTTGAAAATCTTCAGTCAACTTTTTTATCTGTATTAGCTGGTCTTTGATGCTCAAATTTTGAAAGTAGCAAAGACGTTTTCTATCTTTATCTTGCAGTAGGAAGCACATAGAATTTGCTGTTCTTTACCTTCATTCAAAGCTTAGAACACAAAATATTTCCTGGATCGTCTTTACTACCAAGTTTCTTTATATCTTTATCTTCAGTTGAGCTGGTCTTTTGAGTTGAAATTTAAAAATTTCTGTAAAAATCGACTTCTTGCTATAAACGGCAGCAGGAAATGATATCAAAATCTGGCATATAAGACTTCAGATTTGGATTAAAGAAGGAAATGTGTTCCTTGTGTTCAATATGCCTAACAATGTCTTAATCTTTAGTTGATCTGGTATTTCTTGCTCAAATTCGAGAATATCTCGTTGAAGCACCATCAATGCTTTTCAGGAGATAATACCGTCAAACGTCTGGCATTTTAGATGTCTTGCAACTTTCACAACCAGCTATCATATATCTTCAGGAAAGCCAATAATCGCCAGTAGCTGTAGTTGGGACTTTTTATTTCAAGCTCCTCTGACAAGCTATTTGCTGTTGTTATGAATTTGAACTCAAACTCTAGTCTTCAGTTCTGCTTACCATCGCTGTTCAAATGCAAAATGTTATCGAAATTTCAGTATTGGTCTAACTGCACAAAGATACAGCAACTTATAGTTTATTTTCCATAACAGTTTGTTATGAGAATCGATTATTTTCCATGACAGTTTATTCTCAAAATAGTTATATTCCATTCAACAGATTATTTGCCATTCTAGTTTGCTTCCCATAATAGTTTATTTTCCATAATAGTCTTTTGTCCATTAAGGTTTATTTCATGTATTTGCCCACAGTTGTGTATCAAAACATTCCATACAGCGAATTGTCTGCTTAAACTCCTAACCATGAATCAACCAGTCAGAGATGTTTGAATTCCAAAATAATCGTGAATAGAAGCCAATAGATTCAACAGCGTGAAAGTGAATTATAAATTCTCGCTTTCATTTGAATATGTAAACATGAAAACGCTAGATGTTGATGCTCAGTTTTTCCAAAGGCCAAGTATGATTAAAGTTTATTTTCGTGAAGAATCTATCAATAAATCTGTGAATAACAGCTTTTAGAATCGGCTACGCATAAGTAAATAAAAACCTCGCTTTTATTTGAGAATGTCGACATCAAAACATTGCAAATGTCATTGGTTACTCCTGTCAGGGCAAGTAGTTTGATGAAAGAGAGTTTTCATTTCAATTGACGATTTTGATGTTCTTTTCTAATTCCAACACGTCTTGGTTAAATCTTTTTCTTACTCAATTTGGCAATGAATTAAAAACTCTTACTATTTTCCGTATACAAACAAAGAAACGCTGAAATCTTCTTTTCTCACTGCTATGAATACAAAGAATTCATAGAGATGAATTCTGAATCAATGCTCTTCTTTTGAGCCCTCTTTCCAAAATTTATTCAAGTCCAATGCTAGGCCAACTGCCTGGAATCATGTACACATTGCTCTCTGTCAAGATACACGCAATGAAATACTGCATATATCTTCCGTTACTGCTACAAAAGTCGACAATTATCAGGAAATAATCCTCCAGAAAACAAATGCTAGCAATGTAGGGTTTTTGGTTCCAAAATATATACTCAATTCCAATGCTAAGTCAAATTGCTTCAAGCAATATCAAAGCTTTTCTTTCTGTCAACATGCCAGCAACGTATTACTGTTTGTGAGTTTAGTCGATGCCAAGAGGAACTGTGATAACAATGAATTTCCCACAAGATCAATGCTTCTTTTTGCTGTTATTTGAATATTGGATGACTTGAATTGTAGTTTCAATTGAATGAAAGTTTTTTATAACTTCACTTTTCCCGCAAATTACGTATTAAAACAAAGGCCTTGCTTTAGTCTAATATTTGCTTCGATGATTCATCTGCACTATTCCTAATGGTGAATCAAGCAAGCAACTAAACATTTATTAATGTCTCAATTTTCACTTCATTGCTAAATTTCATCAAATCAGCCTCCTAAAATTCATCTAAATCCTGAATAATTGAGGATATGGACATTGAAATGACGAAGCTAGTCCTCTTATCTTCTCTGCATTTAGATCATCAGCTGTAATGTATTGTCTGTGTTATTTCAACAAGTAATGATGTCTGCATTCTTTTATACTCTCTTGCAGGTTGTTATTCAGCTAGTTAGCACTAAAGTAAACCAAAATCTGTCTTTGCTTAAGCTTATTCTTGGACAACTCTTAATAGATCGGTTCTTCCTGGCTTTGGAGCCAAATAGTCAGTTGTGAATCTTCTCCACGATTTTCAATAGTCAATCAAACGAATTTCAACATGTCATTATCTTTTAATTGCTTAAGACTCCGTTGATCGCAAACTAGCACAAAGGTACACCAAAGTCTCTCTCCGTTTGAAATATGCACAAGAAGGTCTGAAGATATTGTTAATTTTTGACTCTGCAGCCAAACCAAAATATCAATCGTATATCCCTTGTACGAATTCCATTCGTTAATCAAACAAATTTGCCATTTTCCCCTTATTCCTTTAGACTCTGATGATCGGTGTATGTCGTCCAATTTGTAGTATACACTGAAATATTTCTTTATCGAAGATACAAGCAAGAGACTTTGTGAACGTTGTATCTTGTTGACTCTGTATCCAAATATCCAGTCGTTAATCACCAGTGAAATTTCCAATAAGTAGTTAAAACAAACATCAACATGTCATGATGTCCTAACGTTCTTCGTCTGCATCTACGGTCGTATCATTCATTCAGAACCTAAAAGTACACCGAAATCTCTCTCTATTGGAGATATACAAAAGAAACTCTGGAAATATTGTTAATGTCTACTCACCAGTGTATCACCAGTGAAATTCCCAATCGCTAAACAAACGACCTTCCACGAGTAATGATCTCCTAATTATATAAGATTACATTGAGTAATGTATTCCTCAAAATCATATCAAAATCTTTCTTCTTGAAGATATACACCAGAAGCTCTCAAAATATCGTTACTTTTCGACTCTTCAGCTACAAATCAGCCGTTAGAATTTCCAATCTCTGCAATTTCCTATCAAGCCAGTGAACATGTTTTCAATATCGCAATTCTGCTGTAAGACTTCTTAATGGTTGTATTCCATTCACCAACTCCATTCAGCATTGCTTGTGTTTCTCGATTAGATTCAGGCTGAATGGCTATCTCCCCATCGCAATCAGTTATTCAGTGTGCTCTATTCACGCCGGGTGCGTCCATCAAATTTATTCGTGCAACCTGCAATCGCGATTGAAATTCCCTTTGGCGTTCCTTTTACCTGTTCTTGATAGCACACCGAGATATCGGACGCGCGTTACTTTATCGTTTCACAAATCTAGTCGAGATTTTCTTTGGTTTCACAAATTTAGTTAAGATTTCTATATCATCTATATTACTATTTCTATGTTATTTCTAGCGAGATTTCTACTTATATATTATTTCTTACGAGATTTCTAGCACGTTCTTGATAGCTTCGATCGTAGAATGCTTCTAATGTGATTCTGCCTTTTTGTTCGACTGCACGTGCTAAGACGGTAAACACTTCTTCATAGTCAAAATAGTGTGCAATAGCGTTTCCGTGACCCTTCATCATCATCATAATTAGCTCCTTACCTATGCTGGAAGTTGGTGCACCCATGAATTAAAATAGCCTCTCTATCCATCCCATCTTCAGCTATTCTTGTCAAGGTAGAATCTCTATCTCCACTGCATTCTTTCCAATTCAATTTCCTTATGGTCTTCCCCTTCCTCTTCTTCCTTCCATCAGGGCCATCTAAAGCCAGATCGGGTCCACGAGTATTTTACAGAACCGGGCCTCACGACCATAGATTATTAGACTTACTTTTAGAAAGGTGGTTTTACATGCTTTTACAAATTCATTTTGCGGGCCCCGGACCTTTTACCCCCCTGTCCCCTGTCTCAACGCTCCTGCCTTCCATTACACCAGAAATTACTGCTCTAGCTAATGGTTCTCTGATCCCGAGTTAACACGCTCTAAATGAACTATGTCTGTGTTCTAGATTTTAGAAAGTGGATAGTGTCAATGCGAGATGATCACCTGTGCCACTTGTTGATTTGGAACTCAGACAATTCGCTTTATCACAACCATCTCACAATTTGAGAGAAAGAAATAGGACATTGGCCATTTAGAACGTGTTGAACCGGTGCTGATTCATCCCCAGGCACTATTTAAAACATAAAATTCAAGAACGCACCATCAACAAGACGAAAAAATTAAATGTTTTTCATTTATAGTACGTTCTTGAATGTCAAGTTTAGAATACTGTTTGAGTAAGACCCATACTAATATATCTTTAGGATAGGGATCTTCAGATGGAGGTACCAATATGAACCTAAAAATATTTACTTCAAGCAAGAAAATCTACCTAAAAATAATAGGCCTACATCAAAACTTTTATATGATTTGCTATCAATTCTGCTGTCTGAATTACTGAACTGTAGAGTAATTCGGGGCAAAACGGGTCAGGGGGGTAAAATGGGTCATTCTGTATAAAATGTTTCAGAACTACCACAGGCTATGCTGGGGAAGCAAGATAGAGTTACTCCACGTTGTTTGTTATTCAGCAGTCTAATGGAGGCATGATAGTCTTTCTTCATGGAGCTGTGTTCTGCAACATTTTATACAGAATACAGAATTTTACCCTGTGACCCGTTTTCCCCCGAATTACTCGACAATAGTCTTCGGCAACCAAAAAAATGATTTTGAATTTCATGAACCAAAGAATTAATTGCGAGATCCACTGACCCAAAACTATCAACCTCACTGCTATTCTAGACTCAAAAAGTAACCCAAGTATCCCTATCCCACAGATAAATGAGTACCTTCCCGGATGGTAAGAATCAGAGAACCATTATTGTGCAATAGCGTTCAAATCGTAACTATGACCAAGCATCGACCTGATAATACGTATTCATTTCCAGCGTGTTAGACCATGCCTGATGAATTATGTAGTTTTTCAAGGCTCTGCAGAAGGATTTAAATCGAAACACGAATAAAGCGTTAACTGTGGATGGATTCTAGTTACACCAGATTAGAGCACTAATTGATTTTCATAATTAGGACAGATGTTAGCTTTAGTCTACGGTGGGAAAGGTCCCAGGCTAAACAGAAAGCAATACAACATGTCTATTTTTACACCGAATTTATTGTCTTGTGCCTCATTTCCTTCTCCTAAGTTGAACAATTCAATTCAATCAATTCACTCCAATGATCTATAGACTAACTAGATGTTTGTCATGAGATAATTGGCCATTGAGCGAGTAATTCTTATAGGAGGGACTTTGCCGGCTCACTGTAATTCCAGGCAAATTGGCAGAAGGAATCACGACGAGGACAGAAAGTGTATTTGCCCATCAACTATCAACAACAACGGTTGGAACTGGGACAATATTTTCTCTTGAGGTCTAGGACTGCACGTTTAATCCACTGAGAAATTCACAAAAATAAGCCACATGATTTTACCAAAAATCCATCAAAATATATAAATATTTACAAAGTATATCAAGTATATAACTCTACTACATTTCTACGAATTCAACAAAAGCCAACAAGTTTAAGAGTCAATTGTCAAAATAATTCTTCATTTTGGCTGTCTTGAGATAGCTGGCAATGCACCGTAATGCTCAAACGCTGGGCTCACCCGAATCGTATGCTCCGCAGGGGAAATCACGAAGGAGTGTTCTACTGGTCTAGCAACGGACGCGAAAGTCTTGGCAGCGGCTTTAATAGCTTCCCTTTTGAGTTTCTTGTCTTCCTTCTTGATGGTGTCTACTTGTTTGATTTCTCTCAATATTTCTTGTTCTCTCCTTCTACCTCGGTAGATGAAATACCCCTTCCCCATCAAAGCTGTCCTCGAAAAAGGATCCTTTTCGTTTTTCGCTTTCGATATCAAAGTCGCAGGGCTCTCCTGCTTGACCTGTTGTTCAGGCAAGAGATTGTCTACATCTTCTTCTGTAAAGGGATTGTCTACATCTTCTTCCATGAAGAGATCATCTGCCTCTTGTTCAGCCAAGAGATTGGCTACATCTTGCTCAAACGCAATTTCTTCTTCAGATTTACGTATGGTTAATTGGGGCTGCACATCAAACTTCGGTTCAACTGCGTGATTTGTAAAAGAAAGATCTTTGTTGTTCTTTCCTTTGAATTTTACTCCATCTTTAGAGCCTGCAGCTTGCCTCTCCTTTTGTTCTGAGAAGAGATTGTCTACATCTTGTTCAGTCGAGAGATTGTCTACATCTTCCAACACAATTTGCTCCTCAGATTTACGTTTAGCCATTGGGGGCTGCACATCCAACTTTACCTTCGGTTCAACTGCGTAATTTGTAAAGGAAGCCAGATGATCTTTGTTGATCTTTTCTCCATCTTTTAGGCCAACAGTTTGACGCTCCTCTTGTTTAGTAGATTTAGTCTTCATGCCGGATTTCATTACACTCACGTGATGTTTATCAACTTTTTCAGGAAAGGTAGCCTTTTTCTCGTTATTCCTGGAAAATATTTCGAATATAATCAAATCAAATGGAATAATATTTCGTACAAGGCTCTGAAATCTTTGCAAGACTGTTTTATTCAACATTTGGCATGGAATCTAAAGAGACTGTTCATTCTTGAAGATTCAGTCGAGATAGTAATGTTGATTCCATGATTAGGCAGAAATGACGCCAACGTTTTCTCTGATATCGTGTCATTTAATCTTATTCGACACGAAGTGGAAATCATAAGGATTATTGAAAAAATAAGATTTGTCCAACAGAGTTTCAGCATCCAAGATTGTTCAACCTATTACCCAAATACCTCGGGGACTTCACAGGAGTATTAATAAATGTTTTCAAGAAAGGCTTCGATAGTTTTTGTCTCAAATACCTCAACTAACTGGTTACACAGCGATTAGAAAAACTGATAGTAACTCCATAGTTGATACGATCAAAATTTGATATTTCTAAGGGATAGACATTTAAGTTCATATCTTGTCATGACGATAATTATGATAAATATTACTGCTCAAGAATGTTGGCATTTAGTGCAGTATGTCATCTGAAATAATTAGTTTGCTACTCACTTTTCAAAATGATTGAAAGCTTTAGTCTGATGCGTGTTTGTTTTCGTTGCTTCTGGTTGTTTGCCTTCAATGCCACCAACAAATACCTCAGCCTTGCTTTCACAGAAGGAAACCCTTTTCAATTTCTTGCTTTTCTCTGGACTCTTCATGGTGTCAACACCCAAAATCTCATCCATTAAGCGTTCATCCTCGTCCTGCTGCTGCCAAGTTCTATTTTGAACCATATTCTTCTGAAGCTGGTCATTTTCAACATGTTCTTGTAATATTTCGTCCATCAACTTCTCCTCATCACTCCAAGAACCAAACGAGCTATTTTTCAGCCCAACTTCTTGCCTTTTTGCAGTATCTAAATTCAAAATATTGTACTTATCAAATTTGTATTTTGAAAACTTTTTAGGCAACAAAAAAGACATTCCTTTGAGAAAGCCAAAGTTGATATCCGCATATGTGCATATCATCTCTCCCTTGAGTACCCATGACATATGCTAATCAGTGAATAACCTACGGTTCTCCAAGATGCTGTAGCTTCAAAATAATTGTATTCAAAGCTCTTTTCCCCAACAAATACCTTTTTCACTTAGCAGTCATTGCAGCATTAAAAGATCTTACAGTATTGATAAGTTAGTCTCATTTAAATTCAACAGCCATCATCGTCTTTCACTTAGCAGTCATCGCAGCATTATAAAATCTTACGGTAATTGATAGTCTTGCTTAAATTCAAAAATATGAAAACTATGATTTCAAAGAAAGAAATGTTTTCAATTTCTTACTTTTCTTTGGACTAGTCATTGTGTCAACTCCCAAAATCTCATCCATTAATCGTTCATCCTCGTCCTCCTGCTGCCAACTTTTGTTCTGAGTCATATTCAAAATTTGGTCATTTTTAGTCACTCCCTCCAATATTTCGTCCATCATTCTCTCCTCGTCACTCCAAGAATCATACATGTCACCATACACTTCTTGCCTCTTCGCAGCATCTAAATTCAAAACGTGGTTATCATAGAATTAGTACTTTATACATAATGTCTGATGGACCAAGGATAACTGTTTGAGAATATTCGATGATTTCTGTTATCATATACACGAAAGGTTAACTTACATTCATGTTTATCTTCTGACTGGATGCTTTTGACAACTCTTGGCTCTTCCGGAAGAACGTTGACTCTGCGAGCTGATCCATCTGGGATGCAGATACTTAATTCGTCATCAGATTCATCATTGCTATCTTCAGATTCCTTGCAAAATACTTTAGCTGCTGCCTTAGCCTTGTCATATGTTGGTTTATCTTCTGAATGAGTGTTTTTACCAACTCTTGGCTCTTCCGGAAGAACATTAATTTTACGAGCTGATCCATCTGGGATACAGATACTAAACTCATCATCAGATTCATCTTTGTCAGATTCCTTGCAAAATACTTTAGCTGCTGTCTTTGCCTTGTCGTATGTTGGTTTATCTTCTGAATGAGTGTTTTTACCAACTCTTGGCTCTTCCGGAAGAACATTGATTCTACGAGCTGATCCATCTGGGATACAGATACTAAACTCATCATCAGATTCATCTTTGTCAGATTCCTTGCAAAATACTCTAGCTGCTGTCTTTGCCTTGTCGTATGTTGGTTTATCTTCTGAATGAGTGTTTTTACCAACTCTTGGCTCTTCCGGAAGAACATTGATTTTACGAGTCGATTCATCTGGGATACAGATACTAAACTCATCATCAGATTCATCTTTGTCAGATTCCTTGCAAAATACTTTAGCTGCTGTCTTTGCCTTGTCGTTTGTTGGTTGATCTTCTGAATGAGTGTTTTTACCAACTCTCGGCTTAGGAAGAACATTGATTCTACGTGTCGATCCATCTGGGATACAGATGCTTAATTCGTCATCAGATTTGTCATTGCTATCTTCCTCGCAAATTGCTTTAGCTGCTGCCCTTGCCCTGTCATATTCTTCCTCCCCCGTGTCAATCTCAATTGCTTCACCTTTATGATGAATCTTCACGCTATTACCGGAGGTAATCAAGGTTGATATCGCGTTTTCGCATTGAAAAGAGTCGCCTTGGCTGTTTTCGCCCCGATTTGGTAAGGACTTGACTTTCTTGATAACTGTAAGTGATGTTCTAGAATTATTTGAAGAGCTGTCCCAACCGTGGAAGGGTTGAACTTGGTCTGCAAATCCGACAGAAGTGTTTGAGTCACGTTTTGCGAGTGCCTCGTTTGACTCGTACGTACTTTCAATCAGCTGTATATTGTCGTCAGAGCCTTCATTTTCGTGTGTTTCACCAGATTCTTTTGCAGAGTCTGTCGTCTTTGTGCTGTCTTGAATGCAATTATCTACATCTACCTCACAATTGTCTACATCTACCTCGCAATTGTCTACATCTACATCAGGTTGGTGTATGATGATTTTAGGCAGCACATCAAAATCCTCTTCCGGCTCAACGACATAATTTCTGAAAGAAGCCTGGTTAATTTCTCTGCTTTTTTCCCCATCTTTTGCTTGTAAAGTGTCTCCCTTACTTTTCTCTACTTCTGCAGCTTCAGTGTTTTCGACCTCAGCCTGATTACTTTGGTTTACGTCGCTTTCATGTTGCACATCACTTTTCCTCTTCTTTCCTGAGAACAATTTCTTGAAGTTGATAGAAAATCTTCTGCGTTTTTTATGTCCTGCAGCAGATGGGGACGAATTTGGAATGGAGTTTGACTCATTCCCAGTATTAGCAGGCTCGATAGCCTCTGCTAGGTTTTGGACATCCACTTCATCTTGAAACAGCCTGCCATCAGTGCCACTTGTGCCTGGCTCGTTTTGAGCTACCTCTTTCTCTTGCTTTGATGCTTCGATCATCTCCTTTTCGTCTCTCTCTACTTCTGACCATTTGTTCTCCAGTTGCATCTTCTTCAAATGTACAATTCGCTTTTTCCTGCGTAAATCCTCCTTCTCCTTCGAAGATCTCGTCTTCACTTTATCCAGTTTGGCCTTCTTCTTCTCCAATCGAAGCCACTCCTTCGTTATCTTCGCCTTCTTCTCCTTTATTTTTGCCGCTTTCTTCTTCTCAGATATTTCTTTCTTCTTTTCAGATTTTTCTTTCTTCTTCTCAGATTTTTCTTTCTTCTGCTCAGATTTCGCTTTCTTCTTCTCAGATTTCGCTTTCTTCTTCTCTGATGTTGCCTCCTTGTCCTTCTTACCTTCAGCCTTTTTACTTTTCTTTGAAGAAGTTTCCTTTTTAGACTTCTTCTTATCATTCTTCTGTTTTTTAGATTCCTTCTTTTTGTCCTTTGAAACTTCTTGTCCATCAGCTGGTTTATCTTCTTTGCTCTTCTCTTTTACTTTGGAATCCTTTTTCTTCTTCTTCTCCTTTTCTTTCTTCTTCTTTTTCTTCTCTGCGTTTTTCTGCTTTTTCTTCTCCTTCTTCAACCTCTTTTTCAATTTCTTCTCGTACTTCTTATCCTTCTTCTCTTTATTTCCATTCTCCTCGCTAGCCTCGTTGTCAGTGCTAGTTTTTTTACCTGAAAGGAAAAGTGAAATTATAATTTATGTGATCAACATGTGTCTGGTTGCCATTTCGAATTTGCCTCGATCGATTCATCTGAGTTCATCTGAGTGTCTTTGACAACATTTATTTCACAAGCATTTTATTTATGGAAGTATGATAATTTGTTGATGTATACTTGAAATTATAACCTGTAAGATTGTTGTTCAATTAAATGGATTTGATTTTATTCGATTTTGATTTCATAGATCTGTAACAATTGAAATGGAAGCTACCTTTCTTTGAACGAAATCCTTTCCAAATAATAGAAAATCTCCCTTTCTTTTTCTTTCCATTTTGAGCACCTCCGGCATTATCTTCTCCACCATCATCGCTGTTGCCTTCATTATCTCCACTTTCATTTGTATTTCCATCGTCGTTATCGTTTTCTTTTGTTTCGGTTCTATTTTCATTGGTTGCTTCAATTGCCACGTGATTCTTATCTTGGACATCTGGCTGTTCAACCTCACGTGCGATGCCTTCAGGCTTTAGTTCGATCTGGTTCTCGTTCGATTCCCATGCTTGACCACTCTTGACATGAACGACTATAAGCAAATAATAATGAGTTATTATGAGCAATGACTTAAGATCGAACACAGATAAATAAATTATGCATTATGATGAAAATGAAGTTGAGTTTGATAGTTTATTGGCAAATACGCTTACTAACACTTTTGTCTTAAAAAGAGACCCAATATCAAAAAGAAGTTTCTTTTGAGTAAAACCTGTTGCATTTCGCTTCTTTAAACCCTTACGAACAATCTTGCTTATATACAACCAGTAAATAAGTGATAAGAAATTAAAAGATCCTTCAGGATTTCCTCGAACTTCTTTGGTACTCTAAATAATTTCTTCATTCTATTCTGACAGGGATTGCCAAGTGGTTAGATCACTTAGCCCTTGTTCAAACGATCTTGGGTTCGAAACCACCGTCATACCTGTCACAGAGTTTTCGGAAAGAATTTGCCAGCCTTCTGTAATTCCAGGCAAAAATGTGAAAGGAATAACGAGACTTGCTCATTTAATAGGAAGTACCAGGGTCCAACTACACGATTAGTCTACCTATTAATTGGGCCCTTTGTTCTTAATGTATAAACCAATACCTTATGAAGATATTAAGCGTATTAGCATATGAACATTAATACAAAAAATTTAAGGAACCTAAATCTAATGTCAAAAGATCTTCCGAAATTTATCTTACCATTGGTCTGAATTGATTCACTTCCATTTTGTACATCAACTTGGTGACAACTTTCTTTTACAAGAATGATGGGTGGATGGCAAACAGAGTTCAAATCCTGTTGGAGGACCTCGGCATTTTGGTTATTGGCTGAAGTTTTCTGGCTAGTAGACGTATCTGTGTTGGATTTAGCTGAATCTGGCGTCTTCCAACTAAAGGAATTTGTTACTTCATTTCTAGAAGTAAGGGGCTCCTGGAGAACTGAGTCAGCTTCTGTAGCGTCTTCTCTTTGGTAAGATTTATTGTTGACAGCATCTGTACCTCTGTGGCAATTCGGCGTATCATTTCCAGATGCAATGGTTCTCATAGATCCTTGTGCTTTTTGTTCTTGACTGGAATTCTCCGTTGCTTCTCTAACTACCAAAGGAGCTCGGCTGATATGGCCTGCAAATTCATTGGAAGCATCTTCCCCAACTTGATTCTCTTCATCCTGATTAGAGGTTTCCATTTTCAGAGCTAGGCCAGAGTCGTTATTGGGATTATGTGTGTTTACTAACCCACAAACAGCTGTGTTCGTTGGAGATCTACATAAGGTTTGATCATCAACCAATGGAAGATTTTGAACGTTATTATTTGCATCTTCCTCAACAGTACGTGCTTCCTTTCTCTTGCTCTTTTTAGAGCCTTTTTTGCATGACTTCTTCTTCTTGAATCTTCCGAAGAAGAAACTGCCTTTGCTCGAGGGTCTCTTCACTGACTCGTCATCTGACATTGCAATCTTCGAGCGTTGAAGCATCTTGTTGCATTTGCGTCTCTTTCTCTTCAACGCCATTTTCTCTCTGATCCATTTGAAGAAGGATCGTTTCTTTTTCGATGATTCTGGTTCGTATTCTCCAAGGCTGATGTCAGTGTCTGCTTTATTTAGCAGATTGAGTCTGTAAAACGTCTGCTTTGCTCTGGTTTGTTGTTGTACGACTTCTACTTCTTTAACAATTTCATCTATAAGAAGGAAATCATAAACATTTTCATTTCGTGGATTGGAATCATTTCTCTAGAACTTATCATGGAATGAAAAACTTAAACAGAGTAAGTAGAAATGGCCCACAGTAATACGTACTTACACAGTAAAAATTATCATTCCTAATTGATGGTGACAAAGCAGTTTTTTTTCCATAAAGTAGTATTCATTCATAAATCATCTCAATTTTAGTGTCAATTTCCAAAACATGTTATATGGTCGGATTGAGAGACCATCCTTACTTCGTCCCGAAACTTCTATCGGTCCTCGAATTTGACTGTGCCTAAATATGTCTCTTGGGATTTATTCAGTTTAAACTGGTCGATATTGTGTTATCATCATCCTGAGTGAGGGGAATTATTCGTTCATCCCTTAGCTTAGAATAAGAAATACTTGATGATTATAAGTATAAAATTACCTTTCGTTTGAATAACATTGTCAGAGCCTGAATCGAGCCAAGTACTTTTGATCTTAATGTATCCTTTTCTCAATTATGTGTAGCATGAAAAAATGATTCTTAAACTAACAATGAATATATAAAAAGCAATAGAATACTAAATATTATATATCAAGCTCAAGCAAAGTTTTCCAATTGGGAGCGTAAATAGCAGAAGGAAATCTGCAGAAGAAATGAAAACTCAATTGAGATAAACGCCTACCTGGACTCGGGTATCTCTCGACCTTCTTTTCGTATGCGTCTTCATAACGGGTAGTCTCGTCTGAAAATCGCAACTGTCTTCTGTTCCGTCTCCCTCTTTCTGTATCTACCGAAGCTTCAGCAAAAACAGGCATATCTGTCTGTGTGCTAATGTTGGCCACCTTTGACACCGTCTTTCTTGATGCCTTGGTGAATTCTTCTATCTGTCTTTCAAGCTCTTTGATTCTTTGTTTTGCTCTTTGTTTGCTCTTCTTCAACGCATTGTACATGACTATCGTGGCTGACAGATGGTTTTGGACGCTTTGTAAATCGGCCTCTACCTTTCTGAGCTTATTCTCTGTGTCGAGAAAATTCTGTCTTTCTACTTTGTACGACTTCTTTGCTTTCTCTCTTTCTGCTCTATAAATCTTATCTGCTTTCTCTCTTTCTGCTCTAAACAACTTTTCTGCTTTCTCTCTTTCTGTTCTAAAAGACTTCTCTGCTTCCATTTGTGCCCTTTGCATTCTTTCCAACTCCAGTCTATTTGTGGAAGAAAAATAATTGATAAAGAAGAATGTGTGCATATGAGCTTTGTTTATCATTCTTCAATTAATTCTATAAGCAAGCTTTATATTTATTATGTTACAAATGCCATTCAAGGGAAAAAAGTAATCGCAAATTTATTTCAGTTTTTTCCCCATTGTCGAGGGAGTGAAAGTAGATCATTTGCCAAACTTTTTGTTATAGTCTGTAAAAGCCTTGAGACTAAATATCTGTGCCAAGAGCTCAAAAATGATAAAAATGGTTTCACATCAACTATCATTGGATAAGTTGAATTCGTATCTTTAACTGAAACAAATTGGTTTCTAGTAACTCAAGTGTTTAACCCTTGGCTGACTTAGAATGATCCTGGTCCTATTTCTTTAGATGACAACATTTCTCTCAGCTTTTGACTAGACCTGCACAGATTAGGATATGACTGCTCGACATAAAACACAGACTTGAACTGAACATGGGCTCCCCTTCGACCAAAGGCTGATCCCCTACTCCATCACACTAACCTCTTCGCATATATGTCCATATCGTCCACAAATCTCCGCATTTCCATTTTTTCCTGGTACACCCTTTCTCTGACAAGTGTACCAAAGTCGTTCAGATCTCTAGAAACTGATGTCGTCTGTGAAACAGCGGTGCAAAGAGTGACTCTGCCCCTATTTAGAAAAAACATCGAATCAGAAAGGATATTTTACAATACATATCATAACTACTCATGAAGGTAGTGCCTTAGAAGAAAGTTCTCTGATATACTCCTTCTGACGTACTACTCTGATGGATGTCAAACGTTGAGCTATTTGTTAATATGTTACGCTATGTTTCTGTCTATTTTCGTCATCCTCAAGTTCTGCACCTATAAAAGACTGTTTTGATGTACAAGTCTGATGAGTGTCAGACACAAAGGATTAGAAGTTATTATTTCGCTATGTTTCCAATTTCATTTCACGATCCTCAAGTCCTGTACCGATGAAAGACTGTTCTCACGTACTATCCTGATGGGTGTTAAATGCTTTAAGTTATGCAGTTTTTTTCCCATTCTCGAAATCTGTACCAATCAAAGGCTGTTTACCTTACTAAGTAATATCATAAAACAAACAAATGCAATACGAACCCTTCTCTCCCATCAGCACTCTCAAAATCCCCATTTGTTCCTCGCGTGAGACTCGCAAATGTTTCTCTCGTTTTCATTTTCTCTTCAATACTCTTCTCGGACTTTTCCAACGCCCGTTCAGCTAACGAGAGACAGCTTTTGTTGATAGCCTCTAGCTGCGGGATCTTCTTTGTTAGAATATGATTTTCTGCCTTCAATTTCAAAAGCTCCATTTCATTCTTTTCCAGGTCTTTGGTATGAAGACTGCAAGCATTGCAGGTGTATCCGTAAGATGGCTCATCTAGTCGAATGGAGGGAGTTATTTCCTCGGTTGTCATATCAGTCTGGCTTCCAATGTTCTGAAATCCATTACTCAATCGATCCTGTTGAAAATAGAATCTTGTTGCTTTATTCAGTTCAATTACGAGAACGCCTGCCTGCTCTTCTTGTTAAGCAAAGTGTTTAACGCTCAGGTAACTTGAAAATTCTTATTCCTATATGTTACAGTTTCATAGTGGCATATAGTGTCATAATGATATAGTGGCATAGTATCATGGTATCATAATGGCATAGGGTCAAAGTGTCATAGTGGCATAGTGTCATAATGACATATAGTGTCACAGGGACATAATGTTATAGCGTCAAAGTGTCATAATGCCTTAATGGCATACACTGGCAAAGTGTTATAGTGTCATAGAGGTGAAATGGCAAAGGGTCAAAGTGTCATTGTGGCAGAGAGTCAAAGTGTCATAATGTCTTAATGGCCTATAATGTCATAGTGGCATAAGGGCATGGCGTCAAAGTGTCATAATGTCTTAAAGGTATATAGTGTCATAGTAGCATAGTGTTATAATGGCATAGCGTCAAAGTGTCATAATGACTTAATGGCATATATTGTCATAGTGTCATAGTGGCATAGTGGCATAAGGGCATAGCGTCAAAGTGTCATAATGTCTTAATGGCATATAGTGTCATAGTGGCATGGTGTTATAAGGGCATAGTGTCAAAGTGTCATTGTTGCTTAATGGCATATAGTGTCATAATGTCATACTGGCATAGGGTCATAGTGACATAGCGTCGGAGTGTCTAGTGGCATCATGTTATAATGTCTTTAGGGTTAAACGTACTTGTTTTCGATCTGATGTCTCTGCAAGTAGTTCGATTTTCAAATCTTTGATTTTGACCTTGAGCTTCTTGTTCTGCTCTGCTTTATGTCGAAGTCTTCGATTCAACCCATCGACTATGTTTTTGCTTTTTATACTTGCAGCTTTCTCGTACATTTTCATTTCTTCTATCTCACTCTCCAGCTTAGCAACTTCTTCATCTAAAATGAAACAAATAAGGACTGCAAACTTTTGCATGGTGAAACAAGATAGTTCTGCTTCATATCATTTAAATTCACTTCATTCGATCTGCAAGATAAACTGAAATAGATATTTAAGCTACATAGAAGATTAAACAAGTTACAGTTAATAGATACACATACACAAGAAAGTTAAGTAAATTGTATGTAGAGAATTACTAAGGAAGTGCTCTCTCGAAAGGTAAATTAATCGAGGAGAGAGCCCCTCTACCCTTGTATATCACCTAGGAGATTTTATGAATTCGCATAATTTTGATGCTCTTAAATATTACAAGAATTCCAGTTGTATATATAGAGAGGTAGATGTTATCTTCTAGTAATGAATTAAATAACATTCTTATCACTGATAACATTGATGTGTTCTCATAAAATTCTTATTGTCTAGATCACTAAAAAAATTTTTAACAACATAAATTCCTAAATTTGAACCAAAAATACAATTGATTGGAGAGGGTAGAAAATTGTAAACAAATCACGAAAACTGATTATTCCAAACTCAAATAGCGAAGAATCTGAAATGCCAATCACGTTGCACAAATGTACGCCTTCCTTTTGATAAGGTAGGCCCGCCAAGAGGTATACAATTCAAATGATCAGCTCACCTTTGTCTCTCATGTATTCATCTATTTCATTTATTTTGGAATGCTGCTCAGCAACCTTGGCAAATTTCAACTTGTAGTTCTCTATTTTTAGTAAATACTCTGTTTTGTCTTCGTCTAGCCGGAAAGGAAAGTTTAGTATCGAGATGTAAAGTTCCATTAAAACCCAAATCTGGAAAAGTGATATGCTAGTCCACACAAACAGTTTATTAGAATAGGTTAGTTGTCTTACCCTCTAGTCGGTCCAGTTCAGATCCTATGGGCCTTCCCTCGACGAAGTTTTTGGCTTCTTCGCAGATGATCTTGCCGATATCTTCGCTGGTCAGGCTTGTGTTTTCCAGATGCTTCCTGAAAAAACTGCGAACTCCTCTGAGACGTTCATCATACATCTCATTTTTACAAGACGATTCGAATTCTCCATTTCCTTTCGGAATATTTGAGCTTGTCTTCAAGCCAGCGTTCTAAAAAATAATGAAGAAGTTAAGGAACAAGGTCGAGGCTGATAAAATCGGATAGCATTAGATAGTTGATGGGCAAATGTACTTGTTATCTTCGTGAGGTATTGGTGTATGTCTTAAGCACGATGGGCCCACTGAATAGGTAGACTAATCGAGCAGTGCAACCCTAGTCTTTCCTCTCGATGTGACCACACCTCTTGGTTCCATTTGCCTTTTTGCCAGGATTTATAGAGAGCTGACGAAGTATCTCCTCACACTTTGTGACAAGTTTGAAAGTGGTTTCAACCCCGGGACTCTTTTAATGAAGGCTCAAAGGATCGAACCAATTAGGCATCCCCGCCACGATTAGATAGCTAAGCAACTGCTCTTCAGTGTTCGATTGCTGGGGTGTCAGAATTAGCTGGAAGGGTGATTTTGTATGCACTGTAAACGAAGCCTTAAGGGGAGAATGGTTTCTCCTCGATAAGTTTAGGCACCAAAAGAGTTCTTTCTCAAGGACTTCCCTATATACAAACACCTGATTAATTCTCTTATGGTATTATCATATTTAATATCATTAAACCTTGTTTTGATTTTATTAGTTCTGATGTATATTGTTTTATTTGTTGTTGAATCTTAATGTTGATTAAGTTGAACTGAGTAAGAAAGCTGAGACTGTAACCACTTACATCAGTTGACCTGTTCCCTACCCCAAATTTACGCAGGCGCAGTACAGCCCGTCGGTGATTGTCTCTAAAACTAGACAAACGATCGTCATCTTCAAAATCATCGCAGGCGGAGTGCAATGGCACTTCGTTTGCGGTTGCGAAATCTGAAATAAAATGGAATTGAAAATCAAAAGCTAAGCTTTGCACTTGAAATAGAATAGGGGAAGATTTTGTTGTATAGAGTATATAATCAAAGACTTATAGTTCGTTATTTCAATATTTCGATCATTCATGGACTCGAGCCTACAAAAGTATGATTTGTTCCCTCGAGTTTTAGAGAATTTTCAACGTGTTCTTTCAAAATTATGTCCGAAACGTTCCCTTGTTCCCCTAACTGCATGTGTTCTCTGTTCCTTAATCCATTTTCAGGCTTGTTCCATGTTCACAAGAACTCCACTCTCGAAATACGACCCTCGAAAATCAATATTCAAGGATGCAAAATCAATCTTCGTAGCCACTGTACTGCATATTAAAATAGTCAAAGGCGTTAATGAATCAAGCAAATGAAGCAACTATAGAATAAGTTTGTATATATTACCTTTTTTGTCAGTATCCATATCTCATGAACAATAATAGCAAACTTAATCAATCAAAATTTGCGAAATGATCGAGATAGCTTCCCTGCCGGATTTAATGCGACGCTTTTGATTCATGACGTCACTTGATGAGTCCAGATCCATCCAGATTAATGTGACGTAAAGATTGATTGCCTTCTTGATTAAAGAGATGCAAAAGCGTACTTGCCATGCACAAGGATTGTTGCAATGGTGTTAATGCTTAGAAAGAAGAAACAGGCAATGCCTGTAGTATCTGACCCAAAGCTTTGTTGGATAGAGCGAAACTCTTTTCATAAAGCTTGGTTCACACAATCCTTTTGTATCGGGGTTCCTTTAAGGAGGTAGTTTGTATTTGTTCTAGTCCAAGGGGTTTTTTGTGGAGGTAAGTCAGTACTTGTACGAAGTCCAAATCAGAGAAGAAGAAAGCGAAATCAGAGAAGAAGAAAGCAAAATCAGAGAAGAAGAAAGCTAAATCAGAGAAGAAGAAAGCAAAATCACAGAAGAAGAAAGCGACATCAGAGAAGAAAAAAGCAAAATCAGAGAAGAAGAAAGCGAAATCAGAGAAGAAGAAAGCAAAATCTGAGAAGAAGAAAGCAAAATCAGAGAAGAAGAAAGCGAAATCAGAGAAGAAGAAAGCAAAATCAGAGAAGAAGAAAGCTAAATCAGAGAAGAAGAAAGCAAAATCAGAGAAGAAGAAAGCGACATCAGAGAAGAAAAAAGCAAAATCAGAGAAGAAGAAAGCGAAATCAGAGAAGAAGAAAGCAAAATCTGAGAAGAAGAAAGCAAAATCAGAGAAAAAGAAAGCAATATCTGAGAAGAAGAAAGCGGCAAAAATAAAGGAGAAGAAGGCGAAGATAACAAAGGAGTGGCTTCGATTGGAGAAGAAGAAGGCCAAACTGGATAAAAAGAAGACGAGATCTTCGAAAGAGAAGGAGGATTTACGCAGGAAGAAGCGAATAGTTCATTTGAAGAAGATGCAACTGGACAACAAATGGTCAGAAGTAGAGAGAGACGAAAAGGAGATGATCGAAGCATCAAAGCAAGAGAAAGAGGCAGCTCAAAACGAGCCAGGCACAAGTGGCACCGAAGGCAGACTGTTTCAAGATGAAGTTGATGTCCAAAACCAAGCAGAGGCTATCGAGCCTGTTGATACCGGGAATGAGCCAAACTCCATTCCAAATTCGTCCCAAACTGCTGCAGGACATAAAAAGCGCAGAAGAATTTTTATCAACTACAAGAACTTTTTCCCAGGAAAGAAGAGGAAAAGTGATGTGCAACATGAAAGCGACTTAAACCAAAGTAATCAGGCTGAGATCGAAAATGCTGAAGCTGGAGACAGGGGCGTAGCCAGAAACTCTGAAAGGGGGGAGCCCTAACCCATAAAAATTTAAAAAACAACAAATAATATATATGGACTTTTCTTCAAAGGGGGGAGCCGTGGCTCCCACAGCTCCCCCCTCTAGCTACGTCCCTGGCTGCAGAAGTAGATAAAAGGTAGGAAGAAAATTTTCAAACAAAAGATGGGGAAAAAAGTGGAGACATAAACCAGGCTTCTTTCAGTAATTATGTCGTTGAGCTGGAAGAGGATTTCGATGTGCTGCCTGAAATCATAATACACCAACCTGATGTAGATGTAGACAATTGCAAGGTAGATGTAGACAATTGCATCAAAGACAGCACAAAGAAGACAGACTCTGCAAAAGAATCTGGTGAAACATACGAAAATAAAGGCTGTGACGACAATATACAGCTGATTGAAAGTACGTACGAGTCAAACGAGCCACTGGCAAAAAGTGACTCAAACACTTCTGTCGTATTAGCAGACCAAGTTCAACCCTTCCACGGTTGGGACAGCTCTTCAAATGATTCTAGAACATCACTTACGATTATCAAGAAAGTCAATTCCTTACCAAATCAGGGCGAAAACAGTCAAGGAGACTCTTTGCAATGCAAAAACGTGATATCAGCATTGATTACCCTCGGTAATAGTGTGAAGATTCATCATAAAGGTGAAGCAATTGAGATTCATGTTTGTCTTCTGACTGGATGCTCTTTACAACTCTTGGCTCTTCCCAAAGAACATTGACTCTACGAGCTGATCCATCTGGGAGACAGATACTTAATTTGTCATCAGATTCATCATTGCTATCTTCCTCGCAAACTGCTTTAGCTGCTGCCCTCGCCCTGTCATATTCTTCCTTCCCCGTGTCAATCTCAATTGCTTCAACTTTATGATGAGTCTTTACACTATTACTGGGGGTAATCAAGGCTGATATCACGTTTTTGCATTGCATTGTCTCCTTGATTGTTTTTGCCCCGATTTGGTAAGGACTTGACTTTCTTGATAACTGTAAGTGATGCTCTAGAATCATTTGAAGAGCTGTCCCAACCGTGGAAGGGTTGAACTTGGTCTGCTAATGTGACAGAAGTCTTTGAGTCACTTTTTGCAAGTGGCTCGTTTGACTCGTACATACTTTCAATCAGCTGTATGTTGTCGTCTCAGCCTTCATTTTCGTATGTTTCACCAGATTCTTTTGCAGAGTCTGTCGTCTTTGTGCTGTCTTGGATGCAATTATCTACATCTACCTTGCAATTGTCTACATCTACCTTGCAATTGTCTACATCTACCTTGCAATTGTCTACATCTATATCAGGTTGATGAATGATGATTTGAGGCAGCACATCGAGATCCTCTTCCGGCTCAACGACATAATTTCTGAAAGAAGCCTGGTTTGTTTCTCCGCTTTTTCCCCCGTCTTTTGCTTGTAAAATGTCTCCCTTACTTTTCTCCACTTCTGCAGCCTCAGCATTTTCGATCTCAGCCTGATTACTTTGGTTTAAGTCGCTTCCATGTTGCACATCACTTCTCCTCTTCTTTCCTGGGAAAAACTTCTTGAAGTTGATAGAAATTCTTCTGCGCTTTTTATGTCCTGCAGCAGGTGGGGACGAATTTGGAATGGAGTTTGACTCATTCCCGGTATCAACAGGCTCGATAACCTCTGCTAGGTTTTGGACATCCACTTCGTCTTGAAACAGGCTGCCATCGGTGCCACTTGTGCCTGGCTCGTTTTGAGCTGCCTCTTTCTCTTGCTTTGATGCTTCGATCATCTCCTTTTCGTCTCTCTCTACTTCTGACCATTTGTTGTCCAGTTGCATCTTCTTCAAATGTACTATTCGCTTCTTCCTGCGTAGATCGTCCTTTTCCTTCGAAGAACTCGTCTTCACTTTATCCAGTTTGGCCTTCTTCTTCTCCAATCGAAGCCACTCCTTTGTTATCTTCGCCATCTTCTCCTTTATTTTTGCCGCTTTCTTCTTCTCAGATATTGCTTTCTTTTTCTCGGATATTGCTTTCTTCTTCTTAGATTTTGCTTTCTTCTTCTCTGATTTTGCTTTCTTCTTCTCTGATTTTGCTTTCTTCTTCTCTGATTTTGCTTTCTTCTTCTCTGATTTTGCTTTCTTCTTCTCTGATTTCGCTTTCTACTTTTCTGATTTTGCTTTCTTCTTCTCTGATTTTGCTTTCTTCTTCTCTGATTTTGCTTTCTTCTTCTCTGATTTCGCTTTCTTCTTCTCTGATTTCGCTTTCTACTTCTCTGATTTTGCTTTCTTCTTCTCTGATTTCGCTTTCTACTTCTCTGATTTTGCTTTCTTCTTCTCTGATTTCGCTTTCTACTTCTCTGATATTGCTTTCTTCTTCTCTGATTTTGCTTTCTTCTCCTCTGATTTTGCTTTCTTCTTCTCTGATTTTGCCTTCTTCTTCTCAACAATCTCTTTCTTCTTCTCGGATTTTGCTTTCTTCTTCTCTGATTTTGCTTTCTTCTTCTCTGATTTTGCTTTCTTCTTCTCTGATTTCGCTTTCTTCTTCTCTGATTTCGCTTTCTTCTTCTCTGATTTCGCTTTCTACTTCTCTGATTTTGCTTTCTTCTTCTCTGATTTCGCTTTCTTCTTCTCTGATTTGCTTTCTTCTTCTGTGATTTTGCTTTCTTCTTCTCTGATTTTGCTTTCTTCTTCTCTGATTTCGCTTTCTACTTCTCTGATATTGCTTTCTTCTTCTCTGATTTTGCTTTCTTCTCCTCTGATTTTGCTTTCTTCTTCTCTGATTTTGCTTTCTTCTTCTCTGATTTTGCTTTCTTCTTCTCTGATTTTCCTTTCTTCTTCTCTGATTTCGCTTTCTTCTTCTCTGATTTTGCTTTCTTCTTCTCTGATTTCGCTTTCTACTTCTCTGATTTCGCTTTCTACTTCTCTGATTTTGCTTTCTTCTTCTCTGATTTCGCTTTCTACTTCTCTGATTTTGCTTTCTTCTTCTCTGATTTTGCTTTCTTCTTCTCTGATTTTGCTTTCTTCTTCTCTGATTTTGCTTTCTTCTTCTCTGATTTTCCTTTCTTCTTCTCTGATTTTCCTTTCTTCTTCTCTGATTTCGCTTTCTTCTTCTCTGATTTTGCTTTCTTCTTCTCTGATTTCGCTTTCTTCTTCTCTGATTTTGCTTTCTTCTTCTCTGATTTCGCTTTCTACTTCTCTGATTTTGCTTTCTTCTTCTCTGATTTCGCTTTCTTCTTCTCTGATTTGCTTTCTTCTTCTGTGATTTTGCTTTCTTCTTCTCTGATTTTGCTTTCTTCTTCTCTGATTTCGCTTTCTACTTCTCTGATTTTGCTTTCTTCTCCTCTGATTTTGCTTTCTTCTTCTCTGATTTTGCTTTCTTCTTCTCTGATTTTGCTTTCTTCTTCTCTGATTTTCCTTTCTTCTTCTCTGATTTCGCTTTCTTCTTCTCTGATTTTGCTTTCTTCTTCTCTGATTTCGCTTTCTACTTCTCTGATTTCGCTTTCTACTTCTCTGATTTTGCTTTCTTCTTCTCTGATTTCGCTTTCTACTTCTCTGATTTTGCTTTCTTCTTCTCTGATTTTGCTTTCTTCTTCTCTGATTTTGCTTTCTTCTTCTCTGATTTTGCTTTCTTCTTCTCTGATTTTCCTTTCTTCTTCTCTGATTTCGCTTTCTTCTTCTCTGATTTTGCTTTCTTCTTCTCTGATTTCGCTTTCTACTTCTCTGATTTTGCTTTCTTCTTCTCTGATTTCGCTTTCTACTTCTCTGATTTTGCTTTCTTCTTCTCTGATTTTGCTTTCTTCTTCTCTGATTTTGCTTTCTTCTTCTCTGATTTTGCTTTCTTCTTAACTGATTTTCCTTTCTTCTTCTCTGATTTCGCTTTCTTCTTCTCTGATTTTGCTTTCTTCTTCTCTGATTTCGCTTTCTACTTCTCTGATTTTGCTTTCTTCTATTCTGATTTCGCTTTCTTCTACTCTGATTTTGCCTCCTTGTCCTTCTTACCTTCAATCTTTTTACTTTTCTTTGAAGATGTTTCCTTTTTAGACTTCTTCTTATCACTCTTCTGTTTTTTCGATTCCTTTTTTTTGTCCTTTGAAACTTCCGGTTTATTTTCTTTGCCCTTGTCTTTTACTTTCGAATTCTTTTTCTTCTTCTTCTGCTTTTCTTTCTTCTTCTTTTCTTCTCTGCGTTTTTCTGCTTTTTCTTTTCCTTCTTCAACCTCTTTTTCAATTTCTTCTCGTACTTCTTATCCTCCTATTCGTTATTTCCATTCTCATCGTTAGCCTCGTTATCAGGGCTGGTTTTTTTACCTGAAAGGAAAAATGAAGTCATCATTCATGTGATCAACATGTGTCTGGTTGCCATTTCAAATATTGACACATAAACACTACGAAACGCTGCAGCAATGTTACGACACACTATCAGGACTCAGAACTATTATCAAGAAAGGAAGCATGGCAAGAATTAAAAGTGACATTTACAAACATTATACGGAGTTGGAGACAAGATGATTCAAGAAGGCCAAGATGTTGTGTGACGAGAACAATTTAACATTTGACACTGACGTTTTAAATTTGCTTAAGACACGGAACCACTGTGACGACCTTTTATTTTCGACGGAAGACTTGGAGGAGGATTTGGGAGATGATTAGGAGGTGGCAGAACGAAGGCAAGTTGCGGAGGTAATTGAAGAAGAGCTACTATCAAATGATGACGACGGAAGGCTGACTGGAGTCTTTGTCTCTGGGAATGTTGTGAATCTTTCGCGTAAGGTCCTTTCGGAAGGAGAAGTTAAGCTACTTTCGAGGGGGCTGAAGTTTTAACCCACTCCCAGAGATATCGAAAAAGGTCAGCTAAAGGCAGATCTTGACATATTTAAAAGACGTATGAGACTTAAATGGTTTTTTAAGGACAGCAAAGAAAGTAAATTTGACACCAAAGCAAAAAAAATATATGTGTATGATGATATTTGTGTATGATAATATTATATTCAGTATGAATTCAACAAAATATACATATAGAGCTTTACATTTCTTACAAAAAGAGTTTAATGGCAAAAATTGCATAAAAATTCTTTAATACCATTCGGATTTTTCTGCGACCCCAAACCATCAGATTTTTTTTTCTTTCATCCTGAATTGTCATTTTGGCTTTATGGCTCAAAATTTTGGACCCAAAAAATATCGGGTTTTTTGAAAATAACCAAAAACATTGGAATTACCATGAGTATGAGTATTTATCAAAATATATGAAAAATACTTAATTTTAAAAAAATGTGCAAATTTTAGGCCGGGGAATCCTTCGTCACCGACAAACGAAAAATGGAAGAAAAATATTTAAATGATCTTAAACCTCAATATTTTTGTCTTGAAATATCAAATATAACCCAATAAATTGAAAAAGGTAAATTTACATGCAAAGATTCCATTTTTTTCGAGCAATGCCAGAGCTTAAGCGTTTTAAGTGCAATTTTCAGTACTGAGTCCATATAAGAATCAGCGCTTCTAAAACTTCTAAGAATCAGCGCTTTTGCCCTCTTACCGCTTGAGTGATTTTGCCTCACTCGAGAACAATAGAGTTAGACACCTAGTCTATATATCATCGGTTATTGCTAGGTCAGGTCATTGTCGAGGTTGAGGTAAAGACATGTTGCGTACAAAAGATTTTTTTAACTTGAAGACATTGCTAACTTTTAGATTCTTGAACAAAGTTGATTCTTGCAATCTTCATCGCCATCCACTTCGTAAGTTGCAAATTATACACAGGGTATGACAAGTCACTCAACCCTAATTTAAAGAGTCCCGGGTTCGATACCATCTTCAGACCTGTCACAAAGTGTAAGGAGATAATTTGCCGCTTCACTGTAATTCCAGGCAAAACGGCAAAAGGAATTACGAGATGTCGTCACTTCCAGAAGAGGGATCAGTCAAACTGCTCTATTAGTCTACCTATCCTGTTTTGCTTTGCTCACAAACCAATATCTGACGAGGATAAAAAGTGTATTTGCTTTTCAACTATCAACAACAACGGTTGGCACTCGGACAATATTTTCTGTTGAGGTCTAGATCTGCACGTTTAATCCACTGAGAAATTCACAAAAATAAGCCACATGATTTTACCAAAAATCCATTAAAATATATACAATATTTACAAAGTATAGCAAGTATATAACTCTACTACATTTCTACGAATTTAATAAAAGCCAACAAGTTAAAGAGTCAATTGTCAAAGTAATTCTTCATTTTGGCTGTCTTGAGATAGCTGGCAACGCACCGTAATGCTCAAACGCTGGGCTCACCCGAATCGTATGTTCCGCAGGGGAAATTACGAAGGAGTGTTCTACTGGTCTAGCAACGGACGCGAAAGTCTTGGCAGCGGCTTTAATCGCTTCCCTTTTGAGTTTCTTGTCTTCCTTCTTGATGGTGTCTACTTGTTTGATTTCTCTCAATATTTCTTGTTCTCTCCTTCTACCTCGGTAGATGAAATACCCCTTCCCCATCAAAGCTGTCCTCGAAAAAGGATCCTTTTCGTTTTTCGCTTTCGATATCAAAGGGACAGAGTTCTCTTGCTTGACCTGTTGTTCAGGCAAGAGATTGTCTACATCTTCTTCAGTAAAGAGATTGTCTACATCTTCTTCTAAGAAGAGATCGTCTGCCTCTTGTTCAGCTAAGAGATTAGCTGCATCTTGCTCAAACGCAATTTCTTCTTTAGATTTACGTTTGGTTAATTCGGGCTGCACATCAAACTTTGGTTCAACTGCGTAATTTGTAAAAGAATGATCTTTGTTGTTCTTTCCTTTGAATTTTACTCCATCTTTAGAGTCTGCAGCTTTCTTCTCCTTTTGTTCTGAGAAGAGATTGTCTACATCTTGTTCAGTCGAGAGATTGTCTACATCTTCCAACACAATTTGCTCCTCAGATTTACGTTTAGCCATTGGAGGCTGCACATCATACTTTACCTTCGGTTCAACTGCATGATTTGTAAAAGAAGCCAGATGATCTTTGTTGATCTTTCCTCCATTTTTTAGGCCAACAGATTGACGCCCTTCTTGTTTAGTCGAGTTAGTCATCGCGCCGGATTTCATTGCACTCACGTAATGTTTTTCAACTTTTTCAGGAAAGGCAGCCTTTTTCTCGTTATTCCTGGAAAAGATTTCGAATATAATTAAATCAAGTAGAATAAGATTTCGTATAAGGCTCTGAAATCTTTGCAAGACTGTTTTATTCAACATTTGGCATGGAATCTAAACAGACTGTTCATTCTACAAGATTCAGTTGAGATAGGAAGGTTGATTCCACTATTAGACAGAAATGACGCCAACGTTTACTCTGATATATTGTCATTTAATCATATTCGACACGAAGTGGAAAATCATAAGGATTATTGAAAAAATAATATTTGTCAAACAGAGTTTCAACATCAAAGATTGTTCAACCTATTACCCCAAATACCTCAGTGACTTCACAGGAGTATTAATAAATGTTTCCAAGAAAGGCTGTCTCAAATACCTCAACTAACTAGTTATAGACAGCGATTAGAAAAGATAGTAATTCCATAGTTGATACAATCAAAATTTGATCTTTCTAAGGGATAGCAATTAAGTTCATATCTTGTAATGACGATAATAATGATAGATATCCCTGTTCGAAAATGTTGGCATTTAGTTCAGTATATCATCTGAAATAGTTAGTTTGCTACTCACTTTTCAAGATGATTGAAAGCTTTAGTCTGATGCGTGTTTGTTTTCATTGCTTCTGGTTGTTTGCTGCCTTCAATGCCACCAACAACTACCTCAGCCGTGCTTTCGCAGAAGGAAACCCTTTTCAATTTCTTACTTTTCTCTGGACTCTTCATGTTATCAACACCCAAAATCTCATCCATCAAGCGTTCATCCTCGTCCCGCTGCTGCCAAGTTTTATTTTGAGCCATATTCTTCTGAAGCTGGTCATTTTCAACATGTTCTTGTAATATTTCGTCCATCAACTTCTCCTCATCACTCCAAGAACCAAACGAGCTTTTCTTCAGCCCAACTTCTTGACTTTTTGCAGCATCTAAATTCAAAATATGGTACTTATCAAATTTTTATTTTGAAACTTTTTAGGCCACAAGAAGACAATCTTTGAGAAAGGCAGAGTTAATAATCGCAAATGCGCACTTCATCTCTTGAGTACCAATGACATGTGCTAATCAGTGAATAACCTACGGTTCTCCAAGATGCTGTAGTTTAAAAATAATTGTATTCAAAGCTCATTTTCCCAACAAATACCTACACCAATCGGTGTCTTTCACTTAGCAGCATTTAAAAATCTTACGGTAATTCATAGTCTCATTTGAATTCAAAAGTATGAAAACGATGATTTCAAAGAGAGAAATATTTTCAATTTCTTACCTTTCTTTGGGGTCTTCATTGCGTCAACACCCAAAATCTCATCCATTAATCGTTCATCCTCGTCCTGCTGCTCCCAACTTTTGTTCTGAGTCATATTTAATGTTTGGTCATTTTTAGCATCTGCCTGCAATATTTCATCCATCATCCTCTCCTCGTCACTCCAAGAATCATACATGTCACCATACACTTCTTGCCTTTTTGCAGCATCTAAATTCAAAACGTGCTTATCATAGAATTAGTATCTTATCATATTCATTGAAGCTAGAAAACTTTAGTCCGAAACATCTTGGTGAAAACTGAGTATCAAAAGCTATTTTTCTTCTGACAGGAAGCATGGGTTCTGGAGGATGGACAAATGTATCAATTAATTTTGATGCAGACAATTTCCCATGATGAGCTGAAGAAATGACAGGGTAAGAAATAAGATTTTAAAACTTTTAAAAGTTAGGTAGAAATCAAATAGGGAGGACCTTTGAAAATCAACCGGGTACTATATACATAATGTCTGATGGAGCAAGGATAACTATTTGAGAATATTTGATGATTTCTGTTATCACATACACGAAAGAGTAACTTACATTCATGTTTATCTTCTGACTGGATGCTTTTGACAACTCTTGGCTCTTCCGAAAGAACGTTGACTCTACGAACTGATCCATCTGGGATGCAGATACTTAATTCTTCATCAGATTCATCATTACTATCTTCAAATTCCTTGCAAAATACTTTAGCTGCTGTCTTTGCCTTGTCATATGTTGGTTAATCTTCTGAATGAGTGTTTTTACCAACTCTCGGCTCTTCAGGAAGAACATTGATTCTACGAGTTGATCCATCTGGGATACAGATACTAAACTCATCATCAGATTCATCTTTGTCAGATTCCTTGCAAAATACTTTAGCTGCTGTCTTTGCCTTGTCATATGTTGGTTTATCTTCTGAATGAGTGTTTTTACCAACTCTTGGCTCTTCCGGAAGAACATTGATTCTACGAGCTGATCCATCTGGGAGACAGATACTAAACTCATCATCAGATTCATCTTTTTCAGATTCCTTGCCAAACAATTTAGCTGCTGTGTTTGCCTTGTCATATGTTGGTTTATCTTCTGAATGAGTGCTTTCACCAACTTTTGGCTCTTCAGGAAGAACATTGATCACACGAGTCGATTCATCTGGGATACAGATACTAAACTCATCATCAGATTCATCTTCTTCAGGATTCATGCAAAATGCTTTAGCTGCTGTCTTAGCCTTGTCATATGTTGGTTTATCTTCTGAATGAGTGCTTTCACCAACTTTTGGCTCTTCAGGAAGAACATTGATCACACGAGTCGATTCATCTGGGATACAGATACTAAACTCATCATCAGAGTCATCTCTGTCAGATTTCTTGCAAAATGCATTAGCTGCTGTCTTTGCCTTGTCATATGTTAGTTTATCTTCTGAATGAGTGCTTTTACCAACTCTCGGCTTAGGAAGAACATTGATTCTACGAGTCGACTCATCTGGCATACAGATACTTAATTCGTCATCAGATTCACCATTACTATCTTCCTCGCAAACTGCTTTAGCTGCTGCCCTCGTCCTGTCATATTCTTCCTCCCCCGTGTCAATCTCAATTGCTTCACCTTTATGATGAATCTTCACGCTATTACCGGGGGTAATCAAGGCTGATATCACGTTTTTGCATTGAAAAGAGTCTCCTTGACTGTTTTCGCCCCGATTTGGTAAGGACTTGACTTTCTTGATAATCGTAAGTGATGTTCTAGAATCATTTGAAGAGCTGTCCCAACCGTGGAAGGGTTGAACTTGGTCTGCTAATACGACAGAAGTGTTTGAGTCACTTTTTGCGAGTGCCTCGTTTGACTCGTACGTACTTTCAATAAGCTGTATATTGTCGTCACAGTCTTCATTTTCGTATGTTTCACCAGATTCTTTTCCAGAGCCTGTTGTATTTGTGATGTCTTGGATGCAATTATCTACATCTACTTTGCGATTGTCTACATCAACCTCAGGTTGGTGTATGATGATTTGAGGCAGCACATCGAAATCCTCTTTCGGCTCAACGACATAATTTCTGAAAGAAGCCTTGTTTATTTCTTCGCTTTTTTCCCCATCCTCAGCTGTAGCAGTTTCTGCCTCCTTCTCTACTTCTGAAGCTTGAGCGTTTTCGACCTCAGCCTGATTGCTTTGGTTTATGTCGCTTTCATGTTGCACATCACTTTTCCTCTTCTTTCCTGAGAACAATTTCTTGAAGTTGATTGAAATTCTTCTGCGCTTTTTATGTCCTGCAGCAGATGAGGACGAGTTTGTAGTAGAGTTTGGCTCATTTCCGGTATCAACAGGCTCGATAGCCTCTGCTAGGTTTTGGACATCCACTTCATCTGCAAACAGCCTGCCATCGGTGCCACTCGTACCTGGCTCGTTTTGAGCTGTCTCTTTCTCTTGCTTTGATGCTTCGATCATCTCCTTTTCGTCTCTCTCTACTTCTGACCATTTGTTCTCCAGTTGCATCTTCTTCAAATGTACTATTCGCTTCTTCCTGCGTAAATCCTCCTTCTCCTTCGAAGATCTCGTCTTCACTTTATCTAGTTTGGCCTTCTTCTTCTCCAATCGAAGCCACTCTTTCGTTATTTTCGCCTTCTTCTCCTTTATTTTTGCCGCTTTCTTCTTCTCAGATATTGCCTTCTTCTTCTCAACAATCTCTTTCTTCTTCTCGGATTTTGCTTTCTTCTTCTCTGATTTTGCTTTCTTCCTCTCTGATTTGTCTTTCTTCTTCTCTGATTTTGCTTTCTTCTTATCTGATTTTGCCTCTTCGTCCTTCTTACCTTCAGCCTTTTTACTTTTCTTCGAAGATGTTTCCTTTTTAGACTTCTTCTTATCACTCTTCTGTTTTTTGGATTCCTTTTTTTTGTCCTTTGAATCTTCTGGTTTATCTTCTTTGCCCTCGTCTTTCACTTTCGAATCCTTTTTCTTCTTCTTCTCCTTTTTTCTTTTTTCTTCTTTTTCTTCTCTGCGTTTTTCTGCTTTTTCTTTTCCTTCTTCAACCTCTTTTTTAATTTCTTCTCGTACTTCTTATCCTTCTTTTCGTTATTTCCATTCTCATCACTAGCCTCGTTGTCAGTGCTAGTTTTTTTACCTGAAAAGAAAAATTAAATTGTCATTTATGTGATCAACATGTGTCTGGTTGCCATTTCGAATTTGCCTCGATTGATCAGTGTTCAGAGTACTGACCTAAAAAGTCATAGGTTGAAGTCCTACTATTCAGGGATGGAACTGGACTAAAGCTACTACTGCTTGAGCCAGTTTTTCTTTCTTTTCACCTGGGATCTAAGTAAAAGTAATTGGTAATATCATCCTTTGCACTAGTTGGAGCAGCAGTCAGAATATTTTCTAGATCCACCCCTGCTATTTCGCCACAACTAGCTCAACTTTTGTTATAAAAACAGTGATAAAAGCACGTTGATGATGCACGTTTAAAGGGCACTGGGCTCGAGATGGTTTATTTTAGTGTCTTTGACAACATTTATTGTAATTTCACAAATATTTCATTTATTGTAGTATGACAATTTGTTGATGTGTACTTAAAATTATAACCTGTAAGATTGTTGTTCAATTTGAATCGGATTTGATTTGATTCGATTTTGATTTGATAGCTATGTAAGAATTAAATAAAAGCAACAGATATAGATGAGGTTGCTTATATGAAAGTTTGCTACCTTTCTTTGAACGAAATCCCTTCCAAATAATAGAGAATCTCCCTTTCTTTTTCTTTCCATTTTGAGCTCCTCCAGAATCATCTTCTCCACCATCATCGCTGTTGTCTTCATTACCTCCATTTTCATTTTTATCTCCAAAGTCGTTTTCGGTTTCTATTGTGTCGTTCCTGCAACCCCCTGCCTCTTTGCTAACCGTCCTACTTTCATTGGTTGCTTCAATTACCACGTGATTCTTATCTTCGACATCTGGCTGTTCAACTTCACGTGCCATGTCTTCGGGCTTTGGTTCGATCTGGTTCTCGTTCGATTCCCATGCTTGACTACTCTTGACATGAACGACTGTAAATAGATGAGCAATAATGAGCAATGACTTAAAATCGAACAAAGATAAATAAATTATGCATGATCAAAATGAAGTTTACTTGATAGTTTATTGAGCAAAAAATGCATATCAATGCTTTTGTCTTAAAAAGAAACCCAATATCAAAAAGAAGTTTCTTTTGAGCAAAACCTGTTGCGTGTTGCTTCTTTAAACCCTTACAAACAATCTTGCTGATATACAACCAGTAAATAAATGATATGAAATTAAAAGATCCTTCAGGATTTTCTCGAACTTCTTTGGTACTCTATGTAATTTCTTCATTCTTTTGTGACAGAGATGGCCAGGTGGTTAGATCACTTAGCCCTTGTTCGAAAGATGTCGGATTCGAAACCACCTTCAGACCTGTCACAAATTTTTCGAAAAGAATTTGCCAGCTTTCTGTAAATCCAGGCAAAATTCAAAAAGAATCACGAGGTGTGGTCACTTAAGAGGAAGGACCAGGGTTGCACTACTCGATTAGTCTACCTATTAATTGGGCCCTTTGTGCTTAGTGTATACACCAATATCTTATGGAGATATCAAGCGTATTAGCATATGAACATTAATAAAAAAAACATTTTAGGAAACCTAAATCTAATATCAAAAGATCTTCCGAAATTTTTCTTACCATTGGTCTGAATTGATTCACTTCCATCTTGTACATCAACTTGGTGACAACTTTCTTTTACAAAAATGATGGGTGGATGGCAAACAGAGTTCAAATCCTGTTGGAGGGTCTCGGCATTTTGGTTGTTGGCTGGAGATTTCTGACTAGTAGACGTATCTTTGTTCGATTCAGCTGAATCTGGCATCTTCCAATTAAAGGAATTTGCTGCATCATTTATAGAAGTAGAAGGCTCCTGAAGAACCAATTCAGCTTCTGTAGCAGCTTTTCCCCGGTAAGATTCTTTGTTGACAGCATCTGTACCTTTGTGGCAATTTGCCGTATCATTTCCAGATGCAATGGGCCTCATTGATCCTTGTGGTTTTTGTTCTTGACTGGAAGTCTCCGTTGCTTCTCTAACTACCAAAGGAGCTCGACTGATATGGCCTGCAAATTCATTGGAAGAATCTTCCCCAACTTGATTCTCTTCATCCTGATTAGAGGTTTCCATTTTCAGAGCTAGGCCAGAGTCGTTATTAGGATTATGTGTGTTTACTAACCCACAAACAGCTGGGTTCTTTGCAGATCTACATAAGGTTTGATCATCAAGCAATGGAAGATTGTGGACGTTGTTATTGGCATCTCCCTCAACAGTACGTGATTCCTTTCTCTTGCTCTTTTTAGAGCCTTTTTTGCATGTTTTCTTCTTCTTCTTGAATCTTCCAAAGAAGAAACTGCCTTTGCTCGAAGGTCTCTTTGCTGACTCGTCATCTGGCATTGCAATCTTCGAGCGTTGAAGCATCTTGTTGCATTTCCGTCTTTTTCTCTTCAACGCCATTTTCTCTCTGATCCATTTGAAGAAGGATCGTTTCTTCTTTGATGATTCTTGTTCGTATTCTCCAAGGCTGATGTCAGTGTCTGCTTTATTTAGAAGATTGAGTCTGTAAAACGTCTGCTTTGCTCTGGTCTGTTGTTGCACGACGTCTTCTTCGTTAACAATTTCATCTATAAGAAGAAAATCATAGATATTTTTTCGTGGATTAGATTTATCTTATATGAAGATATTTTTATACACTAGCTCTAAGAAACGAAAGAAGCTTTAGCTACCAAGGAATTTCAAGAAAGCAGAAACCATTACTAGAACTTATCATGGAATTAAAAACTAAGCAGCGTAAGTAGAAATGGCCCACACTAATACGTACTTACACAGTAAAAATTATCATCCCTAATTGTTAGTGACAAAGCAGTTTTTGTCTATAAAGTGGTATCCATTCATAAATCATCCCTAAATTTTAGTGTCAATTTCTAAAACCATGTTATTTGGTCAGATTGAGAGACCATCTTTACTTCGTCCCGAAACTTTTATCGGTCCCCTAAATTTGACAGTCCCAAGATATTTCGCTTCAGATTTATTCAATTTGAAACCGGTTGATATTGTGTTATCATTATCCTAAGTGAGGGGAATTATTCGTTCATTCCTTAGCTTAGAATAAGAAATACTTGATTATATCTAATATCAAATTGCCGATCGTTTGAATAACATGACCTTAGTGTATCACCTTGTGTTATATTCCAATTAGAAGCGTAAATAGCAGAAGGAAATTTGCAGAAGAAAAATAACTAAATTGAGATAAACACATACCTCGATTCGGGTATCTCTCCACCTTCTTTTCGTACGTGTCTTCATAATGGGTAGTCTCGTCCGAAAATCGCAACTGTCTTCTGGGCTGTCTCCCTCTTTCTGTATCTACCGAAGCTTCAGCAAAAACAGGCATCTCTGTCTGTGTGCCAATGTCGGCCACCTTTGACACCGTCTTTCTTGATGCCTTGGTGAATTCTTCTATCTGAAGTCTTTCAAGCTCTTTGATTCTTTGTTTTGCTCTTTTTTTGCTCTTCTTCAACGCATTGTACATGACTATCGTGGCTGACAGATGGTTTTGGATGCTTTGTAAATCGGCCTCTACCTTTCTGAGCTTATTTTCTGTGTCGAGGAAATTCTGTCTTTCTATTTTGTAAGACTTCTCTACTTTCTCTCTTTCTGTTCTATAAATCTTCTCTGCTTTCTCTCTTTCTGCTCTAAACGACTTTTCTGCTTTTTCTCTTTCTGCTCTAAACGACTTTTCTGCTTCCATTTGTGCCCTTTGCATTCTTTCCAACTCCAGTCTATTTGTGGAAGAAAAATCAGACAGATTGATAAAGAAGAATTTGTGCGTATAAGCTTTTTTTATCATTCTTAAATTAATTCTATAAACAAGCTTTATATTGATTATGTCACAAATACTATTCAAGGGAAAAAAGTAATCGCAAATTTATGTCAGTTTTTTCCCCATCGTTGAGGGAGTGAAAGTAGATCGTTTGCCAAACTTTTTGTTATAGCCTCGAAAAGCTTGAAACTAAATATCTGTGCCAAGAGCTGAAAAATGATAAAACTGGTTTCACATCAACTATCATTTGATAAGTTAAATTCGTATCTTTAACTGAAAAAATTGGTTTCTAGTAACTCAAGTGTTTAACCCTTGACTGACTTAGAATTATTCTGGTCCAACATCTTAAGGTTACAACATTTCTTTTAGCTATTTGACCTACACAGATTAGGATACGACTGCTCGACATAAAACACGGACTTGAACTGAACATGAGCTCCCCTTCGACCAAAGGCTGATCCCCTACTCCATAATAATAATAATAATAATACATAATTGATTTTATCCCCTATATTATAAAATACTCTGCAGCGCATACAATTTATAAATACAAGTAATAGAAATAAAGCATACATCAAGTCAAAAATAATCAAAATAACTTAGAATTACAAAATCTTTCTAAAAATTAAAATACCTACAATGAAAAAAAATCACACTACTCCATCACACTTACCTCTTTTCATACATATCCATGTCGTCCACAAATCTCCGCATTTCCATTTTTTCCTGGAACACCCTTTCTCTCACAAGTGCACCAAAGTCGTTCAGATCTCTGGAAACTGATGTCGTCTGTGACACAGCGGTGCAAAGAGTAATTCTGGCCCTATTTAGAAAAAACATCGAATCAGAAAGGATATTTTACAAAACATATCATAACTACTCATGAAGGTAGTGTCTTAGAAGAAACTTCTCTGATGTACTCCATCTGACGTACTACTCTGATGGTTGTCAAACGTTGAGGTATTAGTGAATATGTTACGCTTTGTTTCTGTCTTTTTTCTTCATCTTTAAGTTCTGACCTAATCAAAGACTGTTCTGATGTACTAGTCTGATGAGTGTCAGACGCAAAGCATTAGTAGTTATTATTTCGCTATGTTTCCAATTTCCCTCACTATCCTCAAGTTCTGTACCGATAAAAACTGTTCTCACGTGCTACCCTGATGAGTTTTAAATGCTTTTAGTGATGTAGTTCTTTTTCCCATTCTCGAAATCTGCACCAATCCAAGGCTGTTTACCTTACTAAGTAATATCATAAAACAAACAAATTCAATACGAACCCTGCTCTTCCATCAGCACTCTCAAAATCCCCATTTGTTTCTCGCGTGAGACTGGCAAATGTTTCTCTCATTTTCATTTTCTCTTCGATACTCTTCTCGGACTTTTCAAACGCTCGTTCAGCTAAAGAGAGACAGTTTTTGTTGATAGCCTCAAGCTGCGGGATCTTCTTTGTTAGAATTTGATTTTCTGCCTTCAATTTCAAAAGCTCCACTTCGTTCTTTTCCAGGTCTTTGGTAAGAAGTCTGCAAGTGGCGCAGGTGTATTCGTAAGATGGCTCATCTAGTCGAATGGAGGGAGCTATTTCCTCGGCTGTCATATCAGTCTGGCTTCCAATGTTCTGAAATCCATTACTCAATCGATCCTGTTGAAAATAGAATCTTGTTGCTTTATTCAGTTCAAATACGAGAACATCTGCCTGCTCTTCTTGTCAAGCAAAGTGTTTAACGCTCAGGTAACTTGAAAATTCTCGTATATGTCAATTTCATAGTGGCATATAGTGTCAAAGTTTCATAGTGACATATGGTGTTATAGTGACATAATGGCATAGTATCATGGTATCATAATGGCATATAGTGTCATAGGGGCATAATAAGATAGCGTCAAAATGTCATAATGCCTTAATGGCATACAGTGGCAAAGTTTAATAGTGTCATAGAGGCAAAAGGGGCATATAATGTTATAGTGGCATAGTGGCAGAGCGTCAAAGTGTCAAAGTGTCATAATGTCTTAATGGCATATAGTGTCATAGTTTCATACTGGCATAGTGGCATAAGGACATAAAATGAAAGTGTCATAATGGTATAATGTTATAATGTATTTAGGGTTAAAGCGTACTTGTTTTCTGTCTGATGTCTCTGCAAGTAGCTCGATATTCAAATCTTTGATTTTGACCTTGAGCTTCTTATTCTGTTCTGCTTTATGTCGAAGTCTGCGGTTCAACCCATCGAATATATTTTTGCTTTTTATACTGGCAGCTTTCTCGTGCATTTTCATTTCTTCTATCTCACTCTCCAGTTTAGCAACCTCTTCATCTAAAATGAAACAAATAAGGACTGCAAACTTTTGCATGGTGAAACAAGATAGTTCAGTTTCATATCATTTAAATTCACTTCATTCAATCTATAAGATAAACTGAAATAAATATTTAAGCTACATAGAAGATTAAACAAGTTACAGTAAATAGATCCAAATACACAAGAAAGTTGAGTAAATTGTATGTAGAGAATTACTAAGGAAGAGCTCTTTCGAAAGGTAAACTAATCGAGGAGAGAGCCCATCTACCCTTGTATATCACCTAGGAGATTTATGAATTTGCATTTTGATGCTCCTTAATATTACAAGAATTCCAGTTGTATATAAAGCAAGATAGATGTCATATTCTATTAATGAATTATATAACATTCTTATTACTAATAACATTGATGCGTTCTCATAAAATTCTCATTGTCTAGATCACTAAAAAACATCTTAACACCATAATTCGTAATTTTGAACTAAAACAATCGATAAGAAAGGGTAGAAAATTAATGATTAATCACGAAAACTGATTATCCCAAACTCGAATAGCGAAGAATCTGAGATGCCAATCACGTTGCACGAATGTACGTCTTCCTTTTAATAAAATAGGCCTACCAAGAGACCTTCTATTAAAATGATCAGCTCACCTTTGTCTCTCATGTATTCATCTATTTCATTTATTTTGGAATTCTCTTCAGCAACCTTGGCAAATTTCAACTTGTAGTTCTCTATTTTTAGCAAGCATTCTGTTTTGTCTTCGTTGAGATGTTCAATTCTCTCCTTGAATTTCTTACTTCGTTCTCTCGCCTCCATCTCGCTAACTTGCAACTCAGCGATCTCTTCTCGGAGAGAATCATTCTTACTTGACACTTCGGCGTATTTCACCTGCAATGGACAGATTTTATCAATTCAAATGCATGTTGCGCATCAGGGAGAAATAATTCTTATTCTCTTGAAATTTTTTGTAGAGTGGCTCTTCTTTTGGTTAAGTTGAGCTCAGTTGATACCGCAAATAAGCTTACTATCTTTGTAAGATATTGGTTTGTGTGTAAAGCATAAGGGGCCAACTGAAAAAGTAAACTTATCGAAGCATTTATAGTTGAAAGGCAAATACACTAAATATCTTTGTTATGTTTTAAGCAAAAAGGGCCCACTAATCGAGCAGTGCGACTCTTGTCCTTTCTCTCGATGTGACTACACCTCGTGATTCCTTTTGTATTTTTGTCTGGAGTACTAGCAAACTCTTTCTTCACAAATAACATGAACTCAACAAACGCACGGTAACAATGTATGAGCTGATTTTTTCATTTCAAAGTCTAAATCTTACAAGAACTTTATTATTTGCAGCTATCAGAAATATCTCAGTTGCTATTTACATGAAGTATCTATTGCAATGCTATTCAATTCACTATGATAAAATTACCTCAAGTGATTTGACATTATTTTGAGACTTTTTCATCTCTCCACTCATCTTAGCCAAGTTCCGCTTCACCTTGGTCAGCTTGTTGGTAGAATCGATTTTCTCTTTTATGAACTGTTGTTTCTCATTTTGAGCCTCAATTATTTCCAGCCTTCGTTGATTTTCCAGGTCTTTTATGATGCGGTCTTTCTCTCTAACTATTTCTTTGTAGTTCTTCTTAATCAACTCTTTTTCTTTAGCAACTTTATTCTTAGCAGTTGCCATACTTGTGAACTGCTGTTGCAGCTTGTACATCTCCTCGCCTGAGGTATTCTCCATATCTTGAAAGTGATTTTTCAGACCGTTCATTTTGTCATCATATTTCTCGATCAAGGTCTCGTATCTTTCGATCCCTAAATTATGAAAAAAGATGAAATACAATTTCTAATGATTACATTCAAATAAAGATAAAAAACACAGATTGAAGAAAAATCTGCCACTGTTGTGTTGGTGTGGGCATTGGTTTGTTTTAAAACCCACACAGGCTAATTGTTTTAAATTTCTTGCAAAGTTGACATCTCATAGCTCTTACCCTAACCCAAACCCTAATTAACACTGGCTACAGATTGGTACAGAAACAGGTTGAAGTGTGATATTTACCTATCAAGCATGTCTTTAACATGTCTTCTGCTGCAATTCCTCTCTCCTTCTTCTTCTTGCCTAACTGCAGAGCCATCCTTGGCCCATATCCGTCCATCCCTGTTGATGCACATGCACCAATGCCTGATTGCAGCATAACTTGAGAACCGTCACCATCAACGGCATCTTCGAACTGCTGCAGTCTTCTCAAGCAACCCAATATTCTTAGGTTGTCTGAGTTGTTGTAGAAAGTTCTTTGAAGATGGGCATCAATACGGTTTGCTTGGTTGCTTGACTGGTGAAAGTCATCTTCTAGACCTTAATTAAAATGATGATTTATATTATTTATTATGTATGAGGGTAATTATGATAAAGAAATATAACTCGTTTGAAAATAGGATAGACAGCCTCAAAAAGAACTAATTTGATGATGGATGACTTAAAAAGACAGGCATCATTTTATTACCTAAGTTCAATGTAAGTGGCAGGTATTACAGAGTGGTTAGATCACTAGACTCTTGATCAAAGGGTCCTGGACCCGAAAACACCTTCAGAGCTGTCAAATAAAGTGCAAAGAGAAAATTAACCAGCTCTCTGTAATTCCAGGCAAAAAGGGCAAAGGAAATCACGAGGTGTGGTTACATCGAGAGGAAGGACCAAGGTTGCACTACTCGATTAGTTTACCTATTCTGTTGGCTCTTTATGCTTTGCACATAAACCAATACCTTACGAAGATAGTAAGCGTATTTGCCTATCAACTATCAACTCAATAAGTAATTTGTTGATATTAGCAGTCTACTAGTGAAAAGTTATATTTTATTCAAAGCCGAGTAGGAGGCTGATTTGCAGATGGGAAAGTAAAGTTTAGTATCGAGATGTAAAGTTCCATTCTAACCCAAATCTGAAAAAGTGATGCGCTAGTCCGTACAAACATTTTTCTATAATAGATTAGTTGTCTTACCCTCTAGTCGGTCCAGTTCAGATCCTATAGGCCTTCCCTCGACGAAGTTCTTGGCTTCTTCGCAGATTATCTTGCCGATATCTTCGCTGGTCAGGCTTGTGTTTTCCAGGTGCTTTCTGAAAAAACTGCGAACTCCTCTGAGACGTTCATCATACATCTCATTTTTACAAGACGATTTGAATTCTCCGTTTCCTTTCGGAATATTTGAGCTTGTCTTCAAGCCAGCGTTCTACAAAATAATGAAGAAGTTTAGGAACAAGGTCGAGGCTGATAAAATCGGATAGCATTAGATAGTTGATGGGCAAATGTGCTTGTTATCTTCGTAAGGTATTGGTTTATGTGTTAAGCACAAAGGTCCCACTGAATAGCTAGGTAGACTAATCGAGCAGTGCAACCCTAGTCCTTCCTCTTCATGTGACCACACCTCTTGATTCCTTTTGCCCTTTTACCAGGATTTATAGAGAGCTGGCAAAGTCTCTCCTCACACTTTGAGACAGGTCTGAAGGTGGTTTCAATCCCGGGACTCTTTTAATGAAGGCTCGACTCATCAAACCAATAAGGCATCCCCGCCACAGTGTTCGATTGCTGGGGTGTCAGAATTAGCTGGAAGGGTGATTTTGTATGCACTGTAAACGAAGCCTTAAAAGGGAGAACGGTTTCTCCTCAATTACTTTAGGCACCAAAAGAGTTCTTCCTCATGGAATTTTCTATATAAAAAAGCTTGATAAATTCTCTAATGGTATAATCGTATTTGATATTACTAAACCTTGTTTTGATTTTATTTGTTGTGATTTATATTATTTTATTTGTTGTGGGATCTTATAGTAAATCAAGTTGAACTGAGTAAAAAAGCTGAGACTGTAACCACTTACATGAGTTGACCTGTTCCCAACCCCCATTCCACGCAGGCGCAGTACAGCTCGTCGGTGATTGTCTCTAAAACTAGACAAACGATCGTCATCTTCAAAATCATCGCAGGCGGAGTGCAATGGCACTTCGTTTGCGGTTGCGAAATCTGAAATAGAATGGAATTGAAAATCAAAAGCCATGCACTTGAAATAGAATAGGGTAAGATTTAGTTTTATAGAACTTATAATCAAAGACTTGTAGTTCGTTATTGCAATATTTCAATCATTCATGGACTCGAGCCCACTAAAAGTATGATTTGTTCCCTCGAGTCTTTGAGAATTTTCAACGTGTTCTTTCAAAATTATGTGCGAAAAGTCTCTTTGTTCCCCTAATTGCGTGTGTTCCCTATTCCTTAACCCATTTTCAGGCTTGTTCCATTGTTCACCAGAACTCCATCCTCGAAATACGACCCTCAAAAATCCCTCTTCAAGGATGCAAAATCAATCTTCGTAGCCACTGTACTGCATATTAAAATAGTCAAAGGTGTAAATAAATCTAGCAAATAAAGTAACTATAGAATATGTCTGTTTACCTTACCTTTTTCGTTAGTATCCATCTCACATGAACAATAATAGCAAATTTCATCAATCAAAAATTTGCGAATGATCGAGATAGCTTCCCTGCCGGATTAATGCGACGCTTTTGATTCATGACGTCACTTGATGAGTCTAGATTCCATTAGATTAATGTGACGTAAAGATTGATTGGACTTCTTGATTAGTGAGATTGAAAAGCGTACTTGCCATGCACAAGGATTGTTGCAATGGTGTTAATGCTTAGAAAGAAGAAACAGGCAATGCTTGTAGTATCTGACCCAAGGCTTTGTTGGATAGAGCGAAACTCTTTTCATAAAGCTTGGTCTACACAATCATTTTGAATCGGGGCCCTTCAAGGAGGTAGTTTGTATTTATTCTAGTCCAAGGGGCTTTTTGTGGAGATAAGTCAGTACTTGTACGAAGTCCAAATCTGAGAAGAAGAAAGCAAAATCAGAGAAGAAGAAGGCGAAATCAGAGAAGAAGAAAGCAAAATCTGAGAAGAAGAAAGCAAAATCAGAGAAAAAGAAAGCAATATCTGAGAAGAAGAAAGCGGCAAAAATAAAGGAGAAGAAGGCGAAGGTAACAAAGGAGTGGCTTCGATTGGTGAAGAAGAAGGCCAAACTGGATAAAGTGAAGACGAAATCTTCGAAGGAGAAGGAAGATTTACGCAGGAAGAAGCGAATAGTACATTTGAAGAAGATGCAACTGGAGAACAAATGGTCAGAAGTAGACAGAGACGAAAAGGAGATGATCGAAGCATTAAGCAAGAGAAAGAGGCACTTGAAAATGAGCAATGCACGAGTGGCACCGAAGGCAGACTGTTTCAAGACGAAGTGGATGTCCAAAACCTAGCAGAGGCTATCGAGCCTGTTGATACCGGCAATGAGCCAAACTCCATTCCAAATTCGTCCCCACCTGCTGCAGGACATAAAAAGCGTCGTCGAATTTCTATCAACTTCAAGAAGTTTTTCCCAGGAAAGAAGAGGAAAAGTGATGTACAACATGAAAGCGACTTAAACCAAAGTAATCAGGCTGAGGTCGAAAACACTGAAGCTGCAGAAGTAGAGAAAAGTAAGAGAGAAACTGCTCCAGCTAAAGATGGGGAAAAAAGCGGAAAAACAAACCAGGCTTCTTTCAGAAATTATGTCGTTGAACTTGAAGAGGATTTCGATGTGCTGCCTCAAATCATCATACACCAACCTGAGGTAGATGTAGACAATTGCGAGGTAGATGTAGATAATTGCATCCAAGACATCACAAAGACGACAGACTCTGCAAAAGAATCTGGTGAGATACACGAAAATGAAGGCTGTGACGACAATATACAGCTGATTGAAAGTACGTACCAGTACGTACTAGTCAAGTCCTTACCAAATCAGGGCGAAAACAGATGATGAGTCTTCACGCTATCGCCGGGGGTAATCAAGGCTGATATCACGTTTTTGCATTGCAAAGAGTGTCCTTGGCTGTTTTCACCCTGATTTGGTAAGGACTTGACTTTCTTGATAACTGTAAGTGATGTTCTAGAATCATTAAGAGCTGTCCCAACCGTGGAAGGGTTGAACTTGGTCTGCTAATATGACAGAAGTCTTTGAGTTACTTTTTGTAAGTGGCCCGTTTGACTCGTACGTGCTTTCAATCAGCTGTATATTGTCGTGAGAGCCTTCATTTTCGTGTATTTCACCAGATTCTTTTGTAAAGCTTGTCGTGTTTGTGCCGTCTTGGATGCAATTATCTACATCTACCTCGCAATTGTCTACATCTACCTCAGGTTGGTGTATGATGATTTGAGGCAGCACATCGAAATCCTCTTCCGGCTCAACAACATAATTTCTAAAAGAAGCCTGGTTTGTTTCTCCACTTTTTTCCCCATCTTTAGCTGGAGCAGTTTCTCTCTTACTTTTCTCTACTTCTGCAGCTTCAGTGTTTTCGACCTCAGCCTGATTACTTTGGTTTAAGTCGCTTTCATGTTGCACATCACTTTTCCTCTTCTTTCCTGAGAAAATGTTCTTGAAGTTGATTGTAATTCTTCTGCGCTTTTTATGTCCTGCAGCAGATGGGGACAAATTTGTAGTGGAGTTTGGCTCATTCCCGGTATTAACAGGCTCGATATCCTCTGCTAGGTTTTGGACATCCACTTCATCTTGAAACAGTCTGCTTTCGGTGCCACTTGTGCCTGGCTCGTTTTGAGTTGCCTCTTTCTCTTGCTTTGATGCTTCGATCATCTCCTTTTCGTCTCTCTCTACTTCTGACCATTTGTTCTCCAGTTGCATCTTCTTCAAATGTACTATTCGCTTCTTCCTGCGTAAACCTTCCTTCTCCTTCGAAGATCTCGTCTTCACTTTATCCAGTTTGGCCTTCTTCTTCTCCAATCGAAGCCACTCCTTTGTTATCTTCGCCTTCTTCTCCTTTATTTTTGCCGCTTTTTTCTTCTCAGATATTGCTTTCTTCTTCTCCGATATTGCTTTCTTCTTCTCAGATTTCGTTTTCTTCTACTCTGATTTCGCTTTCTTCTTCTCTGATTTTGCTTTCTTCTTCTCTGATTTCGCTTTCTTCTTCTCTGATTTTGCTTCTTTGTCCTTCTTACCTTCAGCCTTTTTACCTTTCTTTGAAGATGTTTCCTTTTTAGACTTCTTCTTATCACTCTTCTGTTTTTTTGATTCCTTCTTTTTCTCCTTTGAATCTTCTGGTTTATCTTCTTTGCCCTCGTCTTTTACTTTCGAATCCTTTTTCTTCTTCTTCTCCTTTTCTTTCTTCTTCTTTTTCTTCTCTGCGTTTTTCTGTTATTTCCTCTCCTTCTTCAACCTACTTTTCAATTTCTTCTCGTAATTCTTATCCTTCTTTTCGTTATTTCCATTCTCATCGCTGGCCTCGTTATCAGTGCTGGTTTTTTTACCTGAAAGGAAAAATGAAGTCATCATTTATGTGATCAACATGTGTCTGGTTGCCATTTTGAATATTGACACATAAACACTGCGAAACGCTGCAGCAATGTTACGACACACTATCAGGACTCAGAACTATTATTAAGAAAGGAAGAATGGGAAGAATAAAAAGTGACATTTACAGACATTATACGGAATTGGAGACAAGACGATTCAAGAAGGCCAAGATGTTGTGCGACGAGAACAATTTAACTTTTGACACTAACGTTTTTAACTTGCTTAAGACACGGAACCACTGTGACGACCTTTTATTTTCGACGGAAGACTTGGAGGAGGATTTGGGAGATGATTAAGTGGTGGCAGAACGAAGGCAAATTGCGGAGGTAATTGAAGAAGAGCTACTATCAAATGATGACGACGGAAGGCTGACTGGAGTCTTTGTCTCTGGGAATGTTGTGAATCTTTCGCGTAAGGTCCTCTCGGAAGGAGAAGTTAAGCTACTTTCGAGGGGGCTGAAGTTTTAACCCACTTCCAGAGATATCGACAAAAGGTCAGCTAAAGGCAGATCTTGACATATTCAAAAGACGTATGAGACTTAAAATGGTTTTTTAAGGACAGCGAAGAAAGTGAATTCGACACCAAAGCAAAAAAAAATCTATGTGTATGATGATATTTGTGTATGATAATATTATATTCAGTATGAATTCAACAAAATATACATATAGAGCTTTACATTTCTTACGAAAAGAGTGTAATGTCAAAAATTCCATAAAAATTCTTTTAATACCATTCGAATTTTTCTGCGACCCCAAACCATCAAATCTTTTTTTCTTTCATCCTGAATTGTCATTTTGGCTTTATGGCTCAGAAGTTTGGACCCAAAAAATATCGGGTTTTTTGAAAATAACCAAAAACATTGGAATTACCATGAGTATGAGTATTTATCAAAATATATGAAAAATACTTAATTTTAAAAAAATGTGCAAATTTTAGGCTGGGGAATCCTTCGTCACTGACACAAAAAATGGAAGAAAAATATTTAAGTGATCTTAAACCTCAATATTTTCGTCTTAAAATATCAAATATAACCAAATAAATTGAAAAAGGTAAATTTACATGCAAAGATTCCATTGTTTTTCGAGCAATGCCAGAGTTTAAGCGTTTTACGTGCAATTTTCAGTACTGAGTCCATATAAGAATCAGCGCTTCTTAAACTTCTAAGAATCAGCATTTTTGCCCTCTTACCGCTTGAGTGATTTTGCCTCACTCGAGAACAATAGAGTAAGATATCTAGTTACCTAGTCTATGTATAATTGGTTATTGCTAGGTCAGGTCATTGTCGAGGTTGAGGTAAAGACATGTTGCGTACAAAAGGTTTTTCTAACATGAAGACCTTGCTAACTTTTAGATTCTTGAACAAAGTTGATGCTTGCAATCTTCATCGCCATCCACTTTGTAAGTTGCCAATTACACACAGGGTATAATCACTCACTCAACCCTGATTTAAAGAGTCACGGGTTCCAAACCATCTTCAGATCTGCCACAAAGTATAAGGAGATAATTTTCTGGTTCACTGTAATTCCAGGCAAAACGGCAGAAGGAATCACGAGGTTTGGCCACTTCCAGAAGAGGGATCAGTCACACTGCTCTATTAGTCTACCAACCCTGTTTTGCTTTGCTCATAAACCAATATCTTATAATATAAACCAGGAACGAGACGACAGGCCTCGAGGAGTGCAGACGTGTTTTACTCGCTGTCTTATAACTCTTACCATAAATTAATTTAAATGGCTGCTGTCAATGAGTCAAGAGAAAAAGTTGGAGAGACGGTTAAATATGTATTTGAAGCTATCAAAACTATACGAAAAGCGAAGAACAGACCACATAACGAAGCTATTATCACGCATGTTTGTACAAAACATGGCCTAAAGCCAGCCGATGTGGGAAGCCAAATCGCAGAATGGGAGAAGTTGCAGAAACTGCTTTGCAAAACTTATGAAGATGGACGACAATCATACTTCATAGTGGAAGATGATCAGTTATCTGAAGCAAATGTGGAAGATGTCGAACTATCTGGTGCGAATTTGTCTAATCCCTACACGCCAGAGACGTAGGAACCGGGGGGCCACTGGGGGCACGTGCCCCCCCCCCCCCAAGATTTTGCAAAAATAGAAAAAATGCCCCTATTACCATAGGTATTTTGCCCCATTTTCGCAAATTTAAGGTATTTGAAAGTGCCCTTCTGGCGGCAAAAGTGCCCTTAAAGTGTCGTGCCCCCCAAGTTTGAAATGCTTCCTACGTCCCTGCTACACGCCCAACGAATCTTTGGAATCTCAAAGTTCTACTGGCCTGTCAACACACTAGCTTCGCCGGCCGATTCGATAAAGGGAGTGCCTGATGTTCAAGGTACCCCTGGACTTATCTGTGCATTCACTACCATGGCGAATTCGGTCAATATTCTTAACGACCTGATACAAGTCGAACGTAGAAAATCTGAAAAGCTTTTGACTGAAAACTTTGCGCTAAAAATGAGAGTTTTGGAATTAGAAACACTGGTCGAAAACTTTCTTGGGCCCCAAACATTGGCCAACAATAAAACCACCACCGAAACATCGCTATTGTCAGAGGCACAAAGAAATCTAAAATTAAGAAAAGAACTGATCAATGAATCGAATCAATACAAAGAAACCGTATCCAACCATACCTCAAACAGGCAGCATTGCGTTGATGTTGATACCTATGTTGGCAATACTATTGGGAATAAAAGACAAAGTCAGGACAATAGGCAAACTTTGCAGAATTCTAGAAAAACTCGAAAAGCCAACAACAAGCGTAAACCAGAACGAAAACAACATGAAAATGCCAATGTGGTTGATTTAACCTCGGCAAATAAAGTAGTAGAAGAAGAAAATCAGGAGTCAAACAAGCGGATTAAAGTTACTGCTATCGGAGATTCCCAACTGCTAAGATTGGACGAAAAAAAAACTCAGCAATAAACATCGAGAAGTTAAAATCCAGGCCAAATCAGGTATGAGACTAAATCAAATCGTAAAGAATACAGGAAAAACGGACAGTGATGTCGTTATAATTCACGTTGGAACAAACAACTTAAAAAATTCCAAACCTGAAGAATTGTCAACGGGTATACTCACAGCACTTAAAAAAATACAGGAAAACAACCCTGATGCTAAGATCGCGTACTCTTCTATCTTCCGAAGAAAAGATGAATTGAATAAATTGGCAATGTCAGTCAACAAACAAATAGCAGAAAAACTTATGCTGAATGGTTTCGATCTGATAGAAAACGAAAACATCCTCTACAGCAACCTTGCTCAGGACGGACTTCATATAACCACCGGCGGGGCAAGAAAATTTGCTGGTAATTTGAGTCGTTTTATAAAATATTGTTAATGGTGCGCGAGCGCAGATAATGCAAAGAGCGAATTGAAACCCAAAGCCAAAGCAACCAAAAAAGGGAATGGGCTAAAGATTGGAGCTCTTAACATAGTTTCACTCAGAAAGCATAGACATGAACTAAATGTGCTGCTACATGAAAATGATATTGATATCATAGCCTTGAGTGAAACTAGGTTAAGTGGTAAGATTAAGGACCCAGAAGTTTCAATTGATCGTTACAAAATTTTTAGGCATGACAGGGACGGAAAGGGAGGTGGGGTAGCAATCTACCTGAAAGTACAAATTCCTGACCCCCTCCAAATTATAACAAGTGACATCCTTGAGTTTCTTTGCCTTGAAATCAAACCAAACAAAGGAAAATCGTTTTACCTAATTAGCTGGTATCGACCACCTACTGGGGAAATAGATACTGTTTCATTCGAAAACCTACGAGAATTTCTTAAGAAACTTGATAAAGACGAAAAAGAAATTATCCTCGTAGGTGATACGAATTGTGATTTCAAGGGGTCCCACCTAAACTCAAATGCAAAAAAAACTACAATCTGTATATGCTGAATACCAAATAGAGCAACCAATCAAGGCTTACACAAGGGTAGCAATACGTGAGGGGGCGAATGGTCAGTCCCAAATAATCCATTCGTTGATTGACCATTTCTCTACCAACAAAAGTGAATACATTCTAGAAACGGGCGTGCTTGAGACAGCAATGGTAGACCATTACATGGTTTATGCGATCAGAAAGGTAAATACATGGAGAGTTAATACAAAAAGTAAAAACAACACTGTTGAAAGCAGAAATATGAAAAATTACGATAAAGCTGCTTTTCAACAGGACCTTGATGCCATTGATTGGGAAAACATTTTGACACCTCTTTCTCAGGACCCCAATAAGATGGTATCTGTGTTCCAAGAATTGTTTGATTCCGTTCTCAGCTTACATGCTCCAATTCGCAAACGAAAAAGAAAAACCGAGTATGCTCCATGGCTAAATGCAGGCTTAAGATCTTTAATGGTGAGAAGGGATAAGGCAAAAAAGGATGCTAGGCGGAATCCCGAAATCTGGCCTTTGTATAAGAAGCTAAGAAATGAAGTCACAAAGGCCATACGTTCCACAATGGAGGACCATTATTCAGGTCTAATTGAACAAAACAAAAACGACCCGAAAGAAATGTGGCGAACGATTAACAAAGTGTTAGATAGGGACTCTTCTAAGGCACCAGTCACTAGCTTAAACTGCGACGGTAAACTCTTAACTAATGGCCGAGAAATTGCCACTGCGCTTAACAAACACTTTGTCTCAGTTGGTCCCAAACTAGCTGAAGAAATCAGAACCAAAACGAATGATGACCATCTTGCTCACATATGTGATAACAACTCTACTATTTTAAATTTTAAGATGGTAGATGTTCCTTTCAGCTTTAGAGCACTAAAAGAGCTGAAAAACGGTAAAGCTAGTGAACCAGATAGAATCGCTGTCGGATTGGTCAAAGATGCGCCTGAAATTATTGCCCTTCCCCTTACTCTAATCTACAACTCATCGCTCACTACAGGTGTTTTCCCAGATGTATGGAAGGCTGCGAGGGTCACCCCAATTTTTAAATCAGGTGTAAGGAGTGACGTGAATAATTATAGGCCAATATCAGTTCTGTCCATTTTTGCAAGGATTCTAGAAAAAACCGTTCATGATCAGCTGATTGACTATTTCAAAGAGAAACAATTGCTAAAACATAATCAGCATGCGTTTCGTAAGTTACACTCAACTGTCACATCCCTAATAAAAAGTACTGATGAGTGGCTCAGCAATATTGATTCTCAGAAAGTCAATATGACCATGTTCTTGGATCTAAAAAAGGCATTTGATACTGTGGATCATAAAATATTGCTTGAAAAACTTTTCAAATATGGTGTACAGGGCAAAGTCATTAGCTGGTTTCGTTCCTACCTTACAGAACGAAGACAGTATTGTAGAATCGATGGAGATTGCTCTAAGCCCTTGAGGATAACGTGTGGCATCCCCCAGGGTTCCTGCCTAGGCCCCTTCTGTTCATCATTTACCTTAATGATTTTGAAGAACATTTAGAGTTTTCTTCGGCGAGCGTGTATGCTGATGATACGCACACAACAATAGCCTCTGAAGATATTACCGAGCTTTCCCAGATGATGAAGGAAGAACTAGAGAACATTTCTGAATGGATGAGGGTTAATGAATTAAGTGCCAATCCCAAAAAAACTGAGTTTATGCTTATCGGGCATCCACATAGAATTAACGAAATCGAAACTTTGGCTCCTTTAAAGCTTAATGGGACAGAAATAAAACGGGTAAAAAAAACTAAATCACTAGGGGTTATTGTCGACGAAAATCTCAATTGGAAGGATCACTTCTCATCACTTAAAGGTAAAATAACAAGTGGTCTGTCGGCTTTGAAAAACTTAAAAACATCCTTCCGCAATCTAAACTGTGTGAGGTTTACCATGCGCTAGTTGAAAGTCACCTCCGATATGGCAACGCTGTCTGGGGTAGCTTATCAAATACGAATCTGCAAACGCTTCAGCGACTACAAAACAGGGCCTTCTCGATCATTGAAAATGCTAGGCGAAAGGACTCCTGGATTAATAATGGGCTAAACGTTGAACAGATAATTTATCTTGATAGATCTATTATGACACACAAGATAGTCAATAAGCAATGCCCCGAGAGCCTCTGGAACAAATATAGACAGAGGAATGAGATTTCTAAGTATAACACAAGAAACAATAGAAATCTTGACATCCCTAAGCTAAAGCTTGAATGTACAAAAAAGGCTTCCACTATTCTGGGCTTAAAGCCTGGAATGAAATACCTGTGGATATAAGGGAAACTTCCTCGCTCTATCAGTTTAAAAGAAAATTAAAAACGCATTTAAAAGCTCAGCAAACATCAAACTAAAAAACACGACTCCTAGGAAGATCAGATATTGATAAGGACACAGTCTCGGCCAACAAGTTATTTTTAGGACTTGATATTTTTACTTTAGCTACATTTATGTATAATTATTACTTTAACTTTTTCTGTGTAGATATCGTGTATAAATATGAATTAATAAATAAATTAAGAAAAATAATAATATCTTACGAGGACAGAAAGTGTATTTGCCCATCAACTATCAACAACAACGGTTGGCACTCGGACAATATTTTCTGTTGAGATCTAGGACTGCACGTTTAATCCACTGAGAAATTCACAAAAAAGACATGATTTTGCCAAAAATCCATCAAAATATTTACAATATTTACAAATTATAGCAAGTATCTAACTCTACTACATTTCTACGAATTCAATAAAAGCCAACAAGTTAAGGAGTCAATTGTCAAAGTAATTCTTCATTTTGGCTGTCTTGGGATAGCTGGCAATGCACCGTAATGCTCAAACGCTGGGCTCACCCGAATCGTATGCTCCGCAGGGGAAATCACGAAGGAGTGTTCTACTGGTTTAGCAACGGACGCAAAAGTCTTGGCAGCAGCTTTTATAGCTTCCCTTTTGAGTTTCTTGTCTTCCTTCTTGATGGTGTCTACTTGTTTGATTTCTCTCAATATTTCTTGTTCTCTCCTTCTACCTCGGTAGATGAAATACCCCTTCCCCATCAAAGCTGTCCTCGAAAAAGGATCCTTTTCGTTTTTTGCTTTCGATATCAAAGTCGCAGGGTTCTCCTGCTTGACCTGTTGTTCAGGAAAGAGATTGTCTACATCTTCTTCTGTAAAGAGATTGTCTACATCTTCTTCCATGAAGAGATCGTCTGCCTCTTGTTCAGCCAAGAGATTGGCTACATCTTGCTCAAACGCAATTTCTTCTTTAGATTTACGTATAGTTAATTGGGGCTGCACATCAAACTTCGGTTCAACTGCGTGATTTGTAAAAGAATGATCTTTGTTGTTCTTTCCTTTGAATTTCACTTCATCTTTAGAGCCTGCAGCTTGCCCTTCCTTTTGTTCTGAGAAGAGATTGTCTACATCTTGTTCAGTCGAGAGATTGTCTACATCTTCCAACACAATTTGCTCCTCAGATTTACGTTTAGCCATTGGGGGCTGCACATCAAACTTTACCTTCGGTTCAACTGCATAATTTGTAAAAGAAGCCAGATGATCTTTGTTGATCTTTCCTCCATCTTTTAGGCCAACATTTTGACGCTCCTCTTGTTTAGTCGATTCAGTCTTCATGCCGGATTTCATCGCACTCACGTGATGTTTTTCAATTTTTCCAGGAAAGGCAGCCCTTTTCTCGTTATTCCTGGAAAAGATTTCAAATATAATTAAATCAAGTAGAATAAGATTTCGTATAAGGCTCTGAAATCTTTGCAAGACTGTTTTATTCAACATTTGGCATGGAATCTAGAGAGACTGTTCATTCCAGAAGATTCAGTTGAGATGGGAATGTTGATTCAGCTATTGGGCAGAAATGACGTCAACTTTTACTGTGATATCGTGTCATTGAATCATATTCAACACAAAGTAGAAAATCTTTATTATTGAAAAAAATAAGATTTGTCCAACAGAGTTTCAGCATCAAAGATTGTTCTACTTATTACCCAAATACCTCAGGGACTTCACAGGAGTATAAATAAATGTTTTCAAAAAAGGCCTCGATAGTTTTTTGTCTCAAATACCTGAACTAACTAGTTATAGACAGCGATTAGAAAAGTTGATAGTAGCTCCATAGTTGATACGATCAAAATTTGATCTTTCTGAGGGATAGCAATTAAGTTCATATCTTGTAATGACAAAAATGATTATAAATATTACTGTCCGAGAATGTTTGCATTTAGTGCAGTATATCATCTGAAATAATTAGTTTGCTACTCACTTTTCAAGATGATTGAAATCTTTAGTCTGATGTGTGTTTGTTTTCGTTGCTTCTGGTTGTTTGCTGCCTTCAATACCACCAACGAATACTTCAGCCGTGCTTTCGCAGAAGGAAACCCTTTTCAATTTCTGGCTTTTCTCCGGACTCTTCATGGTGTCAACACCCAAAATCTCATCCATTAAGCGTTCATCCTCGTCCTGCTGCTGCCAAGTTTTATTTTGAGCCATATTCTTCGAAAGCTGGTCATTTTCAACTTCTTCTTCCAATATTTCGTCCATCAACTTCTCTTCGTCACTCCAAGAACTAAGTAAGCTTTTGTTCAGCCCAACATCTTCCCTTTTTGCAGCATCTGAATTCAAATTATTGTACTTATCAAATTTGTATTTTGAAAACTTTTTAGGCAACAGAAAAGACATTCTTTTAAGAAAGCCAGAGTGGCAAATCAAAATAACTGTATTCAAAGCTCTTTTCCCCAACAAATACCTCTTTCACTTAGCAGTCATTGCAGCATTAAAAGATCTTACAGTATTGATAAGTTAGTCTCATTTAAATTCAACAGCCATCATCGTATTTCACTTAGCAGTCATCGCTGCATTATAAAAGTTTACGGTAATTGATAAGTTAGTCTCATTTGAATTCAAAAGTATGAAAACGATGATTTCAACAAAAGAAATATTCTAAATTTCTTACTTTTCTTTGGACTCTTCATTGCGTCAACACCCAAAATCTCATCCATTAATCGTTCATCCTCGTCCTCCTGCTGCCAACTTTTGTTCTGAGTCATATTCAACATTTGACCATCTTTAGTTACTCCCTCTAATATTTCGTCCATCATTCTCTCCTCGTCACTCCAAGAGTCGTACATGTCACCATACACTTCTTGCCTTTTTGCAGCATCTAAATTCAAAACGTGGTTACCATAGAATTAGTATCTTATCGTATCCATTGAAGCTATAAAACTTTAGTCAGGAAAATCTTTGTGAAAACAGGGTATTAAAAGCTACTTTTCTTTTGACAGGAAATATTGGCTCTGGAGAATGGAAAAATGGACCAATTAATTTTGATGCAGACTATTTTCCATGATAAGTTGAAGAAATGAGAGGGTAAGTAATAAGATTTTAAAACTTTTAAAGGTTAGGTAGACATTCTATGACGAGGACCTTTGAAAATGAACCGGGTACTATATACATAATGTCTGATAGAGCAAGGATAACTGTTTGAGAACATTCGATGATTTCTGTTATCACATACACGAAAGCCTAACTTACATTCATGTTTGTCTTCTGACTGGATGCTTTTGACAACTCTTGGCTCTTCCGGAAGAACGTTGACTCTACGAGCTGATCCATCAGGGATGCAGATACTTAATTCTTCATCAGATTCATCATTACTATCTTCAAATTCCTTGCAAAATACTTTAGCTGCTGTCTTTGCCTTGTCATATGTTGGTTTATCTTCTGAATGAGTGTTTTTACAAACTCTTGGCTCTTCAGGAAGAACGTTGATTCTACGAGCTGATCCATCTGGGATACAGATACTAAACTCATCATCAGATTCATCTTTGTCAGAATCCTTGCAAAATGCTTTAGCTGCTGTCTTTGCCTTGTCATATGTTGGTTTATCTTCTGAATGAGTGTTTTTACAAACTCTCGGCTGTTCAGGAAGAACATTGATTCTACGAGCTGATCCATCTGGGATACAGATATTAAACTCATCATCAGATTCATCTTTGTCAGATTCCTTGCAAAATGCTTTAGCTGCTGTCTTTGCCTTGTCGTATGTTGGTTTATCTTCTGAATGAGTGTTTTTACCAACTCTCGGCTCTTCAGGAAGAACGTTGATTCTACAAGTCGATTCATCTTGGATACAGATACTAAACTCATCATCAGATTCATCTTTGTCAGATTCCTTGCAAAATGCTTTAGCTGCTGTCTTTGCCTTGTCATATGTTGATTTATCTTCTGAATGAGTGTGTTTACCAACTCTCGGCTCTTCAGGAAGAACATTGATTCTACGAGTCGATTTATCTGGCATACAGATACTAAACTCATCATCAGATTCATCTTTGTCAGATTCCTTGCAAAATGCTTTAGCTGCTGTCTTAGCCTTGTCATATGTTGGTTTATCTTCTGAATGAGTGTTTTTACAAACTCTTGGCTCTTCTGGAAGAACATTGATTCTACGAGTCGATCCATCTGGGATGCAGATACTTAATTCGTCATCAGATTCATCATTGCTATCTTCCTCGCAAACTGCTTTAGCTGCTGCCCTCGCCCTGTCATATTCTTCCTCCCCCGTGTCAATCTCAATTGCTTCACCTTTATGATAAATCTTCACGCTATCACCAGGGGTAATCAAGGCTGATATCACGTTTTTGCATTGCAAGGAGTCTCCTTGGCTGTTTTCGCCCCGATTTGGTAAGGACTTGACTTTCTTGACAATCGTAAGTGATGTTCTAGAATCATTTGAAGAGCTGTCCCAACCGTGGAAGGGTCGAACTTGGTCTGCTAATACGACAGACGTGTTTGAGTCACTTTTTGCAAGTGGCTCGTTTGACTGGTACGTACTTTCAATCAGCTGTATATTGTCGTCAGAGCCTTCATTTTCGTGTGTTTCACCAGATTCTTTTGCAGAGCCTATCGTCTTTGTGCTATCTTGGATGCAATTATCTACATCTTCCTCGCGATTGTCTAAATCTTCCTTGCGATTGTCTACATCAACCTCAGGTTGGTGTATGATGATTTGAGGCAGCACATCGAAATCCTCTTCCGGCTCAACGACATAATTTCTGAAAGAAGCCTGGTTTGTTTCTCCGCTTTTTTCCCCATCTTTTGTTTGAAAAGTTTCTCCCTTAATTTTCTCTACTTTTACAGCTTCAGTGTTTTCGACCTCAGCCTGATTACTTTGGTTCAAGTCGCTTTCATGTTGCACGCCACTTTTCCTCTTCTTTCCTGAGAAAATGTTCTTGAAATTAATAGAAATTCGACCCCGCTTTTTATGTCCTGCAGGAGATAGGGACGAATTTGGAATGGAGTTTGGCTCATTCCCGGTATCAACAGGCTCGATAGCCTCTGCTAGGTTTTGGACATCCACTTCGTCTTGAAACAGCCTGCCATCGGTGCCACTTGTACCTGGCTCGTTTTGAGCTGCCTCTTGCTCTTGCTTTGATGCTTCGATCATCTCCTTTTCGTCTCTCTCTACTTCTGACCATTTGTTCTCCAGTTGCATCTTCTTCAAATGTACTATTCGCTTCTTCCTGCGTAAATCCTCCTTCTCCTTCAAAGATCTCGTCTTCACTTTATCCAGTTTGGCCTTCTTCTTCTCCAATCGAAGCCACTCCTTCGTTATCTTTACCTTCTTCTCCTTTATTTTTGCCGCTTTCTTCTTCTCAGATATTGCTTTCTTCTTCTCAGCACTTGCTTTCTTCTTCTCAGATTTTGCTTTCTTCTTCTCTGATTTTGCTTCCTTCTTCTCTGATTTTACCTCTTTATCCTTTTTACCTTCAGCCTTTTTACTTTTCTTTGAAGATGTTTCCTTTTTAGACTTCTCCTTATCACTCTTATGTTTTTTGGATTCCTTCTTTTTCTCCTTTGAAACTTCTGGTTTATCTTCTTTGCCCTTGTCTTTTACTTTCGAATCCTTTTTCTTCTTCTTCTCCTTTTCTTTCTTCTTCTTTTTCTTCTCTGCATTTTTCTGCTTTTTCTTCTCCTTCTTCAACCTCTTTTTCAATTTCTTCTCGTACTTCTTATCCTTCTTTTCGTTATTTCCATTCTCATCACTAGCCTCGTTGTCACTGCTAGTATTTTTACCTGAAACGAAAAATGAAATTATCATTTATGTGATCAACACGTGTCTGGTTACCATTTCGAATTTGCCTCGATCGATCATTGTTCAGAGTACCGACCTACAAAATCATAGGTTCAAGTCCTGCTATTCAGGGAATTGATCTAGACCAAAGCTACTACTGCTCGAGCCATATTTTCTTTCTGCTCGATCGGGCTCTTATTAAAAACATCGATAATACCATCTTTGCACTAGTTGGAAGCAGTCAGAATGTTTTCTGGATCCACTCCTGCTATTTTACAACAATTAGCTCAACTTTTTTATAAAAACAGTGATAAAAGCACGTTGATGATGCACGTTTAAAGGGCACTAGGCTCGAGATGGTTCATCTCAGTGTCTTTGACAATATTCATTGTAATTTCACAAACATTTCATTTATTTTAGTATGATAATTTGTTGATGTATACTTGAAATTATAACCTGTAAGATTGTTGTTCAATCAAATGGGTTTGATTTGGTTTGATTTTGATTTGATAGCTATGTAAGAATTGAAATAAAAGCGACAGATATAGATGAGGGGGCTTATATGAAAGTTCGTTACCTTTCTTTGAACGAAATCCTTTCCAAATAATAGAGAATCTCCCTTTCTTTTTCTTTCCATTTTGAGCTCCTCCAGCATTATCTTCTCCACCATCATCGGTGTCGCCTTCATCACCTCCACTTTCATTCTTATTTCCACCGTCGTTTTCGGTTTCTTTTGTGTCGTTCCTGCAATCCCCTGCCTCTTTGCTAACCGTCCTACTTTCATTGGCTGCTTCAATTGCCACGTGGTTTTTATCTTGGACATCTGGCTGTTCAACTTCACGTGCCATGTTTTCGGGCTTTGGTTCGATCTGATTTTCGTTCGATTCCCAAGCTTGACTACTTTTGACATGAACAACTATAAATAAACGAGTTATTATGAGCAATAACTTAAGATCGAACAAAGATAAATAAATTATGCATTATGATGAAAATGAAGTTGAGTTGATAGTTTATTGGCAAATACGTTTACTAATACTTCTTAAAAAGAAACCCAGTATCAAAAAGAAGTTTCTTTTGAGTAAAACCTGTTGCATTTTGTATCTTTAAACCCTTACAAACAATCTTGCTGATATACAACCAGTAAATAAATGATAAGAAATTAAAAGATCCTTCAGGATGTCCTCGAACTTTTTTGTTACTCTATATAATTTCTTCATTCTATTGTGACAGGAATGACCTAGTGGTTAGATCCCTTAGCACTTGTTCAAATGATCTCGGGTTCGAAACCACCTTCAGACCTGTCATAGAGTTTTCGGAAAGAATTTGCCAGCTTTCTGTAATTCCAGGCAAAAATTCGAAAGGAATCACGAGGTGTGGTCACTTAAGACGAAGGACCAGGGTCACACTACTCGATTAGTCTGCCTATTAATTGGGCCCTTTGTGCTAAGTGTATAAACCAATATTCAATGAAGATATTAAGCGTATTAGCATATGAACATTAATACAAAAAATTTAAGGAAACCAAATCTCAAAAGATCTTCCGAAATCTATCTTACCGTTGGTCTGAATTGATTCACTTCCATCTTGTACATCAACTTGGTGACAACTTTCTTTTACAAGAATGATGGGTGGATGGCAAACAGAGTTCAAATCCTGTTGGAGGAGCTCGGCATTTTGGTTGTTGGCTGGAGATTTCTGGCTAGTAGACGTATCTGTGTTCGATTCAGCTGAATTTGGCGTCTTCCAACTAAAGGAATTTGCTGCATCATTTGTAGAAGTAGGGGGCTCCTGATGAACTGGTTCTCCAGCGTCTTTTCCTTGTTGGGATTTATTGTTGACAGCATCTGTACCTCTGTGGCAATTTGCCGTATCATTTCCAAATGCAATGGGCCTCATAGATCCTTGTGCTTTTTGTTCCTCACTGGAAGTCTCTGTTGCTTTTCTAACTACCAAAGGAGCTCGGCTGATATGGCCTGCAAATTCATTGGAAGCATCTTCCACAACTTGGTTCTCTTTATCCTGATTAGAGGTTTCCATTTTCAGCGCTAGACCAGAGTCGTTATTAGGATTATGTGTGTTTACTAACCCAACAACAGCTGGGTTCGTTGGAGATCTACATTTGGTTTGATCATCAACCAATGGAAGATTGTGGACGCTGTTATTGGCATCTTCATCAACTGTACGTGTCTCTTTTCTCTTGCTCTTTTTAGAGCCTTTTTTGGATGACTTCTTCTTCTTCTTGAATCTTCCGAAGAAGAAACTGCCTTTGCTCGAAGGTCTCTTCGCTGGCTCGTCATCTGACATTGCTATCTTCGAGCGTTGAAGCATCTTGTTGTATTTGCGTCTTTTTCTCTTCAACGCCATTTTCTCTCTGATCCATTTGAAGAAGGATTGTTTCTTCTTTGATGATTCTGGCTCATATTCTCCAAGGCTGATGTCAGCGTCTGCTTTATTTAGTAGATTGTGTCTGTAAAACGTCTGCTTTGCTCTGCTCTGTTGCTGCACGACTTCTTCTTCATTAACAATTTCATCTATAAGAAGGAAATCATAAACATTTTTATTTCGTGGATTGGATTTATCTTGCATCAAGATGTTCTTATACACTAGCTCTAAGAAACAAAAGAAACTTTAGCTACCAAGGAATCGATTGAGATAAACGCATACCTCGACTCGGGTATCTCTCGACCTTCTTTTCGTATGCGTCTTCATAACGGGTAGTCTCGTCTGAAAATCGCGACTGTCTTCTGGTCTGTCTCCCTCTTTCTGCATCTACCGAAGCTTCAGCAAAAACAGGCATCTCTGTCTGTGTGCTAATGTGGGCCACTTTTAACACCGTCTTTCTTGATGCCTTGGTGAATTCTTCTATCTGAAGTCTTTCAAGCTCTTTGATTCTTTGTTTTGCTCTTTTTTTGCTCTTCTTCAACGCATTGTACATGGCTATCGTGGCTGACAGATGGTTTTGGACGCTTTGTAAACCGGCCTTTACCTTTCTGAGCTTATTCTCTGTGTCGAGAAAATTCTGTCGTTCTACTTTGTAAGACTTCTCTACTTTCTCTCTTTCTGTTCTATAAATCTTCTCTGCTTTCTCTCTTTCTGCTCTAAACGACTTTTCTGCTTTTTCTCTTTCTGCTCTAAAAGACTTCTCTGCTTCCATTTGTGCCCTTTGCATTTTTTCCAACTCCAGTCTATTTGTGTAAGAAAAATCAGACAAATCGATAAAGAAGAATGTGTACATATGAGCTTTGCGTATCATTCTTCAATTAATTTTATAAACAAGCTTTATATTTATTATGTCACAAATACCATTCAAGGGAAAAAAGTAATCGCAAATTTATTTCAGTTTTTCCCCCATCGTTGAGGGAGTGAAAGTAGACTTGATCGTTTGCCAAACTTTTTGTTATAGTCTGTAAAAGCCTGGAGACTAAATATCTGTGCCAAGAGCTCAAAAATGATAAAACTGGTTTCACATCAACTATCATTTGATAAGTTAAATTCGTATCTTTAACTGAAACAAATTGGTTTCTAGTAACTCAAGTGTTTAACCCTTGACTGACTTAGAATGATCCTGGTCCTATTTCTTTAGATGACAACATTTCTGTTGGCTATTTGACTAGACCTACACAGATTAGGATATGACTGCTCGACATAAAACACGGACTTGAACTGAACATGGGCTCCCCTTCGACCAAAGGCTGATCCCCCACTCCATCACACTAACCTCTTCGCATACATTTCCATGTCGTCCACAAATCTCCGCATTTCCATTTTTTCCTGGAACACCCTTTCTCGCACAAGTGTACCAAAGTCGTTCAGATCTCTGGAAACTGATGTCGTCTGTGACACAGCGGTGCAAAAAGTAATTCTGGCCCTATTTAGAAAAAACATTGAATCAGAAAAGATATTTTACAAAACATATCATAACTACTCATGAAGGTAGTGCCTTAGAAGAAACTTCTCTGATGTACTCCATCTGACGTACCACTCTGATGGTTGTCAAAAGTTGAGCTATTAGTTAATGTGTTACGTTATGTTTCTTTCTTTTTCATCATCTTCAAGCTCTGACCTGATCAAAGACTGTTCTGATATACTAGACAGATGAGTTTCAGACGCGAAGCATTAGTTGTTATTATTTTGCTGTGTCTCAAATTTTCCTTCACCATCCTAAAGTTCTGTACCGATAAAAAACTGTTCTCACGTACTACCCTGATGAGTGTTGAATGCTTTTAGTGATGTAGTTCTTTTTCCCATTCTCGAGATCTGCACCAGTAAAAGGCTGTTTACCTTACTAAGTAACATCATAAAACAAACAAATTCAATACGAACCCTGCTCTTCCATCAGCACTCTCAAAATCCCCATTTGTTTTTCTTGTGAGACTCGCAAATGTTTCTCTCATTTTCATTTTCTCTTCAATACCCTTCTCGGACTTTTCCAACGCTCGTTCAGCTAACGAGAGACAGCTTTTGTTGATTGCCTCCAGCTGTGGGATCTTCTTTGTTAGTATTTGATTTTCTGCCTTCAATTTCAAAAGCTCCATTTCGTTCTTTTCCAGGTCTTTGGTATGAAGACTACAAGCAGTGCAGGTGTATCCGTAAGATGGCTCATCTAGTCGAATGGAGGGAGTTATTTCGTCGGCCGTCATATCAGTCTGGCTTCCAATGTTCTGAAATCCATTACTCCATCGATCCTGGTGGAAAGAGAATCTTGTTGCTTTAATTCAATTCAAATACGAGAACGCCTGCCTGCTCTTCTTGTTAAGCAATGTGTTTAACAATCAGGTAACTTGAAAATTCTTCTATGTTACAGTTTCATAGTGGCATAGTGTCATAATGACATATAATGTCACAGGGGCATAATGTTATAGCGTCAAAGTGTCATAATGCCTTAATGGCATACACTGGCATAGTGTTATAGTGTCATAGAGGCGAAATTGCATACGGTCAAAGTGTCATAGTGGCAGAGCGTCAAAGTGTCATAAAGCCTTAATGGCATAAAGTGTCATAGTGGCATAAGGGCATAGCGTCAAAGTGTTATAATGTCTTAATGACATATAGTGTCATACTGCCATAGTGGCAAAAGGGCATCGCGTCAAAGTGTCATAATGTCTTAATGGCATATAGTGTCATCCTGGAATAGTGGTATAAGGTCATAGCGTCAAAGTTTCATAATGTCTTAATGGCATATAGTGTCATATTGGCATAGTGTCATAGTGCCATAGCTTCGAAGTGTCTAATGGAATCACATTATAATGTCTTTAGGGTTAAAACGTACTTGTTTTCTGTCCGATGTCTCAGCAAGTAGTTCGATCTTCAAATCTTTGATTTTGACCTTGAGCTTCTTGCTCTGTTCTGCTTTATGTCGAAGTCTTCGATTCAACCCATCGACTATATTTTTGCTTTTTATACTGGCAGCTTTCTCATGCATTTTCATTTCTTCTATCTCACTCTCCAGTCTAGCAACCTCTTCATCTAAAATGAAACAAATAAGGACTGCAAACTTTTGCATGTCGAAACAAGATAGTTCAGTTTCTTATCATTTAAATTCATTTCATTCAATCTACAAGATAAACTGAAATAAACATTTAAGCTACACAGAAGATTAAACAAGTTACAGTAAATAGATACACATACACAAGAAAGTTAAAAAAACTGTATGTAGAGAATTACTAAAGAAGAGCTCTCTCGAAAGGTAAATTAATCAAGGAGAGAGCCCCTCTACTCATGTATATCACCTAGGAGATTTTATGAATTTGCATTTTGATGCTCTTCAAGATTACAAGAATTCCAGTTGTATATACAGCAAGGTAGATGTTTTATTCTAGTTATGAATTAAATAACATTCTTATCACTATTAACATTGATGCGTTCTCATAAAATTCTCATTGTCTAGATCACTAAAAAATTCTTAACATTATAAATTCGTAAATTTGAACCAAAAACACAATCGATTAGAAAGGGTAAAAAATTAACAACAAATCACGACAACTGATTATTCCGAACTCGAATAACGAAGAATCTGAAATGTCAATCACGTCGCACGAATGTACGCCTCCTTTTAATAAAATAGGCCTACCAAGAGGCCTTCTATTAAAATGTTCAGCTCACCTTTGTCTCTCATGTATTCATCTATTTCATTTATTTTGGAATTCTGTTCAGCAACCTTGGCAAATTTCAACTTGTAGTTCTCTATTTTCAGCAAACACTCAGTTTTGTCTTCGTTGAGGTGTTCGATTCTCTCCTTGAATTTTTTGCTTCGTTCTCTTGCCTCCTTCTCGCTGACTTGCAACTCAGCGATCTCTTCTCGGAGTGAATCATTCTTACCTGTCACTTCGGCGTATTTCACCTGGAATGGACAGATTTTTATTAATTCATATGCATGTTGCGCATCAGGAAGAAAAAATTCTTATTCAATTGGCATTTTTGTAAAGTAACTCTTCTTGGGGTTAATTTGAGTTGATATCGCAAATAAGCTTACTATCTTTGTAAGGTATTGGTTTGTGTGTAAAGCGCAAAGGGCCCACTGAATAGGTAGATTAATCAAAGCAGTGTAAAAGGCAAATACACTAAATATCTTCGTTATGTTTTAAGCAAAAAGGCCCACTAATCGAGTGCAACTCTTGTCCTTTCTCTCGACGTGACCACACCTCGTGATTCCTTTTGTATTTTTGTCTGGAGTATCAGCAAAGTCTTTCTTCACAAATAACATGTAACAATGTACGAACTGAGTTTTTCATTTCAAAGTCTAAATCTCACAAGAACTTTGGTATTTAACACTATCAGAAATATCTCAGTTGCTATTTACATGAAGTATCTGTTGCAATGCTACTCAATTCAATATGATATATTTACCTCAAGTGATTTGACATTATTTTGAGACTTTTTCATCTCTCCACTCATCTTAGCCAAGTTCTGCTTCACCTTGGTCAGCTTATTGGTAGAATCGATTTTCTCTTTAATGAACTGTTGTTTCTCATTTTGAGCCTCAATTATTTCCAGCCTTTGTTGATTTTCCAGGTCTTTTATGATGCGCTCTTTCTCTCTAACTATTTCTTTGTAGTTCTTCTTAATCAACTCTTTTTCTTTAGCAACTTTATTCTTAGCAGTTGCCATACTTGTGAACTGCTGTTGCAGCTTGTACATCTCCTCGGCTGAGGTATTCTCCATATCTTGAAAGTGATTTTCCAGACTGTTCATTTTGTCATCATATTTCTCGATCAATGTCTCGTATCTTTCGATCCCTAAATTATGAAAAAAGATGAAATACAATTTCTAATGGTTATTACATTAAAATAAAGATAAAAAACACAGATTGAAGAAAAATCTGTCATTGTTGCATTAGTGTGGGAAATATTCATGAATTCAACTCTCTACTTGTTTACCACCCCTTATTCAAAACATCTTATATCTCAAGCTAGAATTTTGGATACATTTTCACAAACTGATCTTTATTTTGTCCAAGCTTTCCATATTTCTAAGCTTGAAAGTTTATCTTTAATTATCTTCAAAAGAGTCAAGACACTCAACTCATCTGCATCTCTTCAGTCCAGTTTTGTGGTTTTCCACTCATCAGGAGATAACCTCCTGGACAATACATTACTTCAGAGTTTAATGTAAATAATGAAGAAAAGAGCCGAGAGACTGAATTCTGCATCTTCCCGCCTTGTTTCGTGGTTCTATACCAAACAGGCATTGGTTTGTTTTGAAATCCACAAAGGCCAATTGTTTTGATTTTGTGCAAATTACACATCCCATAGCTCTTACCCAAACCCTAACCCTAATCAACACTGGCTACAGATTGGAACAGAAACAGATTGAAGTGAGATATTTACCTATCAAGCATGTCTTTAACATGTCTTCTGCTCCAATTGCTCTCCCCTTCTTCTTCTTGCCTAACTGCAGAGCCATCCTTGGTCCATATCCGTCCATCCATGTTGAGGCACATGCACCAATGCCTGATTCCAGCATAACTTGAGAACCGTCACCATCAACTGCATCCTCGAAATCTTGCAGTCTTCTCAAACAACCCAATATCCTCAGGTTGTCTGCATTATTGTAATAAGTACACTGCAGATGACCATCAACGCGGTGTGCTTTGTTGCTTGAGTGATGAAAGTCATCTTCTAGACCTTAATTAAAATTATGATTTATATTATTTATTATGTATTAGGGGGTTATTATGATAAAGAAATATAACTCGCTTGAAAATAGGATCGACAGCCCGAAAAAGAACCAATTTGATGATGGATGACTTAAAAAGACAGGCATTATTATATTACCTAAGTTGAATATAAATGGCTGGGATTGCCGAGTGGTTAGATAACTAGACCTTTGATCAAAGGATCCTGTGTTCGTAACCACCTTCAGAGCTGTCAAATAAAGTGCAAAGAGAAAATTAACCAGCTCTCTGTAATTCCAGGCAAAAAAGAGCAAAGTAAATCACGAGATGTGGTTACATCGAGAGGAAGGACCAAGGTTGCACTACTCGATTAGTCTACCTATTTAGTTGACTCTTAATGCTTTGCACATTAACCAATACCTTACGAAGATAGTAAGCGTATTTTCCTATCAACTATCAACTCAATAAGTAATTTGTTGATATTAGCAGTCTACTAGTGAAAAGCTATATTTTATTCAAAGTCGAGTAGGAGGCTGATTTGCAGATGGGAAAGTAAAGTTTAGTATCGAGATGTAAAGTTCCATTATAACTCAAATCTGAAAAAGTGATACGCTAGTCCATATAAACATTTTGTTAGAATTGTCTTACCTTCTAGGCGGTCCAGTTCAGATCCTATGGGCCTTCCCTCGACGAAGTTCTTGGCTTCTTCGCAGATGATCTTGCCGATATCTTCGCTGGTCAGGCTGGTGTTTTCCAGATGCTTCCTGAAAAAACTGCGAACTCCTCTGAGACGTTCATCATACATCTCATTTTTACAAGACGATTCGAATTCTCCGTTTCCTTTCGGAATATTTGAGCTTGTCTTCAAGCCAGCGTTCTAAAAAATAATGAAGAAGTTAAGGAACAAGGTCAAGGCTGATAAAATCGGATAGCATTAGATAGTTGATGGGCAAAAGTACTTGTTATCTTCGCAAGGTATAGGTTTATGTGTTAAGCACAAAGGGCCCACTGAATAGATAGACTAATCGAGCAGTGCAACCCTAGTTCTTCCTTTCAATGTGACCACTCCTCTTGATTCCTTTTGCCCTTTTGCCAGGATTCATAGAGAGCTGGCAAAGTCTCTTCTCACACGTTGTGATAAGTTTGAAATTGGTTTCAATTCCAGGACTCTATAATGAAGGCTCGACTGATCTAACCAATAAGGCATCCCCGCCATGATTAGATAACTAGGCTACTGCTCTTCAGTGTTCGATTGCTGGGGTGTCAGAATTAGCTGGAAGGGTGATTTTGTATGCACTGTAAACGAAACCTTAAGGGGAGAATGGTTTCTCCTCGATAAGTCTAGGCACCAAAAGAGTTCTTCCTCAACTAATTCCCTATGTATAAAAGTTTGATCAATCCTATAATGGCATAATCGTATTTGATACTATCGAACCTTGTTTTGATTTTATTTTTTCAGATTTTTATTGTTTTATTTGCTGTGGAATCTTCAAGTCAAATAAGTTGAACTGAGTAAAAAAGCTGAGACTGTAACTACTTACATCAGTTGACCTGTTCCCTACCCCCATTCCACGCAGGCGCAGTACAGCTCGTCGGTGATTGTCTCTAAAACTAGACAAACGATCGTCATCTTCAAAATCTTCGCAGGCGGAGTGCAATGGCACTTCGTTTGCGGTTGCGAAATCTGAAATAAAATGGAATTGGAAATCAAAAAGCCATGCACTTGAAATAGAATAGGGTAACATATAGTTTTGTAGAGTATATTATCAAAGCATTGTAGTTCGTTATTTCAATCATTCATGGACTCAAGCCCACAAAAAGTATGATTTGTTCCCTCGAGTCTTGGAGAATGTTCAACATGTTCTTTCAAAATTATGTGCGAAATGTTTCTTCGTTCCCCTAACTGCATGCAAATGTTCCCTGTTCCCTAACCCATTTTCAGGCTTGTTCCAATGTTCACCAGAACTCCACTCTCGAAATACGACCCTCGAAAATCAATCTTCAAGGATACAAAATCAATCTTCGTAGCCACTGTACTACACATTAAAATAGTCAAAGGTCTAAATAAATCTAGCAAATGAAGCAATTAAAAAATAAGTTTGTATATCTTACCTTTTTCGTTAGTATCCATATCTCATGAACAATAATAGCAAACTTAATCAATCAAAAGTTTGCGAAATGATCGAGATAGCTTCCCTGCCGGATTAATGCGACGCTTTTGATTCATGACGTCACTTGATGAATCTAGATTAATTTAGATTAATGTGACGTAAAGATTGATTGCCTTCTTGATTAGCGAGATCCAAAAGCGTACTTGCCATGCACAAGGATTGTTGCAATGGTGTTAATGCTTAGAAAGAAGAAACAGGCAATGCCTGTAGTATCTGACCCAAAGCTTTGTTGGATAGAGGGAAACTCTTTTCATAAAGCTTGGTCCACACAATCCTTTTGTATCGGGGTTCCTTTAAGGAGGTAGTTTGTATTTGTTCTAGACCAAGGGGTTTTTTGTTGAGGTAAGTCAGTACTTTTACAAAGTCCAAATCAGAGAAGAAGAAAGCGAAATCAGAGAAGAAGAAAGCAAAATCAGAGAAGAAGAAAGCAAAATCAGAGAAGAAGAAAGCAAAATCTAAGAAGAGGAAAGCAAAATCAGAGAAGAAGAAAGCGAAATCAGAGAAGAAGAAAGCAAAATCAGAGAAAATAACGCGAAATCAGAGAAGAAGAAAGCAAAATCAGAGAAGAACAAAGCAATATCTGAGAAGAAGAAAGCAATATCGGAGAAAAAGAAAGCGGCAAAAATAAAGGAGAAGAAGGCGAAGATAACAAAGGAGTGGCTTCGATTGGTGAAGAAGAAGGCCAAACTGGATAAAGTGAAGACGAGATCTTTGAAGGAGAAGGAGGATTTACGCAGGAAGAAGCAAATCGTGCATTTGAAGAAGATGCAACTGGAGAACAAATGGTCAGAAGTAGAGAGAGACGAAAAGGAGATGATCGAAGCATCAAAGCAAGAGAAAGAGGTAGCTCAAAACGAGCCAGGTACGAGTGGCACCGACGGCAGGCTGCTTCAAGATGAAGTGTATGTCCAAAACCTAGCAGAGGCTATCGAGCCTGTTGATACCGGGAATGAGCCAAACTCTATTACAAACTCGTCCCAATCTGCTGCAGAACATAAAAAGTGCAGAAGAATTTCTATCAACTTCAAGAAATTGTTCTCAGGAAAAAAGAGGAAAAGTGATGTGCAACATGAAAGCGACTTAAACCAAAGTAATCAGGCTGAGGTCGAAAACACTGAAGCTGCAGAAATGGAGAAAAGTAAGGGAGACACTTTACAAGCAAAAGACGGGGAAAAAAGCGGAGAAACAAACCAGGCTTCTTTCAGAAATTATGTCGTTGAGCCGGAAGAGGATTTCGATGTGCTGCCTAAAATCATTATACACCAACCTCAGGTAGATGTAGACAATTGCAAGGTAGATGTAGATAATTGCATCCAAGACAGCACAAAGTCGACAGACTCTGCAAAAGAATCTGGTGAAACATACGAAAATGAAGGCTGTGACGACAATATACAGCTGATTGAAAGTACGTACAAGTCAAACGAGGCACTCGTAAAAAGTGACTCAAACACTTCTGTCGTATTAGCAGACCAAGTTCAACCCTTCCACGGTTGGGACAGCTCTTCAAATCATTCTAGAACATCACTTACGATTATCAAGAAAGTCAAGTCCTTACCAAATCAGGACAAAATAGCCAAGGAGACTTATTGCAATGCAAAAACGTGATATCAGCGTTGATTACCCCCGGTAATAGTGTAAAGACTCATCATAAAGGTGAAGCAATTGAGATTCATGTTTGTCTTCTGACTGGATGCTTTTGACAACTCTTGGCTCTTCCCAAAGAACGTTGACTCTATGAGCTGATCCATCTGGGATACAGATACTTAACTCATCATCAGATTCATCTTTGTCAGTTTCCTTGCAAAATGCTTTAGCTGCTGTCTTTGCCTTGTCATATGTTGATTTATCTTCTGAATGAGTGTTTTTACCAACTCTCGGCTCTTTAGGAACAACATTGATTCTACGTGTCGATTCATCTGGGATACAGATACTAAACTCATCATCAGATTCATCTTTGTCAGATTCCTTGCAAAATGCTTTAGCTGCTGACTTAGCCTTGTCATATGTTGGTTTATCTTCTGAATGAGTGTTTTTACCAACTCTTGGCTCTTCCGGAAGAACATTGATTCTACGAGCTGATCCATCTGGGATACAGATACTAAACTCACCATCAGATTCATCTTTGTCAGATTCCTTGCAAAATGCTTTAGCTGCTGTCTTTGCCTTGTCGTATGTTGGTTTTTCTTCTGAATGAGTGTTTTTACCAACTCTTGGCTCTTCCGGAAGGACATTGATTCAACGAGCTGATCCATCTGGGATACAGATACTAAACTCACCATCAGATTCATCTTTGTCAGATTCCTTGCAAAATGCTTTAGCTGCTGTCTTTGCCTTGTCGTATGTTGGTTTATCTTCTGAATGAGTGTTTTTACCAACTCTTGGCTCTTCCGGAAGAACATTGATTCAACGAGCTCATCCATCTGGGAGACAGATACTTAATTCGTCATCAGATTCATCATTGCTATCTTCCTCGCAAACTGCTTTATACATATATATATTCTTCCTCCCCCGTGTCAATCTCAATTGCTTCACCTTTAGGATGAGTCTTTACACTATTACCGGGGGTAATCAAGGCTGATATCACGTTTTTGCATTGCAAAGAGAATCCTTGGCTATTTTTGTCCTGATTTGGTAAGGACTTGACTTTCTTGATAACTGTAAGTGATGCTCTAGAATCATTTGAAGAGCTGTCCCAACCGTGGAAAGGTTGAACTTGGTCTGCTAATATGACAGAAGTCTTTGAGTCACTTTTTGCAAGTGGCTCGTTTGACTCGTACGTACTTTCAATCAGCTGTATATTGTTGTCTAGGCCTTCATTTTCGTGTGTTTCACCAGATTCTTTTGGAGAACCTTTCGTCTTTGTGCTGTCTCGGATGCAATTATCTACATCTACCTCGCAATTGTCTACATCTACCTTGCAATTGTCTACATCTACCTCAGGTTGGTGTATAATGATTTTAGGCAGCACATCGAGATCCTCTTCCGGCTCAACGACATAATTTCTGAAAGAAGCCTGGTTTGTTTCTCCGCTTTTTTCCCCGTCTTTTGCTTGTAAAGTGTCTCCCTTATTTTTCTCCATTTCTGCAGCCTCATTGTTCTCGACCTCAGCCTGATTACTTTGGTTTAAGTCGCTTTCATGTTGCACATCACTTTTCCTCTTTTTTCCTGAGAACAATTTCTTGAAGTTGATAGAAATTCTTCTGCACTTTTTATGTTCTGCAGCAGATGGGGACGAGTTTGTAATAGAGTTTGGCTCATTCCCGGTATCAACAGGCTCGATAGCCTCTGCTAGGTTTTGGACATACACTTCATCTTGAAACAGCCTGCCGTCGGTGCCACTCGTACGTGGCTCGTTTTGAGCTACCTCTTTCTCTTGCTTTGATGCTTCGATCATCTCCTTTTCGTCTCTCTCTACTTCTGACCATTTGTTCTCCAGTTGCATCTTCTTCAAATGTACAATTCGCTTCTTCCTGCGTAAATCCTCCTTCTCCTTCGAAGATCTCGTCTTCACCTTATCCAGTTTGGCCTTTTTCTTCTCCAATCGAAGCCACTCCTTCGTTATCTTCGCTTTCTTCTCCTTTATTTTTGCCGCTTTCTTCTTCACAGATATTGCTTTCTTCTTCTCAGATATTGCTTTGTTTTTCTCTGATTTTGCTTTCTTTTTCTCTGATTTTGCTTTCTTCTTCTCTGATTTCGCTTTCCTTTTCTCTGATTTTGCTTTCTTCTTCTCTGATTTTGCTTTCTTCTTCTCTGATTTTGCTTTCTTCTTCTCAGATTTTGCCTCTTTGTTCTTCTTACCTGCAGCCTTTTTACCTTTCTTTGAAGATGTTTCCTTTTTAGACTTCTTCTTATCACTCTTCTGTTTTTTTGATTCCTTTTTTTGTCCTTTGAATCTTCCGAATTATCTTCTTTGCCCTTGTCTTTTACTTTCGAATCATTTTTCTTCTTCTTCTCCTTTTCTTTCTTCTTCTTTTTCTTTTCTGCGTTTTTCTGCTTTTTCTTCTCCTTCTTCAACCTCTTTTTCAATTTCTTCTCGTACTTCTTATCCTCCTTTTCGTTATTTCCATTCTCATCGCTAGCTTCGTTATCAGTGCTGGTTTTTTTTACCTGAAAGGAAAAATGAAGTCATCATTTATGTGATCAACATGTGTCTGGTTGCCATTTTGAATATTGACACATAAACACTGCGAAACGCTGCAGCAATGTTACGACACACTATCAGGACTCAGAACTATTATCAAGAAAGGAAGCATGGCAAGAATTAAAAGTGACATCTACAAACATTATACGGAGTTGGAGACAAGACGATTCAAGAAGGCCAAGACACTGACATTTGACCCTGACGTTTTTTATTTGCTTAAGACACGGAACCACTGTGACGACCTTTTATTTTCGACGGAAGACTTGGAGGAGGATTTGGGAGATTATTCGGAGGTGGCAGAACGAAGGCAAGTTGCGGAGGTCATTGAAGAAGAGCTACTATCAAATGATGACGACGGAAGGCTGACTGGAGTCTTCGTCTCTGGGAATGTTGTGAATCTTTCGCGTAAGGTCCTTTCAGAAGGAGAAGTTAAGCTACTTTCGAGGGGGCTGAAGTTTTAACCCACTCCCAGAGATATCGACAAAGGTCAGCTAAAGGCAGATCTTGACATATTTAAAAGACGTATGAGACTTAAATGGTTTTTTAAGGACAGCGAAGAAAGTGAATTTGACACCAAAGCAAAAAAATATATGTGTATGATGATATTTGTGTATGATAATATAATATTCATTATGAATTCAACAAAATATACATATAGAGCTCTACATTTCTTACAAAAAATGTGTGATGTCAAAAATTCCATAAAAATTCTTTGAATACCATTTGGATTTTTCTGCGAGCCCAAACCATCAGATTTTTTTTCTTTCATCCTGAATTGTCATTTTGGCTTTATGGCTCAGAATTCTGGACCCAAAAAATATGGGGTTTTTTTGAAAATAACCAAAAACATTGGAATTACCATGAGTATGAGTATTTATCAAAATATATGAAAAATACTTAATTTTAAAAAAATGTGCAAATTTTAGGCTGAGGAATCCTTCGCCACCGACACACAAAAAAATGGAAGAAAAATATTTAAATGATCTTAAACCTCAATATTTTCATCTTGAAATATCAAATATAACCCAATAAATTAAAAAAGGTAAATTTACATGCAAAGATTCCATTGTTTTTCGAGCAATGCCAGAGTTTAAGCGTTTTACGTGCAATTTTCAGTACTGAGTCCATATAAGAATCAGCGCTTCTTAAACTTCTAAGAATCAGCGCTTTTGCCCTCTTACCGCTTGAGTGATTTTGCCTCACTCGAGAACAATAGAGTTAGACATCTAGTTACCTAGTCTATATATCATTGGTTATTGCTAGGTCAGGTCATTGTCGAGGTTGAGGTGAAGACATGTTGCGTACAAAAAGGTTTTTCTAACTTGAAGACCTTGCTATTTTTTAGATTTTTGAACAAAGTTGATGCTTGCAATCTTCATCGCCATCCACTTCGTAAGTTGCCAATTACACACAGGGTATAATCACTCACTCGACCCTAATTTAAAGAGTCCTGGGTTCGAAACCATCTTCAGATCTGCCATGAAGTGTAAAGAGGGAATTTTCTTGTTCACTGTAATTCCAGACAAAACGGCAGAAGGAATCATGAGGTTTGGTCACTTCCAGAAGAGGGATCAGTCACACTGCTCTATTAGTTTACCTACCCTGTTTTGCTTTGCTCATAAACCAATATCTTATGGGAATAGAAAGTGTATTTGCCTATCAACTATCAAAAACAACAGTTGGCACTCGGACAATATTTTCTGTTGAGATCGAAGACTGCACGTTTAATCCACTGAGAAATTCACAAAAATAAGCCACATGATTTTACCAAAAATCCATCAAAATATATGCAATATTTACAAAGTATAGCAAGTATCTAACTCTACTACATTTCTACGAATTCAATAAAAGTCAAAAGGTTTAGGAGTCAATTGTCAAAGTAATTCTTCATTTTGGCTGTCTTGAGATAGCTGGCAACGCACCGTAATGCTCAAACGCTGGGCTCACCCGAATCGTATGCTCCGCAGGGGAAATCACGAAGGAGTGTTCTACTGGTCTAGCAACGGACGCGAAAGTCTTGGCAGCGGCTTTTATAGCTTCCCTTTTGAGTTTCTTGTCTTCCTTCTTGATGGTGTCTACTTGTTTTATTTCTCTCAATATTTCTTGTTCTCTCCTTCTACCTCGGTAGATGAAATACCCCTTCCCCATCAAAGCTGTCCTCGAAAAAGGATCCTTTTCGTTTTTCGCTTTTGATATCAAAGGCACGGGGCTCTCCTGCTTGACCTGTTGTTCAGGCAAGAGACTGTCTACATCTTCTTCTGTAAAGAGATTGTCTACATCTTCTTCCATGAAGAGATCGTCTGCCTCTTGTTCAGCCAAGAGATTGGCTACATCTTGCTCAAACGCAATTTCTTCTTTAGATTTACGTATGGTTAATTGGGGCTGCACATCAAACTTCGGTTCAACTTCGTAATTTGTAAAAGAATGATCTTTGTTGTTCTTTCCTTTGAATTTTACTCCATCTTTAGAGTCTGTAGCTTGCCCCTCCTTTTGTTCTGAGAAGAGATTGTCTACATCTTGTTCAGTCGAGAGATGGTCTACATCTTCCAACACCATTTGGTCCTCAGTTTTACGTTTAGCCATTGGGGGCTGCACATCAAACTTTACCTTCGGTTCAACTGCATAATTTGTAAAAGAAGCCAGATGATCTTTGTTGATCTTTCCTCCATCTTTTAGGCCAACAGATTGACGCTCCTCTTGTTTAGTCGAGTTAGTCTTCGTGCTGGATTTCATTGCACTCACGTGATGTTTTTCAACTTTTCCAGGAAAGGCAGCATTTTTCTCGTTATTCCTGGAAAAGATTTCGAATATAATTAAATCAAGTAGAAAAGAATTTCGTATAAGCATCTGAAATCTTTGCAAGACTGTTTTATTAAACATTTGGCATGGAATCTAAAGAGACTGTTCATTTTAGAAGATTCAGTTGAGATAGGAAAGATGATTCCACGATTAAGCAGAAATGACGCCAACGTTTACTCTGATATCGTGTCATTTAATCTAATTCGACACGAAGTGGAAAATCATAAGGATTATTGGAAAAATAAGATTTGTCCAACAGAGTTTCAGCATTAAAGATTGTTCAACTTATCAACCAAATACCTCAGGGACTTCACAGGGGTAATAATAAATGTTTCCAGAGAAGGCTTCGATAGTTTTTTTGTCTCAAATACCTCAACTAACTAGTTATAGACAGCGATTAGAAAAATTGATAGTAACTCCATAGTTGATACGATCAAAATTTGATCTTTCTAAGTGATATACAATTAAGTTCATATCTTGTAATGACGATGATGATGATAAATATTAACGTTCGAAAATGTTGGCATTTAGTGCAGTATGGCATCTGGATAATTAATTTGCTACTCACTTTTCAAGATGATTGAAGACTTTAGTGTGATGCATGTTTGCTTTTATCGCTTCTGGTTGTTTGCTGCCTTCAATTCCACCAACGAATACTTCAGCCGTGCTTTCGTTGAAGGAAACCCTTTTCAATTTCTTGCTTTTTTCCGGACTCTTCATGGTGTCAACACCCAAAATCTCATCCATTAAGCGTTCATCCTCGTCCCGCTGCTGCCAAGTTTTATTCTGAGCCATATTCTTCTGAAGCTGGTCATTTTCCACTTCTTCATGCAATATTTCGTCCATCAACTTCTCTTCGTCACTCCAAGAACCAAGCAAGCTATTTTTCAGCCCAACTTCTTGCCTTTTTGCAGCATCTAAATACAAAATATTGTACTTATCAAATTTGTATTTTAAAAACTTTACAGGCAACAAAAAAGACATTCCTTTGAGAAAGCCAAAGTTAAAAATCGCATATGCGTACTTCATCTCTCCCTTGAGTACCCATGACATATGCTAATCAGTGAATAACCTAGAGTTCTCCAAGATGCTGTAGTTTCAAAATAATTGTATTCAAATCTCTTTTCCCCAACAAATACCTCTTTCACTTAGCAGTCACTGCAGCATTTAAAGATCTTACAGTATTGATAAGTTAGTCTCATTCAAATTCAACAGCCATCATCGTCTTTCACTTAGCAGTCATCGCAGCATTATAAAATCTTACGGTTATTGATAAGTTAGTCTAATTTAAATTCAAAAGTATGAAAACGATGATTTCAACAAAAGAAATATTTTCAATCTCTTACTTTTCTTTGGACTCTTCATTGCGTCAATACCCAAAATCTCATCCATTAATCGTTCATCCTCGTCCTGCTGCTCCGAACTTTTGTTCTGAGTCATATTCAACATTTGGTCATTTTTAGTCACTCCCTCCAATATTTCGTCCATCATCCTCTCCTCGTCACTCCAAGAATCATACATGTCACCATACACTTCTTGCCTTTTCGCAGCATCTAAATTCAAAACGTGGTTATCATAGAATTAGTATCTTATCATGTTAATTGAAGCTATAAAACTTTGGTCAGAAAAATCTTGGTGAAAACAGGGTATTAAAAGCTACTTTTCTTTTGATAGGAAATATTGGCTCTGGAGAATGGAAAAATGGACCAATTAATTTTGATGCAGACTATTTTCCATGATAAGTTGAAGAAATGAGAGGGTAAGTAATAAGTTTTTAAAACTTTTAAAGGTTCGGTAGAAATCTAATGAGGAGGACCTTTGAAAATCAACCGGGTACTATATACATAATGTCTGATGGACCAAGGATAACTGTTGGAGAATATTCGATGATTTCTGTTATAACATACACGAAAGCCTCACTTACATTCATGTTTGTCTTCTGACTGGATGCTTTTGACAACTCTTGGCTCTTCCGGGAGAATGTGTATTCTACGAGCTGATCCATCTGGGAGACAGATACTAAACTCATCATCAGATTCATCTTTGTCAGATTTCTTGCAAATAGCTTTAGCTGCTGCCTTAGCCTTGTCATATGTTGGTTTATCTTCTGAATGAGTGTTTTTGCCAAATTTCGGCTCTTCAGGAAGAACATTGATTCTACGAGTCGATCCATCTGGGATGAAGATACTAAACTCATCATCAGTTTCATCTTTGTAAGATTCCTTGCAAAATGCTTTAGCTGCTGTCTTTGCCTTGTCACATGTTAGTTTATCTTCTGAATGAGTGTTTTTACCAACTCTCGGCTCTTCAGGAAGAACATTGATTCTACGAGTCGATTCATCTGGGATACAGATACTAAACTCATCATCAGATTCATCTTTGTCAGATTCCTTGCAAAATGCTTTAGCTGCTGTCTTTGCCTTGTCATATGTTAGTTGATCTTCTGAATGAGTGTTTTTACCAACTCTCGGCTCTTCAGGAAGAACATTGATTCTACGAGTCGATTCATTTGGGATGCAGATACTTAATTCGTCATCAGATTCATCTTTGTCTGACTCCTTGCAAAATGCTTTAGCTGCTGTCTTTGCCTTGTCATATGTTAGTTTATCTTCTGAATGAGTGTTTTTACCAACTCTCGGCTCTTCAGGAAGAACATTGATTCTACGTGTCGATTCATCTGGCATACAGATACTTAATTCGTCATCAGATTCATCTTTGTCAGATTCCTTGCAAAATGCTTTAGCTGCTGTCTTTGCCTTGTCACATGTTAGTTTATCTTCTGAATGAGTGTTTTTACCAACTCTCGGCTCTTCAGGAAGAACATTGATTCTACGAGTCGATTCATTTGGGATGCAGATACTTAATTCGTCATCAGATTCATCTTTGTCTGACTCCTTGCAAAATGCTTTAGCTGCTGTCTTTGCCTTGTCACATGTTAGTTTATCTTCTGAATGAGTGTTTTTACCAACTCTCGGCTCTTCAGGAAGAACATTGATTCTACGAGTCGATTCATCTGGGATGCAGTTACTTAATTCGTCATCAGATTCATCATTGCTATCTTCCTCGCAAACTGCTTTAGCTGCTGCCCTCGCCCTGTCATATTCTTCCTCCCCCGTGTCAATCTTAATTGCTTCACCTTTATGATGAATCTTCACGCTATTACCGGGGGTAATCAAGGCTGATATAGCGTTTTTGCATTGAAAAGAGTCTCCTTGGCTGTTTTCACCCCGATTTGGTAAGGACTTGACTTTCTTGATAACTGTTAATGATGTTCTAGAATCATTTGAAGAGCTGTCCCAACCGTGGAAGGGTTGAACTTGGTCTGCTAATACGACAGAAGTCTTTGAGTCACTTTTTGCGAGTGCCTCGTTTGACTGGTACGTACTTTCAATCATCTGTATATTGTCGTCACAGCCTTCATTTTCGTAAGTTTCACCAGATTCTTTTGCAGAGCCTTTCGTCTTTGTGCTGTCTTGGATGCAATTATCTACATCTACCTTGCGATTGTCTACATCTACCTTGCAATTGTCTACATCTACCTCAGGTTGGTGTATGATAATTTCAGGCAGCACATCGAAATCCTCTTCTGGCTCAACGACATAATTTTTGAAAGAGGCCTGGTTTATTTCTCCGCTTTTTTCTCCATCTTTACCTGGAGCAGTTGCTCCCTCTTTCTCTGCTTCTGCAGCTTCATTGTTTTCGATCTCAGCCTGATTACTTTGGTGTAAGTCGCGTTCCTGATGCACTCCACTTTTCCTCTTCTTTCCTGAGAAGAATTTCTTGAAGTTAATAGAAATTCGACCCCGCTTTTTATGTCCTGCGGCAGATGGGGACGAGTTTGAAGTGGAGTTTGGCTCATTCCCGGTATCAACAAGCTCGATAGCCTCTGCTAGGTTTTGGACATCCACTTCGTCTTGAAACAGTCTGCCCTCGGTGCCACTTGTGCCTGGTTTGTTTTGAGCTGCCTCTTTCTCTTGCTTTGATGCTTCGATCATTTCTTTTTCGTCTCTCTCTACTTCTGACCATTTGTTCTCCAGTTGCATCTTCTTCAAATGTACTATTCGCTTCTTCCTGCGTAAATCCTCCTTCTCCTTCGAAGATCTCGTTTTCACTTTATCCAGTTTGGCCTTCTTCTTCTCCAATCGAAGCCACTCCTTCGTTATCTTCGCCTTCTTCTCCTTTATTTTCTCCGCTTTCTTCTTCTCAGACATTGCCTTCTTCTTCTCAGATATTGCTTTCTTTTTCTCAGATTTTACTTTCTTCTTCTCTAATTTCACTTTCTTTCTCTCTGATTTTGCCTCCTTGTCCTTCTTACCTTCAGCCTTTTTATTTTTCTTTGAAGATGTTTCCTTTTTAGACTTCTTCTTATCGCTCTTCTGTTTTTTCGATTCCTTTTTCTTGTCCTTTGAAACTTCTGGTTTATCTTCTTTGCCCTTTTCCTTGACTTTCGAATCCTTTTTCTTCTTCTTCTCCTTTTCTTTCTTCTTCTTTTTCTTCTCTGCGTTTTTCTGCTTTTTCTTCTCCTTCTTCAACCTCTTTTTCAATTTCTTCTCGTACTTCTTATCCTTCTTCTCTTTATTTCCATTCTCCTCACTAGCCTCGTTGTCAGTGCTAGTTTTTTTACCTGAAAGGAACAATGAAATTATCATTTATGTGATCAACATGTGTCTGGTTGCTATTTCGAATTTGCCTCGATCGATTCATCTGAGTTCATCTGAGTGTCTTTGACAACATTTATTTCACAAACATTTTATTTATGGAAGTATGATAATTTGTTGATGTATACTTGAAATTATAACCTGTAAGATTGTTGTTCAATTAAATGGATTTGATTTTATTCGATTTTGATTTCATAGCTCTGTAACAATTGAAATGAAAGCTACCTTTCTTCGAACGAAATCCTTTCCAAATAATAGAGAATCTCCCTTTCTTTTTCTTTCCATTTTGAGCTCCTCCAGAATCATCTTCTCCACTATGATCGCTGTTGCCTTCATCGCCTCCACTTTCATTTTTATTTTCACCGTCGTTTTCGGTTTCTTTTGTGTCGTTTCTGCAATCCTCTGCCTCTTTGCTAACCGTCCTACTTTCATTGGTTGCTTCGATTGCCACGTGATTCTTATCTTGGACATATGGCTGTTCCACCTCACGTGCGATGCCTTCAGGCTTTAGTTCGATCTGGTTCTCGTTCGATTCCCATGCTTGACTACTTTTGACATGAACAACTATAAATAAATGAGTTATTATGAGCAATGACTTAACATCGAACAAAGATAAATAAATTATGCATTATGATGAAAATGAAGTTGAGTTGATAGTTTATTGGCAAATACGCTTACTAATGCTTTTGTTTTTAAAAGAGACCCAATATCAAAAAGTAGTTTCTTTTGAGTAAAACCTGTTGCCTTTCGCTTCTTTAAACCCTTACAAACAATCTTGCTGATATACAACCAGTAAATAACTGATAAGAAATTAGGATATGATAAGAAAGACCCTTCAGGATTTCCACAAACTTTTTTGGTACTCTATATAACTTTTTCATTTTATTGTGACAGGGATGGCAAGGTGGTTAGATCACTTAGCCCTTGTTCGAAAGTTATCGGATTCGAAACCACCTTCAGAACTGTCACAGATGTTTTGGAAAGAGTTTGCCAGCCTTCTGTAATTCTAGGCAAAGATGCGAAAGGGAAAACGAGACTTGCTCATTTAATAGGAAGGACCAGGGTCCAACTACTCGATTAGTCTACCTATTCATTGGGCCCTTTTTGCTTAGTGTTTAAACCAATACCTTATGAAGATATTAAGCGTATTAGCATATGAACATTAATACAAAAACATTTAAGTAACCTAAATCTAATCTCAAAAGATCTTCCGAAATTTATCTTACCATTGGTCTGAATTGATTCACTTTCATTTTGTACATCAACTTGGTGACAACTTTCTTTTACAAGAATGATGGGTGGATGGCAAACAGAGTTCAAATCCTGTTGGAGGACCTCGGCATTTTGGTTGTTAGCTGGAGATTTCTGGCCAGTAGACGTATCATTGTTCGCTTCAGCTGAATCTAGCATCTTCCAACTAAAGGAATTTGCTGCATCATTTATGGAAGTAGAAGGCTCCTGAAGAACCGATTCAGCTTCTGTAGCGTCTTCTCTTTGGTAAGATTTATTGTTGACAGCATCTGTACCTCTGTGGCACTTTGTCCAATCATTTCCAGATGCAATGGGCCTCATAGATCTTTGTGCTTTTTGTTCTTGACTGGAAGTCTCCGTTGCTTCTCTAACTACCAAAGGAGCTCGGCTGATATGGCCTGCAAATTCATTGTAAGCATCTTCCCCATCTTGATTCTCTTTATCCTGATTAGAGGTTTCCATTTTCAGAGCTAGGCCAGAGTCTTTATTAGGATTATGTGTGTTTACTAACCCACAAACAGCTTGGTTCGTTGCAGATCTACATAAGGTTTGATCATCAACCAATGGAAGATTGTGGACGTTGTTATTGGTATCGTCCTCAACAGTACGTGATTCCTTTCTCTTGCTCTTTTTAGAGCCTTTTTTGCATGTCTTCTTCTTCTTCTTGGATCTTCCGAAGAAGAAACTGCCTTTGCTCGAAGGTCTCTTCGCTGACTCGTCATCTGACATTGCAATCTTCGAGCGTTGAAGCATCTTGTTGTATTTCCGTCTTTTTCTCTTCAACGCCATTTTCTCTCTGATCCATTTGAAGAAGGATCGTTTCTTCTTCGATGATTCTGGCTCATATTCTCCAAGGCTGATGTCAGTGTCTAGTTTATTTAGTAGATTGAGTCTGTAAAACGTCTGATTTGCTCTGGTTTGTTGTTGCACGATTTCTTCTTCATTAACAATTTCATCTATAAAGAAGGAAATCATAAACATTTTTGTCTCGTGGATTGGATTTATCTTATATGAAGATGTTTTTATACACTAGCTCTAAGAAACGAAAAAAGCTTTAGCTACCAAGGAATCAATTGAGATAAACGCATACCTCGACTCGGGTATCTCTCCACCTTCTTTTCGTATGCATCTTCATAACGGGTAGTCTCGTCCGAAAATCGCAACTGTCTTTTGGTCCGTCTCCCTCTTTCTGCATCTACCGAAGCTTCAGCAAAAACAGGCATCTCTGTCTGTGTGCTAATGTGGGCCACCTTTGACACCGTCTTTCTTGATGCCTTGGTGAATTCTTCTATCTGAAGTCTCTCAAGCTCTTTGAATCTCTGTTTTGCTCTTTTTTTGCTCTTCTTCAACGCATTGTACATGACTATGGTGGCTGACAAATGGTTTTTAACACTTTGTAAATCGGCCTTTACCTTTCTGAGCTTATTCTCTGTGTCGAGGAAATTCTGTCTTTCTACTTTGTACGAGTTCTTTGCTTTCTCTCTTTCTGCTCTATAAATCTTCTCTGCTTTCTCTCTTTCTGCTCTAAACGACTTTTCTGCTTTCTCTATTTCTGCTCTAAAAGACTTCTCTGCTTCTATTTGTGCCCTTTGCATTCTTTCCAACTCCAGTCTATTTGTGGAAGAAAAATCAGACAAATTGATAAAGAAGAATGTGTGCGTATGAGCTTTGTTTATCATTCTTCAATTAATTCTATAAACAAGCTTTATATTTATTATGTTACAAATGCCATTCAAGGGAAAAAAGTAATCGCAAATTTATTTCAGTTTTTTCCCCATCGCCGAGGGAGTGAAAGTAGATCGTTGGCCAAACTTTTTGTAATAGTTTGTAAAAGCCTTGAGACTAAATATCTGTGCCAAGAGCTCACATCAACTATCATTTGATAAGTTAAATTCGTATCTTTGAACTGAACATGGGCTCCCCTTCGACCAAAGGATGATTCCCCACTCCATCACACTAACCTCTTCGCATACATGTCCATGTCGTCCACAAATCTCCGCATTTCCATTTTTTCCTGGTACATCCTTTCTCGCACAAGTGTACCAAAGTCGTTCAGATCTCTGGAAACTGATGTCGTCTGTGACACAGCGGTGCAAAAAGTAATTCTGGCCCTATTTAGAAAAAACATCGAATCAGAAAGGATATTTTACAAAACATATCATAACTGCTTAAGAAGGTAGTGCCTTAGAAGAAACTTCTCTGATGTACTCCTTCTGACGTACTACTCTGATGGGTGTCAAACGTTGAGCTATTAGTGAATATGTTACGCTATGTTTCTGTCTATTATCGTCATCCTCAAGTTCTGACCTGATCAAAGACTGTTCTGATGTACCAGTCTGATGAGTGTAAGACGCAAATCATTAGTAGTTATTATTTTGCTATGTTTCCGATTTCCCTTCACCATCCTAACGTTCTGTACCGATCATAGACTGTTGTGACGCACTACCCTGGTGAGTGTTAAATGCTTTTAGTGATGTAGTTCTTTTTCCCATTCTCGAAATCTGCACCAATCAAAGGCTGTTACCTTACTAAGTAATATCATAAAACAAACAAATTCAATACGAACCCTTCTCTTCCATCAGCACTCTCAAAATCCCCATTTGTTTCTCGCGTGAGACTGGCAAATGTTTCTCTCATTTTCATTTTCTCTTCAATGCCCTTCTCGGACTTTTGCAAGGCCCGTTCAGCTAAAGAGAGACAGTTTTTGTTGATAGCCTCTAGCTGTGGAATCTTCTTTGTTAGTATTTGATTTTCTGCCTTCAATTTCAAAAGCTCTACTTCGTTCTTTTCCAGGTCCTTGGTATGAAGAGTGCAAGCATTGCATGGGTATCTATAAGATGGCTCATCTAGTCGAATGGAGGGAGCTATTTCCTCAGCCGTCATATCAGTCTGGCTTCCAATGTTCTGAAATCCATTACTCCATCGATCCTGTTGAAAATAGAATCTTGTTGCTTTATTCAATTCAAATACGAGAACGCCTGCCTGCTCTTCTTGTTAAGCAAAGTGTTTAACGCTCAGGTAACTTGAACATTCTTGTATATGTCATAATTTCATAGTGGCATATAGTGTCATAGTGTAATAGCGTCAAAGTTTCATAGTGACATATGGTGTCATAGTGACGTAATGGCATGGTAACATGGTATCTTAATGGCATATAGTGTCATAGGGGCATAATGGGATAGCTTCAAAGTGTCATAATGCCTTAATGGCATATAGTGAAATAGTGGCATAAGGGCATAGGGTCAAATTGTCATTGTGGCAGAGCGTTAAAGTGTCATATAGCCTTAATGGGAGATAGTGTTGTAGTAGCATAAGGGTACAGCGTCAAAGTGTCATAATGTTTAAATAGCATAAAGTTTCATAGTATCATAGTGTTATAATGGCATAGCGTCCAAGTGCCATAAAGCCTTAATGGCATATAGTGTAATCGGGGCATAAGGGCATAGCATCGAAGTGGCATAATGTCTTAATGGCATAAGTGTCATAGTGGCATCAGGGCATAGTATTAAAGTGTCATAATGTCTTAATGGCATATAGTGTCATAGTGGCATAATGGCATAAGGGCATAGCACCAAAGTGTAATAATGTCTTAATGGCATATAGTGGTATAGTTTCATATTGGAATAGTGTCATAGTGGAATAGCGTCGAAGTGTCTAGTGGCATAATGTTATAATATATTTAGGGTTAAAACGTACTTGTTTTCTGTCCGATATCTCTGCAAGTAATTCGATTTTCAAATCTTTGATTTTGACCTTGAGCTTCTTGTTCTGTTCTGCTTTATGCTGAAGTCTGCGATTCAACCCATCGACTATACTCTTACTTTTCATACTGGCAGCTTTCTGGTGCATTTTCATTCCTTCTATTTCACTCTCCAGTTTCGCAACCTCTTCATCTAAAATGAAACAAATAAGGACTGCAAACTTTTGCATGGTGAAACAAGATAGTTCTGCTTCATATCATTTAAATTTACTTCATTCAATCTACAAGATAAACTGAAATAAATATTTAAGCTACACAGAAGATTAAACAAGTTATAGTTAATAGATACACATACACAAGAAAGTTAAGTAAATTGTATGTAGAGAATTACTAAGGAAGAGCTCATTTGAAAGGTAAACTTATCGAGGAGAGAGCCCCTCTACCCTTGTATATCACCCAGGAGATTTTATGAATTTGCATAATTTTGATGCTCTTTAATATTACAAGAGTTCCAGTTGTATATATAGCAAGATAGATGTTATATTCTAGTAATGAATTAAATAACAGTCTTATCACTAATAACATTGATGTGTTCTCATGAAATTCTCATTGTCTAGATCACTAAAAAACTTCTTAACACCATAAAGTCGTAAATTTGAACTAAAAACACAATCGATTGGAGAGGGTAGAAAATTATTAACAAATCACGAAAACTGATTATTCCAAACTCGAATAGCTAAGAATCTGAAATGCCAATCACGTTGCACGAATGTACGCCTCCTTTTAATAAAGTAGGCCTACCAAGAGGCCTTCTATGAAAATGATAAGCTCACCTTTCTTTCTGATGTATTTATCTATTTCATTTATTTTGGAATGTTGCTCAGCAACCTTGGCAAATTTCAACTTGTAGTTCTCAATTTTTAGCAAACACTCTGTTTTGTCTTCGTTGAGCTGCTCAATTCTCTCCTTGAATTTTTTGCTTCGTTCTCTCGCCTCCTTCTCACTAACTTGCAACTCAGCGATCTCTGCTCGGAGAGAATCATTCTTACTTGACACTTCGGCGTATTTCACCTGGAATATACAGATTTTATCAATTGATATGCATATTGCGCATCAGGGAGAAACCATTCTTATTTTCTTGGCATTTTTGTACAGTAGCTCTTATTTGGGTTAAGTTGAGTTGAGTTGATACCGCAAATAAGCTTACTATCTTTGTAAGGTATTGGTTTGTGTGTAAAGCGAAAAGGGCTCACTAAAAAGGTAGACTAATCGAAGCAGTACATCTATAGTTGATAGGCAAATACACTAAATATCTTCGTTATGTTTTCAGCAAAAAGGGCCCACTAATCGAGCAGTGTGACTCTTGTCCCTTGTCTCGATGTGACTACACCTCGTTATTCCTTTTGTATTTTTGTCTCGAGTACTAGCAAACTCGTTCTTCACAAATAACATGAACTTAACAAACACATGGTAACAATGAAGGAACTGATTTTTCATTTCAAAGTCTAAATCTCACAAGAACTTTGGTATTTGCAGCTAACAGAGCTCTCAGTTGCTATTTACATAAAGTACCTATTGCAATGCTATTCAATTCAATATGATGTAATTACCTCAAGTGATTGGATTTTATTTTGAGACTTTTTCATCTCTCCACTCATCTTAGCCAAGTTCCGCTTCACTTTGGTCAGCTTGTTGGTAGAATCGATGTTCTCTTTAATGAACTGTTGTTTCTCATTTTGAGCCTCAATTATTTCCAGCCTTCGTTGATTTTCCAGGTCTTTTATGATTCGCTCTTTCTCTCTAACTATTTCTTTGTAATTCTTCTTAATCGACTCTTTTTCTTTAGCAACTTTATTCTTAGCAGTTGCCATACTTGTGAACTGCTGTTGCAACTTGTATATCTCCTCGGCTGAGGTATTCTCCATATCTTGAAAGTGATTTTTCAGACTGTTCATTTTGTCATCATATTTCTCGATCAAGGTCTCGTATCTTTCGATCCCTACATTATGAAAAAAGATGAAATACAATTTCTAATGGTTATTACGTTAAAATAAAGATAAAAAACACAGATTGAAGAAAAATCTGTCATTGTTGTGTTGGTGTGGGCATTGGTTTGTTTTGAAACCCACACAGGCCAATGGTATTGATTTTGTGCAAAGTTGACATCTCATAGCTCTTACCCTAACCCAAACCCTAATTAACACTGGCTACAGATTGGTACAAAAACAGGTTGAAGTGAGATATTTACCTATCAAGCATGTCTTGAGCATGTCCTCTGCTCCAATTCCTCTCCCCTTCTTCTTGTTGCCTAACTGCAGAGCCATCCTTGGCCCATATCTGTCCATCCCAGTTGATGCACATGCACCAATGCCTGATTCCAGCATAACTTGAGAACCATCACCATCAACGGCATCTTCGAGCTGCTGCAGTTTTCTCAAACAACCTAATATCCTCAGGTTGTCTGAGTTGTTGTAGAAAGTTCTTTGAAGATGGGCATCAATGCGTTGTGCTTTGTTGCTTGACTGGTGAAAGTCATCTTCTAGACCTTAATTAAAATGATGATTTGTATTATTTATTATGTACTAGGGTAATTATAATAAAGAAATATAACTCGTTTGAAAATAGGATAGACAGCCTCAAAAAGAACTAATTCGATGATGGATGACTTAAAAAGACAAGCATTATTCTATTACCTAAGTTGAATATAAATGGCAGGTATTGCAGAGTTGTTAGATAACTAGACCTTTGATCAAAGGCCCCCGGGTTTAAAACTACCTTCAGAGCTGTCACAAAAAGTGCAAGGAGAGAATTAGCCAGCTCTCTGTAATTCCAGGCAAAAAGGGCAAAGGAAATCACAAGGTGTGGTTACATCGAGAGGAAGAACCAAGGTTGCACTACTCGATTAGTTTACCTATTCAGTTGGCTCTTTATACTTTGCAAATAAACCAATACCCTACGTAGATAGTAAGCGTATTTACCTATCAACTATCAACCTATCATCTTAAAAACTGAGTAATTTGTTGATATTAGCAGTCTACTAGTGAAAAGCTATATTTTATTCGAAGTCGAGTAGGAGGAGTGATGGAAAAGTGAAGATGGAAAAGTAAAGTTTATGCAGATGGAAGTAAAGTTTAGTATCGAGATGTAAAGTTGCATTATAACTCAAATCTGGAAAAGTGATACGCCAGTCCATACAAACATTTTGTTAGAATAGTTTAGTCGTCTTACCTTCTAGTCGGTCCAGTTCAGATCCTATAGGCCTTCCCTCGACGAAGTTCTTGGCTTCTTCGCAGATGATCTTGCCGATATCTTCGCTGGTCAGGCTGGTGTTTTCCAGATGCTTCCTGAAAAAACTGCGAACCCCTCTGAGACGTTCATCATACATCTCATTTTCATAAGACGATTGGAATTCTCCATTTCCTTTCGGAATATTTGAGCTTGTCTTCAAGCCAGCGTTCTATAAATTAATGAAAAAGTTCATGAACAAGGTCGAGGCTGATAAAATCGGATAACATTAGAAAGTTGATAGGCAAATGTACTTGTTATCTTCGTGAGGTATTGATTTATGTGTTATGCATAAAGGGTCCACTGAATAGGTAAACTAATTGAGCAGTGCCACCCTAGCCCTCCCTTCGATGTGACCACACCTCTTGATTCCTTTTCCCTTTTTTGCCAGGATTCATAGAGAGCTGGCAAAGTCTCTTCTCACACTTTGTGACAAGTCTGAAAGTGGTTTCAATCCTGGGACTCTTTTAATAAAGGCTCGACTGATCCAACCAATAAGGCATCCCCGCCACGATTAGATAGCTAGGCAACTGCTCTTCAATGTTCGATTACTGGGGTGTCAGAATTAGCTGGAAGGGTGATTTTTATGCACTGTAAACGAAGCCTTAAAAGAGAGAATGGTTTCTCCTCGATAAGTTTAGGCACCAAAAGAGTTCTTCCTCAAAGAATATAAAAGTTTGATGGCATAATCGTATTTGATACTATCGAACCTTGTTTTGATTTTATTTGTTCAGATTTATATTGTTTTATTTGCTGTGGAATCTTCAAGTCAATTAAGTTGAACTGAGTTAGAAAGCAGAGACTGTAACCACTTACATCAGTTGACCTGTTCCCTACACCCATTCCTCGCAGGCGCAGTACAGCTCGTCTGTGATTGTCTTTAAAACTAGACAAACGATCGTCATCTTCAAAATCATCGCAGACGGAGTGCAATAGCACATCGTTTGCGGTTGCGAAATCTGAAACAAAATGGAATTGAAAATCAACAGCCATGCACTTTAAATAGAAGAGGGTAAGATTTTGTTGAATAGAGTATATTATCAAAGACTTGTAGTTCGTTATTTCAATATTTCAACCATTCATTGACTCGAGCCCTCAATAAGTATAATTTGTTCCCTCGAGTCTTGGAGAATTTTCATTGTGTTCTTTCAAAATTATGTGCGAAACGTTTCTTTGTTCCCCTAACTGCAAAGAAATGTTCCCTGTTCCCTAACCCATTTTTAGGCTTGTTCCCATTTTCACCAGAACTCAACCCTCGAAATGCAACCCTCGAAAATTGCTCTTTTAGGATGCAAAATCAATTTTCGTAGCCACTGTACTGCACATTGAAATAGTCAAAGGTCTAAATGAAGCAAGCAAATGAAGCAACTATAGAATAAGTTTGTATATATTACCTTTTTTGTCAGTATCCATATCTCATGAACAATAATAGCAAACTTTATCAATCAAAAATTTGCGAAATGATTGAGATAGCTTCCCTGCCGGATTTAATGCGACGTTTTTGATTCATGACGTCACTTGATGAATCTAGATTCATTTAGATTAATGTGACGTAAAGATTGATTGGACTTCTTGATTAGTGAGATTCAAAAGCGTACTTGCCATGCGCAAGGATTGTTGCCAATGGTGTTAATGCTTAGAAAGAAGAAACAGGCAATGCCTGTAGTGTCTGACCTTAATCTTTGTTAGATAGAGCGAAACTCATTTTATAAAGCTTGGTCCACACAATCATTTTGAATTGGGGCTCTTTAAGGAGGTAGTTTATATTTGTTCTAGAGCAAGGGGCTTTTGGTGGAGTTAAGTCAGCACTTGCACAATGAAGTGCCCTTGTTACTTTAAGAAATTGCCTCTCTTCCTTATTGAAAAAAGTTTCATTGAAGCGTCCTCCCCCCAAGTTTCAAATTACTGGATAATTGAAGGTGAAAATCTTATTCAATGATCGCTCTAAAATTCGTTTCCAATACGTTGATTCTAAAAAATAATTTTATTTTCCGAGGTGCCAGATAATTTCTCCAATCACTTTTTTTGAGGAGAAAATACAGCAAAAAAGGAAGGCTTGCAAAATGTCTAGAAAATTACGGGGGAAGAAATTTTTCTAAGTTTCATATTCTTAATATCATTTCAAAGTTTGGAGGGTAGATTGAATTTTGTAGTTATCTAATCTATATATCACTGATTTACTCTTATTCATAACGAGACAACGACTACGAGATTGCTCAAACTGGAGTTTTGAGCGTCCAGCAAATTAATCAAAACCGGAAAACTTCGGCTCATGTTATAAAACTATCAAATTCGTACACTAATATAGGCCCGTAGCATGGCCTAAAATTCGAAGACAGTAAAAAAGCTTTTAAAAGGGGAAGGGTAAAGGTTAAACATAAAAACGGATATGGATACTATAGGAGCAACAGCTTTCGGAATTTAGGTCCATTTGTACTTCAATCATGAAATACGCTGTTTTCTCACTTTATCTCCTCAAAATTTTCTTCTTGTTCAATTCAATTCTTAAGGGTGCAACATTCAGCAATTAGAAAACCATTGTTATAACTTGATAAATTTCCTACGGATGGTTGAAGGCTTTTACTCAAATTGCAACATCCTTGGAAAAGCCACCCCGTGGCTACCGGTCTGCTGACAGCTCTTGAACAAAACAAGAACAAAAAATATACTAATATCACGTGTATTTTGACGGTTTTATTAGAATCTTACAATTTAGATGTGTACTAATGATAGACTAGTATTGTATGAAAATAGTTTCCAATTGAAAAAAATTGACCAAAGCTTCGCTTCTGGACATGCGCGCATAGGTCCGGCCCATTTATCGACCAATCTTTAAAAAAGTTTTCAGACACACTGACACAGGGATTCCAAATGTTTATCCTCATAATTCATCCTCGTTTTCATGTTCCTCTTTGAAATTTTTCTCTTTACAAACACAGCAGAGAAGTAATGGACATAAACAAGGCCTTAGGTCTTCTTGGAAGGCCAGGAGCTTACAGCACAGCTTTATATTGTTTGATGTTTGCTATGAATATGTTTGCATCGTTCAATCATGTTTCTTTGGCTTCGCTTTATGGAATCCCGATTCAGCATAAGTAAGTGGTGTTTGCATTTTTAGGCCTTAAAAGTTAATCGTCACTGATCTCCTCGACTTAGCCTCTCTTGAGGTATATTAAGTTACATAAACATAGCCTAGTGTCTAGTTTAGATAGTCTAGACAGCCTGATGTCTTCATCTACCCAAGAAAGCATATAGATGGTTACATATATGGGCGCATCAGGCAGGGGGTGTGGCACCAACAGAGGGGTGTGGCAGCAGCCCCTGGCTTGAATCTTCAGTGTGAGAATAAAGGCAAATAAAATGAATTAGCTCATTCAGTTGTAAAGTCTTGTCATGGTTGACAATTGAATGTGGGAGAATTGGAAAAAAATCTTTCAAAAATTGATAGATAGGGCAGCGCGGATATTACTGATAATTATGATTTGTATAAGCAATAAGCAAGTCTGTTGAAAAAAGTAATGAACAAATTTTTATGAAAATAAATTTTGTTGGATAGGTTTTTGCAGGGGCTTGCATGGAGAAAATAGGGTCTGGGGAAAATTAAGTTTAGGGCCCTATTAGTGGTAGTCAGTGGCGGCGCCAGGGGGGGAATGGGGGGGGACTAGTGCCTCCCACTTTTTCAGGAAGATGGTATCTGAGATCTATGCAAATCCGATGAGAAAATGGGTGGGATAGGCCTACGTCGTGTGAATTGTGTGGATGTGCTTGCTCTCTCTGCGTAATGTCTTCCAAGAACGATCTCCACAATGTGTATGCTGACTTGTTTCGGGTCATCACAATTGTTGCTACCTTACCTGTTACCGTGGCATCATGTTAGCGCACATACAGCAAAGTAAAGATCATCCATAATTATTTGCGGGCAGCTTTGTCTCCCGACAGGCTTGAAGAACTTGGTCAAATAAGTAGTGAACGTGACATTGCCAACAATGTTAAGCTCAGTAAATTGGTAGAAGTTTTTAAACTAACTAACCACCGCAAGCTCCTGTTTAAACTATTCGATTTTTAAAATGTTACATCACCAACCAACTTTAAGGTTATATCTGTGTCTACTATAAAATTAAAGGGAATTTCCTAATGTAAATAGAGCTTTTGGTGAAAGGCGTTCCTAGGGTTAAAAGGGCGTGTCCCTAGTTTTTAAAGGGTGTGGCCCTAAAAAATTTACCGGGGGCTCCGCCCCCTGGCCTCCGTCGTGCATATGTCCCCCCACTTCTTGGCAGCTGGCACCGCCACTGGTGGTAGTGCCATAAAGATAGAAGGGCAGTTTTTAGGTGCTTCACCACTGGATCAGAAGGATTGGTAGCTATAGACAGGGGCAGATCCAGGAAAAAAATTGACTGCCGCACAAATGGGCTAAAACTAGGGGTCCAGGGGTTCACTCCACAAAACATTTTTGAGGCATCGCCGCTCCGAATGCTGTATTAGTTAGTTACAAAAGATATGCTAATGAATTAAATACATCACTACTAGATTCAATACAAGGGCAGAAAAGGGCATTCAATTCTCTTCTGTTCCCTTGACGCTTTTCTAACCATTATCTACTTGCTTGATCTTTCTCCTTACTCTGTTTAACTCGCATTTTTTCTTGTGTGTTTCTGCCCTTGTATTGAAGTAGCTATAGAACCCTTTTTATATTTGTAGATGCTCGCGTGGTATAACAAGCACCAATGCTGCATCAGTTGTAGAAGTGAACAACTCATCATCAGGACATCAGACTAACGGTATGCTTCAACATCAGTGCTTTTCGAAAGTTGGTAATGAAACTATCAAATGTGCTGAATGGACATTTTCATATCCCCATGGCATTGCAAAGACATGGATAAATGAGGTAAATATGATGATGTCTTCTCTTTGTACACCTAAAGTACCTTTATTTTCAGCAATTTGATATAATGTTAAGTTAAGATTAACCTCATGTCCTCTGGCAACAACACAACTGGCTTGGTATAGTGTCTTCTAAGTAATTGATCTATGCCACCACTAGGCTTGAACCTGAGTTATTGTGGACACAGACCTTATGAATTAATGTTAATATATAATGGCTGTGAAGAAGGATTTAATCCGAAACACCAATTAATGCCTCACTATGGATAAGCCTTGAGTTGTGAACACCTACAGGTTACTTTGTTAACTTATTTTCCTGATTTTTAGGACAGTGTTTATCATGCTTGCCTTTGGTCACAATAACCCAGACTGAAGAACCGGTGGAGGCATATGTCGATTGCAGTAGCCTGCTCTGGTGTAATTTAATTACCCATGTTAGACCATGCTTTATGAATTAATGTCTTTTTAGTAGTAATACTTAGTTAATCATCTTTTGTAAGGCCATGTGATCAACAAAACATAATGCTTGCTTGCCCCAGAAACAAGAACATAAAAATATGAATACATAAAGGCTGATTTTGCAAGAAGGACAACTTAGAAATGCGCAGTGAACCCTCCTCCCTGCTCTTGAGTGGGCTATGCTTTAGTAAAAGTACACATTGAGGTGGGCAATTGGACTCCCTATATATTGAATAAATGAGAAGAGCAACTCGTCGCTCACCTCAAGTCGCTTAGGACTTTGTGTTGGAGCAGGGCAATCACCTATATCTAATTGCCAGGTCTGAGGTCTTGGAATTGTAAGTTTAGTCCTGAAGAAGACCTGTATGCTAGGGAAAAATATTGAATCAAGATCTCTAATTTTTCTGCGTTTTTCTGCTTGTGTTTTCTTCCGTTGTGTCTGTCTTGTGAATTATATCTATTACGTCATATCCATCATCCTTCTTCTTTTAGCATGATTGTTATTATATTTGTTTTAGTTCAAACTTGTGTGTGAGAAAAAACACCTTATAAGCTTGTCAACCTCAATCTACATGGCAGGGGTGATGTTTGGCAGTATTCTGATCGGACAAGCATCAGATCGGTATGGGAGAAGACCAATTCTTCTCATTTGCATTTCCTCTGCATCTACTCTTTGCTTGATCATGGCATTCATCCCGAATCTTATTGCTCTGATGATAATACGGTTCTTCTTAGGATTCTTCATAGCTGTAAGTATTGTTTGTTTTTATACTATATTTGCAATAAAAATGCTTAGTCTTTGAGGGGCTATGTCAATTCCAGTATCAAGTCATCTGCAAAGATTTAAGTTACTATCTTGACATATAAGTGTTAATTCCGAATAAATGATGGGTATGATTGGCTGATTAACCATGATCTTGACAAAACCATGGGTGACATGCTGGGCAAAGGATCATTTGTTCCAATTGTTTTCAACATGCAAAGGGCAAGGCACTATAACTAAACAAAGCTCTCCTCATTTAACTTACATATGCCCTGCCTCCCTGGTTTAGATATGCATTAAGGCTTTACCAGAATGTAACAACAAGCCTACTAGCTGAAAAAAATAATTTCTTTTAAAAAGAAATTGCAGATGCAAGCAGAGATTCTCATGGCCTATTCCTTTCATTAAATAGTGCTTCATGTTTGCAGCTTTTAATTGCTTGATCGAAATCTCTAATTGCTTGATAGAAGTGAATCTAAATTTCACTTAAAGGTAGTTTTAACATTAACTGTTAATTGATGGAATTGTTGAATGGCAAAAATATACCACAATAGGCATCAAATTATTTAGCTCTTATGCTACAAATATCAGCTCTTATATTCGAATTTGACTTGTTGGAGAATTCTCTAGTGTGTCAAAGATGATGGATTTATTTGATGCATATGGTACGTTTGATATGATTTTAACTTTCAGGGGGTACATGGAGTTGTTTACATCTTTCCAACAGAGATCACCCCAAAGAAATATGCAAACATCGGATCTGTGGCTGTCCTGAATAGTTTCATATTTGGGGCTCTGATTGGCTGTTTGGTAAGCTGGCTCATGAAGGATTGGCGGATGGTCCAGATTGCATTATCTATCCCAGGATTCCTCTGCTTTCTAGTGGCCTATTTGTAAGTTCTATTTTTATCTCTCTGATGAATTAACTATTCCCTTATTCAGGAATTCACAATTTATTGTGGCACATTTAGTTAAGAGCTACCAGTATTTTATTGCTCCTTAGCTTTCGACAATGGTATTATATTCAACCCTGCTGAATTCATAAATGCTGCTTGCGGTTTTGAAGGTTTTAGAAACTTGATGGTTGAAGCGTGCATCACGGGTGTGAATGGATCATTACTTTTGTACGTACTCAAGATGTCTGTTTTCAATTTGGTAAAACTTAAAAGGAGTAGAAAGTTTGAGGAGAAGCAGGATTTGGAAAATCAATCAAAATTACCCAAGTAGGACTCAAACCCAAGACCTCTAGATTCGTACTGCGCAACTTCTAGACCCGGTTGCGCAGTGGTACCGCTCGAGAGTACGAATCTAGAGGTCTTGGGTTCGAGTCCTACTCGGGTCATTTTCATTCTCACAAACTATCTCAATTGAATAGACAGTTGAAGAATTGTCTCAAGCAATGCTGACTCGAAACAGCTACTCACTAGATAACCCCTCAATTTAGAATTGATGCATCGTGGTTCAGAATGTAAACCTTCCAAAATTTATATTAGAACGTCAACGGTTTACAGAGGTTTGCTACTGCAGCCACTGTTGCCCCATACTATTTTTATTGTGATTTAAGCTATCATCACTTTGCTTTAACCTTAAGTCTAAACCTAAGCCTAACCCTAACCGTAAGCAAACAGGCCAGTAATGCTTGTGTCCTGAGTTTGACACCTTCACTGGCAAATTGTTTAGTTTTTAATGAAAGTTGTCATACGCTCAGATAGTCATTCATCGTTTGCTCAGATAGTCTAAGCCTTGAAAGGGCTCTATTGATATGCCTGGCTAGCTCAGTTGGTAGAACGTGAGGCTAGTAACCCGTAGGCCATAGTTTCGTAACCAACTCTATCTAGTGTTTTTTTTATTATCCTAACCCTAACCCAAACACAACTGTTCAGTAGTGCTAATTTTGTGGGCTCGGGTCTTCCACTGGCCAATAGTTTTCATTTTATTTGAAACTATCATCTTATTTGGTCAGAAACCCAAAGTTTTGAAAGGGTTCTGCTAACATGGCTGCTTAGCTAAGTTGGTAATTTGTAAGGCTAGTAACCTTGATGCCATAGGTTCGATATCAACATTAGCTAATAATTTTAAATTTGTCATCTTCTAAACCTATCCATAACCCTTATATCTTTATATTTGAAATAGTTTTGCATGAAAATAAGTAGGCTAGTAAGGTTATCTTTAACATGCTATCCTGCAAAAGGCCAGGGGTACTGGGCCCCTAAAGGGGTGGTTGAGTGAGTTGTTAAGTTAACACCTTGAAGATCACCCATCCAGATATTGACCTCACTCGAGAAACCTCTTAAGTTGCTGGGCCACTTACCCAAATACATTATTACCTTAATACATTGATGAATTTACCTAACAATTTGCATACATTTTATTTACTAAATAATTTGGATGAATTACCATATATACCTATTTACACTATGCACATCTCCTGATGAGTGGATAACCACAAAGCAGACTTGTCGAGTTGGAGAGTTTTGTCTTTTTAGTCTTTTTCTTCTTAGTGTTTATAGCTCTACCCTAACTCGAGAAGAGAGTGCCTATCCTGGCTATAGTGCTCGATATACTTAAGTATCGAGCAATTATAAAGTAGAATGAACACATTTAGAAAACAGACATGTTCTTCTGTGACTCTGAGTTTCGTGCTTACACACTCATCAGATAGACTTGTCTGTTTTCTAATGTGTTCATTCTACTTTGGATCTACTCTATGTATCGAGCATTTTCATGGAAAACCAACCCACAGACTTCGTATATACCTATTTATGGCTTAAAACGAACTAGTCACAAAAAACATAGTTTATAGTTTAAAGTGAGAATTTCCACAGAAAAAGGCTTTATATATTCGGAACGCGTTTCATCCGTTCAAGCGGAATCTTCAGCCTAAATACAAATTCACTAAAATTCTACTGTATCAACTTTACAAGATTTTACAGATTTGACGTCATAAGACTTACAATCATTTGATATCGCATTGAGATAGTTTTGTAGTTGTTGTTGCTGCTGTTGCGCACTTAAAGATCTTACTTGTTGTTTGTCCTAGAATCTCGGTTGAGTTCTGGAGCAAATTTATTAATGAAATGTTGCTCCAATTCCTCGCGATAAGTTCTGTCATTTCGATTAACCGAAAAAAAGGGTGTGATTGTGAAAGGGATAGGTTGGTTTATAGAGCAGTGTGCTATATGATGACTGACGTATAAATGTCGTAAACGTGGGTCTGAAATTTGCTGTTTGTGCACTCTTACTCTGGATCGTAAATCCGATGTTTCTCCGATATATTCTTTATCACAACCAGCACATTTGATCAAGTAAATTGTGTCTTTGATTGAGCAGTCCATTTTTGTTTTTATATTGAAAATTTCATCGGTATTTTTAAATTTAATGGTGCTTGTTTCTAAAAGTAGTGGGCATGTACCACAACGTTTATTTTGGCATTTGGTTACTTTGAAACTGTCCACATCATTAATGGGATTTGCTTGGTTAGCAATAAATTTTGCTCTTGTTAGCATTTGCTTAAGGTTTTTGGGCTGCCGTTTACTATTGATAAGCTTGTATTTTGCTAGAGCTTTTTTCATTTTCGGGCTGGCATCTAGTAATGAGATGGTTTCTTTTATTATTTTAAACATGTCTGGGTTTCTGGGGTTATGTGTAGAAACAAATGCGAGTGGCTCTTTAGCACTTTGTTTTTCTTTTGGGTGGCGTAGTTCTTCCAGGGGTATGTTTTTTGCCTTTTCTATACTATTTTCGATTAGCGACTTTGGGTATCCCTGCTTCAATAAAACGATTTTCAAATTACCAAGTTTGTCATCTCTTGATTTGTTCTCTTCCACTATAGTGCAAGTACGTCTTGCCGACTTTGGGTATCCCTGCTTCAATAAAACGATTTTCAAATTACCAAGTTTGTCATCTCTTGATTTGTTCTCTTCCACTATAGTGCCTATTTATGTATAGTACCTATTTATGTATGCTTATAAATTTTATGAATTTTGCAGATTTCTTCCAGAATCACCAAGGTGGTGCTTGTCGAATCAAAAACATGAAAAATTCCAAATATTCTTCAAGAAAGCCATAAAATTCAACAAGTTGAAGGGAACTGTACTAGAAGACATGAACTCGTGTCTCACAAAGAAAGATGAACAATCACCTACATCTGCCATTAAGAAGAAACGATACTCGACGGTTGATGTCTTTCGTACGCCAAAGATAAGGAAAAGATCGCTTATTGGAATTTATCTCTGGTATGTCGTGGATCAATCTTATCAAGTTTTTTATTCAAACATTGGCTTCGGTAATACCAAAGCAATCCAAGTGAAGGAAAATTACACGAGATCTAAATCGATTACCCAAATCATTCTTCATTTCAAGTAATGCTAAGTGCTTTATTGTGCAGGGTGCAGTATCTAACGTTGAAAGAAAAGGTGACGTTCAAAATCTTTCATACCTTTTTCTCGATATTCATATTACCCATTTCAACTGACATACTCGACTTTGAAATAGCCAGAAAACTTGGAAACACGGCGAATCGAAAAAATTAATGCTTTTTCGAAGTTCTGTACAATTCAAAGACAGTTATACTCATCCTCTATGTATATCTAGTGCACCAAACAATTCGCTTTCAGATTCACCCCATCAAAGATTAGGGGATGATGCAGTTGGAGGTGGTTGCCCGCCTTCACCAACATGAACGGTTTTTGATGCCAACTTCACTGAAGTTTTGCACCTCTTTGACTAGCAAATACTTGTGTTTTCCTGTGCACAGGGCTGGAAAATATAGCAAACCACAGAATCAATAGTCGCAGAAAATTTCTAGGTTTCCTGAAAGAAAATAGGATCCATATTACACCTAGGGACTGTATTTTAGGACGTATCTTTCATCATGGCTTTCGGCCACAAAAGTTTGACCCCTCTCCCAATTTTGGCCTGATGTGTATTGCTCAATTGTCTATAAAGAGATCTGCTTGCATTACATTGCTATTTAGGTCCATTATTGTTGGAACTATTCAGCTATCTATATTAAGAAATCGTGAGCCTATTTCACACCTGGCTGATTGTAAGTTGATATAAAATCACAGGCAAAAATTGCATCTTTCTCCTTACTGCATTAATATCTACTGTAAGAATTTCATTTACCACCATATATTTTTTATTTTCGGGGAATTTCTTGAATGTGATCGCAGAAATTAGAAAAATAGACCATGGTCCCAGGAAGCAAAATATTTTTCAACTTATGCCTGTTCAAGAGTAGCATTTGTTAGTTCCCATAAAGTAGAAGTCCCTCTTGAGATTTCTTCTAGATCCCTCTGTACTCAACCAACGGTTTTCACTACATTGTATTGGACTATTACTGATGTGTAATTGCTTCCAGCATTTTCATATTTGTTTTCTCTTTCTCCATTCTTAGGTTCACAGCTGGTGTTTCGTATTACGCGTTGGTTCTGAACATCCGCACTTTGAACGACAATCCTTTCCTGGCTGTTTTGATTGCAGCTTCCACTGATGTGGCTACTTATGTTTTGGCGTTTTTCTACGTTCCTTGGTAAAGTTTTCAGCTTCGACGTTTTTTTTCTTCAATAGAATTCGCAGTTTCTTTTATGATTAGATATAGCCAACTATATACAATGATAAAAAAATATGTAAAATCCTGAGAGTTTCTTTTGTTTTCGAAAAATAGGGAATAGACGATTCCCCAAATGATGGTATATCTGATTTTAATGGTTGTTATATTTTCTATTTGACAGGCTTGGCAAAAGAAAGTCTTTAATTGGGATATTGTTTATCGGTGGAATATGCAGTGTCGTCTATAAATTTTACAACTCTCTCGGTAATGTATTTTCATTTTCCTTCATTCTTGTTAGTGGAAACATATTTCTTGGGAACATTTATCAATCTACTAAAGCTTATTGGAATTAGGTGCGGAAAATTTGTCTCTTTACTGTAAGTGTCATCGTTTTCATAAACGAGTTTCCAATAGGGGCTTATTTTAGGGATAGGGAACTAATTGATAATCTACACATTAATCTTATTCAACAACTTGAAGCATAGAACGCCCTGACTACCTTTTTTGTAGTGAATTTTCTTCGTGGCCTTTGATCATTCCTGTTTCATTGTTTTTCATTTTTGCAAACCAATTTAATCTATTTCAACTTCAAGTAAGCAACAAACATGTTTTCTCATCTTTTTTCAGTAATTCTGTTGATTGGGAAAGCGTTTATTGCTGTGTCATTCGGAATGGTATTTATTTACCTGCCAGAGATCTACCCTACAGTCATCAGGTAATATTCTCTAGTCTTTCATGCCCTATCAACCAATTACATAGTTTCTTTTGATAATCCGAGAGCCCAATTTCATCCAGGTTTATCTCCTTGTAACCCTGTGATTTATAAATTAGGTTTTTAAGTAAGTTCCATAATCATAGTCAGAGTAGTTTACTGATGAAGATTATATGGGAACGTTTAAAAAGTATGGTTTATTGTTGAGCTACTAGTTTCTGTTGATATATAATGATTGATTATGCTATTTGGCAGAAAAGAAACAAGAAACTACTCATTCATCTTGTTTCGTGATGAATGAGTAGTTTCTTGTTTCTTTTTTACCAATCAATATATTTACACTCTTCTATTAGGTATTGAGCACTATTTTCTGTAATCGAAACACAAACTTTATAATAATCAATTATATATGTATTCTCGTCTGACTCTCAACGGAAAGCTTAAGTGTTTATCATTTTTTGCTGTTCCCGATTTTTCTCTGCCATCTAGCCTGGTTTTGTAAAATACCATTCCTTAGTGGTGGGTGGGTTATTATTCCTCTCCTCGACCTCACCTCTTTATGCCTTTTACCATTTCGCCTATCGAATCACAAAGCTGGTATATTCTCTCCACACACTTTATCTACGTGACAGGTTTTATTGTGGATTTTTCATTTTGTGGTTTTCTATTTCTCCAGAAACACTGGAGTTGGAACATTGTCTCTCTTTGCTCGACTTGGCAGTGTACTTGCACCACAAGTTGTTCTCTTGGTAAGTAAGATCTTTTCCTTCAATTTGAATTTCACGATTTCAAGTTTTTACCCCACAAACATCATTAGACTTAATTTGCTACCAGCACGCCCTTTGTATGATGTGTTTTTTAAAAGATGTTTCTTTTGCAGGGTTCATACACATCGTTTGACGTGCCTGTGGTAATCGTTGGTTCGCTCAGCATTGTGGCTGGATTTCTCACCATCTTCGCTCCTGAAACTAAAGACCGGATGATACCGGATACCATCGAGGAAATTGAGAAAAAGAGACCAGAGGTTCTGGTAACAGATGATGTCACAGAGCACTTGACAGACAGCAGCCCCAAAGATCTAACGTCTGCTATCCCCCTCTCTGAAACCATTCCTCTCTCTGATACACCTTAAAGATAGTTTCATGTTTATGAGAGGGAAATAGAGATTTTATTGGTATAGCCTCAAAGGTGTCTGTCAAACTTCATCGGATCGATGAGAAACAAAGTAAGAGAATTATATTTGTGAAAGAAAATGACCCGAGCAGGGCTCGAACCCATGACCTCCTGTTCTGAACTTGATGTCGACTTGGGTATTTTGCATACATTTTTGAAATTCAAATATTTTGCGTTTTTCGAGGATTAAGTTGTATTTTGGAATAGATTTATGGATTAAGAATAGATTTATAAAACTTAAATTTTTTGTGATAACAAGTACTTATTTCATTCTGCACTCTAGAAAAAAACACTTATATTTTCTGAAACACTTGCAGAAAAAAAATATCCTAGCAGTGATGGCAGATAGAAGGAAGTATGAATTCTTCAAAGGTAATCTCTGATTTGGTATGCTCACTACAAAGGTAAGTGATATTATTTGATGTTATTTCAGTCAGGTAATCTGTTGATAAAAGTAACTTTTTGTTACGATAGCGAACTTGTAATCCCTACTGTGATGGTTATTCTGCACAAATTTGCTGGATAATCACTGCTGTGATGGATAATTGGACAATCTCTACTTTTCATTATCGTGGATAATCAATACTGCTATGAAAGTAGTGGTCATCCATTACGGTACAGTAGTGAATGATTACCAACACATTAGCTTGATAAGCTACCACAGTACGCAATATAATACACCACAGTAGTGAATATTCACAATAGTAGTGCAGAATTACCACAGTACGCAATATAATACACCACAGTAATGATTATCCATCACTAGTGCAGAATTATCACCACACCAGCATGATAAACCACCACAGTATGCAAAACAATACACCACAAGTGTAGAATTCCCACCACACAACACAAGTTTTGATAAAATACACAGTACGCAAATTAATACACGAAAGAAGTATCAATTAACCACCTTAGTAGTGGAGGATAACCGCTTTGCTTGTGGAACAGTTTTTTGATTGAAAACATAAAAAGCGAATGTGGTCCAAATTGAAGTTTAATCACAGAGAACTTGATGGAGGTATTTTAAGTATCAAAAATGGTCATTTAAGGGTGAAAGAATGGCACTTTGGGTCAATTACATCATTTAAGGGGCACTTACCCCCAGTGCCCCAGCCCCCAATTTCTCTAGTAAGAGCTTATGCACAATGTGAATACAGGCTTAGATTTTAAAGATACACATAATGGTTATTTTTGTTGAAGCACAATGTTTGGCGTACCCTAGGATAGACTTCTGTATACGTGTTTAAAGGCACGCTAAACAGCTCCTGGATGGAGCGTTGTATATCATTTACTGGATGAGCTTGTTGGTTTTTGCATTCTCTTAATTGAATGAGTGACAAAAGCTGCTAAGAAAACCTTGTTACAGCAATGCACTCTTCCCCCTATTAGCAAGTGAATGTCAGATATCCAGAAGTGCAGGTCTCTCATTAACTGTGAAATCAAATACACAATACAGCGAGGAATGCTGCTTCATTATCGAATCAGACCTGTTGAATCCGACCTGTTGAAGGAGACATGTTGAATCGGTTGTGAGTCTTACAGAGCAGGTAGGCCTTTCATCATCCCCACCACCAACTGAATGAGATTTCCATCACCCAACGCTATGATTGATTCTCAGGAGTCTTTTTCTGTTTCATGAATATTTATAGATATGTTTCAAATAAGTCATTATTCATTAGTTTGATAGAATGATGGTTCTCGCTACAGACTCTTACAGATTGAGGGCAGGTTTTCAGTACAAATTAGACTTATTACATGAGCCAAAGTTTATCGGTTTTGATAGATTTGCCGGACGCTCAAAACTCCAGTTTGAGTAATCTCTCAGTGATGGTAGTCTCGTTATGATATGAAATAGAGTGAATCGATTGAATTGCTGGATGATGTAATAAGACTAAGTACGAGCCGCTTGTAGGTCTGTAGGTGTTGCCTATTTCACATACTGAAATGATTCCTTGAGGCCTCGCTTTCAAGCTTGTGTTTATGAGGTCCACCCTTTATCTCAGTTTGGTCAAAAAGTCTGCATAAAAAATTTTCATGACAGATGTAGAATCGGTTATCTAACCAATACCGTATGGAGAAAGATTATTTTCCTATCAACTACCAATGCACTGCTTCGATTTGCCTTGTACTATTTTGTAGGCCCTTGATGCTTTGTATCCGGTGCCCTGGTGAAGATAGAACCCTATCATCTTTAAACTAGCAATGCATTGCGTCGATAATTGTTCTTGCACTTTGTAGTTTGCATTTTTTGCTTATCACATAAACCAAGCATATTTGCCTATCAACTATCCATGTACTGTTTCGATAAGTCTACAGAGCAATATCTTACGAAGATAGAAGCAGATTTGCTTATCAAATACATACATCAATGCACCTGCTTCGATTAGCTAATACTGCACTATATTCCCTTGATGCTTGCGACATAAACCAATGCCCTGCGGAGTCAGTAAGTGTATTTACCAATCACCTATAATTACGCTGCTTCAATTAGTCCTGTACTCTACTAACCAATGGGATGGAAGCATTTTTGCCTGTCATCTCTCAATCCACTGCTTTGATCAGTTTTGTGCTATTCTGTTTCTGTAGGCCCTTAGTGCTTACCACATTAACCAATACCCTACGAAGATGATAAGCATATTTGCTATTTAGCTGGAAAGAAATTAGTTTATCTAGACGTTGTAACATATGGATTAAATATTTGTAATTTATCGATTGAGTTTTTGACTAATCATATCGATACGTTAAGAACAGTTGCTATGACGCTCAGTGTACGAAAGAGAGGCCCATCCACCTGTGTACTTAAACTGCTGATTATCTTCTGGTACCCGCTGCGTCTGTATCCATTACAACCGTTAAAGTACAGCAACCGTACTTGCACATATCGCACATATGATTTTTACTGTTTTTTAATGGTGGGAAAAACATTAAAAGGGGTCCCCAAAATTTTTGCAAGGTTTACTGATAGATTAACGACGCTCATACTATCTGCCTGTAAACTAGTATTTCAGTTCCTAAAAATTATTGTATATATTCGCCAAAACTTATTTTCACCAAAAAACCAACAGAATTTTTAATTTCTTTATTTTCAAAAATATAATTTGGCTGACTAGATAAAGGAATAAATTTTTACAAGTACAAATACTGAAAGGCCACATTTTGCCATTGGGCAAAATTGACATTTTTCTTCCACTGCTGAGGCAAGCCCAGGGGCCTACTAGGCCAATTGGCCGACAAGGCAGTACCCTAAAATTCTTCGTATACAAATATATATCAGTTCATCTATAATTCAATTTATTCGACTCATGTCATCCCATCACTGATAGACTCCTTCCAAGCTCCAACAATGCTGTTATCTCTCCGATTTTTTTACCATGCAGATTCTAAGCTACAATGTGTAATGTAGTGACGTCATGTATTTCAAGTGTGCCATGTGACACCGCAGTATGCATGGAGATGAACCAAGTTAGGCTGTATTAAAACAAAATAAGTTTACAAAGACTCTATACAATGTTAGCTATCAACTCTCACTTTTTTGAAATTACATTCTTAGAACTCTTTCCTTTATAGTATTTTGTTCAAATTGTTTACTAGGCCTGGCAGGCTAATGGACTTCAGCGAATTATAGACGTCACGCCTTAACACTGTTTACTCTACTAAATACATACAATTATATGGGTTTCTCTCGGTTTAACAAACCTATGTTAGCCTCTGTATGTACTCCAATGGTTTGTGTTTTTGAAAACTTGCAAGTACAGGATTACCCTAGACTACTAGAGAGAAACCTCAGAGTTACCATTAACCTTAATTTTTCAAAAACACAATCAAGTTGAGTATGTACACAAACTAGCTCATGTTCGCCCCAGGCCATTTGTGGATGCGTTAGGCTGGATTTTATTGGCTAACTAAAGGTAAACCTGGTTCACTTTGCGTTTACACTAGAAAACTCTATCCTAAGTCACTTTTAACCTTGGTTAAATCTTGTCAAGTTTATGCAGCGTAAACAGGCCTCTAGACTTTCTTCCGAGCAGCAAATTTTCTAAAACGGAAAATGCATTGAATAATTTCCGCATATGGATATCTTTCTCATTATGTTTCATTGTACTGCCACCTTCACATTTACTGGTATAAGTACAATTTCTGAGGAGGTTCATAAATTATTTTGTATTGAACTGTGTTTGCTATGAAAATATGCTTAAGAATTTCAAAATCTTTTCAAAACGTTTATTGAATCATTTATTCTATTAACGTTATCACTTTAGAGATCACAGTTTCCTAGCGCTAAATTCCAAGAGCTATCATTATTTATGAATATTTGCATAAACTTGTACGCCTTAAGCCGTATGGTGTTGCTGTAAAATAAATCAACTTGAAACTCAGAATAAATTTCCAACAGCTCTTGTTATTTGGAATCGAGTATTCACTGCTATCGTTTTTAAAGTCTTAAGCAAGCATTCAATTGAATTAATTCACTTCGAACACAATTGAACTGAATTATGCCATAATTTACCGTGAGACGGCAGGCACTACATGGTATTGAACTTGAGCACATGACGCAATATATTTCAGGACCTTTCTGAACCTAAATTCTTGGAACTGACCATAATTGCGCTTATTTTAACGGTTTAGAACAGAGGTTTATGGTTCTTTCTTAGGGCCTGTTTATATGGGCAAAATTACTTCACCTGCCAGACCCAGGGCTGGCAGGCGAAGTAAATTTCAAGCACTGTTTATATGGGATTTTCATGCCGGGTCTGAGAGGCGAGGTAAATCCCAAGACGTCATTAATCGTTAACGCATCATTGATTTTCCATTGTTATGAATTCGAATTTACTCCACCTCACCGGTAGTTTTGCGTTTATATGGGAAAACTTCACTTCACCTGGGTGAAACTTCACCTCTTGAGAGGCGAAACTTCACTATACCGGTTGTGTGGAGTGAAGTTTTATTTTCCATATAAACGCAAACTGAGATTTCAATGGTTTTCTATAGGAGGTTGAAATATCACTTGTCAGTCCCGGGTCTGGCAGGTGAAGTAAATTTGCCCATATAAACAATTAAATTTGCAATTAAATATAAACAATTAAATTTGCCCATATAAACAAAAGGCCCTTAGAGTTTGGGTTAAGAAAGGTCTTCAAGTTAGAATTATAGAATCAGTATTGCACAACACTATGGGGGTATGTCCTCAAGTTCAATAGGACGTAGTGCGTACCCCGTGATACCGAGTCGCTTTATCTGCTTGACTTGCCCAAATTAAAGTCAAGCTTGTTCGTTCAGTCTTCCTCTAGATGGGTGACCGGCAGGATGTGTGTATGTAGTATATCCAATTTTTAAATGATTGACACAAACAGAGTTTCAATATAAGCCATGCTTCTAATTTTGTATTTGAAAAGAAACTTTTAACCTTATATCTAAAAAGAAAGCCATCTTGTGTAATATTATGGCTGTACTCGATAATATGTACACGAAATATCTTACTTAAAAGTAGGAAGGAACTATCTGCTATAAATTTCGGAATATCTCGTCTGGAGTTGGCACCACTTAAGTAGCAAATTTTTGATAAGGTATAGCCTAACCACCATGTGGAACCATCTTGCCAAGCTCTATATCTGTGCTATGTCCTGTTGAAGGCACTGTTTTTGCAATAGTTATCTAGAGACGGTACGTTCATTATCGTTCTATTTCATTAAATTTGTCCTCTTCAGTTGACTGACTATAGCTAAAGTCTTCCAAAAATAGTAACATATTTCTTTGAGAATTGTAACTTTAGATTATGAAAATGATATAATGTTTCTAAATAAAGAGATACTCTCACAAACTTTCAGAATTCAGTATCTGATCAAGCTCCAGGGTGCAAGTAAAGTGAAAGCAGTTTTCAGGTTATTCACTGATATTTTCTGGAGACAAAATAATTCCCTTAGTATCTACTAAATTTCCCGACGTCTTGAACTAACGTCCTAGCTATTCGCTATTCGCCCAATGCAAATTTACTCAGACCTTCAACATCGTCAATAAACAGCATGTGTGTTAGAATTTGAACATCTTCATGAAAATTGGACATTTTTCAACATTGTTCAACTTTATTCGGAGAAAACTGATGTACTATCGTGTAGACAAGGCTTTAGTATCAATCAAATTTCGTGATAAACTAACGTCTTAAGCTATTACCCTAATGCAAATTTACTCTGAACTTTAGTTAACATCATTAATGGACATGCAAGTTAAAACTTGAACATCTTCATGCAAGTTGCACATTTTCCAACTTTGTTCGCAGAAATTAAATGTATTATTGTGTAGACAGGGCTTTAGTATCTACTAAATTTCCTGATGAACTAACGTCTTAAGCTATTGCCCCAATGCAAATTTACTCAGACCTTTAACATCGTCAAAAAAGCTTTAATTAGCTCTTTCGATGAATGCATATTATCACTCTTCCAACCACAGCTCTTTCAAAGCATGAATTTTTAATGATTTCAACCTTCAGAATAATTTCCATCTTCAATCGACGACTCGAGGCTTTTAGCTGGTATTCAAACTCGAGGCTTTCTCTCTTTCTTTACTTTATGTCGAAGGTTAGGCAAATATTGGGATGTTAAGTTAACAGATGAAGCTGGTCTACGTCATAACATGGATGTTATATTCTACTTGGTTTTACTAAGCATGCATAGCGGATGTGAGTATTGTGATGAAAGTGTCCTATGTATTTGAATGTGAATTGTGTGCGGGTTGAAACGGCATTGAACTGTAGCTAAATGCTGGGTGTCTTTAACTAAAAATGTTGGAACCCTTTAGCTGTAAATGTTGGATATCTTTAACTAAGAATTATTGTTTCCTATTGACTGTGAATGTTAGATTATTTAACTACAAATGATTCATCATTTTCATCATTATGTAATAGACAGACACATATCGGTAGGACAATAGACAAATTGGTAACACTAAAAAGTTTTGGATCCATCGAAAACTCGATTGAAGTTCTTTATAGTTTTTTTAACACATGTAAATGTTAGCACTTAGGCCTTTAAAGCTCTTGCTATCAACATAGTGTTTAGACTTAAACAAACACAGCCAGAAAAGTCTTTCATTGGTGCAAAACTGCAGAGTGGCAATAAAAATCAGAGAGATTCAAACATAGCAAAGTAGTAATTGAGTTTTTGCAATGTTGCCGATATTTGTTTCTATTAACCCTATATTAAATTGATAAATAGCAAAGCTATGGTTAATTGAGGCCTACTGCTCTGTAACAATTTAAAACAATATTTTTTAAATATAGATGTATAAAATAAGAAAAGCAAGGATTAAAAGATCCTTTTAGAAAAGAAACTTGCTAAAAACATGTATGTTCTAATGTTCATGGATTATTTGTAGTTTTTATGATTCCGTAAAAGGTAATGAATCTCATCTCACGCAATGCATCATTGGGATATGCGCTTAGCAACGCATAGCTACCAACATTGCAACGGCCTAAATCTTTCGAGGCTGCAGTCTTTAGTTACGGAAGCTTTGGCGTAGTTATGGAAATTATTCAAAATGGGTCACGTTTTGAGACGATTCTGGACCGAGTTCACATCATTTCTCGTCGCTTTTATTCTGCTGTGCTCATAAATCTTCTTTTCGCGCTGTGAAACCTCAATTAGGGGCCATTATGGAAACAAGATCCCATCGATATTTTTAATTCTATCCCTGCCACCAAAAAAAGGGGGGTTTTTTATTAATGTTTTATTATTATAACCTTTTATGATTTTGTAGTTAGAACTTTTCACCGTGCCGTATCTATCGTATATACTGCATCTGAAGTATAACAAAATTAGTTTGATTTCCTTTTTTATCACTTGTAGATGGGCTTTTATTGTAATGGCAAAAATACTTACTGAATTTCTTAGTCCATGATTTAAGAAAACTAACTTTAATAGAATCAATTCATCATTCTTGAATCATGATTAAGATTTAATTCATGATGTATTTCATTTCAGTACTCGCTGGTTCACAACAGCCTATTTTCAGTGAAAAATACGCGTACTTTTTCAATGTCGACGAAGGAGTCAAAATCGGTAAGAACATTTTATTTATGTTGATTTTGCTAATGAATCGTTCTCAACTTCATCAAGGTAGGATCTTTTATGTTAACGCCAAAAACGGGTGTGTAAACTTCCTGCTAATTTATTGCTTCTGATTAATTGGTGAAGCTAAAATGAGTGTATTTTTAACAGCTATAGAAATCTTCATTTTAAAATGGCTGTTTATTTGGCGGCACCTAGATCTTGAAGTTGGATATATGATCTTTATTAACTAAAGTTATATATGCCTAGAATTTTTAGCAACAAGTTGCTGGTTTACAGATACATGCACCTTCACTCATATCACCTGCAAAACCTGCATAGAATTGTCAACAAGTATAGATTGATACATGCTTGTGCTATTGCTGGTTAAAGGGGATTAATCAGCATAAGTAGGCATGGCATACTTATGACTTTTTATTTATAGAATAGATTTAAAGTAGAATGAACACATTAAAAAACAGACATTTTCTTCTGTGACTCTGAGTTTCGTGCTTAGGCACTCTTCAGACAGACTATACAAATTTATTAGAGCCCCCCCCCCCCCCATAGTACCCCTGGATAACGGATTCACGCGTCAATTTTTCGTTTATCACGCCATCACGGACCTTAAAACAGATTTTTCACGATCCTTTCCATCTAATTATGCAAGAAAATATTTTTTAACGACCAGAACACGTCACGCAATCACGCACTTGAAAACTCCTTTTCACGGAATAACGACCTCATTTTAGACAAATCACGCTGCACGAAGGATTCCTTGATCACGGATTCACGAACCGAAAATATCTAAATCACGAAATCACGCGCGAAAATATGCGAAATAAAGCTTCACGTACAAATATGGGGGGCCTCTTATTACTACTTTATAATTGCTCTATACTTAAGTATACCGAGCACTATAGCCAGGTTAGGCACTCTCTTCTCGAGTTAGATACAATAGATTTATTCATAATTTCATTTTTCTCTCGATCTATAGTATTAGCACTAACTTTGCAGCATGATAAAAAAATCGTAGAAAATTAACTTAATGTAGAATAAATAAACATAATGTTTCAAAAGCAGACCAATTTATTTGTACAATTTATCTAAACATTTCTTGCAATGTTTTGTCTGCATTAAAAGTATCCTTTTTTCTTTTAATTTCATTTAAATCAGCTGATACTCTTGTATATGAATTTTAAAATTGGCTAGCAGCAGTTTACGCCACTGATCGAAGTACTTGATTTTGATTCGTTGGTTTTAATTTGATCACATGCAGTCTTTTATTTGGACCGGTACTCAACTGTCTAACATTTTTTCATCAAAGGAAATAGTCAATGTTTGAAATAGATCATAGGAAACTTTGTTTCAATTATAGCCTCCCAAGTCTTGTTATCTATGCAGATCCAATGTGTGGTTTGCTACATGCTTATGGTATTGCTAAGAGCAGTAATACGCATACACTACCTGAACCTCTTTGTGCTGTCGTATGGTTAGGCCTAGACTAGGCCATTCGAAAACGATAGTGATATAATAAAAGGAAAAAAAGATGTGCAGTTAGGTTAAGACAATTTGCCTGAGCTGGTACGACATGGGAAGCCTTGTTTTTAGTAATTTAGCCTCAGCCTTCCAGATTCTGCACTCGCATTTGCTTCTAGTAGAAGCTATAGCTTGTCTACTCGTCTATTTCTAGTTTTATGAATAATGGTGCCAACCTGATTAATCCTTATATTTGTTGATAAACAATGGTGTTCAACAAAACGTCTCCTGCGATTAGATAAAACTGAAGTCCACATGTTTGCAAATATTACATTAATCATCCTTTTCAATTGATTTGAATGTTTTTATAAATCATCGTTTAATCTATTCATGACGGTAGCTGTATGTCTTATTTCACAAGTACTAACCCAAACAAGCTATACAACCACTATTCTACATTTTATTTTAAATAACATTCGTTGAAAAACTCCAAAGAAGTTTCCTGAAAATGAAATCTTTAGGGCCTATTTTACAATGCAGTATTATTCACTATGTCCGGTATTTATTTAAAAACGGGCAATATTAAATTTGAAACAGTTCTGTATTTACCAATTGGACTCGTTAACAATTCTATTTGGGACATTCCAGCCCTTTCCACACAAATATTTACCAAATATACTTTAGAGTATATCTTTTCAAGCTTAAACTAGTTGTATAACTGCTGCTTTAAACTTAATTTGGATGAACAAGGCTTTGCTGGGTGCTGATAGTTAACTCTGTAAACTCCTAAAGAGATCTAATGATGCTTTTGTTCAGTATTGAAAATATCTTATAATGGGCCTTGTGTCCTTTTGATTCATCCTGATGTTTGAGTAAGCGATTGAGTGAGATAATTTTTAACGTTATAGCCTGATTAGGGCAAGTCCTTGCATCACATCACTGCGTATAACAGCATTTGATAGGTAAAGGTTTTAGGTTAACAAGGATAATCTTAAACAAAGCTTAGGGCCTTGAATTGGAGAGATTCGTAGACATTTATCAAGTTTTCTAGAGCGTATAGAATTCTCAAGTTTCAACTGATGCCTTTTTGTATTTTTTTCTAGGTTCTTTGGTTGGTTATGTGAACGCAACCTTGCCTGACCCTACCAAGGCCATCACATACGAGATATTCAACATCGCAAACAACTCTATAATAATCAATAATGCGACTGGTGCTTTGTACCTCAATACTGTACTCGATGCCGATATCCCTGTAAGTGATTGCAATTTTTTACGTCTATGCTGCTCAACTTGATTTAAAAGAGAGGAGAAGAAAATTGATAGAATTTTTGTAAACAAAGAGAAAATAATTCTCACCACTCAAAACCGTAATTGAAGTAAGATCAACTAAATCAGAATCGAAAATGAAGATGAAGAGGATTGAAAATAAGAAACTATAAAAAACATATTTTTGTAACTTCTTGAGCACTCTTTCTGTATCTTGAGCCTTTTTGTACACATTTCTTCTTTTTGCTCGTTGCTTTTGTAATAATTTGAACACTCTTTGGTTCTTGAACATGCCAACAATTTTTGAACATACAGCGTTTGCCTAAGTTTATAACTTACTGATGATCATAATCTTAAAAGCTTTGTGTAAGAATAACATTTTTGATTTTTCATATTGCTTCTGATATTTTTATATCACAATAAAATGTTTGTCATTCTTGCAGAATTTACATGACATAAAGTTTAGCGTCTCCGCTTACCATGATCCTCGATATAAGGTATTAATGTTTTTGATATTTGTTTGTATGCTATACTAGTATTCACTGATTAGATGCCATGTGATCTAGAAGTTCCTTCTTTCCACTTGATATAAATTCATAAAATCTTCTATAATCGGAACGTCCACTCGGTTTTTTGATCGTTTTGTTTTTATTATATGTTTTTCTGCTAAATGTAGGAAGTTCATTACTACTGTTTATTAATTTTCAGGCAACTGGGATCGTTTATCTTTACATTGGAGACATAAATGATAATTTTCCAGTTTTCCAAGGACAACCTTACCTGGCAAACGTTACAGAGGTTTGTCCATTTAAATCAAAAGATTCTTCTTCTTCATTCAACCATTCTCGCAACTTTCTAATTGTTTAACTTATGATATCACTTATATCTCCAGTCATTCAAAGACTCTATCTCCATTATTTGTATATGAATAAAGCCTATCGAACGAAATCACTTTTACATTGCTGACCAAATAGAAGAATTCTTTACTTAAGAGCCTTATTGGTTCATGAATCCTCTATTTTGCATAGACATGGCACTGAATGAAAGTCTAGAAAACTTGATGTTATCCATCGAAAAAGTTTTTGCGAAGATGGTTAATAAAGGATTCCAATTTAGAAAAATGATAGTAAAAAGACTATTGTTGGGTGATCCCAAGTAGGTCCAATTCTTTCCCCAGTAATGAAAGAGAAGAGCAAAGAATTTCCTCAATAGTTTGGACCATTTTTGAAATTATTTTCCATAGCTATATTTCAATAGCTGACCATGGATACCAGGTGGTAAAGGGAGAATACTTGTAGCGAAAATAGCTCTTAAATGTAGAACCCCTTTACTTAGATCCGAGGTTGTTTAATAGTGTTTAACCACTTTTATTGCGTCCCCGTTGTGAAAATTCCTTAAGGAATGCCCTGCCTGGAAACTAAACACATGAAGATCATTGAAACCGACTTGGTAAACTTTATGGAGGTTTACGATGAAACGCAAAGGAGAATATCAATGTAGAACAATATGAGATTTAGACGTGTTATTGATTCAAGATTTAGAAACTGACAAACAAAGAAGACCAAAAATGACCAGTGAGCCAAAATCCTGGCCCATTTTTGCTGTTATTGCTTCTCTTATCTTATTGATTTTATCTTTCTTTTTGTATCCTCCAGGGCTCGCCGATCAACACGTACGTGACGAAAGTGCAAGCAACTGATATCGACAAAAATGGCCTCTCTGAACTCATTTACTTCATTGAAGGATGGAATGAGGTTTGTTTATTTCCTATTTTCTGATCAACTTTGCAGAACCGTTGTAACATAGTGTGGTGCGATTAAGTCTTTCCATATTGCATGGTCAGCTTTATTTTGTAATCAGTTAGGTTTCTGTTTCATTCTCTTTCTGACCTATTACTCTGTTGTTTGTCAGACGAAAAGCTTAAGTAATCTATGTGTTCGTTTCATTATGTTTCCGATATTTCTGGCTATACTTTATATTTTGTTGTTCCTGTTTGTCCAGCCTGGGCGACATCTGTGCGGTACGTTAGAGGATATTCAGTACTCTGGATGATGTTCGTCGCTGTTCAGGATGTTCAGTACTGTTCTTGATATTCAGTGCTGCGAGGGTTGTTCATTATTGTGGGAGGATGTCATCAGTACTATTGTGGATACCATCAATAATTCGGGGCATGTCATCAGTGCATTAGGAGCTGTCCAGTATTGTAGGGGGTTGTCTTCAGTGCTATGGAGGGAAAAAATCAGCAATTTGGGTATCCTTCTATCTTAAGCAGTACTACACAGATACTCCCCAGCGTTTATTGTAACTGTTTGCTGTTGTTGCCTTAGTGTTTATTAGTTAAATGTATTAGGTTGCTACGACCTTGTGATTAGTTAAGTCATCAAGTATTGGAGAGTGAAAATTTTTAGTTAAGAATGTACAATTTGTTATTTTCAGGATTCCTTATTCACCATTAAGCCATTTCTTGGAACAATATGGACCAACAAGCCTCTGGATTATGAAACGTTGAAAAAACAGGTTCTTAATATCAGTGTAACTGTAAGTATCTAACAGTACTTTTTGTAAGCTATTGTTTGATTTAAGGAATCATTTGCAGATTTATGACTGTTAATTCTTTTCACAAAATTACTAAATATTTATTAAACGATCTAGATCATAGTTTGAACAAAACTCGTTAGCTAACAAGATTAACAACTAAATTCACTAACTCTTTTATACACTTAGATTTTTATTCTTAAGTAAATTTTAACTCTTAGCTAAGGCCTGAGCTATACCGGAATAGACGGGACTTCACACTTTACTGGATAGCTTTTGGAGGGAACCAATCTGTTACGTTTTTGCTGTGGTAAACTTAGGCCCATAGTTTCTACACTTTCATCCCCTACAGTATGCTATTTATCTTTTGCTTTTTCTTCACATCTTTGCTTTGAAAAAAGGCTTCTTCAACGAGAACCTCGCTTTCTCCGAATCGATAAGGCAAAGTTTTACAAGTTAAAGCAAAGTCATTGAGCGAATTACCCTGTTAAGAGAGTTCAGAATTCCCAAAATAATTGTGGATTGATTTTCATACATAATGGCATACTGTAAGCTGTCCAGTATAGTGGTATAGTATCATGTTTTCTGTTAAGTTCTATCAATGTCTCGATATTGTTTTTATCAAATTTAGGATGGCAGACCTTCTGATTCGAAAAGACATACTGTTTACACTCAAGTCGAAGTACTGATCTTAGATGCCGATGACCAGGGAGCCAAGTTCGACGAATACACTTATTATGCTTCTATTGAAGAAGGGTTCCACAACGTAAGTGTTTATCATAATTTCATTGTATTTTTCGAGTCCTTCTAAAAGGTGTTGTATGGATAGCGAGAGAAATGGAGATACAGGGAAAAGCTTTTCACCTATCACTCATTGTCGTAATACGTCAGAAAGAGGACGGAAGGAGAACCTTATCCATCTTGTGTCTTTCTCAGATGAGTGTCAGACGAAAAACCTTATTAGTTATTATATTTTGCTATTTTAACTTTTGATTTGCCCCTTAGTTTGCAAATTAAAGGTCTTGCCGATATTTAACGCCATCATTTTGACAATTTCAAATATTTTGTTTTTTCAGATGACGGATTTGATTCAAGTTCACGCGTCTGACCAAGACAAAGGAATCAATGCTCCTGTTACTTACAGCGTCTTACCAGGTAATGTTATTAACATGAATGCCCTGTGTAGTATATTGGACGTTTTCTATGTTTATTACACTGAAGCTTGTAAATCTATAGAATAAGGCTGTATTCTCACTACGTACGCTTTTACTAGTGCGTGCACGCATTTGTACCAAGTCACAATCCTTTGAAATGAAATTTTGGTTCGTTTGAACTCTCGAGGGCTCTCTATGCTGGCTTTTTACAAGAACTTGCTTTCACCAGTAAGGGATTGGACTGTGTGAACTCTGAGTGAAATACACAAGCTTTTACCAGTGCGTGCTCGCACTTGTAAAAACAAACTTTTTACCAATTCATGTATTAAATTTATCTAATCACCTTGTCATCTTTTGCCATCTAGCCGTGTCTCGACTTTTGGTGATACCCATGATTTTAGACCTCCATCTACGCCTTTCTCTTGCCATGTTTTCTAACTCTTTCAATAGATTTTCCGATGATGGCTTATTTGATGTCGTCTATCCACTGTTGCGTCTTATCTAATAGAATAATTTGATTTCAGCTTCTAATCCGCAAGGAAATTTCATAATCGACCATACATCTGGGAAAATCAAAGCAAATGGTTTGATTGACCGAGAAGCAACTGGAAATCTGTTTTATTTAACAATACAGGTATTTTATTTTTATTTCATAATATCAGTTCTGTTTTGCCTTGAAATTGCTAGCACCTTGAAATTGCTAACCTTTGATAATTAGTTGATCGATGTTTCTAGGAATATCTGTGTCCTATCATCGGGCAATAAGTTAAGTTGTAGAGACTAAAACTAATGAAAAACTAATGGAAGTTTATGTTAGTTAAATGAACTAGTCTACAAAATGCCCTTAGAGGCCTTAATTTCAGAATAGGGCACACTCGCATGCACTTCTTTACTATATATGATAATAAACGAGGCTTAATACTATATATGATAGTATGCTTAATGCTCCCATTTGTGAGTAAGAGAATTTGTTTTTCACGGGCTAGCCTGCGAAAGACAACTAGAAGACTTATTTCTAGAAGAGTCACAGAAGCACACACACTCCATGAATATATAAAGTAGGAAATGAGGTTCTTGTATGTTTAATGCTCCCATTTTTGAGTTAGTGAGTTTGTGTTTCATGTGCTAGCCTGCAAAAGGCCACACAAAATGCCTTATTCCCTGAAGGGGCACGAAAGCATGTACTACATCACTGCATGAAATAGTTAATGACGCACTAGTGAGGAGAATCTTCTGAATGGTTACGAAAGGCCTTATGAACCTTGCTAACCTATTAAAGGATATGTCTGACTATTCATACTTTTTCTAGGTCACGTCGACCACCCACAGTCCTTCTTCTGCCAATGCGATTATATCTGTGAATGACACGAACGACAATGGACCAGTGTTCTCTCAATCATCATATATTGGAAAAGTTCTAGAAAATTCCTTGATTGGCACAAAAGTCATTCATGTGCAAGCAAATGATGCTGATTATGTGAGTTTCTGAATTTGTTTCTTTTGGTGTTGATGTTTTATGAAAGCTTTTTCAAGTCATGCTTGAGTTTGAGTTGATTAACGTGCTAGCCTATGAAGGACAACAAAAGTTCTTATTTTCAAAAGGAGCACGAGAGCATACACTACTACACTATAAAAAGTAGTACACGAGGTCCTGGTATGTTTAGTAGTTGAATATATTTAATGCTCCTACTAGTGAGTGAAGCAGTACGTATTTAACTTGCTAGTCTATGAAAAGTTTCAGTGAGTTTATGTTCAACGTGCAAGCTTAGGAAAGGCTACAAGATGCCTTATTTTCAAAAGGCGCCTGGTATAGCATGCACTTTATCACTATAATAATAATATGAAGTCCTAGAGTGTCTATTGCAACCACTTGCTCTCTCTGTTTTTATGTTGACGTAGGGCTGGATCCAGCTTCCTTAAAAAGTATGCCCACCTTAGATCCAAGCCCTGTGATGTGACTTATGCTGACCTACGCTGCCTAGAATCTCTCGCACCAAACTGTTAGGTGCACGCCACTGCACCCCTTACTTATCGTTGTTTACTTAATTCGATTTTTATTTCAAGGGTGTCAATAAAGCATTGACGTACAGCTTGAGAGGAGACAGCCAAATGTTCAGCATTGATGAAAATGGATACGTACTTGTCAATGGAAGTTTAGACAGAGAGCTAAAAGATATTTATAATTTCGAGGTAAACCATGAAATTTATTCTATTCTGCTCCATTATTCTTCTATATACATGGCGAGTTGATGACCCTTAGACCAAGGTTACTGCCTTCAAGGGAAACTATGGATGGTTCAGAACTATTTTCTAGATAAGAGTCCATCTATTTCATCGTTAAACTGTATTTATATCCCAATACCAACGAACAGAATGATGGACGAATACAAAATGAAATTCAGAAAACGACAACAACAACAAATAGGACCAGGCTAGTCCCAGTCCTTATGTAAATGTCTCGCAGTTATCCATTTTCAAGGCAAGCTCAGTCAAGATATCCCGTTTAAATGGGGGAGGTAAAGTTGCCTTAACTGGTCGAGTTACTCGGTTTATAAAACAGGGTGACTTGCCATGCTGGGCACTCTATTTCCAGAACAAACAAAAAACGTGTCACCTGAATGATTTTGCAAAGGATACTCATCCACCAGGGTGAAAAAGTACTTTGCTAGATCCATAATAGATCCATGCTAACTTGTGGAATTAATATCTGAAATAAATATCTGGAATAATGGGTGACTCGACTCGGGAGCAAGAGTAACCTTTTCTCCATACATGGAGGCCCTTGAACGTAAAAAGTGCTTAACAGCTTTCTGTCTTTTTCCTTTTAACGCTATCCAGATAGTTTTTAATTGAAATGATTTGAATAACAATCATTACCTTTTCTTTTTTAGGTTCACGCCGTTGAAACATATACAAAAGAACGAAATCAAAACTCCACAAAAGTCACCATCTATATCCAAGATGTCAACGACAACTCTCCGATTTTTCTAAAGAGTTATTTTGAAGTTTCTGTACAAGAAGAATTAATGGCTCGTGTTTTCGTCACAAGGGTATTTATATTTTTTTCACGAAATTCAATTTTGCATAATGTACTCTTTGGTCCCAAACAAGTGTCTCTCTTTTATCAATATTTATGTAAGTGATGATTTACTTGCTGCAATTGAACAATTCAGAATAACATAGTATAGTGTACTAATATCACACCTTGAAAGACAATCTTGTGCAGGAAAGACTGAACTTCTATTGAAGTGACAGAACAATGTTTCTTTCGAGCCTCTGTTTATTCAATTTTCCGAAATTTCCCAGCCCCCATCTAGCTCTTCATTGCCAATACCTCCGACAACGTCATAACTCGTTTTTAGAATTTCATGGTCACATTTGCATCGACTATTTTTAGTTAATTGTTATTCTAGATGGGGCTTTGTAGTTTGATTTCTCTTGCCAGTTTTCAGTATGACTCTAAGTATACCGTAAAACAAAAAATGAAGCCTAGGGGAGGGGACTAATTCAAATCTCTCTTTTTACTAGGGGTGGGGGCTATTCGGAAATGGGTCTTACTCAAAAGTCATAAGAATGGACAAACTTCATATAAATGGACAGTGTTGTCCAGTATTGTGCAGTGGTTAGTACACTAAAAACCTACTTAAATGTCGTCTGGAATCTTACTGACAGAAAAATGGACAAGTAAACCTTATTTCACAGCTTAAAAGGGCTATGTTGTACTGGTCTACTATAATACTTCAGCATCTTCACTCCGTCCTTCAAAACCTGCAGCTTACTTTTGCATTGTTTCTACCTCTCAGGTGAATGCGTCAGATGCAGATTTCGGTGCGAATAGTTTGATTGAATATTCACTGGTTCCTGATGCTCAAAACAAACATCTTTCCTTCGAAATCAACCACTCAAACGGAACTTTGTTCACTGCCCGGAAATTAGACAGAGAAACGACGTCAGTTTACTTCTTACTGATAAAAGCTGTTGATAGAGCTCCTCCTGGACAAACAAGGTGAGAAAATGTGTTCCTACCTTCTTACTTGACTGACTTGGATAGCTGATTATTACCAGGGATACCAAATCGTCCTATCATCCATCATTGGTATTATAAACCCACTGACCTAAAAATTAAGACTGGATCGATCATTCTATTCTTTCTGGAGCCAAATGTCTGAAGCCAATGGCTTTGGCTTCCACTTGGCCTCCCACTATGGCTGCCAAAGAAATCATGCTGACTTGATTCTTTGTAAAACAAAAGCTGCACGACTTTTCAGTCTTGTGCTAATAATTCATAACATTCCAAAAATCATCAAAGAAAAAGACACACCCTAGTGTAATCTCATTGCATTGAATTGGGCCTCCCAATAGCCAAAAGTTTTTGTACACAGTTGCATGATTTCTACAGTTTTCTACATCCCCCCCTTAACAATGAACAATGTTGTCTCTGGTAACAAAAATAAGCCCAATGATATTCAGCTAGCATCTGGTTGTGTCTGATAAATTTCTTTTTGAAAAAATAATTGTTTTAGGGGGGATTAATTAGAAATGAAATGCTTGGAAAGCTAAAAATGTTGTTATTTATTAAGAAAAAAAGGTGTTCCATCAACTTTTGGCGGAGATTGTAGCTCAGTTGTGTTATTCGCACTTATATCTTGCTTTAATATGTTGATATTTGCAATCTTTAGCCTTCATTTACCTCGGTCGTAAGATAGGTAATAAATCATATTAAAGTTGAGGACATAACCTCATTATGCAGCACAATCCTAGCTTAGCTTTCTAATTCTGACCTTGAGACCTTGCTGTTGTAATGCAGTTTTGCTATCTAATGTTTTTACACGGATTTTTACTACTTATCACTCCATGAATGTCTCTGTACCGAGTATCACAAGACGACATTTGTCTTACTTTTCAAGGCAAGCAAGCATATTCATTTGCTAACGCAGCGTAAGGGCTGTGGCAGCTTTACAGCTGATGATGAATTAATATTCTAGAACGAATATCCTGGGTACTTATTTACCGACCTCGTTACGATGGAAAGCTGAGTTGGCTTACGGCTGGTAGTTCATTATTTCGACCGTTCGTGGATTCTAACCCACGAGGATTACCCTTCAAAGTTTTGAAAACCAAGTGGCTTTACCACTAGGCTACACCACCGGCTTCTAGCCCATGAGTCAGCCTTGATACTAACACTTTTGTCTCTTGCAGGGAGAGTCTGTGTACAGTGAAAGTCAATGTCATGGATATCAATGACAACCCACCATACTTTTCTGCAACTAACTATGTGACGTCAGTAACTGAAGCTGCCAATCTAAATACGATTGTATTTGCTCTGAAGGTCAGTAATTGATTCAAATCTTTTTTATTTTAATTCTTTGAAAAACTTACCTGGCACCTAATTCAAAGATACACAGTTGAAGAGAGATAAACAAATGGCTTGCACCGATTTGAAATCAAATTGATTGTATATTGCTTGTAAAATTGAGCTCTTGAAATAGATAGAATGCCTATATGAAAAAGGTAATTCAAGGATATAAAATTTTTAAGAATTACCTCCCTTCATATCGAAGAACACGTATTACAAAAATTAAGAAATTACGACCATTTTTCATATAACTTCAAGTTTGATAATCTCATCTAGGAATTTTCCTACAGGTCATATACTCATCGTACATGTTCAGGGTTAATAATTCTGATGTTAATAATCAGGGTTAATCCAACATTTTTCACTTGTTAACTTTCTTTTTTTTTCTAGGCCTTTGATGCAGATGTAGGTGAAAATGCTAAGCTGACCTTCTTCATGTTCCCAACTAACCAATCGCAATTCTTCAAGATAGATTCAGCAAGGTAAATACCCACACACTGTATGCAGTCTCTTTCGTTGAATGCTTAATCATCCTTCTACCTGTCCCTTCTTTTTAATTAGCTTTTTCTTAGGTATTGCATTTTTCTAGAGTTTTTCCTGTTTGGAATGATTGCTAACAGAAATATTTTGCCTCTAGTGGTGTGATAAAGACTGCAAAAGAGCTGGACCGAGAAATACAAAGCAAATTTGTCCTGAAAGTTGGTGTCAGAGATGGAGGGAATAAGGTATCTTACAATAATTCATCATTCAATATTTGTTATTATATCAACTATAAGTTGTTTAACTGAATGCTATTACACACTACCTAATACTGGGCATCATGGCAGTTATTATTGATGAAGTACAATAAAAACAAAGAATAACTACAACTAAACTAGCAATCAGTGGTATTAGTTTGGAATGTTGATTTCTATTATTAAGGAATCTCTAGCTTTTGGGCTTTTTTGAAACTAAGACAGGGCCTCGATGACACATTGCTCCTTATTTTGTATTAGAAATGCTAGACAGGCTTTTTTGGAAACATAATTCAAACCAGCCAGCTAATAGAAAGTTTGTCTTTCCGTTGAATATGCAGGGCTCTCGCATAGGAAATGAAGTTCTTATTCAAAATTATTTAGGTTACAGATTTCTTGTTTTATTGTTAAGAGTTTTCTGATGAAGATGCTCATATTTTAACTTGGCTTTCTAACGCTTGTTTATTGGAACACTTTCACACTTAGTATAGTTACAATTTCAATTTCTTTATACAAGGTTTTGTTTCATAAGGAGATGTAGGTTTTGGCTTGGTCTTAAAACGGTTTGAAAACCAATCTTCATTTCTCAAAATGCTATTTTATTGGCTAACTACAAGAATTTTGAACTTACTTGAAACGATTCTTGACTATTGCTCTCAATACAACTCAACTTTCAAATCACTTAATCTCATCTTCGTTTCAGTCATCCTCTGTTGATGTCATCATAAACGTCCTGGATATCAATGACAACGCTCCTGTGTTTTCACAAGCTGACGGATATAAGTTCAATGTAACTGAAGAGAAGTCAGATGCCTTTGTTGGATATGTTAAGGTATAGCTGCCATATTCTGGAGGTGGAATTAAAGGCTCCATTGATAGACGCATATTTTGGGTTCTCACTACCAGAGAAAGCTAGAAAACGACATGTATGATTTTCATGTATCACAGTGTCATAAGATATTTCTTTGTAGCAGTGTGGGGAAGTACCTTCAATATATTAAGGACATCCCCCACAGTACTGATGATAACCCCTACAGTACTGAACATCCTGCTTGGATGAATATCTCCCCAAAAGCATATTTTGTGAGCCCTGTGAAAAAATTTGGTAACATTATAATGTTGTCTTAGTTACCATAACTGTGTTGCTAGGACCAATTTGAATCCATGGATGCAATGCTAATACGAGGCTAGTTCACTATGATATTTATGTTTATCTTTTTTAGGCATCTGACATAGACGAGGGTAATTCAGGAAAAGTTAATTACGACATTACTGACAGCAATAAGTAAGCTATTCTTGATTTATTAATCATATCTCTTCAATTAATTCAAGTAATTGAGTAAGCATGATAAGCAAAGGTATATATTCAAATTTCTTAATTTGATTTTTCTTTTATCAAGTTTCAAGATTGACAAATCATCTGGAAGAATAACAACAAAAGTTGCTTTGGATCGGGAAAAAAGCTCATTCCACACAATCACTGTTGTTGCTACAGATTTGTCAAAGACAGGACCAAGGAAAAGTTTTGCCAAGGTGAACACACATTTCAAATTTTATATTATTGAAATGGATATCAAATGCATTTTATTGTATGGAATCATTTGCACTTTTAGATTTAGCATTTCAGACTTTCTTATTTGTGAATCCTGGAAACCCTTGTTGAAATGTGATGTTCAATTAAACTTTATAGTCCACAGGGACTTCCGAACTATGGGACACTGCCCCCGAAGATCATAAAAGACCCCTCATTCATATTCAAAATTTTCAGTATATAAATTGTTTGTAATTTTGATTTATACTTGTTGGTTAGTTATTTCTTAAGTGAAAGACCAGCCTGTCATGCAGAATTAGCCCCATCTTCCAGCGTAAATCACAATATACACTTAATAATTAAAACCCTTAATTAAAAGTTATTGATAAAGTATCGGTATAAAGTGTCATGCTCCGGAACGCTGAATGCGTCCCTGGCTGGCGAAGAAAAAGTGGTCCCCAGTCTTACTGGTGAAGTAATATAAATTCATTCATATTCAAATATGGCAAAAATCTCTTCGTTTTTCAGGTTGAGATATCAGTTGAAGATATAAATGAAAGACCACTCAAACATGCAGAATTTGCCCCATTTACTAGCGTAAATCACAATATACACTCAATAATTACGACCCTTTATCGAATGTGCCCGCTTATTGATAATGTATATAAAGTGTAATGGTCCAGAATTCTGAATTCTTTCCTGGCTGGCTAAGAAAAATTGGTCCCCAGTCTTACTGGTGAAGTAAAATAAAAAAATTTCTCGGTTTCAGGTTGAGATATCGGTTGGAGATATAAATGACAGTCCACCGGTTTTTGCTGGCTCAAAACAATATTCAACAATCATAAGGAAAGATTGGCAGGCTGGGAGTTTTGTTTACCAATTTCGAGCTGTCGACAAAGACGTTGCTGAAAATGGAAAAGTCAACTACTTTATTACAGATGAAAATAAAGGTGAAATTATGAAAAGATTTATTTCTACTTCCTATCTGGGTTGTTGGGGCATGAGTCTTTACCCATCTTTTCCTTTTGTAGCACTGCTGTACTTCCTTTAAGGTGATACCCAAAGTTCTTGTGGAGCCCCTCCACAGCACTGAAAGTCCTCCGCAATAATAATGGTATCCCCTACAGTACTGAATGACGTATTCCCTCTACTGTACTGATGTCATCCCGCCACAGTACTGATGGTAACCCTCCGCAATAATGAACATCCTTCACAATAATGGACGTTATCCTTCCACAGAACTGATAGTATAACCCACATTTCAGAACATCCTCCAATGCACTGATAGTATCTCTCCACAGCACTGGGTAACCTTCACAATAGTGATGGTATCTGCCACAGTGCTGAATAACCTCCATAGAAGTGAACATCCTCCAGACAGAGTACCGATGGTACCTCTTACAGTAATGAACATCCTCCACAGCACTGAATACCTTCCACAGTACTGAACACCCTCCAAAGTACTGATGGTATCCCCCGTAGTACCGAACACTTTCCATAGTAGTGAACATCCTCCAGAGTGACAATGGTACCCCCTACTGTAATGAACATCCTCCACAGTACTGAATACCCTCCGCAGTACTAATGGTATCCCCCACAACAATGAAGATCCTCCACTGTACTGAGCACCCTCCAAAGCACCGATGGTACGTCCCACAGTACTAAACACCCTCCAAAGCACTGATGGTATCCCCCCATAGTATTGAACATTCTCCACAGTACTGTAACGATCTTCAGGGCGAGCCTCAGACTAAGTGAACTTTGATATTTCATTTTCAGAACTCTTCACCTTGAACAACGAAACTGGAATTCTTCGACTGAAAGCCCAGAATCATTCACAGCAGCTGAACTCAATAACTGTCCACGTAGCTGCGTTCGATAATGGAACCCCTCAGCTTAATGACACTGCAAGCATTCAGATTTTGTTTGCTAATGTTCTGAAAAATGCTCCTATTATCCATCCCTTCGTTATCAAGGCATCTTTAAAAGAGGTATGTTAATAGCATTTTTCATTTCTACTCTGATAAATCAGTTCAAAGAACAGTGCATTTGCATTTGGGAGACTTGGTCGATTTCAGGTTGTAAATTATCACAGTAATAGGCCTCCATACAACTAAATATTCCTACTAGAACTTATTCATGTTTCCACTTTTTTATATTTTCTATACTAATACTTAACTCTTACTAACTGATACTTATCTTAACTTTATGCAGAGCATATACACTAAGATTTACCAAGGCTGTTCATTAGACAATATTTGACATGATGGTCCACCATTATCATGATAAGCCTTTGATATTTAGTAGGGCATGTTTATACATTTGGTCTTATCAAGGCTTGTTTGTGACATGATATTACTTCCCGCAACCACTACACATTCCCCACTCCTTTTTGTCCGTCTCTTTCCTGTTTCTACTCGTTTCTACTTGCTTCATGTTTCAGTAACTAAGATCTTGATTATCACTAATTCAAAGCTGAAATTATTTTCAGAATCACCCAGTTGGTTGGCTTGTTTATGACATCAACGCAACATACGAAGGGAAGTCAGAGGAACAAAAGTTTAGATATTCCATTTTGCATGGAGCTGAGAGTAAATTTGCGATTCATTTCGAAACTGGAAAAATCACAACTTTAGCTGTCCTGGATAGAGAAAAACAATCCAAATACAATGTAACTTGAAAGATTATGCTATTTCTTTATTTTTGCATCTTTTGTAGCTCGTTCTCGTTACTTTTGGACCATTTTCCAATTAATTCTGCCATTTTGAATTCATTGGTTTTAAAAAGAAAATTCAAACTTTTCTTTTCATTGTCCAAAACAAAATATTTCAAACATTCTGTACTTAATAAGAGATTGCTGCAACAAATTCACTTTTATTTGATCGAGTCATCTTTTTAGCATCCTATATAATCATAGCTTTTGAATATTATGTAGATTTAGCAAAGGAAAATTGGCTATTTTACTGGCTTTTGAAACTACAACTCACTAATATAAAGAAAGATGAAGAGACGAGTGGTTATTGGAGCTCGGAGGTCATACAATTAATTTTCTAATACTTTTTCAACAACAAATAATCTTTTTTAGCTGGTGATAATGGTCAAACTACGACTTCAAAGTGAAGCTAATTTTGCCACTGTCGAAGTTAGTGTTGAAGACGAAAACGATAATCGTCCAGTTTTCTCGAAGGTGAGTTTTGTTTAAAAATAAATCGATTTTCACGGCTAAAAAAGTCTTAAATCCAACCCTCCCCCATGATAATGAATATCCTCCACAGCACTGATGATATTCCCCACACTGCTGATGGTATCCCTCACCGAGCTGAACATCATCCATATACTGATGGTATCTCTCAACATTGATGGTATGCCTTACAGTACCAATGGTTTCCCCCACAGTATTGCACATCCTCTACAGTACTGATGGTATCCCTTCAGAGAACTGATTATATCCCCCAAAAGTACTGATTATATGTCAACCCACTACTGAACACTATCAACATTACTAATTACCCTCCATAGTACTGCACATCCTCCACAGTATTGCGCAGAAGTACCCCTGGATAATACTATCACCCTTATTTCGAATTAATTTGATATGAAGTATGGAGTACTTTTGTTTTTAGTCGTTATATGTTGCTTCGATCTACGAAAATCAACCTATTGGTACTTCGATCACACGTGTTTCAGCTACAGATCTGGATGTAGGTTCGAATGCAAAAATAATATACGCGATTCAAGGTCAGTTATAAAAATATTTTCCCCTATTTTAGAAATGAAACGAACTTGTATTACTTTCTTTTAATGGATTTTTGGTAAATTTCTCTTTTTCGTCCTTCTTTTCGTGTATCTTTAGCTGCAATATCGGTTTTGAAAGATGCCCAGAAAACAATTTTAGGAGCAAAGTACCCGGTACTCTCATTTTTCAAGCAATGGAATTTTTTCATTTCTAGGGAGTAATCCATTTATCATTGATGAAAACAGTGGGGTCGTATCCACCAATTCCTTATTGGTAAGTTAAGATGCTGATGTTTTTTATCACTTTTTATCGCCAATAGTCTTAATTGAACATTGATACTAAATAACAATGTAGTATTTGATAACTTGAAACTGTTACGAAAACACAGCTATAACAAATAAAGCTTTAAGATGCATGATGGATCAAAAAATTATAACTATTAAATTTTTCCGTCTGACACTTATCAGAGTAAAACGTCGGAAAGATAGCGAAAATGAAAATACAGATCTCGAAAGTTGTTCGCTACAACAGAATTTGAAAAAAACAGAATTTAGAATTACAAAGCTCTACAGCTATTAAGTTTTGTCGTGAAATAAGTAATAGAGTTACAGGTATAGTATTGTGAATAACGATAAACTTCACCCTTCAACGTTCACCCTTCAATTTTCTACGTGTTTAAGTCTGCCAATTCAAATGGTGATGGTTTATTTCTAGGACCGAGAAATATTGGATAAATACAGCTTGACCGTCACAGCCATAAATATGGACTCAAACGTGAAATTAAAGTCGAGCTGCTATGTATTTGTCACAGTGCTCGACTTGGATGATAATCCGCCATTATTTGGGAAGTCCTTATATGAAGCATCTATTGCTGAAAACACAAATATAAACTCAGCAGTCATCAAAGTGCAAGCAACGGATATCGACCAGGTTCGTTTCATTTTTTTTGACTAATTATCTGGCTGGGTTTCGTGGAGATTTAAAATAATGATATTATATTCTATCAATGAATAATCCTGAAACAGTACTTAACACCCTCTACAGTAACACCCTCTACAGTACTTATGGTCCCCAGTCCCCCAACAGCACTGAACCTCCTCCACAATACTGATCTTATCCCCCCACAGTGCTGATGACATATATTTATATTTGAGTATTTGATGTTCAAATAATTCTTCAACTACATTGACTCCGAAACCCTGGGGTCCCCAAAAGGGTGGTGTTATTGAGAAGAGAGGGCTAGATAGAGAGTTAACAATATTACATTTATTTCTTCACAGGGAAACAATGCTGAAGTACTCTATGACGTAGAAGGGAGTGAATGCTTTTTCATCGAGAGAAAAACTGGTGTAGTACACACTTCTTGTGTGCTAGACCGAGAAACGACGTCCTCATATCAAGTAAATATCGTTTTATAATCTATTTAGAGTAAAATTTCTCCTTTGGGGTATGTAAGATGAGAATGCATGATTTCTTTGGGAGGGATGCACATATATAGCATCAGTACAGAAAAATTTCAGAAAGCAAAACAAACACACTAAGACCCCGTTTACACTGTACCGGTACGCTTTGGATCCGTAACGAAAGTGTAAAGGATTGGTATCCGGTTTACACTAGTACTTTGGATCCGCAACACTTGTGATCCTACAAACCGAAACGCTTTTGATCCTACCAGGAAAGCGAACTAGATTTGATCCGTTATGGATCCAAGGCGCACCGGCACAGTGTAATCACCTGCAACCGTAACAAAATCGTTGCGGATTCATAATGGGCATGGTCAGTTGGAAAACACAAAGGCGATCCGGTACAGTGTAAACGGAATTCGTAAACGGAGCGGTCTTGATCCTTTCTAGTGTAAACGCACTTGATCTGTAACAAATGTGTGAAGGATCGAGACTGTAACCGCACAGGTCTAACAATCAAGTAAAGCTTTTTTTATTACACCCATGGATCCTATATTGTGTAGATACAAGGAGTTTTTCTTTGTACAAAAACCTTTTAGATTATCAACTTCTCGTCTCACGGGAGCTCTTTTGATCTCTGTGCTATACGAATAGATTCTCTTTTTTTCTGATTCGCCCATAAACATAGCGTAACATATTAACTAATAGCTCAACGTTTGATACCCATCAGAGTAATACGTCAGAAAGAGTTTTGTTTTGTTCTTTTATTAACCTATTGCTCTGATATTTAGTATGTCAGACGAAAAAATTAAGTACGTCCAAATTCCCTGCCACTAACAAGTTCCTTTCTAATAAAAGACTTTTTGTTTCATCTTTAGTTGAAGTTGATAGCGAAAGGCAGCCAGAACTTTTCATTGTCTTCAACAGCAAGACTAATCGTTAATGTCAGTGATATTGATGATAACCATCCTCACTTTACATCTCCTGTTTACAGGTAAACACGTTTTCTTGTTTAGCTATCGTCCCTTAATACTTAAAGCAATTTATTGAGAATTTCAATTATGAATGTTGCCCTACCTTAACAGCAAGGACCAAGTAAAACTAATAGATTCTCTCACACTGGCAGTGTAGCCAGCTTAAACTAAATTTTTCAAATGGAAACCTTTGATTGTGGTAATTCAAACGCTCTTTATTGGATGTAAAGAAACCTCGGATAAATATTGCTGGGCTTATCATGTCAGACTAAATCATGAGAAAAGAATGTCATTGTCCAAACTCATCTCTTCCTTTATTTTCCTTGTGAAGGTTTGATCCAGCAGAAGATTTGAGTGTAGGATCAATTATTGGAACACTTGGTGTCAGTGATAAAGACTCGTCAACAGGAAAAGTTTTGTATCAAATGTACAGTGGAAATAATGCAGGTAAAATTCATGTTTAGTTGTTGAAAAGTCTAAGTAGCATGATAAAAGTGAAATTCTAATGCACTGTTGAGCAATCAACTACCTAAATAGACAGTTTTGTATCCAACTCGAGTGGAGAGTGCCTATCCTGGCTATAGTGCTCGATATGCACGAGTCTTGACCAATCATGAAGCAGAATGAACATATTAAAGAACAGACATGTCCCTCTGTGACTTCGAGTTTCGTGATTACGCACTCATCTTCTTTATTCAGTTTTGTTATGTATAAAGTACCATAAGATTAAATGATATTAGTCAAAAACTTTTCAAGCTCGTCCCCTTTTACGTCCAATTTCCTTTGACTCATGTCGTTCCAACGGCCATGACCCATTTGTGCCGACTCTTGTGTACGATGGAACTGTCCTTATAAGTGTGATGGCTGTTTGGGCTTTACTGATTATGTATAAAGAAGTAGATGTAGATCACAAATGGGTGCAATATAAACACTAGGATCTCATACTAATATGTCTTGTGATGTATTGCATGCTACTGTAGCTAGAAAAAAACTTGTTTTACTCATGCTGGCATGTTAAACAGAAGCTCACTCAATCACCATTTGCTGACTCTGGTGTACGACGGAACTGTCCATATAAGTGTGATGGCTGTTTTGGGTTTTACTATTTATGTAAATAGAAGTAGATGTAGATCACAAATGGGTGCAATAAAAACACCAGTATCTCATACTACTATATCTAGTTATGTATTGCATGCTACCGTGTCTTTGCTGGAAAAAAAGCCTTGCTTTACTCATACTGGCATGTTAAACAGAAACTCATTCACCATTTTTACTGACTCTTGCGTAAGATGGAAATGCCCTCATCACAGTGATGCCCTTTTAGGCTTTACTCTTTATCTAAATATTTATTTTTTAGTTATTAGAAAAGTTAAAGGAGCATAAAATGGATGATAAAAAACTTCTTTTATATGCTTCCTTTAAAAGCAATTTTAAATTCGAACCATATCACGATCTTTTAACCGATTTCAAAATTAGGAGTACTCTGGCAAAACTAAGGGTAAGTGCCCATAATCTTCAAATTGAAGAAGGTCGCTTTCATAAAAACAAAACCCCAAGAGAAGAGAGATTTTGCCTTAACTGTACAAAATCAAACTCCTTTCAAGTTGAAACTGAGGTACATTTCCTATTATCATGTCCTCTTATTACATTTCCTATTATCATTTCCTTATATTATCACGAAAGTTAACGACAGAAAATCCTAGAAATTACCTACAGGAATTTTCCAAGTACAATATCTTTAAGTGAACATGACATTTTCATTTGGCTTATGAGCAAAAAAGATTATGAAATAACAAAGCTTTTGGGAAATTTCTGTAAGACATCTTTTTAAATAAGGACGAAATATTTTAATAACGTAGGAACTCAACTCTAGAGTATGTAAACCAAGTAAGTTTTTTTATCTAGCTCTGTATCTAGTTTTGTATATATTTTAACTTTACTCCTTTTTGTAAGATTCCTTCTGTTATGTTAATGTTGTTTATAAATTGTAAAAGCTGTTAGAAACTTATGCAGTTAAGGGCCATCTCGGCCTCTAAACTTGATATTGAAGAAAAAAAATTGATGTAGAAGCTTATATTCCAAAGTGACAGAAAAGGCAGGCAAGGAAGAGAAATAAGAATAGAAAGTATCATTTCTTGCAGGATTGTGCAAGTGTAAATGTATAATTTCTTAAGACACCTGTTATCTTAAGTTAACCCTGCCATAACTCGGTGAAAGAACTATAGGCTGAATCAAAACCCTTTTTAAAAACTTAATTTTATTCTCATTTTTTCAGGTTACTTTCACTTGAATAATGAAACTGGTGTGATACAATTAGTGAAAGAATTAGACAGAGAGACGATTGCAATGTTTACTTTAACGATAAGAGTTTACAGAGAAGCAAGCACTCCAGTTCAAGTGGCACGTAAAAGACGTTCGCCTTCAGGTCAGTGGTTTTTGTGCATTAAATCACTACCCTGGTTTTTCCATCCCAATGTGTAATACTGTATTCACACTGATATGGTTAGCCCAGCTTCATTTACAGCTAATAAACATTATAATGTTTAAATTGACCAATCAGAGTCTTCCATCTAAACCTGGTCTTGCTGATGCTGTTTTAACTGTGATTGTGAAAGCAGAATAAGGTATCGTTGTAATTACAGATAACAAATTTTTAATCACCTGGTATTTGAGTATAAACTTTTTAATGCAAATTTGAAACCAATTCCTGATCTAGCAAATAACAATTTGATTTGCTTATTTATTTAAGTATATAATGATTTTAAGAAATCTTCCTTCGCTCGACACTCAAAAATCTTCTTTTACCCTAGCTCTATTGCAAGTATTGTCCTTTGGGCTGACTCAATTCTTCTCTTCACATGTTTGATTCTAATTATGCGTTTAATGTCTTTATCTGTATCAATTCAGTGTTGTGCTTTTACTTGTCATTTCTTGACATGGAGCTCAGCTGTAGCACAGATCTTCTTTCAATGTATGTGTGCAGGCTATAAATAATTGTTTGATAATGTGCCCATTGAACTCTGTTTTCTAACTATTAAGATAAGATGTATTCCTGGTATTCAAATTACTTCATATTACTTCATTTTATTCCTTTTTATCAGTCTGATGTCATAGAAAGGGTATTTTCATCGAAATTTAAATAAACATTCTGAATTCTAAGTTCTTCTTTGTCATTTATTAAAATATAATTATGTTTATAGTTGGAACAAAGTCACAGTTTGATGAAGCAAAGGTTTTGATTTCTATCAAAGACGTCAATGACAATCCTCCTGTGTTTACGAAAACCAAATTCGTTGCAGGTATTCGAATTTAGTATCATATTCTTAATCAATTCTTTCTTAGATTTTAGTTATTGCTACAGCTTTTAGAATTGATTCTTGTGTACTAATGTTTTGATGGTTAGCCACGCAATTAATCTAAGAGGCAGTTGCAAAACGCAGTTTGTTTTAACTTGGATTTAAATTCTTATCAACATTGAAGAGTTTTGCCTCTTTTCTACTTGTGTTGTTTTTATTTCTGCATTTTTTCCTTATGCAATGACAAAGATTAGGCCAAGATAGATTATAAGTTATTAATGTTTTTCCAGCTGTGCATAAAGACGCAAAGTTCAATAGCTTTATTGCTCAAGTTCACGTGAGTAAATCATTTGCAAATGTTTTCATACCATGCACTTACAATTATCTCAATTCATGTTCATTTCGATTTATTTCCCAAATGCTGCTTCTTCTCGAATTTACTTCTCAACCCTATTTGTGATCTGGGATCTGGGGGGGGGTACCTTACGGGGTTAAGTGATAGGGATGTGCCATTTTGAAAATAAAATGGTACCATAGTTCCGGGTCGTAAATTGAAAAAAGGGACCCATAATTCCGTATCACGGAAGATATAAAAGAAACAAAATTTCAAAATAGCACCACATAATTGTATCGAAATAAGACAAATATTTCTGAATAAAAGTCTCGTACCGCACATCAGTATAGATGATGTGTCATTCTTCTTCTTCGGGTTGATCTACGATCACCACATTTCTCTTGTTTTTATTTTTTCTAAAAATGCATACCCATAACTTCGGGTACAACCTACTATTATTTGAAAATGTACACCCATAATCCCGTATTTGATTTCAAAAAGGTACCCCTAAAAATGGCACATCCCTGCTACCATATCCTTGTTAAGATATCCCCCGAGCTTGTGATGGTTGAATTACGTTTTATCACAGGCTCATTGTAACTATTTAATTCTCATTTAGAATTCTAAATATTTTTTCAGGCCACTGATCTTGACACTGGAAGTAATAGCTCATTCTTCTATCAAATCATCTCTGGCAACGATGAAAGCCTTTTCAAAATCAAGAAAAGAGCTGGAAGGATCGTTGTTTTCAAATCGTTAGTCAGTGAAAATGGAAGATCGATTGAACTGTTTGTTTCAGTCAATGACAACCAAGGATTGCATCCAACACATGTTGCTCTAAAGAATGCTGTTGTCAAAATACACATTTTTGGGGACGACAAGGCAGGGATTATAACGGTTGGAACGACAGCTGAATATATTCATAGAAATATCGAGGATCTGAATAGGTTCGTATCTTGTTTTATTGGTTGTGACTTTTTTGTCTGTCTATCTATCTATGTTTCAGAATCAACTGTATCCTTGAATGATTTCCCTCAACATAAACCCTAATGTATAGGGGCTTTTTTCGAGCTTTCGTTTATTAGGGGCTGTTAATCTTCTTAGCTAAAAGTACTTTATCAATGGTCTACAGCCGTGAAAGTTCATACAGTGATAAAACAGACTGTTTGAAATAGTTTAGCAAATTTAGCAATTTTTCCAACTTGTATTAGAATTTTAGCATTCATAGTTTGTAAATACTTAAATACAAATATATTCATGTCACGTGAGTATATTCAACTTTATTGGGAAGAATTTCACCTAAAGATGGGTAATTGGTATAGATTTAAAGTCAACGGGAAGGGTTGGGGTGATATTGTAGCCTCAGTAAACGAGAAGCTCGAGGGGGGCTGGTAAAATTTACCCATTTTGATTAGAAAAGGGAATAGACTTATCTGTATTTCCAAACTTCTAACAATAGCTTCAAGAAATATCCACCGTCTTATTGTTTCCATCAGCACACTATGAGACCTTGCATACCATAGTTTACTGGGGATGAGACGCTCTACTTTCAAAATTTATTTTTATTAACATTGATTTTTTATTTTAGATTGCTGAGTAATGCCACAGATTCAAATGTTGAAGTATACCAGATAAAGCCAACAACACACAAAAATTCGTAAGTTTATTTTATCAATTTGTAGAGACAATATCATCATGGCAACACTCTGAAAGTGGTTTGTGTATTGCTGGTATCATGATAATATTTAAAATGTTTGCCAAGGAATCAAATTTTGCGATACCTATTTTTATTCTTGTAGATTTCTGGTGCATTTTTATGGCATCGACAAGATAAATGAGCAAATGGTGATGAGAGAGCAGCTTGTCCGGTGAGAAAAATAATTAGATATTGTATTTGTTTGTTTTCATTTTTGTATACTTCCTTACCTTTGCTGATGAATCAACAGAATTTGCAACGCGTAACTTTTATTAAGTGATCTTGCCAACTTTTTTAGATAGAACAATTATTCCAAAGATTAGTAAAAGGATGGTCAAGTGGTAGGATTACTCGAACTTTGTCGAAAGAGTGTTGGGTTCGAGCCTGCGCAAAATCATTGGCCTTTGTGCCTTCCAATTTTTAGGCGGCTGAACTTTAAGAATAAATGAAAATATTTATAAGTAGTACCATGTGATATATACGAAAACTTTGTGTGACGTTTCAGGTCTATGCCCGATATCAAACTCCGACTATATTCAACTTTATTGGGATTTCGCCTAAAGATAGGTGATATACATAGACCTAAATTTAACTTTAGTTTTGAAGAAGGCTTGGATGATATTGTAACCTTAGTAAACGAAAAAGATCGAGGGGGGCTGGACTTTCATAGCGGGCATACGCCTGGAACGTCGGTGAAACTTTTCATATATATACATGGTACTACTTATACAATTTGTTCATTTATTTGTCTTACTTGTTAACAGTACCACACGCATCAAATAACATTTAGCTGAACTTTACGTCTTTTGACTTGAATAAGTGGTGAAATTGAGTCATTTTGAGGCTGTTAGGTTTACGAATATCGAATTGAATATGAATGAAAACATTGATGAATATGTTGATCACTCTTTCCTCTTAGATCAATTCTACGGCCATCAACAGTCTTCATTGAATCATCTCTGGCCAAATGGAACATTTCTTGGTACTATGAGCATGTTCCAACTGCATTGAAGGCGACATCGGAAAAGAAATACGACAAAGAGATTTATATCGGGGTCATTGCCGCAATGGCCATCTTGCTTCTCGTCGTTTTGCTTGTTGCGATTTGGTCTATGTGTTTGAGAAAAAGGTATGTTGCAATCTCCAAGTCTCCGTTTGTTATTTCAGATTTATGGCTAGGTCTCCTTCTTACAATATCCAACTTATTTTGCGTGTAATCACGACAAATGCCTGCGTTTACCCGAGCTTTTCAGGAGACGACCAGTTCTTAATTGTCAATTATCCGCGTTTCGATGGTAATGTTTAATGCGAAGGTGGAAGTTGACTAGTTGATGGGCTATCCTAGTTTTACAGAGAGGTCAATTTTACAATTATCATAAAGGAATTGAGGATTCTTTTCTTGCGTGCTGAGGTTTTCTTAGCCATATGCCAGAAGCAGCCTATACGACAAACTCTTTCAATGTTTGTTACGATAAGGTAGTTTTAGAAAGCGGAAAATGGTAAAGTTAATAGAACTGATTAAAAAGAACTGCTTGTGACGGGCAAAGGCTTATCATTTGATCCCTCCAACTTTGATCAAAAAGCATTGGCTCCAAGCCGCCAAGTAGACCTAATAGGTAAGGTGCGTAGAGAGAATTTGCTACCAGTCATCTGCAAGTCAAGGCAAAAAGACGTGATCAATCCCGAGGTCTGGTTACACGTAGAGGGAATTTTAGGCTCACCCTTGGCCTATCAGTTATCCCATTCAGTGGGCTACTTGCAGTTAGTGCATAAACCATTACTTTAGAAGACATTTGCCTTACATTTTCATATTGATCCTCTTTCTGACATTGTACTCCAATATGTGTCGGACAAAATGCTTTGGTGCATCTATTTCTGCTATGTTTCGGATTTTAACAATACTGGAGCTCTCCCCCGTACAAAAATAGTTCTGGTCTTTTTCTTGATCCTCCAAAATGAAATTACAAATTTTTATAAATATTCTGAAATAATAAAATTTGATAGATACACTAAAATTATAAAGTTTCATGCACATAAACATGCACTTGGTAGAAGAACGTAGGTAATTTACACTAAAGAAACTAAAACCTGATATCAAACAAATTCTCATTTTGAAAATTTCAACGGAATTTTATAAAATTTTAGTTTCAGATTTCCGGCGGTTAGAGACTACGTGGCATTGTCAGCTAAATCAAGGTATTTTCGATTAAAAGCAAAATAAATTATAAAATAGATTATCCCTTAAAATTCTTTAACCATAACAACTATAACTCGATAGATATTGTTAACTAAAACTTGAGAGATAAATACTTTTTATTCTAACGCTTAACGCTTACTCTAATTAATTCTTCTAGATATTCTAATAAAAACAAGATAAATTATAAAATAAATTTCCCCTTAAAATTCTTTAACCATAACAACTAAAAATTGAGAGATATTATTTTTTAATATAATTTTTACTCTAATCAAGGCATCTAGATAATTCTGACAAAAACAAAATAAGTCATAGAATTCTCTCATGAATTAATCTCTAAACTACTAACAATTGAAATTTAGGAGATTCGCACTTTTAAGTTTTGATTCATACTTAAAGTCATCAAGACATTTCAGATAAGAATAAAAGATAAAATTAATTTGTTATAAATGTGTACACTATCTACTACTAACCACTAAATACTGACATCTAAACATTGATTCAAAATTTGTGATGATGAAAAATTGAATAAACATTTTGATTTTTATTCATACTTAAGTTCATAAAGGTTTTTTCCAATTAAGGTAACATAATGCAAAATGAATTTCTCATGAATATTTATAATGATTATCACTAAAACTATCATTTAACCAATCAATTCTAAGGATGGCGATAAAAATATATTGTTTATGCACTATACCCATGCTCCATCTCTGGGGCCATATAGGGGTTACAGGGAACAGGGGTACATACCCAAGATTAGAAAGGGAAAGAACATGACACAAATTAAACAGGGAACATTGACAGCAAGCAGGGATCAGGGAACACAAAAAATCAACAATTTTCCTTAAGACAATGAGGGAATATTTGCAATTTCTATAAGGGGACAAGGGAACATGACCCCCCCCCCCCCCTATATGACCCTCGCCTCTTTTTCGATCATACAATGTTATCTGTCACTGTCACTGGGTATTACCATTCACTAGGCTTCATTTTCGTGACGTACTACGCTGTTGAGTGTCAGGCAAAAAGCTTGAGTAGTTATTTTGTTTTGTTTTTAGCTTTCCTGAAGTTCTGTATTGATCAAGAACTGGCCACTGATTTTGACATCATAATGAAAAAAATTGAATTCATACTAGTCTCTGAAGTTTCCATATTTTACGACAAAAAGTATTGAGTGGATACCTTCCCCCATTGGGTACACCCCTGTTTTTGCATCACAATGGTTCTGAATTTACTCGCTGTTCTAAAGGTAGATAGTTCCGCAACTCATTGCAACAAGTTTCGCGAAGAATATTAAATATGTTTACAATGTAAGATCTCAGCAGGGTCTTCGTCAAAAGATCAAAAACGGATGCAAACTAATTCTTTCTAAAGCGCTCATAAACTGAATTCCAAATTTCTGTAATACGGATGAGATTAAAAACCCATCTTCTCGAAAGTAAAAGATTAAGAGAAACTAGTTTTTTCACATCAATAATCAGAAACTCTTTTGAATAAAAATCGTGCGATATTCTCTTTTTTGACGGCTTTTCGTGCTGAGTTGCCGGATTTGACCGTTTGGAAACAAATCCTTCATTTTTAACAGATATATCGGTTTTTCTCAAACTAAATTCAACTAAGGAGAAGGATCCAACTTAGCAGATAGACGCCTGTCAAAGATCATCATAGATCATAGAATGCTCAGAAAAGTACAGAAAATCAGAAACATAGCGAACATGATAAACACTTAAGCTTTTTGTCTGACACTAATATATCAAGGGTATTGAAGCTTTCTGATCCACCCTTAAGGGTGGTGACATATCTCCGTTCAGCCATTTATAGGAGTTACCCCAACCCTCGCATCTATCCTGACTCCAATACACCGAATTAATGAAAAGACTCCTCTGAAATTGTTTGGCAACTGATCGTGTGAAAAAACATGAAGACTTCAGCGTCTTAAGTAAGAGCTAAGCATGGGACTGTTAGGATTATAATTGTAGCAAGTTATTCCTTTGAAATACGTCACTAATGTTAAAATACTGTCATTATAAATCTGTTATATTCCATTGGGATTATAAAGCACAAAACTTAGTGCTTCTACCATTTTTTACAATTTAGATCTATAAGGGATCAGAGGCCCTAAAGCTGGGGGGCTCTAGCCCCCTTATTATCTCGGCACCTCCCCCCTCTACTATCGAAAATATGCTATACGGCCCATCAAAAGGGATATATGATTGAACACCTTCCTTTTGGTATCTATACTAATTGTAGTAAATATTCTTTAATTTATATAAAAATTTATACTTGTTTTGTAATTTGAATTTCTCCTTAGGTTAATGCCTCTGGTATGAGTTGGTAAAAAAGCTTTGAATGCATTTTGACGGTCTTTTACTTCACAGGAAATCAAAAAGAGAGATTTTGAATGAGATTGGGCAGGTCCAAGATGAACCAATGAGAATCGTAGGAAATGGATATTCTGTCGAGTGAGTGGTGCCATCATTTTATTCATACTATTTTTAATGAGAACATGAATGATTTTTTATACTTAATACATAATAGAGTTGGCACCTAAGAGAAACTGATTTGGGTGATATTTTTTCCGGATTCTTTTAAGGTTGAGTAAAGATTGATTTTGTTCCTTGGAAGGGCTGGGGCTGAAAAATATTTGTCGTGAAATAATTTGACCACAATTGTGCCCAAACTACTAGAAATCTGAAAGACATCGGTTGGGTAGGACTTTTTCAATTTTTGTATGTTGAAGTGGGTACTGAACTGGACAGTGCTGAACAACCTCAGTACTCAATGTTATCCCTCCTCTGTACTGATGTTAGACCTCCTTTGTACTACACAAAAATTACCCCGGATTAATATCGAGGATGAAAAAAACGATACAAAACAATATCTTCATTTTCAGAACTGTCAAAAGTACAAGATCAGCAAATCAATACATTATTGAGCCTTATGAATCAAATGTGAGTTCAATTATTATCTTATCTTCATTTACGATCATGATGAGTGTTAGAGAAGAGGCACTAAGGAAGACAAGTGAAGGGGCAGGTTACAAATTTTGCCAGACCCCTAAAAAGGCAGCACTACTCTACTCCACATGGGCTTGATAATGGCTGCGTTTATTCGGTCCGACTGGAACGGTTCCATTTACAATAGTTCCATTTTTGTACGGATATTTCTTGCATTTACACGGGTCCAGTTCCACTCGAGTGAAACTGTGTAGGAGCTGTATGAATTGCAGCTTAGAGAAAACAATGGAAAGGAAAACAAAGCTCTTCTTTGTCTCGTTTCCATCTGGGTCAATCTGGAGCCGTTACACCTGTTTACACGGTATCGCCTCCAAACTGGAGCCACTTCGTAAGTGGACCATTTGGAACCGCAATATGGAACGGTTCCGAGCCGACCCATTAAATCAATCAATTAAATCAATCAATTAAATCTATTAAATCAATTAAATCAAACGAATCTGAAAATCCATGTCATATTTATTCTTTTAGAAAATTGATTCATGAATTCAATCATCTAGCTTACATCTAAATTTAAAACTAGCTAAATAACTCCTAAGATTAAATTCTAGCTTAAAGCAATAAATTTAAATATTCATTCAAGGAGAATCTTGAGGCAGAAGAAATCGAAGGGGTTGAGGAAGAGAACAACTTGCAATCGAGTCCTTTTTACACTGTCGAATCTCACCAAGACGGCATCAATGAAATCCAACGAACCGACTACTTGAGCGACAACTCCATCCAGACGCCGACATGGGCCTACGGTGAAAACACCTCCACAAACAGTCTGGAAGAGATGGATGAGATCGTCCAAGAGAAATTGTCTCGATATTCCGAGTCACAAACACAGATTGATGGCTCACGATCAGGATTTAACGCGGATGAAGAGGGAAAGAAGAACGAAGAAGATAATGCATTAAGCTGTAATAACAATATTGAAGATGGACCGCCATTGAACGTCGAAGGACCTCTGTTTACAAGCGAGAAGGTCAACGACGAGATAGATGACGCGCAGGCATCAAAGGTTCAGAATGAAGAAATGCTGCAAGAAACAAAAACGGATGATTCTTTCGATGAGAGAGGAACGCCCACGGAAGAGAAGATGGATGTGGAAGAAAGCATGACGCTCGAATCGGAATATACGACGCTAGATTCAACGATGCAGACAGACGTCACCCAAGATACCCTAGATGCTACCCCAAATGAGCTTGACGCCATCCCAAATGAACTAGATGACACTTCAAATGAACTTGATGCCACTTCAAATGAACTAGATGACACCTCGAACGAGCCTGATGCCACCCCAAATGAACTAGATGCTAGCTTCACATCTCGTGCCACAGTCGATCGGTTTTACCACAACAACGAATACGATTCGTCTCTACAAAACACTTGCGATGAATCGCCATTCTCTGATATTTATCTCACTTCGAAGGAGTCAAAAGCTTCCCCTGGTCGATCGCAGTCAGCACCTTTGAAAGTCATCAAAGTCCAGAAAGAGTCTGACGATTCTCAATTGGTGTCTTATTTCTAGACGTGAGATAATTTGGGCCATGAAAGTGCCTTATAGAAACCATTGCTAACTGCCACGTTGGACTGGTGCAAAGTTGGTCCAATAAGTGTCTCTTACTCCAGCTTGGATTGGTGGCAAAAGGGACCCAGAAGTATCCCTTGATGAATTAGATTGTGTAAGAATTCGCAATGAATCGGGGCATTGCATATTCTAGATTCCCCTCATACAGGAAATGACTTTGATTTGAACCAACAAGTTTGCTAATAGAGTAATAGGGAAAGTTATCTATTGCTCCCTTGTTCTACTGGCAGGCTTTCTATGAACGAGCTTTTTCCTCCCCAAGGGGGTACTTACCAAAGTTAATGGTAGGGATTAGCATGTACATACTAGGGTATTCTGAAAACGGAAGAAAGCTTTTTTAGAGTCTAAATATGTAATCAGTTGATATATGGTAGGATCTAAGATTTGTAAGGCTCGAAAATGCTGATTTTCTAACATCTCTGGGGTTTTTATAAACTCATCCTTGAACTCTTAAGAAACAAAACTTTTGCCAAACTCTTTACTTTCAAACTCTAATTTCTGTATATTAGGTATGAAGATGTGTACGAAAGAAGGCTAAAACTAGATTAGAACTTTGGTTCCCTTTAAATGTTAGTTGTTAACCTCTTAATCAATTATACCAAGTATTTCTCTTCTGGGATCTAAGGATACAGCGAACCAAAACCTTGTTAGTCTGTTATGTACTCACATTGGATATATCGACTATATTTAGACAAGAAGCTATGTTTAGGCTTTGCAGGTACCCTATTGGGCCTTATTAGACATGCAAACCTGCTAATCTGCTTTTCACATGGCATACATTCTCTAATTCTTCCATACATTCAGGAAGATATATATTTAGACAAGAAGCTATGTTTAGGCTTTGCAGGTACCCTATTAGGCCTTATTAGACATGTAAACCTGCTAATCTGCTTTTCACATGGCATACATTCTCTAATTCTTCCATACATTCAGGAAGATATATATTTAGACAAGAAGCTATGTTTAGGCTTTGCAGGTACCCTATTAGGCCTTATTAGACAGCTTCCTCAATTTCCTCCAGATTTATAATCACGTTCAGCTGCATAGTCTTATTATAGCTGTATGTTTCTTTGCATTTTATACAATTTGTAGATTTAGATTTGTAATTCACAACAAACTTTACACTTCATTATTCGATATGATTGATATATACCGCGCGCTAAAAAATACATTGTTTGACAAGCAGTTAGCTGCAAAAAGTTGCTAGCGTAAATGGATGCCTTTAATCGTCTCAAAACACGAAGAAAAATAAACACAGAGTTGTTTGAATGAAACCTTTAATTCATTCGTAGCAAAAAGTCGTTTTAAAACTCAAAAATATTTTTTCAGCAACACGATAAATAATTACAAGATATGAAACAAAAAAATTAGAATGGAAAAACAGAACATACAAAATTAGCTTAATGAAATGTATTTTTAATTACTTTGTTATGCCGAAGGGTTCATTAAAAAGACAGTAGATAAGATAAAATGGTGCATTTAACAGAGGATAACGATTTTCACTGAAGTTTGAAATATGCAGCAGTTAGATTGAAACATAAGAAATGAAATAAGTAGAAAAAGTAAGCAAAAAAACCAAATTTATATGATAAAAACTACAGTGTATATCCTTAGGTGTCATACCATCAACGATATTTTTGGCGCACGCATTAGTTAGTTGATCTAGCTATAATTTTTGCACAGAAGTCATAATTTGTATCGTTACAAAATCCCTAATACTATTTTGGGGGATATAAAACATTAGCAGAGCAGGACTCTAGATTTAAAAAGTAGTTAAATCCCATTTTAACTCATGAAGTGCCCCACTTTTGTAATTTGTCGTAGTTGTAATTTGTGATAACTGTAGTTTTTAATGATAATATCAACACACTTTCAATGCCATTGTGTTTTCAGTATTTGTAAATAAACAAGATGTGCATCTACAGGGGCTTTGTTGAGGCTACAACAGAACGAGTTTTTTCCCTGAGGACTCTTTAAATAAATCATGTAACATTAAACTACAAATAGAGCTACATTAAGATTAAAATGTATATCATAATCCATTGACTCTGGCTTCTTGCAGAACGTCTCACTAATTGATTCTTGATTGACTCTTTAGATAATATATTGTTTTTGGATGGTACAGAACTTCAGTATAGCCAGAAATATCGGAAACATAATGAAAGGGAGCAGAGGAACATGACCCCCCCTATGACCCTCCTTAGTTGCAGGTCTTTATTGGATATTTTCTTGGATTTTGTGTAAATGTTTTGCGTTCTTAGCACCGTTGTTTAACCCTCGCTCAACCATGATTGGAACACAGTTTTTTGTTTCTAATATCAAATTGTTATTGCTTGTGGTTTCTGAGTTATTTCATTGAAGTACTGATATCATTAATATTAGATGAACAACAGATCCAAAAACCCAAACTAGAGTGAATTTTTCATCATGGATTACAAAAAGAAAATAACGTGGCAGCAACGCATCGCCCACTTTCAAAAAGCTGGTAGAGTTCACGGCAGAGATAAGAAGGAAAGTTGGAATTATTTCTTACCCTCAAAAGGATAAATATTAGCACAAAGGATTGAATATATTTTATGCTGAGGATCAAATCGTAACTCAAAGGTGCAAGAGAAGGAATAACTTGAAGAAAACATCGGAGACGAATTTCTTGTATGAATTTGTCCTTCATTAATGGTAAGGTATTATAACTATACCATTAAATAATGTGACCTTCATTTACGGCAAGGCATTATAACTATACCGTCAAATAATGCCACCCTCATTAATAGTAAGACCTTATCACTATACCGATGAAAAATGCCTCCTTCATTAATGGTAAGGCCTTATAACTATACCGTTAAATAATGCCTCCTTCATTAATGGTAAGGCCTTATAACTATACCGTTAAATAATACCTCCTTCATTAATGGTAAGGCGTTATAACTATATCGTTAAATAATTCCTCCTTCATTAATGGTAAGGCCTTATAACTATACCGTTGAAAAATGCCTCCTTCATTAATGGTAAGGCCTTATAACTATACCGTTAAATAATGCCTCCTTCATTAATGGTAAGGCGTTATAACTATATCGTTAAATAATTCCTCCTTCATTAATGGTAAGGCCTTACAACTATACCGTTAAATAATGCCCCCTTCATTAACGGTAAGGCCTTATAACAATATCGTTAAATAATGGCAGCTTTCAGACCAATGGTTGAGAGGTAGGGTAAAACAGGACTTTTTAATATGTGAATTTCATTCGACTTTGAAGCTTTTTATCCCACTTTGTAGCTTTTTGTCCCACTTTTTAGCTTTTTGTCCGACTTTGTAGCTTTTTGTCCCTCTTTGCAGCTTTTTGTCCGACTTTGTAGCTTTTTGTCCCTCTTTGCAGCTTCTTGTCCCACCTACCACTCTCTGTTCCCACTTTCCATCAACTTTCTGCTTTTCTTGCCATCTTCCAATACCAAGGTTTCTAATGAGAAAGAATTATGCTAAATTTGTGCGACTGTACATGAAACCACAAACAATGAATGGTTTTGAACCCAAGACGTTTAATGGCATGCTCACCAAGCAAGTCACTATGGTACTCGAACCCATAAGTTTAGCTTTGGAACCAAAACTCTATCGACTCATAAAGCTGAAATGGGGTAGCTAGCCACTAATCAATTTATCATGCTATTTTGATATTTATATGCCAGTCGGGTGATTCTAAAAAATCTAGTTGAACTAGGGTATGATGTCTTGGAAATTATTGCAGGGCTTTCGGTTTATTTCCACGTACTAAATTGATACACACGTCCATTCTTGATTCTAGAACGCTGTTTGTATCTTAGTTGGGTAGATGAATATGTAATATGTTGATTCAGAATATAGACAATAAGTCACTTAACTATACTCTAGATAACTGCCAGAAGTAGGTCTACACATCCACTCGTTAGGGAGGGGGTAGAGTAGGCTCTCTTCAAGCGCATATCCACTGGTTGGTTTGCATTATTTATGTTACTTTATTTGAAACTTAATAATGATTCTATCTAACTTTGAGAAGAGATGGCCCTATCTTGGCTATAGTGCTCGATATAATTGAGTATAGAGCAATTATAAAGCAGAATGAACACATTAAAAACAGATATGTCCTTCTGTTTCTCTGAGTTTCGTGCTTATTCACTCGTCAGACAGACTATACCAATGGTCTATATAGTCTGTCTGACGATGCACGAAACTTAGAGTAACAGAGAACATGTCTGTTCTTTGATGTTTTCATTCTGCTTTCTAATGCTTCTATCGCTTTTTCAGAGAGAAAACAACCAAGTGGGAATTTTTCAATTGATTATGTATTGTCCATATTCTAAAGCCATAAATGGCATATAAATCTCCATAAATGTCTTTGATCAGTACAGAACATCAAAATAGCCAGAGAGATCCGAAGTTTAGCAAAAATATGGATTACTTGAGCTTTTCGTCTGACACTCAACAGAGTAATCCGTCAGATAGAGAACAAAACAAAAACGTTGTGTAATATGCTTTCTATTTTTCTGGCTAAATGGTTTATACTACAAAATGGCAAAGACACAAGCTTCATTCTGAGCTTTAGAAGAGTAGCATATTACAAGTTAGAACGTGCAGACTCGCTGTTATTTCATAACCAGCTCAACAACACGGTTGTTGACGCCACACTTATGCAAAGCAAGAGAGTAAATTGCTCAGTATTGCTTACGTGCGGAAATTACTTACACAATCAAACATGTCGTTAACACAACTTACGCAACTAAGAGGGTGATTATACGGGGAAGGACTCCCCCACTTCCCCTTATCTTGCTTTCAGGCGTTTTTACAGTCAACAACTGTGTCTCCATGATGATTCCCTGCCTTATGTCACTCACAGATTTCCATCAGATAAGGAGATTCTTAAAATGCGAGTTATGTCACAGTTCCTTACATTATTAATGCTTTCTTCAGGATAAGACTGTGGGATTCGTGGTTAATCGGTGGAAAGGTGAGCATTTTGCCGTGAAATGATTCATTTACTCGTTTACCCACGTTTCACGACTTCCTGCGTTATCTGAAGAGAAGTCCAATAAATTGGAGTGATGATATCTCATGGGTTAGTTGCTGAAGTGAAGGTCCACGGTTTCTCTCAAGACAATCGTGAGTATTAAATCCTTTTTTGCACCGTTTTCTTTCAAGGAAAGAATATAAAGTTAAATGTCCTGGCTTTCGTTGCTAAATCACAGTAATTCAAATCGAACATGAGTAAGGTCCATTCAAGAATCAAAAATCAAGAGAGATAATATTTGATTTAGTTGGAAAATCAATAGTTTAGATTCAAGTTAGTAATTGATTTTTTTCCTTCAAGGAAAGAATATAAAGTTGCATGTCCTGGCTTTCGTTGCTAAATCACAGTAATTCAAATTGAATATGAGTAAGGTCCATTCAAGAATGAAAAATCAAGAGAGATAATATTTGATTTAGTTGGAAAATCAATACTTTTGATTCAAGTTTGAGATTGATTTTGTTTCTTCAAGGAAAGAATATAAAGATTAATTTTCTGTCTTTCGTTTCTATCACAATAAGTCTCAATTTTTCAAGGAAACAAGAAGCAAATATTTTACTTAATTGGGAAGTCTGTAGTTTTAATTCAAGTTGCAGATTGATTTTCTCTTTAAAGGGAGATTTAAAAGATGAATTTTCTGCTTTTTGTTGCAAAATCAAGTTTACCCAGTGTGACTATGAGTTAGATTCATTCAAGAATGAAAATTCAAGAAAGAAAGGGTTCCATTTGATTGGAAAGTAAAAAGTTTTGATTCAAGTTTGAATTTTCATCTAACTTTGCTGTGAGCCTATTCTCCTTCAACATTGAAACACTCAATTTACATTCAAAAGGAATTTGAAACCACAGAGTGGGCCCTTTTTATCATTAACGGGTAGGAACATCAAACAGGAGACCAGATATAAAATCGACTTCCAAAATACGATTAATCGTCCTTAATAAATGATTTACCTTCGTAATAGGGAATCGACGGTAACCAAAAAGTTGATTGCAGGACAGAACTGCCGTGGGGGATGTTTAGAAACCAATCAATTACTGATACACCTTTTAATCAAGCTCGTTCTAATATCTACAGGTATCTTTATTGGAGAAAGACTGCCGAGTGCCCATGAAACAAGCACAGAAGATTCTTAATTGGTTTTTAAGAGAAGACGACAGGTAAGAAAGCAGAAATATTTATGATGAATTTTTTGATTTCATTTTTTTCTAATAAGAATCTAGTAATTTGCTAATTTAGAGTTTTATTATCTTAGTAGAATTTTATTATCTTAGTAGAATTTTATTACCTTGGTAGAATCTTGCTTATTTTCTTAGTAGAATCTTGGTGAAAGTAACTTAGAATTAGTTGCTAATTTAGAATCTTGTATGTTTCTCATACGAATCTTTATGTTGCAGTAGATATAATTCAATCTGAACTTAGTCTGCTTTAAACAAAGAGTATTGTTCCAAAATAAGAGTCTATTTGACTTTTAGTGAAAACTTGTCCTGGTTTAGGACAGTGGTTAGCGCGCTCGCCTGTGTCCGCACGAACCCGGGTTCGAGACCCAGTGGAGGCATATGTCAATTGCAGTAGCCTGCTCTGGTATAATTCAATTACCCGTGTTAGACCATGCCTTATGAATTGATGTCTTTTAGTGAAATTTTGCTACCCTTAGCACTGCTGTCCGGGCGATATCCCGATTATAGAAGGGGAGAGGAGTTTTCAAATGACTTTAGAATGGACTTTTTGGGGATATATTATTTTGATCTTAAAACAAATGTGCCAGAAACATTGCATTGTACCCTTTCTAGTAGATAAAGTTGATATTGATGTTGATGTATTGTTCATGCCGTGTGACTTGATATTTGAACAGTCTTTCGTCGGTACAGTACTTGAGAATGGTGCCGGGAATGGAAGAAGAGTTAACATCTAGAACATTGAGAAAATAGATGTCTTTACGGGTCAATCATTGTGTTGGTAATAATTTAAGAGGGGGTTTGAACCGTATTTTTGCTAAAGTGACGATTTTCCGTCGGTTTCTATCTTGGTGTAAGAATGATTTCCAGGGGGGGGGGGGATCCAGCTGTTTTAGTGACTATTGCAGAATGAAGAACATTACGAGGGCTTGGGCTTTATACTCTTTACATTTTACAAGAAATATTTATTTTCCTCATGTCCTTCGCTATGGAAAATTCAAAATAGTTTTGCCTTGCTTTTTTTAAAGAATTTTTTGTAGTTATCTGTATGATACTGCAAGATATAGAATTCTGACTGTTGCAGCTGCAACCTGATTTCAAATAAGTACATAAGTACACGGATGAAAGTATGTGATCAAGAGAACTAATGTGACCACCCTGGCTGTGCAGCAACTTGAAAACTATGGCATACTTCGTACGGTTTCAATGAAAACGAATTCTTTTCGCTTTTAGAATGAAGGGAGATTATGTCCAACTGCCTTCCATCAGAAGTGAAGAATCTTGCAAATACCGAAACAAAAACAAGATAGATTTGAACAACGCCAGCTCAAACTTAAAAAGTGAAGACCTGAGCGTGTGCCTCGGGGTGAATAAAGCCATGCAATTCCCGGCCATAGAAAAGCCGGAGCACTCCATTTACTCCAGATACTTGTTCTACAGGCGCCAGAAGACTCATTCAAAAAAGCAACAGAAACCGAGTATTTTTCAAAGCTCTCAAGGGGATAAGGCCATCCCGAAGCAACACGAGACAAAATCTGCTAGGAAATACGTGGCTGAAAAACAAGGCTCCAAAGAATCTGCTTTTATACACAAGGGAATTGAGAGTGAAGATAATTTTTCAAAAAAGTTTAATCCGGACAAGACATTCCTGCCAGCAATCCAATCCACGAGGGTATTACTCGAAAGCCAAGACAGAGGAAGCAAAGCTTCGAAAAAACACGTGGCATTTTCAAGTGATACCTTTTGCCAACTGAGGCAAAATGATGCTGAATCTGTCAGGGCGAAAACTAAAATAAACTCTAATTATGTTGATATTGTAACGAAGGCAAATAAAGAACTTGAGTCCACTAAAAGTTCTGATGTTAAAAAAGTACTGTCAATTTATATTCCATATTGATTGATAATTGCATTATATTCAATGATTAAATTCATCATTCAGGTTTCATAAACATTAATCAAACCACGAAGTTGTAAGTTCTACATGAAGTTTTTGGGTTGTTCATTGATGTTTGGATACCCCTTAATAGAAAGTTGGTGAAACTGGTACCGTAAACTTCAAACGAGCTATCATAAGGACCGTCTTTTAACCAGCAGATAATGTTTTTAAACATTAAGCCTGTTCTTTGATTTCACCAGTCACCATCTTAATGATTGTGCACGGTAATAATCTCTCAGATTTGTCTATCATCCTTTACGAGTTTTGTGCCATAAATACGCAATAATAGGTGATTCACAGTTTTACTCTTTATTTTCATTGCTAAAAAGTTTGAATGACGAACTCCTGACGTAGCGGTAGTCTGGGGCTGAGCGGTCTGTCTGAAAACGCTTTTCGCGCGCACCTTTTGGAATGGCCTAGGCAGCTAGGCATTTGTCATTTGGGACTTTCATGACCGATTACTATAAAAGTCGAAGGAGTATCAAAAAACTGTTTTCACCATTACAAAGAATACACTGAGTTCTAAGGAGGAGGTAAGAAAACTTGTTTGTTTATTTGCTCTTTAGGTTTGGGAGACCAAATAAAGAATAGCTCTCAAATTTCTGGTTGGTTGACCAAATTGTGGCTAGGCCAAGGGCAAAAAGGCCTAGGTGGGAGTTGAGTGTTAAGGTTTGAAATGCTACCATTTCTGAATATTTTTTCAAACAAACCAGGAATTATTTCGACAAATATCAATACACCCTTTTTTGATTTGTTGTATGAAATGACAACAGAGTAAATGTTAAGGCAGCCAGTCTGCAGAGTTGGGCAATTGCACACCCGAGGTAACAATAGAACAATAGGATAGAACAATGGAAAGTTGTTAAAGCGCACTAGAGATCTCATTGAAAAAGGCCATACTCTGCAGACTGGTAAGGCAGTGTTCCGGCGGTACATACACAAGTCAAATTTTAAAAATACTGTACATATGAAGTACAAACCATTGAAAATTAAGATTATTGTAATGCCAGCTTTGCCCTCAACTTGTTCTGAAGAAATATAATGGCACAAAATCAAGAGGGAAAATTGTTTCCTTTATTTTTCTTCACTTTATAACGTGTTAAGTGCAAAAGCTCGTATCAAAATAATATTGATATTTTATACTCCATTGAGCACCAAGAAACAAAACAATTTTTATACTAATTATTTGATAGAAATACCCCAATTTACACTAATACTTCACGATTGATGATTCTAGCCAAAATTTAGAGCTTTTCACTAGAGCTAAGCTGTTTAGAAAACTTTTTAAGAGTTCACCCATTTAAATAGGTTTTGACAGAAAAATCACACCTAATATTAGAGATTTTTCAGGGGAACCCATCTATATAAGGGCTAAACATCTCTTTACCAATCTTATGCCATGTACCCACTGATCTCAAAATAAAGATTGAATCAAGCAATATGTTGTTTCTGGAGGAAAATTTTTGAAGCCATTCCATTGGTATGCACTTGACCTCCCAATGGCCACTAAAAATGATATCAACTTGATTCTTTGTTAGCAATAACTGCACTATTATTCAGTCTTTTGTTGATCATTCTGCATTTAAACAATCATAAAGGAAAAGCATGCCCCTGTAGAATTTCAAAGTATTGTATGGAACCTCCCAATATGGCCGCCAATGTCTTCATGTTTAGAAAGACAGATGCTTGATCCAGTCTTTATTTCGAGATCAGTGCATGTACCCCAACTCAGGAATAGAAGGTGGCATTAATTAGAGGAGTGTGTTTTTTAGAGGACATACAATAGCTAGTATTATTGGTTTAAAAGCATCTGACTTACCTCAAGTCATTGTAAGATTCTTATCAAGATTGAGAAACTGTATGAGCAATCTAACACAATTTGATTGAATTAAGAAGCCATCTACAATTAAAACAACTACAACAAGATGTTACTATGCAACTACAACACTACCAGCTACTTGGATAAAATCATCTGGTTTTTACAGGTCACAGAGTAACAGGTCATAATAAGTTAATCAATATTCTATTGATGAAAGACAGGGATGGAAATCGGCAAAACATGTTTACTTTTAAAGTTTTTGTGGACGACACTCATCAGCGTAGTACAACTGAAAGAGAACAAAAATTATAGCCTTAACAAAATTAATGCCCAGAGTTGGATCAATAATGGCCCATCAGAAAAGCGCTCATTTAGAGTTTGCTCTGTCCATCAGTTCTTTACTAGTAAGGTATAATCACTCAATCATAAGGTAGTTCATAGATTTGGCATGCTTCCTTCTGTAGACACTAAACAGTTCTGTTGCTATTTGACCGGAAAAAACCGACTCTGGAAGAGTCCATTTTCAATCCAAAGCCCGATATTCTAATATTACATTATGTACAAACATACTACAACTATAAACAAGTAGAATATGATGTAAAATATAGGGATGTTTTTTTCAATAATATATATGAGCAAAAATAATGTATAGGTAAATACTACACCTACCAGTCCCGGAATGGAAAGGTCTATTTCTACAAATTATGAAATACAGTTGATATGTTTACTGTTAACACTTCAATCCTTACTTCTGGTATGGTGAAATTTTGCCTTAAAGAAGGTGATGTTTCACTCAAGTGAAGTAAAGTTTTTCCATTTAAACACAAGCTACCGATAAGGTAAAAGTAAACTTCTGTCTTTTTGAAATAGAGCATGAATGATGCGTTTAAGGTTAATATTGTCTAGGTGTTTACCTTTCTTACCTTTCAGACTGTTCATGAAAATTTCATATATATAAACAGTGCTTGAATATTATTTCACCTTTCAGCCGGGTATGGTGGGTGAGTTTTTTCCATCATATAAACAGCCCTAAGATATACTCTGGGGTAAAATCTAAACTCTCTTGACCACCTGGAGATTTAAATGAGTTCTAGAAAGTTATCTAAGTTTTAGCAAGTATTGACAGCTTTATCTAACAAAGAAAGCACAATTACTATCTTTCTTCAAGTCTTTAGCAAGGTCCTTTAGCAAAATGTTTTAGAGTGTTGGTTGAATAAAAAAGGGAACTGGGAACGTTCAACAAACAAACAGCTCTGTACTATTGGACATAGTGACTACCTGGGGCCGCTCCATGGTGACTGCCGAAAGGCAAGAAAATTTCAAATTTGAAGCTCCAAGATTGCTCCAAGGTGCCCTCTTCATATCAACTTTCATTGATATAATGTAAAATATTCATTTGTCAGTCCTTGCCATACCTAGTCATTTCATTGACGTAAAAATTGAGAAATCCACAAATTTTCCTTTTACAACTATGGAATATTTTGATAAAATTCACATCGCTTGTAGAACTGTATGATCGGCAGAAAATTCCTCTTGAAGGAGAAATGCCCACAGATTTGTCAATGACCTAACCGCTTAGATGACAGACTAATATTACAATATTCGCCACTTAGAGTGACAAACTCTCCGCACTGGACAACTCAAAAGCCAGCCGTTAAAAAACATCTAGAGGTGTCAAATAGCTTGCCCTATTTTTTCCAGGGGTGGAAATCTGGAAACAGTATAGTATTGGTCTGGTAAACGTGCCATGCTTGATTGGGTTACCGTACTTACCCTGTAAAGTCCCTATTGAATACAGAAACTCACCATCTATACAACAAGATGTAAGCTACCATCAATATGATAATAACTAGCAACACCAACAACATTTGATACAATGTAAACCAAACCTTTCTACTTAAGATGGCTTTCAACTTGTCAACATAACTATTCTTCTGCCGTTTCACCCTCATATGTCCCAGCTGTTCCACATTTGCCCTCTCGACTGAACACAATTCTTTCATTTCGTCAGCTTCATTCTGCAATTTTTCAGCCTCCTCCCCCTCTGATAACTCGGCCAGCCTTTTCCTCAATGAATACGATTCTTGAAATCCGAAATAATGTTTACCAATTTCACAAGCCAGTTGTAAACATGTCCTTGCTAATGCTGTTTGGCCTTTGTCATGTTGGACTTCCCCATATCTGTTAAAAAATAAAAGTGGAAAATAGAAGCAAGACACAACACATAAGCACACGAAGGCCTTTCTAGCCTTTATTTTCAGAGTGTGACTATCAATGATTGAATAATAGGAACACCTACTCAGATATTTATATATAATATTTTATTATGGTATGACACTGGAAACTCGACCGTTCAGATATTCTAATATCCAAAAATCGCAAGACATTGACCATCCCTTATCAATTCATGCAGTTTTCAAATTAATGTTGAAAATGCTGAGAAGATTGATCGAAAGCGAGCTGTTTGAGTTCTCAAATTCACTTAGTAATTGCTTAGCTTTTTATACTTAAAGATTGTTTCTCAGAATAATATCTCTGTCAGAAGTGTTTGTGAGTCAAATGTCAATAAAGTGTACCGGAGTACCTATATCCACTATAACCTACTTCTCTATAGCTACTGCACAATTTCATTTCCATTTGGATCAGAACTAATGTTTTCAAATTGCATAGCATTCCACTATCCAGTACTGGAATTGCTTAAGTTTTGTCATGTCAAGTACTGACTTGCTCTACTACCAAATCAATCACATGACTTGATGATATTTGGCATTGTTTTCTTTTGTTGTATGCACTCTCGTCATGCTCCACAAGAAAGTTGGCTGATGCAACGAGGGAACAACGCCTGTTGTTTTGGTTTCTAGACTGTGTACCTTTCTTAGGACTATGCTATAAAGAACAAAAAGGGGGTCCTGAAGGGGGGTCTGATCCTAATTCCCAACACTGAGATTTCCAAGTGAGCTACCATTACTGTAATATGCCCTAACAGATTTCAAACCCAGGACATTGCGTGGAAATTCAGAGAACAATGATCACTCACCCAATAGAAAAGCGAGCTGTGTCCATGTGATTTCCAAGAATTCTCTGAGCCATGCTTCTGGCCAGCATGTAGAGTACCCCTGAAGAGCCGTTGTTCTTCAGCTTCCGGTTTATCTCTGCCAGGAAACTCATCGTTGAAGCAGTGAATGGGTGATTCCCAAGAACTTCTCTGTAGATAGACAAGGCTCGTCGGCAATTTACTTTTGCCTTTTCATAGTCTTTGTTGTGGTTGTATACATCTGCAAAACAATTTAGTGTGTGGCACTTTTAATCAAATAAAACAAACAAGAAACGTTTTACGTTGTATAAAGTACCTTATTGATAAAAGATTTAGATAAACACTGATGTTTCAAGTCACTTATGAAAAAAAAGATTTGAAAAAAGTGACTTCGAAAACATTATTGGCTTGAAACTTAAGTGTTTATACAAAGCTATTATCAATAGGGTAATTTATGTTTCTTACTTGTATTAACATCCAAAACATGTTAGATTATATTTTGTGTGACAAAGATACTGTGTAAAAACTTACTAGCAATGTCAACAAGAATAGCTGCAATCAACGCCTTGCTTCCTCTGCCCTTCTTAATTTCATCTTCCCTTATCTTCTTCCCTCTGAAAAGCATTTTCAACCCACTTTTAAACTCTGCCTCATAATTGGCCGCAAGCGTGTGGCCTAACTTTGACAAGCAATGTGCTTCTACCTCTCTTATCTCAACAGCCAGTGCGTCATTGTCAGCACTTACTTTTGGCAGTACAAGCATGGCATCTTCCAGAAGATTGGTCACCATTTCGGGATACGTCTGGCACTTATGATAGTACATAGTTAGAAATCCAATTGAAACTTTGGTGCAGGCAATGCGGACCTCGTCTTTCTGCTGCTCACATTTAGCAAGCAATAGTTCCTGATAAAGTCTTTCAGCTTCTTGGACGTTTAAATGCTTTGCCAACAATGATACAGTTTCATTGGCGCAGTCAACAGTTCTGGCCCAACTGTCAGGTCTTTTGATTCCATCCTCCAAAGCCCAGAGAAATGAGGATGCAAATGTCTTATATAGCCTGACAACCTTCCGGGACATTGGGCAATCACATTGGGCATTTGGTTGCAGACAGTCACAATCAGTCTCTTGATCTTTCAACATCAGGTCGAAACATCTATCACGTCTCATGTCGTTTAAAGCCATGAATTTTGAATTCATTGCAAATAGAACATTTACAAAGAAGCCAGAGAGCTTAGCTTCTGATTTATGATAAATCAAGTCAAGCTCGTTGTTTTCTTTAGACAGCACTGTGAGATAGTGTTTGATGATCGGTGGGAACACAAAGTATGGTGAATTCTCCACCAGTAAGTGCTCACTGACGATTGTGTTACATATCATTTCAACATCATGTCGTTCTTCATTTAGAAGGTATGACGCAAGTGGAACTGAAATTTTTCCAGGAACTGCAGCTAGCATTGTCAGGGTTTGCTTCCGGATTTTGGTATATCCTTCAATTTGCATTCTAAATGCTTCATCAACATGACTAGTTTGTTCAAGCAACAGAGTCAGGCCCCTCCTTCTGTTGAATCTCTTCCTCAAGTTGACGAGCTTTGGGTAGTTGACAATCAATGTTGGAGTACCCTCACAACAATCAATTACACTGTCAATATCTTCAACCTCACAATCACAGCATGTCTGCAGCAGCTCCTTTGACGTGCTTCTTTTCAGATACGAAAGACGCACTTCTTTGAAATTGTTGATTTTTATACCCGAATCTTTACACCTTGCAGTAATCAGTAGTTTCACACGTGTTGTTCCATAGACAATCTTTTTAACAAAGTTCCAAAAATCATTGAAAAATTCATGACGATATGGTACCTTGGAGACATCAAGAGATAAGACAATATCTTGGTTTAGCTCACGTAGTCTGCGTATAATGCTGTGGAAGCTAGATTTCTCGCTTGGTCTACAAGAGAGTAGGTACGAAATATCATCCGAAATGTCGCTAAATGGCGTGCCATTTCTCCCTTCAATCGGTTGAACAATCAAAGTGCCCTGATTATTCCTGCTGATGACGTCACACACCGAATTGATTACTTCAGTCTTGCCAATCCCTGGGCCTCCAGAGACTAACACCACACGTGTGTCATTGCCTGGGTCACAAAGTGAGAGAATTTCTTCACTTTCTTCTCTCTGTACCAAAAACTCTTCTGGACGCAAGACTTTACGTAAGATATTGTCTATAAGGTAAATATGTAAGAGAAAGTGAGAATGCAAATTATTATTAGCTTCTCTATACGATACCATAAATCCTTTAATAAGCGCCCATGCTCTTTTAAGTGGTAGCCCTGAGTGGGAAACACTCGAGAGGATACATGACCTTGACATGGCCTACCATTGGATGGGGGTGTGCTGCTCAAATTTCGATGAGAGTATTCCCATTTGTTACATTTTCATTGAAATGATACCCTACACTATGAATGCAGCAGTGGAAAAATACACAATTTAATGTTGATGTTTCAAAATTACTGGAAATAATAGACCCATGTTCATTGAAGAGATTTGCTCAAAGCCCCCCTTAGATTTCTCACCCACTTTTAAGGGATTTGACAGAACACTGGATTCTAGAGATCTCTCTGTGAAAAACCAACCTAAATGATATCTCTGATTAAATCTAGTTCTAAGTAAATCCTCCAAGGGTGCCGACCATGTCAAAGTTGATTCTTGAGGAATGCCTAAATAATTGATTTTCAGTCAAATGCCTGTTTTACAGGAACAAGAGCCTGAAACCCCTTATTTCTAAACCTTTTTTGTTAGCTTGCATATGGCTTACATGAACAAGTATATCTGCAAATGTTTCTTCCCTTCAAGTACCCGACATTGCGGCTTTCACTAAAAAATTATCTTTATTGAATCGAATAATTTGCAATTATTATACATTTAATCCAGTATGTCCTAGGGGAACAAGCTTGCATGAATTAATGGTTGGATGAATTAATTAACATGAATTATGATGAATTAGATACACGTTTTTTATTTTATAAGAAACCTAGCTTGGGTCCTAGTACTAAAAGTTTCTTAATTTTTCACCAGTTTCTAGTACTAAAAGTTTCTTAAAAGTTTCTTATTTTTAGATACGTACTTAACATAAAAGTTTGCACTTTCCCTCGCATATTTCTTGTAGGTAAGTGAATCCCACCTACTAATACAAGTAGACTCATCATCCAGTTTTCTTCTAAATAAAAACGTGTGGCAAACTTAAATCAAGCAAAAATGAATTGCGGACATATTACTTTCCGGCTCAGTCCTCTTATTTTTCTCCGGGTTTCTTAAAGATATTGATGTAGTTCTAAAAGTTTCTTAAATTATTGGGGCTCTAGTACTTGGTTTCTTATAAACCGGTTTCTTATAAAAAATGTGTATTTCATACCGGCCTGTGCATCAAGCATGCAAGAGAGATCAATTCTATTATTCTCTTCCAAAATCTTCTTAGCAAATGTTACAGCTTCATCTCTAGTTCCAAATGTTTGCTTCAACTTTTCAAACAGATCAAAAAAGTAGTTGACCCTCTCTAATGTTGAGGCTTGGATCCTTTCTTTGCACAGGTATTTAAGCTCTTCCAATTCAGTCTTTGGAATTTCTTTGCTCACTTGTAAGATTTTTTTGTTACTTATCTCCATCTCCTGTCATGAAAAAAGTCACATGACAAATTGTTTATTTCAATTGATTTTTGGCAATTCATGGGTGGGTTGACTTTAGGTGGCTGTGCCCCCTAGCCAAAATTTATCACTCTGAATAACGTTTGTGCAGTACTGTGGAGAGTGTACAGTTGTGGAGGGTGTTCAATATTGTGGGGGATACCATAAGGGTGTTTTACTGTAAAGGCTTACTTATCTGTAGAGGAATCCATCCAGTTATTGTTGCAGAGGGAGTTCTGTACTAAAGGATATCACAAATTTTTGAGGGAGTGCCATTATTAACGTGGAGGGAAACCAAACCAGGAGCAGTTTTGATATTACCTTCATAGTACTGATGATATCCCCCTAAGTACAGAACAACCTCCAAAGTACTGATGGTATCCCTTCACAGCACTGATGATACCCCCCATGATGGTACCAAACATCCTCCACAATACTGAACATCCTCCAAGTACATCATAGATATTCCCCAGAGTGTTAAATCCTAGACAGTCAATATTAAGTGAACATGAATCAAAATGGTCTGGGGCCAGCATAAATCATATTATGCTATCAAAGATTGGAGTACAAAGAGGTGTAAGGAAGCTTGTTCAACATTTACAAAATACCTACCTCTATCAAGCGCTCTAAAAGAAATATTTTGATACAGTAAATTAGATTGTATGTAATTTTGGGAGATCAATGTCTGATTTATTTTAATTGATGTAAAATTGATGTTATAATCAATTTTCTTCTTTTTTATAGGAAAATAATAAATTTCATCGAAAAATTATAGAGAAATTGAAGATTATAAAGAGAAATGTGCAGAGCAAGAATTGGTAAGTAAATTGTTTTGATATTCTTCTATAAAATGTTTAATTTTGTTGGCGTCTTTCACGTCGCTACCATACAGCTAACTACCACTCCTACACAGTTTCATAAATGTTTAGTGGACCTAATGCAAAATTGTGTTGGTTGTGGAAAAGTCTAAATTATAAACACATTATCGTTGCTGAATAATATGAAGTTTTGCTGCACAAATGCAGAACAGAGCCGCAGTCAGCCAGAGCTCTAACATGGCTGGGTGAATGCGAGTTTCCATCAGCGCCAAAGATTTTTCCTTCTAAGATTTCTCTTCGCCAAAATTTGACTTAAAATTGTGCCACTCTTTTGTATTTGGTACCAAAATCCTAAAATCAAGAACTTCTTTGCCAAGAACTTGCACTAAATTCAAGATCTCGTCAACTTACAACCTCAAATTTTTCTACCTTTTCCACTGTTTTACAAGAGCCTATTATCCTGATGATTTTGATGGCTGTTAAGCGTAGGGAAAAAACAACATAATTTCCATACGAACCCCAGGGAAGCCGGACAATTCATATGCTACATCCATTTTTGAGAAGTTTGGCCATGCCATGCTTACATGTCCCTTTCAAATAAGGCTTCCCTTTTATTTTTGCATTTAAGACCCTGTTTTAGTAAAATATATAAGAAAAATTCTCCAATTTCACATGCTTTGCTGAATAGGTGCCAGTGTGAAGGGCTCTGAATGATCCATATGGATAAATTTATAAAAACAAGCATTGATTTGGCAGACTATTATTTATTAACGAGCTACTTAAATATGTATTTTAGAATCATTAGGGGGAAAAGATACGCCTAATCATCTCAAGACCTAAAAATATTACACATCAATTCAGATAAGATAAACTGGGTGGTTTGTGAGCTTACGAACCTTGCCAAAAATAGTTTCTCATTTTATACATGCTTCATTATCTATTCTTTCACCATCTGAGGCAACAATTATACACTCCATGTGATCATACGTTATTTTTCTTGGCTTCATGTGATGAAATGTGACTCAAAACTGGTTCTTCCCGGGTTTTTTCCTTGAGACAGTGTGTGTCAATTTTAGGCCTAAACCAGTAAATATGAATGAGGACTTACCTGGCTGGCTCACCATGGGAAGAAATATGTAAACACAAATCATTTTAGATCAAAAATCATTCTCTATTCAATGATAGCCCTAACGTTTTAATTATAAATAAAAATAGAAACATACAGCCAACACCACGCTGTACAATACTCATCTTCACTGCTATGGAATGGGGTAATTCCCTTTACTTGTTTCACTTTCGACTCGAAGAGAAGAATACACGCTTTTTATAAGTAACCTATTACACTCTTTTTTTTATAAGAGCACTCAATTTTTTATATCCTCCCAAAGTCAAATAAACTTTTAAAATTGCACTTAATCAATAATTGTGAAATAATTCTAAGCCATAATATTAAACAAAATAGCCATGTTTTATATGAATCAAACTTTTAGAGTCATTTACAAAGTTTCTAATCTAGTAGCTAGATCACTTGACCCTTGTGCATAGGCGTAAACTTACCTGATCAAGGGGGGGGGGGGGGGCTGAAAAGCACAACATTATATGAAAGTTAATGCAAATCATGCTTCGTAAGAGGTTTGTATATGAAAGAAGAGCAGATATTGGGACTTTTCTAAATTGCGAGTCATCAAATTATTTTAGATGATGATAAAGCATGCTAGAGACTTTGAAATGTTGCCAAAAGCATTTCCGGTAGTGATCTTTGATTGTTTGTTCGGTATTCCCAGGGGGGGGGGGACCCTCCCCCAACTCTCCCCCAACCCTCCTACAAATTTTCCAGCTTGGGCTCGAGTCCCTAAGCCTCCCTAAGTTTACGCCTATGCCCTTGTACAAAGGATCCCGGGTTCGAAACCACCTTCAAGACTTGTCACACATTGTGTGGAGAGAATTTAGACCAGGGTCGCTATGACCTATTCAGTGGGCTCTTTTTGCTTTGCACATGAATCAATAACCTTACGAAGAAATATTTGCCTATCAGCTATCAACTAGGTATAGTTTTATCTTTTTTTAACACGCATAACCATATTTACTCAAAATAGATAGTAAGAATATGAATAAGGGACTGACAGGCCGATCAATCTCATATGAATATAAAACTTTTAAGAAACCTTTAGTTTGGCCGACATGAAAATTATCAAATATCAGAATCGTTGTAGTATTATGAAAGTTTCCTTATAAAAACGTGAACACTCAGCTGCTTCATCCTCTGTTGTTGTTGCTGTTCTTGAGCTATGGTCTAGATGATGGTCATTGTCTAGACAATGGTCTAGACAACCATTGTTTATTTCTTTTTCAATCTACCAATCTACAATTTGATCATAAATAAAAATAAACACAACCGTTACATTTTATTACAGGCTTTTTGTATGAAATTACCCTGACATTGCATTTTTCCACCTTATGTTTTAATTATATTTTTACTTACTTTGTTCATGTTTTGTTAACGACCCTGGTTAGTAGCTCCGCCTTACTTGAGTCTAGTAGGATACATTACCTTTTAAATTACTGCTATTTTATCCATTTATGTTTGTTAAATGAAATAAAGGGTTTAACAAAATTATGAAACTAAGAAATTAAGGATGATTAACTGAAGGAATTTTTTAAAGAATTCGAGTTTTAACAACATTATTTTAGTAAATGATTTCTCGCAATTGTATTTTCAAGTACATTTAATCGAAGAATTTTTCATTTCATTTAGTTATGAGTGGATTTCACTGTAGTGTACTCTTAGGTGCCAAATGAACGTCCCCCCCGTTATGAATTAAAAAAGGAAGATTCTTCCCACCCTTGGGGCGTACTTGGACCCCCGTTTATCAGTTTCAGAGTTCCAAAATAAAATGTAGCAAAATTTCTTAGGCAAAACTTCTGTTGTTACTGAGTGTGCGTCATATCTAGTCCCAGACTCAAAAATTGTGCAAAGTTGCAGGATTTACCGCGCCAAAACTCAGAAACGAGCGAAGATATACTCTTTTTCATAAAAACCAGGAAATTGGATTTGAAGCTGGCTGTTCCTAAATATTCCTCTATTTCCAGCCTAAAATGTTCTTAAATTTTTCTAATTTTATAATGATTTGGAAGCCTATCTTCACTACAAGTTGTGTTAATTGGTACAAATGTGGACTCTCTTCTGATATGTCTGTGTGCTGTCAATCTGCTTATTTTGTAATTATTTGTCAGCCTCATGGTCATTTCGTATGATTCTTATATACCTTAGATTTGTCAGCCTCGGTTTGTTTTTAGCTTGTTCTTACGTTTTGGCCAAAATTGAGGCTCTGTCCTTATAAAATTGTTCTTATAAAAAGAGTGTAATCAATTATTTTTTGTCATAAATGCCAATAAGTTAATCTTTCTGAATATCCAATAAAAGAATGGGTAGGATAAGGACTTCTGAATAATGAATAGATAATGAGGGCTCTATTGAAATAATGAATAGATTCAACACTTGCGCCCTTACGTTTTGGCTCTGCCTAGGCCTAAAGTTAAAAAAATGCACAAAACAATCCGTCTTACTTGAACATCTAGTTGTTTATTTTTCTTGAAAAATTTCCAACTAATCCCTTTTTTTGTTTTTGACCCCCCATTCTGTTCGACTCTTAAGAGTAGGAGGTTTGATACACACTTAGCTTGAAACAAACATGTTGGGAAGGGCTTCAATTTTTTTTTGAAATGTCACAACTTCTTCTCTTAACACCAGACGAACCAAAATCGGGAACATACGGAATAATAGGATAAGGTTTAGAAAACGGATTGGGGTTCAAGTCTGCCTGTTTCTTACTTCGAGGTGATTTGTCACCTATTTATCGCTCTAAGCTTCTTAAAATGTGTGTCTGAAATGGTTTTCTAGGAAAGGGCTTTAAGTTAGTGAACTTACACGTTTTTCTTTTTATAAGGAACACCTTTATAATGAACCTGAGGCTGAGAATGCCCCCAAAAATAAGGAACCTTAAGGAACTATCGAGGCTCAGATGAAAGAACAAAAAATTTTTTTGATAACATAACATGAAACAACATCAACAAAGATATTTTATAGGTGGTGATATATATAGGTGGTGATATACAACAAGGAACCAAATAAGGAACTATGAGCCTCATTTTGGTTAAACATTAAGGAACTCCAGCCTCAACTCAAACAAAAGGTTCCTTATAAAAAAAAACGTGTACACCTCGACTTACACTGCGCTCACTACACTAAACTCAAATACTCTGGTCTACTAGATTCGCGCTATGCATCCTTCAATTCTTTCAGGAGATAGCAAAACATTATGACCCAAAGTTCAGCCTGGTATTTCTTTGTAAAGGTTGTTCCAATAAAAAAACTTAAGTTCTTCCCTTTCAACCAAACAAACAAAACAATAAAGACAGCTGACCTCAAAGACTGATTGGCTCGACCCAGTCTTCTTTTTGAGGCCAGAAATTCATAAAATTTGCTAAAATATCAGTCACACTATTGTTCAGTCATTCCATACGAGGCCATCAAGTAATGGCTATTGCGCATGCGTTTCATGCCCTCTTCGAAATCCTTCATACTCATAGGTCCAATGTTCGGAATGGCTTGTTCTGATTCACTGGAAAAAAACGTTTACTTGTTAGAGAAATAAAAACTCTAGCTGACTAATAAAGGGAAGGAAAGGTGATTAGGAGGAAATAGGCCAATCACTAAGGAGCTGGATGATAACAATACCATATTTATCATCCACTTGCTTTCCAATTAGCCTACTTAGATCCACATTTATTTGGGTATAATAATAAGCTGGGTTTCATTTTCGTACTATTTTGAGGTACTACTCTGATAATTGTTAGACGCAAAGCATTAGCAGATATTATGTTTCGCTGTGTTTCCAATGAAAAATACAGCAGATTATCCATTTTAGCAACACCTACCTCTCAACGCTTGCTGTATTCATTCTAGCAGATGCATCTCTTACACAGCTCAGAGCAGCCAGCCTACCTGTAGAATAAAATTTATCATGCTAAACTTTGCTTTTGTATAAATATGCCTTTTTAGTGGACACTACATTTGCTCTTTACTAAATTCGAAAGTTTTTCTCAGCAACATATCCTATATTGCTTCTTTCCCAATAGGTTTTCCAAATAGGTTTTTTCTCAGCAACAAATCTTTTATTGCTTCTTTCCAAATAGTTAATCCCGAAAAATTCATGTAGTGGTCAATTCATGGCGTAGTGTTAAATTGGAATCTGTGTGGGGATGAATGTCCAAGCAAAAAATCAAGACATAACATCAAATACTTTAAGGTTCCAAGCATTCATACCTTAAGTTTTTTCTCTGCCATCTCATCATCTTAAGTTTAGGTATCATTCTGAGCAATATTTTGAAATTGTTCTTACTTGCTCTTCATGGTGCATAAAATGCCCTATGAGGGCAGCCACTAAATTTGTCATTTCTGGAGTGATGGATGTCCTTTAGATTATTACCTGTGCTAATTGGTCCCTCCCTGTCATTTAACGTGCATCATTGTGCAAAGTAGCTTTGGGTTAAGAGGGACAGGGAGGTGAATAGGGACAAAAAAGGAATACAGATTGTGGACTTTGAAAATTACAGAGGGCCTTGTCAATTTGAAACAATTTGATCTTCATATCATACGTAATATTGTTGAGTCACAACCAGAAACCTCTAAGCTAATCTTCAATGTTGACAATCATTGTCTGTTTTTGTCCCTATTCACCTTCATGTTCCTGTTCACCCAAAACTACGGTACCATGTAATAAAAGACGTAAAGCGACGTACAAAGCTCTTTAAGATCACTGCCAGAACAACCTGCAGTAAGATCAGCTAGCTCATCAAAGTCGATATCCTCAATCTGGAAAGACTAAGAATAAACAGAAAATTTAAATCAAAGAGATTTCGTGACGATATTTATTAGACATAACGATTGAACATATACAACAACGATAAGATTGCCTCACGTTAAATTCACACAACGCAATACATTGATGAAATCATCTGAGCCTCACCATTTCATCACGTAGAATCAACATGAGGATTTCCATGCGATGTAATTTATCCTAAAAAACAGACGAGTAAATGAATATTAATCTCAAGACATAAGATACAAATGATGAATATAAAAATATATTAAATTCAAATAGATACCAATATTTGAAAAAAAATCATTTATATAGTAGGAAAGGTTATGTTTACTCTAAGGGCGATGTTTTTAGTTAACTTAGTACGTATAACTTCAGCTCTTTATTATCACAAAGAGGAACGTATATCCAGTACTGTAGAGTATGTTTGGTACTACTGGGGGATATCATTAGTACTGTGGGGGATATCATTAGTACTGTTGGGGATACCTTCAGTACAGTGGATGATATTTAGTAACGTTGAGGGAAACCACAAGCATTGTGAAGATATTACCCAAAGTGCTTGTGGTGGTATCATCCCTCCACAGTACTTTATATCATCCACTGTACTGAACAACACCCTCCAGCGTACTGATGGTATCCTCCAAAACAATGAATGACCACTGGAAAGTGTGGGTGAATAAATAGAAAATTACATTTAATTATTTGATTTCTTAATCTAACACGATCCTTATAGACAGTTCCTCATTAAATTCAAATACAAAAATAAAATGGAAAAAATCAAGATATTGCACCGGCATAGGAACATAAAATCTGCAGGGCATTCTTCTCAGTATAGCCTTATCGATATCTTGTGGTCTGTTCGTTGCACCCATTATTATCACGTCCGTCTTTCGCTCTGTCAGCAATCCTAAAAAATAAGAAACAAACATGATTACTGATATACCAGGTCTGTGCTTGGCTTTCCCTAATATAGTACTCGATACCTAAATGTTGAGCGTGATAAAGCAGAATGAACACATTAAAAAAACAGACATGCCCTTCTGTTACTCTGAGTTTCGTACTTCTGCACTCGTCAGACAGACTATACCTTGCTCTATACTTAAGTATATCGAGCGCTATAGCCAGAATAGGCACCCTCTTCTCGAGTGAGATGTCGAGCGTGATATATGTTTTTGTTGAAGAAGGAGCTAAGAGACACAATTAAGTGACATATAGGAGATTTATATGGTGCAATACAAAGTAGCAAATCATAAATACTTTTTGGGACATCCATCTTTGCACCATAGGAGGCTCTCCCAATTGAACTATCAAGGCATTCTTCAAACGGCAACCAGAATCATGACAATCACACAAACTGGGCTACCACTCATCAAATCAGGGGTTGAAAAAATATCTAACTTTCTGAAACCGTAGGATATTTCAAACAAAACGAATATGGTCAAAAATTACTGAACGAGCCCTTTGATATGGAAACTCTAATTACTTCTAGTTTTCACATATTATTTTATGTTCTCCCTTCCTTCGCATTCTTTTTCTCTTTTTCAACCCTTCCTTTTTTTGTTCCCCTTTTTGCTTTCAGAAGTCCAAAAAAATCATAATAGCTATATTTTCCACTCATACATAAAATATAGAAACAAACCATCACTGATACTCAGTGGATACACCGCATACCACAGGGGGACGACTTTCCACAGGGTGGAGAAAATAAAGCCATCAATCATTGGATATAGTTAAGAAGTAAACTTGACAAGAGCAAGATTTCGAAAATCAAACTGGAAGACCTACCCATTGAGGTCGTTGGTTAGAGACTGGGTATTCCAAACAATTTATCATTTATGTCCATTGGTTTTTCAAATATTGTTTCTCAAGCAAAGCTAAACTACAGGTATAATTACTTACCATCCCAAAGGCTCATAAATTGCGCTTTTATCATGGCTGTGGCCTCGTGATCTGTCGAGCTCCGTGCACGTAGAAACGAGTCTGAATAAATCAAGTTAGGAAAATGAAGAGAAATTAGCAAGATGACTCTCTCTGTTTCTTAATTCCTCATCGACTACTTAAAGAAAATACAAAACAAAAAAGCTGTATGCCTTTTCTCTTGTTTGCAGGACAGAGATTAAGTGTAGGTTGAAAATGGGATGAAAGGTCAAAGTAAAGGGTGATGGGTCAAAGTGAGGGCACTAACACAAACAGAATTTATATTCCAGCTGTCTTCCCTGCTAGAAGGAGTTTGCCAATGGATGTTTTCAATTACACAGCAAAATTTTATAGCAGGATGCCCTTCCTGACACAAAACCTTTTATTCCCCTCTTACAACAAGCAGAGACATGGAATTTTGAACCCAAACCATAGGGGATGAAGTAAGGACGTGCTCCTCGAAACAATCTACTCTTCCGGTATCCTCCTTCTTTGCAAAGCCATTTTTAAAAGCTCTCTAAAACAATACTATCACTAGCAGGTTACCAAGATGTTCAGGAGATTCAAAGTTTCAAGGCCAGACATAGCTGCCATTATGTGAATGGCCAAGGTTGGCCTCTTTTTCGATATAACCTTGTCTCTGAAGTTTTTATTAGAAAATGCACAGGTTTTACGGGTAAAAAATGGATTTAGATTCTTACCAATTTCATCAATGAAAATAATACACGGTTGGATCTTTTTTGCCTGAAAGCAAAGAAAAAAATTTACTGAAAGGTCATAACTTTTTATCAAACATAGTAAGAGTGTGAAAAACTGCCAGGCTCACTGAATGGTTGCAATCTACTGTCTGCTTACTTTTGACAGTCTATAGAGATCCAATACAAGCAGTTAGGGGATCTTTGAAAAGTAAAAAGTTAGGGTTCTTTTGCTTCACAAAAAGAAACATAAGCTACGATTAGACTTCTTGGTTACCAATACAATGCAATTGTTGACAAAATTAAGATTTTTGGTTCGGTTAAGTAAATCCACATCTGGGTATATAAATCAGTTAGGTTTCTTTTTCTGACGTATTACTCTGTTGAGTGTCAGACGAAAAGCTTAAGTTTTCTATGTGTTCGTTTCCGATATTTCTGGCTATACCAAAGTTCTGTACCATCCAAAGACTGGTTAAGTAAATCTTTGAGAAGCGCTTGCACGTTCTTGCTACATCGTTAAAAAATTGTTTCAATTTAAAATATCATTTTGGGACAGTCCAAGCAACATTTCATCTAACAAAAATGTATTACAAGGTGAAATATTAAATATAGAAGGTAAAAATGTCAAATATAAGGTAACCTACCAAAGAAAAGACAGCACCAGCTAACTTTTGAGATTCACCATACCATTTATCAGTCAAAGATGATACATCTAAGTTCAAGAATCTGCAGCCTAAAATTTAGCAGAAGTGAAATAATAAACAAACAAATTTTCGGTGATGCAAAAAACCTCAGAGTAGTAAGGGATAAAGGAATCATGATAAAACAAAATGAAGAAAGCCTTTCTTTTAACACTCATTTCAAGAGTATTACGTTAGACGGGAACAAAATCGGTAGGCTAAGGTTAATATTTCATTTAGGGATATCTGAATTTAGAAAAGGGTTCCATATTGTGCACTAGGCAGAATATAAGTTTCTTCTCTACTATGGCTCTTAAAAAGGAAATCTATTCTTCGTCTCACAAGACTATCTGTGATGATACATTTCTGCTCTATGCCCATCATACACGTCTTTGCAGATTGGCCAATCTTGATCCAAGTCCTTTTAAGTCAAGTTGTAAGTCGTGGAGTAGTACTTCAATTGATAGAAAAACAGATAAAATTAGTAAGGACCTGCTTCCTTTGCAGTAGCTTTGGCCAGCATAGTCTTCCCACAGCCAGGAGGTCCATATAAAAGAATTCCTAAAAAGTAAAATGTTGGCCTATCAATAGTATTCTCCTACATCATGAGGTGAAAAGGGTGATCCATGTGCATTTAATGAAACAAGGAACGAGTATAAACAAGTGAAAACGGGTAGGAGACAAGTAGAAGATGATTAGGAAATGGACAGAAATGAGTAGGAAACAAGAAAACGGTCATAAGGTGAAGATCCACACATAAGTGTGGGAGCAGACAGATTAAGTCCTTCCAGTAACCACTGTCTGTTTCGTAAGCGTTTCCAAAATGTTTCTCCTGGCTCTACGTTTTAGTATCTATAGATGCACACTCCTCAGCCCTGGTACAAAGATCGACACAATCACATAATATGATGTCACCGTCATTGTGTTTGTTAAAGAAATAAAAAATTAACAAGGAACAAAAACTGAATACTATGTACCTTTAGGAGGTGAAAGCAATGTTGATGTCCTAAACAGTTCTCTGTTTCTAAATGGGAGGACAACATTTTCCTGAAAATAATACATGAATTAATTGATTTAATTAAAATGATATGTTCTTGATGAAATATAAACAAAAACTTTTGTACAAAGTGACGATTGTCAGATCATACAATACATCATTGTCAGATCATACAATACATCATATTTTACATCATATAATGATATAAAATCGTACTGTTGGCCCATTTGATATCTTCTTATTTACATTAATTCATGAGACATGCATAAGAGCATTCCTTATGAATGAATGTAACTATAACATGGCTCTAAAGAAGGATAACCCAAAACAAGAATAAATGCTTCATTGTGGATAAGCCTGGAGTTGTGAACACCTCAAGGTTACAGTGCTACCTTATTGTCCTGGTTTAGGACAGTGGTTAGCATGCTCGCCTATAATCACAGCAACCCAGGCTCAAGACACAGTGGTTCACGACACATGATCTTCTTATATAATATTCTATATATTAGTATGTCTTCTGATGAGTGAGCACTCACAACAAGCCTGTTCAGATGTTGTATTTATCCTCTTGACACTTCTTTCACGCTGATGATATGTATCTAATTAGTTTAACATCAAAATGAATTCAATGATACCTTCATATCTCTAATGATGTCATCTAGTCCACCAATACTACTCCATGTAATAGCCACAGATAATGGATCCACCAGATTAGCTGCTATTACTAATTCGTAATCAGAAAGCTAAAAATATGAAGAATCCAAAAAATAGGAAACTGAAAGTGATAAGGTTACAGTAAAGCTTTAAATAAGCACCCTCCTCATAGAAGCGGTCTAGCTTTATCTTGGGAATAACTAAATTCATTATGCCAGAGGAAGCTAATAGGTGATAATGATTAATGAAACAAAATGTTGTGTTATTTTGAAGAGATCTATTTTGAATAAAAGAATTCCTTCAGGACCCACTTTTAATAAGGGCCAGGGCACTTTTTCAAAGTTTAATGGTACTTAAAAGTTAAGAACTTTAAAGAATAACTATCTTGAGAAAAAGTAGGATCCGGATAAAAATAAAATCTAAAAATCTATCAAAAATAGAATTTGTTTGATCATTATCTTGATTTATTTGGCCTGAGGTATACTACCTGAATGATATCAAGTTACTAAATAATTATTCTGTTTATTCCCTTAATGTACTTCTCAACCCTATAAAATGATGGGATTGCAACATATGCAGCTAGGGACTACATGTCTCCCAGACCTTTTCTCAATTTTATATTCACAAAGAAACTTAATACTATCCCTCCCTGATTGATGGATCTGTTGTTGAAATTGATCACAATTATAAAATTAGTTCAAACCTTGATTAAAATGATTTCTTTTTAAAATGCGCTTATGATTGTGGGAGAATCAATAACGTATTGCAAGTCTTTAGAGGTATGGAGGCCCTTGCTACGAATGACTGTCAAGGGTGCACCATGATGTGCAGAATTTATTTATACCCTCCGAATTGCAATTCATTTATCAATAATGATATAAGAGTTAAAGCTTACATCACATTCTTCTACTCCAATGCATCTCATAAGACTTTCAGCCTTAAAAGATAAAGAAAAAATCTTTTAAACTGACAATGACAATTTCTCATTGATATCCTCAGGTTCTTTCATGATTTTAAATCGGCCAAGTAACTTTTAATTGTTCTATGAGGAAGAACCAAGGTTCTAGTTATGACACTTGCAGAACAAACCAGGGTGGAATCTATGTAGCCTCGTAGGGTAAAGAGCAGCCAAAACGATGGATCACATGGTCCTCTTGTTGTTTCTTGGCGTATCAGTAAACTGTAATAGTGAAAACTACCAGCAAAAGGTGTTCTCAAGATATCACAAATTTTACGGGCAGCCAGGCATAGGATTCTCTCAATATTTGATCTTAAACAGGATATATTTGATATGTTGTTATTTGGGTATTCTAAAATATTTTTGTGCATATTCTCCATCACATTTTTCAGTACTGGACAGTTGTTAAAACATCAATTTTAGGCTAAAGGGATTTTTTAAACATCAAAAGGATTTTCAGAGATTTTCATCAGAGGAATTGAATTTTCAGCAGATAAGTGTATGGTGTCATGTAGTGGACAAATTGGGTGAAATCAGGTTTAGTGGGTGAAACAGTTACATGGGAGAAATATGATAGTCAGTGCGATCACTTTTTGTGGGTGAAATAGTTTAGTGGGAGCAGTTTGGTTGTGGGTGAAATCATGTTAAGTGAGTGAAATAGTTCAATGGGGGGAAAGTCTTTGTAGGTTGGATGGTTTGAACGGTGAGATATTTTAGCCGGTGAAATTAAGTGGATGAAGATGATTTTGCCATTGCCATTGTTGGCAAAATTTTCCGGGGGGAACACAAATTTGAATTGAATTCAATTGCCTTTTATTTGTTATTTGCGTTATTTAGGCCCACAAAATTTGGAAAAATAACAAAATGTGTTATTGACGCACATTTCGACAGGTAAGTGTGCCCCTGCTTGTGCTCTGCGTACGTATGTCTTTCCCCAGAACACAAACCATCAAACTATTTCACCCACTAAACCTGATTTCACCCAATTTGTCCACTACACATGACACCATATAAGTGTATGAGAATAATTTTCCATTGGAGCCAGACTGCAGAGTGTGTCGATGGTGCCCAGAGATCTAAACCCAAGAGCGCCCCCTAAACAGACTAAGCCATTGTTTTCTATCTCAGGGGGCCCCCAAGATCTTGTCAAAAAGTGCCCTTATCTGCAGCAGTCTCCCGAGGAAGTGATTGGACTTGACTGATCATTTTTTTGAAACACAATTATCATAGGTGAAAGCCTCGTAGGTGTTCGGCAGTAAAAAGTTAAGATACCCTACACATAAATTATCATAATTCTAAGCCTTTTTTATGTTTCCTGGTGAAATCATTGGAGAAACTAGTCATTAATAGGGGGGGGGGTACACTCACAGTTTTCTTTGCTTCAGCTTTTTGTTTGCTTGTCGGATCCAGTTTACCAACAAGGAATTTGAAAGCGTAATATCCAATCACTGTTATAAATAGAATTTCTCCACAGGCAGCTGCAAGCTGTAAATTACTTGGTGCTCCAGACATATTTCAAGCAAATCTAAACCGAATCTGTTGCTCAAGTCAGAAGATAATAACTTCTTAGAAAACGAAATCTTAACTTAGGCCCGTTTGAAAAAGAGGCAGAATTAGGTCGCCCCAGGCCTCTGTTAGCGCGACAAAACTTCTTCGGAGTTCTCTTCTAATGGTATCTTCGTGATAAACCGAACTTGTAAAGTAAGTGGAACGAAATCTCAATTCCAGCATTACATCCCTCAATTTTTCGAGTTTTCAGTAGTGATAATTTCTTCCTTGATAATTATTCATCTGTTAAACGTATCTCTCTTTTTATTAGAATGGCTCCTCGCAAAGGAAAGAAGGAAAAAGAAGAACAAGTTATAAGCCTCGGACCACAGGTGGGTTTAGGCCTATTCATGTGTTGTTTTAATTTGAGAGTAAAATTAATGTGCAATCTTGTCTCTAATACTGTAAGCATGTTTTCACGTGGTTTAGACTGATCATTAAGCGGTTGATTTTGTGATTTTACTCAGCGTTATAATTATTCAGAGGGAAGGATAAGGTTTGATTCAGAAACACTCGTCATCGTTATGTTTTTGTTCAGTTCAGTTCAAGTCTAGATAAAACCCCACTTTGACAATTTCACAATGTTAGAAACGCAATAAGGAGAGGAGAAATAGGAGGAGTGGTATAATGAAACTTGGTTCACATGTTGTTACCTAAAGAGAGATGTAATTTTAATAATCAGCACCATCCAAGTAACATTGTTTCACAAATCGCTGGATCACTGAGTTGCTCACGCTTGCAAACGATAATTTTTTAAAAATGTTGTAAAATGTTTAGCTCGATGATAGTAACATGCATATAAAATTTCGGTCAAATCCCAGAGTATGATGTCTGGAGGTAGTTACAGTTGACATGGAATGTCCCATTAGCTACTCATCATGTTGATGTCAAGGTTGTTTAAACACATTTTTCTAAGGAGATGACATAATTTTGAAAGGAGTCTAATGCAACTAAAATGTTCTAAATCCTCCTTTAACCCTCAATAAACCTTAACCCCACTGAACCCCACCAAATCAAACTTAATCAAACATAACCCCCAGGCACCGTAGATATTCACTTGAACTGCAAAAGGTGATTTCGGAGCTTGGAAATTATTGTGAGAACCTTATCAATTTCACACTGTGGCTAACCGCTAACTGCAATTATCCTCATCATTATCCAAATGGTATAAAGTTGAATTGAAAGTGATTTCTTCTTTGATAGGCTGCTGCTGGTGAACAGATCTTTGGAGTTGCTCACATCTTTGCCTCCTTCAATGACACTTTTGTCCACATTACTGATATCTCTGGCAGGTAATTGCGTTTTCTCAACTATTTGATTCAGTTCTGATAATTTGATTCATAAAAGCTCTCCGTAAGCTCCCTCCTCATATATAAATTCTAAAAAGTAAGATGTGATAGGTAAAGGATAGCTAATGATGGACGTATTCCATCGTAATTATGAGAATTTCTAACTTGGTATGCTTGAGAGTGAGAATCTCTACTCCAAATCCTGAATAAAGAACACCTGCTCCAATGAATTTCCCCTCCAGAACCTAAGAATTGAATAAGCCCCATTGCAACTTAATAGAGCTTTTACAGTAACTGTATCCAACCTTGAAACTGGTATTGACATGGTATGCAACCTATTTTGTCACTAGTCACAAGATTGGTTCAATGTATTTTATAGCCATTTGTATGCCAAGATGATTTATCATGTTCATATCTTGTTTTCATTCCAGGGAAACGATTTCCCGTGTCACTGGTGGAATGAAAGTGAAGGCAGACAGAGATGAGTCCTCTCCTTACGCAGCTATGTTGGCAGCACAAGACGTTGCAGCCAGATGCAAGGAAGTTGGAATCACTGCTCTTCACATCAAACTCAGGGCAACTGGAGGCAACAGGTAACGTATACAAATATAAATCAGTGCATTATGTTAGTACTGTCAAACTCAATAAAGTACCAAAGTACTAAAGAGATATCTGATTAAAGCGCGTCTGACTTGAACAAGTTTGACTGTACTCAAGATAATCAAAGGTAGTGGTAATTTTCAGGCCAAAAAAGACATGTTTTTGGTTCATGACCATGCGCACATAGATTTTGTCTTAAACATGTGCCAACCTGAGGTCAAGTTGGTCCAATTGAACATACTGAAAAGATAGTGTTATAAGATTAACTCCTTGTGGAAATTCTTGAAAATTGTCATTTCCTTTAAATTGTCTTGGATTTTGAAACATATCTGGTATTTGAAGCTGGCAGAATCCCTGCTAATCTGCATTCAAGAAATAAGAATTCTTGGTCTTGAAGTCTTTTATTAAAGGGAATCAATAATGTTAAAAGCTGCCCCGTACCAAATTGACAATGAATCCAATGCTTTCAACAACTTTGTGGCAACAGAAAAAATTGGCTTGTTGGCATTTCTGGGGCTTGGCTTATATCAGCCTGTCTAAATCATTTTTTTCTTCAACAATGCTGAAATTTAAAGCATAAATTAAAAGACTCTTGTGCTGATCCTATTGAATGTGCCACTGAATCGCTGAGGATGATTGGCGTTTACTCATAATGCCTTCATTCATATCATCATCCTTCCTTTGTTTTTGTTTTGTCCTATTTTTGGCTTAACATGATGAATCTATTTGATTTGGGGCCCCACTACAACCACCTTAAACAAGTTATACATTGTTTCCTGTTTTCCTTTTTTTGATATATTCTGTAGTTTTATTTCAACTGTTATTCGTTCAATAATCTTGAAAAATTTTCACATTTTAGAACAAAAACACCTGGACCGGGAGCTCAATCAGCCCTCCGTGCCCTGGCACGTTCTGGAATGAAAATTGGCAGGATTGGTAAGTTATGAGATTGAGTTTAATTCTTATGTGATTTTGGTCAAAGATATAAATTGTATTGATAGTTCTCATTTTATCAATTTTGGTTTGGAGAGGAGAGAGATGATGACACTTCAGGGAAAATTTTGTACACACTTGGTTCTATAAAGTTTTTAGGAGTGCAGCAAGGAAAAATATACGGATTGCAAGGAAAGAATGTTATAACTTTCCAGGCTAGCAGCTGCATTTTACTGCTTGAAGAAGAGATCCACTACAACTCATCAAGTGAAACAATTACTGTCTTAGCAGTAGAAATTGGGAGAGTGGATATGTTCTATAGCTATTGTACTGATTTCACCAACTAGATCTGCTCCTTCCTGCCTTTATGTTTGTGCTACATACACATTGTGAAGGAATGGGTTTTCTTATCAAAGTGTTGTTTGCTAAATTCCGACCATATAATAGATAAATTTTTCTTGATAGATAATGGTTTATTGAAAGCTTCATTTGGTTTTTTTCAAAGAGAGTAAATGTTTTATTTTACTTCACTATTTCAGAGGATGTTACCCCCATTCCATCAGACAGCACAAGAAGAAAGGGTGGTCGCCGTGGTCGTCGTTTGTAAAAATTGAGACAATCAATACATCATGATAATTATGAGTGTATCTCTTTGCTTCCTTTCTTTTTATGAAAAATTAACCAGAGCTCTTCTAACAAAAAGCAGATCAAGTTGTGTTGCTTTGCATCATGTTGCCCGAATTGCCATTGACGTGAAAATCTTCAAATACCAAAGAACTTGAAAATGCTGAATTTCTAGTAAAATAATCATTACTTGCAATAATAAGGCTTAGGAGTGCAATAATCTTTGATATTTCTATCTTTGAAGATGGACAAAATTGGCCAAAAGGTTTGGTGTTTAGTGCCCAAATAACTACAAATGGTCATGTTGATGCCAAATAATCACAGTGAAAAACACTAACAATCCCACCTTCTCAAATGGACAAAATGGAGGTGGTATCCCCTAGGGGAAAACATACCTTCGGATAACTCCATCATCTAAAAGATATAGAAATAACCCTTAGCACAAAGAAAGGAGACGTGTATTTATGCTTTGTAGACTTTAGGAAAGCCTTTGTATGAGCGTCTTTCATAGAAAAATAGAAAACCCTGATAAACGAGGCCACTTAGCCACTGGGTTGGAAATGTATACTCTAAGAAGTTGTTCAGTCAAGGTAGGAAACCAAGTTACAAATTTTATTCAATACTCAAGAGGAGTTAGGCAAGGCTGGCCCCTTAGTCCTTCGCTGGTCAACTTTTTCATTTCATCTTGACCTTGCTGAACAAATTGACCTTCAAGAAAACGTAAGAGCTGATGAACTTGGAGCTGATGGTTCGTAAACCACGCTTGTTTAATGCTGTATAAAATAAACTCTTATATTGTTAAGATATTGTTAAGTCATGGGAAATGGATTTTAATTCGTAACAGACGTGTATCGCATTCTAGAAACAATGCAGAGTAACTAACAAGATTAGTTCTTTACCAATGACAAAGTCATAGAAAATATCAGTGAATAAAAATATCTGGCAATAACCAAACTCTATTGATCCCAAAATTCCTACCTTAAACATCCTCAGCAACAAGGCGAAACGAGCAATGTATGCTCCTAATTTAAATACACTTTTAACCGTGGGGCACTTCACTCCCTTCAAATTGCACGAGATTTCCTCTAGCACTAAAGTATTTCCGGTGATTTTCGAAGGGTTCTTATTAGAAAGATAAGATTTTAAGGAAAAATTAACATTTCAAGGGAGAGATTTGCTGCCCCTTTGCTTCCACTCTTATGCTCCTGGTTGTTCGTGAACCAGAAACTCAACAAGTTATTTCCATTCACTTGATAGGTCTAAGTGCCCTATTTTGGTGCATGTTACATTTATTTCACATAACACGTGTATACATTGCAGAAAGAATAGTGATGGAGGTAGATCGATGAAAAACTTTCTTTCTTTCAAAGACGTTAAGTTGTTTTCCTCAATTTCAGGAGAATTCAGGCCATATGAAATCGGAAGAACTTGATTTCTGTGCAACAGATGCCTTCCCATGCAAATGTAAGTCCATTTTACATTCGTATTTATGTGGACTTTCGCTTAGGCCGAATTCACAAAAACTTTTGGCAAGTAGTAGCAGTCAAGGCAAGGAGTAGACCTGCTATACGAGTCCTTGTCTCCCTGTGCCCAATTCTATCTATCAAGGAGTGACGTCTGCATATCCAAGAAAACGGGGTAACAAGTACTCCCAGAGCAAGTCTATGCAAGGTGGGGGGACTTTTTTTAAAAATATGACAAAGATTGAATGGGTATTCCAACTTTTTGACTCTGTAATCACATTGCAAGGGGTAGACTGGATGGACATTAAGAATGGACTGGCCTTTTGTAATACTAGATTCCATATAGTCAAGAGAATACATAGACATGTCACTGAAAGAAAGGAGCAGAGATCTGCCACCGAGCTCTGCACCACAAATTGCAACTACAATCTATCAATCAATACAATCAATCCACTCTGGACTGTCCAAGGAGCAATATAAGACTTTGATAGCCTAAAAAAAGTCACAAGAACACAAAAAACGTTTCCTTCAAAATTAGCGAAAAAATTTGAAAAAAGCCTAATGGTTTTTGGTCAAAGCTGGCCCAAAATAAATGGTTTCCAATAGGCTTTTTATCCATTCAGGACTGTTCAGGGGGCAAGATCAGGCTATAATAGCCTTAAAAAATGCACAAGATCACCAAAATATGATTCCTCCAAAATCAACCAAAATTTGAAAAAAGCCTGATGCACAAGATCACCAAAAATGATTCCTCCAAAATCAACCAAAATTTGAAAAAAGCCTGATGGTTAGCCCATGGTTTTTGGTCAAAATTGACCCAAAGTAAGTGGTTTCAAATAATCTTGTTATCAACTCAGAACTGTTCAGGGACCAATATTAGGCTATAATAGCCTTAGAAAACACAAAATCACCATAATAATTCCCTTCAAAATCAGTCAAAAATTGGAAAAAAGCCTGATGGTTAGCCCATGGTTTTTGGTCAACATTGGCTCAAAATAAATGTTTTCAAATAGGCTTGTTATCAACTCAAAACTGTTCAGGAACCAATATCAGGCTATAATAGCCTTAGAAAACGCAGAAATTCACCATAAGAATTCCCTTGAAAACTGGCCTAAAATTTGAAAAAAGCCCATGGATTATGTCAAACTTTATTAGAAAAATTATCCCTTTTCAGGTTCCTGACAGTTCCAGCTGCGAATTGGAACTTATTTCTATCGAGTTCACGTCAGGCCCTGCACTTTCTAAGAGAAATGACAGTAATTCCACTATGTAAGAGAAATTTCAAGAAAGCCTCTTTAAAATTGGCCGTGCTTTAACTGTTAAAGAGAAATGACTGGACTTTCGATTTCTGAGATACATAATACTTGGTAAAAGTGGTACAAAAGTAATACCTCTCTCAATAATATTGGTTGTTTGGCCAAGTAGGCTAAGCTGATGGCTGTAAATGTTCGATCCACCATTCAACTCCTCGTAAATTAAGACTTTTGATGTCAAAGATTGATAATGTTAAAGGTAAAAATGATATAAAAGGATATACCATTCTCATTAAGAAAGCTTCAATGACTGAGTAAACAAAGCCAACGGCTGTAAATGTTCGAGCCACAATTCGATCCCTCGTAAGGTTAGACTTTTGACCTCTAAGATTTATAGTGTTTGGTAAAATGATTTAGAAATAATGCCTCTCTCACTATCAAGATGTTCGGATCGCAGTTCGATTCCTCCTAAGTTAGGACATTCACTTTCTAAGTTTGTTAATGTTTGGTAAAAATGATACAAAAATAAAACCTTACTCATCACAAATTCTCGTGTGGCCGAGTGGACTAAAGCCATGGACTTCAGATGTCCTGACTGTAGTTCGATTCCTCGTAAGGTAAGACTTTTGATTTCCAAGATTTATAATGATTGGTAAAAATGATATAAAAGTAATACCTGTCTCAATAAGAAAGCTCGGGTGGCAGAGTGGACAAAGCCATGGACTTCCGATGTTCAGACCGTAGTTCGATTCCTCGCAAGGTAAGACTTTTGATTTCAATGATTTATAATGATTGGTAAAAATGATATAAAAGTAAAACCAGTCTCATCAAGAAAGCTCGGATGGCCGAGTGGACAAAGCTATGGACTTCCAATGCTAGGACCATAGTTCAACTCCTCGTGCGGTAAGAATTTTGATTTCTAAACTCTCAATCAAAAATGATATCAACTCCAACACTATCCTGCTGGCGGCAGGGATGGCAGAGTGGGTAAGTCACTCGATCAGCAAGCGAAGGTTCCTGAGTTCGAAACCAACAGACGGAGAAAAGGTGAGTCGGAAAAAGGTGAGTCGGAAGATGAAGGAGGAGAAAAGGTGAGTCGGGAAAGAACGTAAGTCAAAGGAGGGGAGTCGGAGAAGAAGGAAATTGAAAGGAGTAGAAGAAGGGGAGTAAGAGGAAAAGAGTTTTAATCTTTGCATGAACTTTAATCAACATTGATGATAACATAATTCACCTTTTTCTCCCAACTTTCTTTCTTCTCCTTCTCCGACTCCCTTCCTTTGACTTACCTTTTTCCCGACTCACCTTTTTCCCGACTCACCTTTTCTCCGTCTGTTGGTTTCGAACTCAGGAACCTTCGCTTGCTGATCGAGTGACTTACCCACTCTGCCATCCCTGCCGCCGACAGGAGAGTGTTTAAGTTGATATCATTTTTGATTGAGAGTTTAGATATCAAAATTCTTACCTTGCGAGGAGTCGAACTACGGTCCGAACATCGGAAGTCCATGGCTTTGTCCACTCGGCCACCCGAGCTTTCTTATTGAGACAGGTTTTACTTTTGTATCATTTTTACCAATCATTATAAATCTTTGAAATCAAAAGTCTTACCTTGCGAGGAGTCGAACTACGGTTGGAACATCGGAAGTCCATGGCTTTGTCCACTCGGCCACCCGAGCTTTCTTATTGAGACAGGTATTACTTTTGTATCATTTTTACCAATCATTATAAATCTTGGAAATCAAAAGTCTTACCTTGCGAGGAGTCGAACTACGGTCTGAACATCGAAAGTCCATGGCTTTGTTCACTCGGCCACCCGAGCTTTCTTATTGAGACAGGTATTACTTTGATATCATTTTTACCAATCATTATAAATCTTTGAAATCGAAAGTCTTACCTTGCAAGGAGTCGAACTACAGTCTGAACATCGGAAGCCCACGACTTTGTCCTCTCGGCCACCCAAGCTTTCTCAACGAGAGAGGTATTACTTTTGCATCATTTTTACCAAACTTTATAAATCTTAGAAATAAAAAGTCTTACCTTACGAGGTATTGAACTGGGGTTCGAACATTAAGAGCCATCGGCATAGTTCACTTGGCCAAACAAGCTATATTACTAAGAGAGGTTTTACTTTTGCACAATTTTCAACAGACATTATAAATCTTAGAAACTAAGAGTCTTACCTTACGAAGAATCGAAAAAACGCTGCGAACAACTAAAGCCCTTTGCTAAGATCACTTGGCCACCCAAGAAAGGTATTACTTTTGTCTCATTTTAACCAAACGTTAAAAAATTTTGAAATCAGAAGTTCTACCTCACGAGGAAAGCACTTTCATTTCTCTTTTAAAGTCAAAGTTAAAGCAAGGTCATTTCGAAAGACAGTGCTTAAAAGAGGAAGACCTACGTTTACAGATGCTATAAAATCCTTAATGTTTAGAAATCAAGTCTTGCCAATAGCGGAATAGATCTGTGGTCCGAACATCTGCAGCCCCTAGCTTAGTACACTCGGCCATTCAAGCTCTCTTGATTAGAAAGGTATAACTTTGTATCACTTTTACCAAACGTTTTCAATTTTAGAAACCAAATGTCTTACTTTATAAGGAATTGAACTGCGGTGCAAACAACTAAAGCCCTTGGCTTAAGCTTTCATGATGAGAGGGACTTTACTTTTGTATCATTTTTACCAAATATTATAAGTCTTAAAATCGTAAGTCTTACGCTATAAGGAATCCAACTGCGGCCCGAGCAACTTAAGCCCTTGACCATCCAAGCTTTCTTGATGAGAGAGGTATTACTTTTTATAGTGGCTTCAGAAGGGACCAGAGGAGACACTCAAGCACGTGTACGTTTGTCCGAAATGTTTACAGAGTCCTAAAAGATATCAAAAATAACTTTAGAGACCCTTATATATCATGAAAATTTCCAATCAAAAAACCCAGAAATATCATGAAAATTACTTGAATTCGACCTCATGTTTCTGCAACCCAAAATTATTAGACGCTTTTCTTTTCCTCACCCAAAAATATCATTTTGGCTTTCCTGAAACTTCAGACCGAAAAATATCGGACTTTCGTTTCCGTACATAAAAATTTTGAGTGCTTAAGTTAGAAGGGGTCGAGCTAGCTTCCCGTCAAAAGACAGACGATTCTAGATTTTCTGGATTCTAGATGAAAATTGTTTAGTTAGTGAATTAGATTGGGGAAATTAATAAAAAAGATGAAGTGAAAAATTTAAAACACCTACCCTCAAAAATAGGCCAAATCGACCAAAAAGGTAAGTGTAATGCCAATAAAAACAAATTTCGAATATCGTAGTACAAATAATTATTTACTAAAGTAACACTTTATTTAACTGGATAGGCTTCAAGAACGAAACCAGAAATTGAACATATTATGCATACAATTAGTGTTCTAAACGTATCTATTTCTACTGCTAAATGGAACCTTTACCCTTTTATTATTACTTTAGGTGGGGGGGGGGGGCAATTGCTGAAAAAGTCTTGCTGAAAAAATTGCCGAGTTTTGAATTTTCTTGCTTTATCGTTTATATTGGATTTCACTTTTTAAGGAACTGTTTGAGAAGCGACCTTGTTCCCTGGAAACTTTTTTCACTACATTATTGCCCCTTTTTATGTGTACTTCCAAGTTTGAATACGATTGAATTTGTTAACATTCATAATGAACATAAATTAGAAACATAAACCAAATTTCATACATGAAATATTTTCACCAAAGTTGTGTATACTTGACCATTTTGAATCCATTTTGTATTTTTCACAATCTGATCTGAGGTGGATATTTCCTGAAGGGTTAATGCTGCACAAAATGACTAGAATTCCACGTATACCAATGGCAGGAAAAAATGAAATTCTTCACGTTAAAATGTGCAGTTCTCCAAACAGTGGTTGTGGGTTTGTGCAGTTATACTGATGCTCAAAGGGGCCTTATACAGTTTTTCTAACTGCCAGAACTCTGTGAAATTCCAACAACTGTGTATGACATCATTTTCGGGGATTTACAGTTTGTTTTAGAATCCAATGATGGGTTCAGATAACGGTTAAGACAAGGGTTTATAGTTACTGTTTTTGAGGCTTCTTAGCAACTTGTAGACATAAGGTCCTTTCTAATTGGGTCAATGTTAGTTTCCATACACCACTGTAACCTTTCTAGTTCTACGTTTTAGGTTTTAGGTCTTTAAGTTTAAGTTTTATGTTTTTAAGTGTTAAGTTTTATGTTTTAAGTTTTTAAGTTTTGGGTTTTTCGTTGAGTGTTTGTTGTAAAACCTAGAAATAGAAGAGGTTATTCTGGTGTATGGAAACTAGCACGAACCTTCTAATTGCTGGAATTTAGCATCAACCTATTCACCTGTGGTGTCGAAAACTGCTATTTTCCAAAATCACCACTAATTAAATCGGTAGCCCATATCAGTGCTCGCCCGTACCATGCCAATAAAATTATAATAGCTACTGTGCATACATACAATTATAATTACACACAAAACCTGACGGATAGAAATACTAGATTATAGAACCTAAGTATTCTATCTAATCTGTTCTCTTAATTTTTGCAAATAAACCCAAAAGGACATCTAATAAAAGGAAGCTATTTCCCTTTCACGTTTACTAACTTTCATTTTACACTGAGCAAGTTTCAAAAAAGACACATTTCTGAGTTGTGACTTTGAGTTTCACGCACTTATCATCAGACTACTCCTTGCCTTCCAGCTGAACGTCACGAGCGAGGTACATCTCCTTTTAAAATTCGAACTCCGTATGCTTCAGATCATTGTATTCCTCACTAGCTATATAAATCACTAACCTGACTTATTGTCTTACTGCAGATTAAACAGCACTGGCCCTCGTGTACATCCTTGGAGAACAGCGCTTTTTTCTTCAGGATAATCTCGTCGCTGTGAGAAACTCGTTTCCGTCACAAGAATTCTTCTTTCGACTACTACCTTGTATCATCCTGTATCAACAATAAATATAAGATCAGGGTTCAATAAAATTTAAAGTCACAACACAAACTAACCAAATCTATTTTTAAACTAGGCTGAATATTTAAATCTGGTCGACCATAGCCATGGACAACCTAAAGAAACAAAACAAAAGTCTTGCACTAGTACAAAACGTTCTTGGGCTTGAGGTAGCCTTGAAGTAGCCTCAAGCCCTAGTAATAAAAGTTCTAAAGTTAAAAATTGACTGCTTATAAAGTAACATGGTTCTAACAGGGGTGAATCCAGACTTGCATCAATGCCGTGGAGTCAATATTAAAGATTGGCAAAATTTGTGTTTTTCCAAATTCTACTAATCATTACAAAATAATTACTTTTCTAGCATTTTCAATGTGTTTTTTAAAACATATTTTCATAATATATTGTATTTCTATATTTCAATAATACAGTTTCAGGATCAATAAAAATAAATCTAAAGAGGAATGGTTATGATTTTACTCGAACTTGAACCAGGACATTTTCTAAGCAAATTTGAATACCGGGCCAAGACCGTATGAGGGCCCGCATCTTTGTGACAGAGGTCTTAACCCCTTGAGAGGCAATGCAAAGGGCCTATCTTATGTGCTCAATTTAATTGAAAAATATGACCGACTGAAAGGCTTTCACTATCGACTGTAAATTCGTAAAACATACTCAGGAAAAGGGCCCAAAGCAGTGGACCAAAAGGCCTGAAAGCATTTTTACTGGCCCGGGAAAAGGGCCTAGTAGTTACAGTAGTCAAAATGCCCCGACTCGAACTCGTCATTGAACTGAGGCTCCCTAATAATAACACGAATGATTAAAACAGGACTTACCACTATAACAGGGGTGGACTCGTATGAGCTACCACGTGACGCTTGTTTGTTTCTCCATGCTGTGCCATCAAATTCATTTACATATGGGGACATTATATGAACCCTCTTAACTCTCATATTGTCCTCATTTGGCTCTTCTTCTAAATATGGTCTTGATGATCCCATAAATGGAGCTATGTTCGCTCTATTTGGATATCTATTTGGATATGCATGACCAATGGATTGAGCATTGGCTGGTGAAGTCGTATAGGTTTGTGTTCTCAGCAATGGCGAATGTTTTCTCTGTATTTTTCTGTTTTTAGCAGGTAGTTGAAGATAATTGACATTCACCGCAGGCTTGATTTTCTTCTTGGCTTTTTTCTTGTTTTTCAGGTCATTCTTTGGAAGCACGCCAGGGCCAAGAATCTTGTCATTCATGGCAGTTTTTGTGTCTGAAAAGACAAAATTCGATTACAACCTTTTTTATAACAATCATTTAAGAACACCAACCTTAAATTTAGACAAAAATATAAGAACAAGTTAAGAACAACTTAGGCTGAGCATTTTTAGCTCAATATGTTCGTTCTGATAAATAACCATGAGACTGAGAAATGATTAAAAACAACCAGATTGACAGCACACTGATATGTCAGAAAGGTCAAGGTGTCAAAATTTGCAATTAGCACAACTGATTGCAAAGACAGCCTTCCAAAGCATTGTGAAAGTAAGAACAATTTAAGAACACTTCAGGCTGAAAATAGAAGAAGATTGAAGAACAGCTAGCTTCAAAAAATTTTACTGGTTCTTATAAAAAGAAAGGAGTGTTATACTTGAATAGCTGACCAGTACCCAACTGAAATATCTAAAAAGGTTCCAGATGTACATAGTTAGAACACAAGACCTCAATGTTAGGTCTCTATACCACGAGGGGCAGAAAATAACTAAACAGAATTATTTGAACACTTCGGCATCAAACTCTGGAATGTATTGCCAGCATACAGAACCTCAAAGAGCTTCAGAAAACAATCTGCATTTGACTTTATGAACAAAAGTAGATCAGATAGTTTATATGGGTGGAAGTTATCATTTTTCAAGCATTTTTGATACTTACTTATAAAAATTACTCTACTAGAACAATTCTCTTTCAACTTTCAATATTTAGATTTTTTTAACATTTAGTACTGAGGAATGTTTTACTAGGCCAGCTTTTTTTCTTGGAACTTTGAGTTTTTTTACCAAGCTGTCAACAAGTACATATGGCCAAACTGAAAAACGTTCTCCTTGATAAGCAAACATTTCAAATATTTTTCCATCATTTTCGATCGTTTTGCCGGGGCTTTTACCTGAACTTTTGCTTGAAAAAATAATAGAAGGTTGGTCAGTGAAATACAGAAGTGAACTTACTGCCTTTCAACATTGTCTCGAGTAAGGAAGGAAGTCGTGGAAGTGCTGCGTATGTCATCGTTAGAATATGCAACGAACTTGGACTGGAAGCTAAGATCTTGAACTTCGTTGCTTCAAACACCTGTGTCTTCGATACCCCAATGCAGTATATAGTTATACCTGAAAATTTAAGGTATAAACAAAATTAAGTTCACCAATATGCGTTGAGAGTTTTCTAAACTGCTCTTCGGAAGGTATATTTCTTTCTTCGAAGATCTAAATGCACAGAACGTGAATTTCAAAGAATGTAACGTAAAGCTGATTTATTCAGAGTGAAATTTTGATTCCAATAAAGAGGTATCGATACTCATAAGAGTAGAGAATATTATAGAAATGAAACAAAAACGATAATCAACACCTAACGCTTTTTTAAGTCTGGAAAAACACGTGTTAAAAATTTCAAATTCATGAAATTTGCGATTAATTAAACAGCCCAGAAGCACTCGGTTACCAGGCTTTGCACACAAGCTTTGGATATTTTGGTGTGACCACACAGGTTACCCACTGATCAGTACGATAGATCTACAACTAGTTAAATTTCCTATTACGTAATTCATAATGTGAGGTGTAATAAATAGATCTCCATCAGTGCTGATTATTTGAATATATACCAGGTTATCTATCTGAGCACTACACTGAAAATGTTGATGCAATTGAATATAGCGTTCAATTAGTCTTGAATTAACTACGACGAAAAAAATGTATTTCAATATCTTACATTTATCACCTCTTGTAAATAAGAACCGCTGTAGTCTCATTGGTATAGTCTGTCTGACAAGTTCGAAACTCGGAGTTACACAACAAAAATGTCTCCTTATTAAGTGTGCATTCTACTGCATAATTACTCTGTAGTCACGTATATCAAGCAATATGGCCCGGTATGGGTTCGCTCTATTCAAGTTCTTTAAAACGGACAATCGTAAAGATAACAAAAGTGTTTACCTCGCATTTTGAAGTAACCGATTAATTGGCTAACACTGTCTGATATAACCGGATTACCAGCTAGCACAAGAACCAAAATCTCGTTTTTAAACTGCCTCCTTTGTAGAGATGCTCCAAAAAGCCTATCAGCTGCGAATTGCAATGCTTTCGTGAGGTTAGGTTTCTTGCCGTTAAATCTAAAGGAGTAATATGAACGGAATTATTAATTTTTAGCTTTATTTTAAAAGTATGACTTGAACCATAGTTAACAGATGGAATGGTGAGGTAAAGCCCTTTGTTGTAAGTCTATATAAACGTTTTCAACTGTGGCTGTTCACAGGCGTTTATTCTCTTGACTCTTTTCTTTTCAACATACATTAAACTCTATATCAATGTGTCGAGCACTGTCTTAAGGCCCCGTTACACCTAAGAATATTAAAAAAGAATAAGTATTGTATTTCAAAGAAAGTAATATTCTCGTATTATTCTACTTTGTATCGTTAAGATGAATAATAGCAGTGAATAATCTTTAACGAATTTTTCTTCGATAATTCTTAGGTGTATGAATTACAAGAATATTGCAAGAATATCACGTCATGGTGAAATACGATACTTATTCTTCATGAATATTCTTAGGTGTAAAGAGGCCCTTTATGGAAACCCGAGATACAGAATTCCCTAATGACAAACCTAAACAAAGTACATTTTCTCAGCACATCTCCAGGTGAGTGGGTAACCATGAACAGGCTTTTACAGATGAAGGGTCTAGTGTCTTTACTCTTTTCTTCTCAACATACATTATGCTCTACATTGTGTCAAGCACTGTCTTAGGGAAAGCCGAAATACAGACTTTGTATTGGCTAACCTAAACTAAGTACATCTACTTAGTACATCTCCTTGATTGGGCAGCCTGGACTCAGTCTTTTAGAGATGCAGAGATTGGTCCGTTAAATATTTTCTTCACAATATACACTACACGCTACTTTCATATGGAGCACTGTTTAATGAAAACCGAGGTACAGACTTCGAAATGGAATACCTATATACAAAGTACATCTACTCAGCACATCTCCTGATGAGTGGACGGCCAGGAAACAGACTTCTAGAGCTGCAGAGATTAGTCCGTTGACTGTTTAGTCAACAATATTCATTACGTTCTACATTAATGTATTGAGCCCTGTTTTCAGGCAAAGCCCAGGTAAAGACTTCGCAATGACAAACCTAAACAAAGTACATCTACTCAGCACATCTCCTGGTGAGTGGGCAACCATGAAACAGGCTTTTAGAAACTCTGAGTTCAGCCCGTCGACTCTTTTCTCCACAACATATTACGCTCTACTATAAATCGAGCACTGTTATCAGGGAAAGCCCATAGATACAGACTTCGTAAAACAAGACCTACGTACTTGATATTCCTTGCTGCATTTTCAATGATTTCGTCGCTTTGTTCTTCTTCAAAACCCAGATTCAAGATAGGCTTATCTCCATAAGTCACCAGGCCCAGTTTGTGATGTTTCGGTGACGTATGCAGTCCAACGAACTGCACGAGAAAGTTCTTGATCTTATCGAAATTTGATTGCTTTTTCACGTCAGAGGAGGCGTCGATGAGAAACGCAATTCTTTGATCTAGAAATAAGACGAAGTTTGAGGAAATATATTGAAAGTAACATATATTAGAATTCTAATAGATTTAAAACCTATATCTAATTTAGTTTGTAAATCATACGTAGTAAAGGCGTAAATTAGCGTAAAACAGCTATTTTCATTAGGCTTAGCCTACTGTAAAGAAAATGATGATGATGATGATATCGAATGAGGGTATCTGAAAATAACTCCAGGTTTTGTAGTCAACGCAAATTTCCTAGACATCCTATACATATGCCCTCAAAGACCATTCAGCTGGTTCCTTCATATACATATAGTTAATATCAGAAATATATACGTCTAAAAAATAGTTGGTTCTTTGATGTCTAAGTGACTATAAAAGTTTTAATAGCCACTATATATTATGGAATTTATAAGTCGATCTACCTTTAGGTATAACAATTTGTAGGATTTCATTTTCGTCATATTTCTGATCTAAGACGAGTATTCAGATGAAAACCTTTATTAATTTATTGCTTTGCTTAGTTTCTCAAATTTTCAGCCTGAAGACAGAAGTAGTATTACCTAGTAAAAACCTTTTCGTCCATCATCCAAAAAAGCAAAGCTTTAAGAAAATGATAATACAATGATATAACTTAGACATCGATGAAAGAATTTTGGTCATAGAAATAAGGGTTAAAATTTGTTAGGTAGTTTTTCGTTATTTTACGTTATATTAGCGTGTCAGACGAAGTTTTTGTTAGTCATCTCTTCCTATGTTCATAAATTTTCTGCCAATTTAAAAATTCTCTACTAAATAAAAATTGCACTAAAAGTAGTTAAATCACGATTATGTACCTGAAACCCCACCAGAACCCAAAGCTCCATGCTCTTCCGTGTCAATTACTCGAGAAATAGTTGGGCTATTATTTGCTCCTTTCAAAACTGAACTTTTGTATTTTCCTTTGAAATTTCTCCTCTTCTCAGGAACTTTCCACCTCCTCGACCCAGTCTCTTCGTCTCCTGTGTTCCGCAAATTAACGGCATCATTTTCCAGTCTCGTTTCCGCATCATCGTCTTTGGTTGGAGTGATAACGAGGTGGCCGTTGTCGATACGAGGCGAGGTCATCGAGGCACGCTTTGTGGAATTATCAAGTTTCACTTTACGGGAAATATTATTCAAAACAGAATTATCATTCTCTGAAGAAAGTCTTCGCTTGAAATCGTGGATATCACTGGGAGGAATTATGACTAGATGCGATGAATCGTCTTTGAGCGAAGAATAGGCCGATTCTGGTGTTTGTTTTTGATTTGAACTGGGTTTAGATTTCAGACGGTTCTTGGCTGTTAGGCTGCTAGCAGTCTTTGAATGTCTTCCTTGTTGCTTTGAAGTTTTTGTGACTTCATTATTGTTGTTTTCGTTTTCATTGCTTCGATATGACAGAGGATCTTCCTCATCCACTGGTTGGCCTAACTCACTAAAATTTGCAGTTTTTGTGCTAGAAGAAGAAATTCCGATTGGCTTTAAATCGTTACTTGGTGTTTGTACGTTATTGGCCATCGCATTTGATAACTTTTTTCTAGCTTTGTTCTGTGGACTTTGAGTCTGATTCTTGGTTTTCAATAACCGTCTCTCAGATCTCAAACCCCTGACGTTAGCATCTTCCACTACGATTTTACTGCTGAGGGGCATCTTCCCACTGGTTATTGGAGATTGATTAGCAGGCTGCGCAACTGTATTGTTCACAGCTAGTGCTTTGGGGCTTTGGACTTCAAACTCATCTTCATAATAAGGCGAAGTGTCTTTCTGTGAAGAATTCTTCATTTGGGCATTTTCATCATGTTTAGAATCCATCTCAGTGGTAAATGGCTGATTTTGTGAACCACTCATTGCTGTTCTATTTTCCTTGACAGGCTGCTCCTTAAAAGAATCATTTGATGCTGCATTTGTCACACTATCATTCTTATTCACAGCATGATTTGTTAGATTGCCGATTCGTTCTCGTACAACAGCATTATGCTTCCCAGAAGTTCCAACGGTAGGAGACGACGAAGCTTTATCAAGTGTTTTCTGGTGAGTATCATGTCTTTTATTCGAGCCAACTTTCTTCATTTTATAATACGCGGACGAAGGCTTCAATGCTGTGTTCACGAATTCTTCGAATTCTTTGTCATCATCCTTCGATTTACTTCCGGATTTCGCAGATTTCTTCTGATAATTTCCTGGAAATAACTGATCAGATACAAGAACCTCGTATGGGTTGGGGCCTTTGTCTGGCGGTGGAGGCTTGAAGTAGTTAGGTGGTAGTGGCGCTGCAGCTTCAGCTAGTGGTACGCCGTATTCAGGGAAGCCTATATCTTGAGGTGCTCCTGGCTTGCCTACTGGCGCGGCGTTATTTGATGACCCTTTTGCTGGTGTGGTAGGTGACGATGTGACAGAGCCGGCTGGGCCTCTGCCGTTTGAGGTGGAGGCTGCAGGGCTTGCCTCGGATCCTTTGTCCTGATCTTTAGATATGTCAGGGGCGTCGAGCCCTGTCCCAGTGAGTTTGTTGTCTTTGCTTTGAAGAGTTGAAGACAGAACGTTTGTAGACGAACCAGCGGGTACAGCACCATTGGGTGTGACGTATTTAGATCCTTCGGCAGCATGGGCTTCAGATTCACTCTTCGGTGGAGGTGCCATCGGTTTGGAGTTTCCCCCAGGTGGGGGCTTAGTCGGAGCCGGTCCAGCAATGGAAGGAGGAGCTAACGATATCCCAGCAGAGCCAGACTTTTCATCGTCTGCACCATCTGGCTTATTCGTAGTAAGGGCCTTGTTTAGTTTTTCAACAAGCTTAGGATCGTGGCCTTCTTTAGCTTCAGCTAATAGGGAAGACACCATCTCGGGGGTGAATCCAGCACCAGACTTCTCCCCTGAAGCAATGGCGTTGATCAAGCCAGACAGTGCCGGGTCGTTATTTGGAGGCTTTTCCTGAACATGCATCGTTTCTTTCCAAGTGGGGACAACTCCCTCTCTGGATTCACCTTCACTTACATTGGTTGGCTTCTTCTCTAGAACATTCACTGTGTTGCCAATCGTAGCATTCGAGCTACTTGCATTTGTGACTGATGCATTCGTTTCAGGGTTTTGTGTTGCTGCAGCATTGGGCTTGTAACTGGAGCCTACAGGCGTAGATTGTTTTCCAGCATTCATCATCTGCGCCAGAGTCTGCAACATGTCCATCGTATTGGGATTCAGTTTCGGATTCGGATCTGACTTTGCGTTGTCAGTTGCTGCTTCCTTTTGAAATTGCAAATTGCTCTGCAATACTTGTAATAGCTTTGCTGGTAGTAGTGACTCAGATAGTTCGGAAGCAGTGGCAAAATCAGACGCCTCTTGTTTCGCCATGTTTGCTGTTTGCGGCAGCATGTTTGTCGTATCTGGTCGCTTTTCTGGGTTCTGAGATGGTTGCAGGTTATTAGTGAAACCTTGTGGCAGTATAACGTAATACGGGGGACAATCACGATGATGGTAGCTGTTGCTTCCAAAACCGTCTTGGATAAACTGAGACTTTCTGGCATCCCCGGGATAGCTATTTAGCACATTTCCAAATTTTCTAAGGTCTGAGATATATTGGTTCCGAGCGTTTCTCATGTTAGGGTTTACAAAAAACGCTGCGTTATTTCCATTATTATTGAAATACGGAGATCTTCTTGATCCGGTGTTGGGATTTCCAAAGAACGCTCCGTTACTTCTAGTGCCTTGCATATATTGGTTTTGAACGGTCCTTATGTTGGGATTTCGATAAAACGCTGTGTTTCTCTCATTGTTATAAAGATACTGTGGCATTATCGGGGTTCCGGTGTACCCACTACCGAAAAACGCTCTGTTATTCCTGGGGTCCTCGATATACTGATGTTTTTGTGCGTTTGCGAAATTAGGGTTTTTGAAAAACGCTGCGTTATATCCCCCACTGTTCAGATGCTGGTATTTCCGTGCGTTTGAGTTCCGTCTTCCATCGAAGAATCTGTCTTTTCTTCCAATGGTGTTCCTCGCAACGAGGATTCTCGCTCTGAAGTCTTCAGGCTGGACGAACGATTCTCGAGGATCGAACATGGGCGAGAAGAAGTGTTTCTTCATCTGGTTCTTGCGAGCATAATTGGTCACCATCTTCTCTTCTTCATCATCGAGTTTACCAGAATGGTCTGACACGAGGTCGATCTCACTGCCTTTCTCGTTGGTGTCAGGGAAGCGCTCGTGGTGGTCGTCGGGATGTTCCCTGCTTTCGGCACGCTCACTACCATGGTTATCTGGCATGTGATCAGGTGCATCAGGACCTAGCATGTGATCAGCATCCGGTGCATCAGGACCTGGCATGTGATCAGCATCCGGTGCATCAGGACCTGGCATGTGATCAGCATCTGGTGCATCAGGTCTAGGCATGTGGTCATCTTCAAGTGCGTCGTGTCTAGGCTCATGAAACCCTTCTGGGGCATCGTGTCTAGGCCCATGAAACCCTTCCTGTGCATCATGCTCAGGCTCGTGAAACCTTTCCGGTGCATCGTGATCAGGCCCACGATCAACTTCCGGTGCGTCGTGACCAATAAGATTATTTATGAGATGCCGGTTCGCAGAGTCTTGGTGTCTAGCTTGGTCTTCATTTAAGCTTCCTTGTTCGAAATTAGAACGATCATCAGGGCCTTCTGGATGTCCATCATGGCCCCCACCATCATTATCATCACCATGCTCATTATCATCAGTGTGGTCATTATTTTCAGCGTGGTCTGGTCCAGGACCGTGAAACGCACCATCCATGTTATTATGGGCATCATCCTCTCTATCTTCAGAGGCACCACCCGCATCATTGTCTGTATCAGGAACGATGTTATGCCTTCCGAATCCTGGCTCGTGATGGCCACCACCATGATCATGATGAAGCTCGGCCATATTATCAACAAATTCGTGACCAAATGAGTTGCCTAAATGACCATCCTTCCCGTTGTCAACTCCATGCTCGAAAGATGGTAAACCCTGGCCACCCTGACCATATACCCCATCCTTTGCATGGCCGCCACCTAAATCAATACCAAAACTAAGGCCATTAAATCCGGGTCCTCCTCCCATAACTCCGTGGCCAACGGCGTCATGTCCGAATCCTGCACCATAACCATGTCCATTTCCTCCTGGGTGTCCAGCATCAAAACCATGACCGAAGTCAGGGCCATCTCCAAAACCACCAACTCCATGTCCACCTTCACTTCCTCCGTGGTATCCACCAAACCCATCTCCGTGAGCTAATCCATGTCCACCATGTCCACCACCATGGCCATCAATACCATGGTTGCCATCAAACATGCCCCCAAGACCAAAGCCATTCCCAGCGTCAAATCCACCCCCATGGTCAAAGCCCCCATCTCCACCATTAAAACCGTTTACATGTGCGAATCCAGGTTCACCTCCATACCCATGGTCATGGCCTCCACCGTAGCCTCCTCCATGACCCATACTACCATCAGGTCCTCCGTGGCCATCATAAAACCCATCTCTACGACCAAATCCATGGGCTCCTCCGTGGCCCATTCCTCCTCCGTAGCCAGCACCATGACCACCATCTCCGTGACCGAATCCGTGCTCCCCTCCATAACCAGTGCCGAAGCCTCCACCAAAGCCATGTCCTGGTCCATGATGAGGTCCATGACCATCGCCTCCTACTGGTCCAAACCCTCCGTCATCATGCATATATCCACCTGCACCATGGTGACCCCTTCCCGAATCGTGATACTGATTGCCCCAAACATTTCCGTAACCTTCATGCCCGAAGAAATGTGGCCCTCCATGTCCTCTGCCTACTTCACCGTGTCCTCCACCGTGGCCTGCAGGTCCTTCATGACCTGCACCAGAATACCAGGGCTGGACAGGGTGACTCAATACTCCATGTGGTCCAAAGTCAGGCTCAGTATGATCAAGATGCCCACCATGTCCTCCATTTTCACCCAGTCCTCCTGGCCTGCCATCACCGAATCCACCATCTCCGCTTGAATGCCCAAAGAACATTCCCCGATCTGCACCTGAGTGTTGATACAAGCCAGTCCCCTTTAACATCGGGTTGGTAGGGACCGAGTCAAGAAAATCGTGTGAAAAGACGCCATCACTGTGTGCTGCTCGGTCCATCGAGATCACATTACTGTCTACTGGGTCGTACGTCGAGACCTTGATATGGCCATCGGCCCCAAGGTTATAAACAGCCGGATGACCCATGAGATCACTACCCACAATCTCAGGTGGGTGTAGTTGCGCATTTGGTAGGGGCTGAGTGGTTACATCATGTGAATGGTCAACATGATGAGGTTGACCCATAAATGGTTCCAAGTTATGTTCTGTGTGGGTTACTGCTACAGTTGGGGCAGGTTGGATCACTGCTGGCTCATGATATAATGGACCAGGATGTACTCCATTCTTCGTTGCAAATAGTGAGGCTGCGTGGAATGCTGCTTCTGCTGCTTGGGAGGCAGCTTCTCGTGGTGATAATCCTGCTTTAGCTGCGTTACCTGCAGCCTCCGCAGCCGATGTAGCTATCAAGGAGCCGAGCTCTTCCTTCGAGGCCTTTCCGCCGGCTCCACCAGCACCATTGGCTCCTGCTGCTGCACCACCATTGCCGCCTCCACCATTTGCACCACTTCCTCCACCATTACCACCGTTACCACCACCGTTACCACCACCATTACCACCGTTACCACCATTACCAACTCCATTACCACCACCGTTATTACCATTTCCACCATTCCCTCCACCATTGCCATTGCTTCCTCCAGTACCTCCACCATTTCCACCAGGGTTATTTCCACCATCTCCATTACCGGCAGCGCCATTAGCAGGTATGCTTCGTAACCCAGCTACTACAGCATCCAGTACTCCTGTGTTCTCCATCTGACCAACTAATGCTTTTCCTCCTGATAGTATTCCAGCGGCTATCCCTGCTGCTAGACTCGAGGCCATGTCATTCGCAGATACTTGATCCTGGCCATTAGCTAAAATGAAGTTAGGGTACGGTGTTAGTACATTAGTATTAATTTCATTCATAAGTTGTTAAAGAAGGGAAGGGTACATTGAAGCTACATACCAACTACTTTAATCATTTAGACGTGCAAGTCTGCGATAAAAGACGAAGGATGATAAATGGACGATAATAGTGGACGACAAATAAAGGACAATAAAAGTGCTCAATGCTATTAAATCAAATATTCTACAGAATATAAAGCAAACAGCAAGCTTTTATCCTGTAACTATTAGTTTCATACTTCATTTAATTTTCAGTCATCAATGAATAAATTCTACAATCTAATTTAAATTGAGAGTACCATAGAGTTTTAAAAAAAATATCCACAAATGGTCAGAAATGTTTTTCGTTCCGGGGCACAAAACTGTGGAACGGCCTCTCAGCTGAGTCTAAAAAGGCATCCCCTCTTAAAACCTTCAAACAAACAGATCAAACATTTAATTTATTTTTCTATTTTAACTACTTAATTTGATAGTGACTGTAATCTTTAAATTTTATTGTAGATAAAAAGTAGTGTTCTATTGTATTAGGTTTAGGTTTAATTTTACTTTACTTTATCAACTTGTAATTAACGTTTTTTCGGAGGACCCCTCGTAAATCATCATCTGCTGTATGGGCTACCCTCCTTAAAGAAATAAAATCAATCAATCAAATACTACTAAGAATATCCTACTACTCTCTACTATTAAGACGTTCTTCAAGATAATTCTTGTGAAATAACATCAGGAACATGCTGCATCATATGTTCTCTATTCTCTATATTAACGATTACTTCTATGCGTGTCAGACGAAAAGCTTATGCAGTATAAAACGTTAGTATAGTAATAGAAGAAGTAGTAGGAGGTTAAAGGTAGAAGAAGTAGTAGTGAAAGTAAACTCATTCATAATGCCTAATAATGCCTGTTAGAACTTTTGACTGAGGCTTTTTGTTTATTGTTTCTATAAATTTTCATTACTTCATATCTATCAAGATATAAACACAGAAACAGAAAGAAAAAGTAAGTTTACGCTGTGACTTATGACCTTATGCTGATGCAATCATCAGACAACAATGAAATAGAATAAAATAAAAGTAGAAATAAAATTCTTCGATTGCTGTTTAATGACGATAGAAATCGTAAGAGAGAAAGACCACTTAAAATGATGGAGCAACATGTTCTATAACACCACAATCTATCAGCCGATTAGTTTTATCGTAGATCGCTGATAACCAAGACAGATATGGTTGGCAATCGACCTAACTGCTCAATATCAGCACCAGTTGACGAGAGTTAAAGAAGAAGTAAGAAGTAAGTAGATTGAAACTATTAGTCACAGTATAAACTTGATTTTTGTCTTTGTATCTGCATTAATAATATGCTCTTGTACTATAGCATCGAACACTGTTTTTCTGCAATTATGACAACGATCATTCAGATGTATTGAGATAAGATACCTTCTGCTGCTATTAATGTTTACTTTATATCTACTTAACATGTTCCCTGGTAAGAGCTGACGCCAGTATTGTTATTTAACATGTTCCGTACAAGGGTTGACGCCAATATTGTCATTGTTCCTCTTATGACTGCATGTAATAAAGTACTAATTTGTACATCGGCAACAATTAATATTGGTGCTCCAGTACTTATAACGGCAGTAGCCCTTGAAATGATTGGCATCATCTCAACTTGTTCATATTGCCAGCTTTTAAGTAGTAGTAGTTGTATAATAGCATGGTAGTATACAATAACTTGTTTCGATACATTTCCAATTTTGCTCGCTATTCCTTACATAAAACATTAATAAGATAGTGGGAAAAGAGATCAAATACCTTTTTACGGTTAAGGCTGTCATCTTAAATCAAGAAAAATGTTTCCCTTGTTATCCGAAATTCCTTTGTAAATTCTTGGGAAATGCAATGCATCAAAGGATGGCAAGGGGGCAAATCTGCACTACTTCGAGATGGAAGACTTAACAGGAAAAGGTATATTTATTGAATATAAATTTCAATTTCACTGAAGCTTACCTGCCACTGGAAATGTTCCAGGTTTTCCACCAACTCCGCCATTGATATTCCCACCAGCACCACCATTTTTGTTTCCGCCAGCTCCACCATTACCATTTCCACCACCAGCACCACCATGGTTATGATCAGCACCATTGTTCTTTCCGCCAGCTCCATTTCCACCAGCTCCACTGCTTCCACCGCCAGCACCACCCTCAGCTCCATTTTTCCCGTTAGAGCCACCATTAAATGCAGCAGCTTCCGCACCAGGGATGCCATTTGCACCAAGGCCACCATTTGCACCAAGGCCACCGTTACCACCAGCACCAGAGTTGGCAGCACTGTTGGCCCCAAGTCCACCATTAGCCCCATTAGCACCATTTGCACCATTAGCACCAGCTCCACCGTTAGCACCAGCACCAGCTGAATCTTGGTTCGAGTTTCCTCCAAAGACACCATTGGCATTTAACTTGTTCATAGTTGCTTGGTCCACAACTGGGGAATCATGGTCTTCTTTGTTATATCTTGGTCCATACTTCTTCCCTGCAATGTACTTCTCTCTTTTCTTGCTGTTCCTTCCTCTTGGCACAAGTACAGAGAGGGCATGCCTCTTAATGTGTACAGCTGCAGGCTCACCCTTAATAACTGAGCTTTCGATATAATTCCGGGCTTTGTTTTTACTGCCACTTTTTGCTTTACTGTTGAGGGAGCTAGACGTCAAGTTTCCGTTCTTGGTGGTCTTCTCGCGCTTGGAGGCCAATCCGAGAAGATCTGACACGCTTGATCCTAGTGCATCTGAACCTGATGAGCTACTGCCAGTCCCACCACCACCAGTAAGGCCATTACTGAGCGAACCAAGCCCGTTAATACCGCCTCCTGTGGCTCCACCTAGACCACCTCCTCCGCCTAGACCACCTCCAACACCTAAACCACCGCCAACACCAAGACCACCTCCGCCAAGACCACCTCCAAGACCACCTCCAAGACCACCTCCGAGGCCCCCTCCGAGGCCACCTCCAAGGCCAAGTCCCCCACCAAGACCAGTAGAGCCTATTCCTCCTCCAGCAGCATTCAAAAGCTGTTTAGCTTGGTCAACCTCCTGGACACTCTTCATCGCACTACCAAGAGCATTTCCAGCCATTTGACCCACAAGAGCACCCATAAGAGGGTTAGCTCCACCGCCTCCACCACCGGCTGCTGGGGCAGCCCCACCACCTCCACCAGCTGGAGCAGCACCACCTCCTGTGGTAGCACCTCCACCTCCTGCTGGGGCAGCCCCACCACCACCAGCAGCACCACCTCCACCACTAGCTTGCAGCATCTTCGAATTATCTTTCATAAATTCGATTTCACCAGCTAGTTTTCCAACAGTCTTTCCCAATGTATCTATCTTTGAAACCAGAGCAGGATCAGCACCGCCACCAGCTGCTCCCCCACCTCCTCCAGTAGCTCCACCTCCACCACTAGAAGCACCACCTCCACCACCGGCCGCAGCACCACCACCGGCAGCACCTCCACCGGCAGCACCACCACCACCTCCACCAGCAGCCCCTTTATCTACTTTATCTGCAAGAGCACTTAACTTATCTTGTAATGATTTCATTCCTGCCTCTAGCCTCGCTTGGCCTTGGATTTTTTGGGTTTCAAGCATGGCATCTTCCGGTGAGTTTCCTCCCCCTCCTGCCAATTTTGCAGCTCTTTCTCTCTCCAGATCAGCTTTGGCTCCGTTTAGTTGTTCTTGCATGGCTGCCAGTAAAACAGCTTGCTTTGCCTAGAGTAAAGATAGTCAATTAACTTATCGCTTACGGAACAATCTAAAGACACCTCTAAAATCAATATCAAACGAAAAAAATTCAACTGCAAAGGGAAAGAAAACTTCATTGCAGCCTATCTCATATAACTCGACAGAGTCGTGGTCTTCTTTATTACATCTCGGTCTATACTTTTTCCCTACAATGTATTTTTCCTTTCTTCCTACTCCTTTCTCTAGCCACAAGCACAGAACAACATGAATAGTCAACAAGCGTTTATCGTTATCTTAACCCTGAATAGTCTAGTTGAGTGTATTGCTGACTCATTCAGAAATATGCTATTCAACAAATCAGTCCAGCCCAGCTTCGTTAAATCAAGGCTATTCCTATATACAAAATCTTCTATAAGCCTTGGAAAATAAATTCATTCAAGAAGCAGGATTTTTTAGAATGTAGATAAAATCCATGGGTAGAATACATCATATTGCATTGAGAATTCGAACGATTGGATTCAAAAATGAGAAAAGGTTTACGCATTACTGGCTGCAAAGTTCACGTTCAAAATGCTTCCAAAACATGAAGAAATGATCATAATAGAGTACTTTAGGAAAAACTGATTGGAATGTGAGTTTCTAAAGAAAGAATTAGACAAAATTTCATGCACTGGCTAAGGTACATAAAAAATTAATCCTTATCACCTACTAACAAAAAATCAACGCATAGCTAACCTGTCGTTCCTGCTGGAGTGCAAGATTATTAGCAAGAGCAAGTTCGGTTTGACTCGGTCCGGCTGCGGCCGTTGGGGTTTGCTGAGCATGATTCAACCGCTCGTTCATCGACTCTACTGCTCCTGCAAGGCTGCTTATCGCATTCATCTCTTCGTCATCTAAAACAGGATAACAATCATCTAGTTTTGGTGCGAATTTTTAGGATACAGCTTATAGTCTGTCTGATGATTGTGTAGGCATGATTGATACTCTGTGTAACAGAGATCCAGTCTCCTTTCTTGTTTCACTTCTACGTATATCGCTCTGTACCTTTGTACATCGAGGACTACGATGCGGTCTTGACCAATGCAATTTCTATAGGATATAACTCATAGCTTTTCATTAATTCTTTACAATACACTTTAAGGGTATATTTGATATCGCAATACGAAATAGTTATTACATCATAGTCCTATTACTAGTACCAGACCTCTTGTTATCATTACGAAGACTTTGTTGATTTATTTTTTGACTTTCGAAAACTGACAGCTTAAGTTAAATCAAAATTTGGTCCTATTAGTATTGGTTAACCAGTGGTAAAGGTAGATAATTGACACAACACTCCGAGCATCATTTTTTACTTAAACCGACTTTTCATGTATCCTTAATATCTTGTTGTTTAGTCGAGATTTGAAAAAAACAAACAATGAGATTAATTAAGCTAATCAAAAAGAAGATTATTTTTACATAAGGAATTTAGCTGTAATCGGTTAGCAGTGGTGTATAAAGGGATACATTACTAAATGATGCCTGTGATAGATTGCTTTATGGAATTTCTGTGGCCTATAAATTGCTATATGACTAAACTGATTTGGAAAACAAGTAAAAAGGCTCACATCTGTCTCGATCACGGTCGCGATTGTCGTCACGAGTATAGTTATTTCGGTGGCGATATCGCTCAAAGCGTCGTTTATGGTGGTGGACTCTAGTACTGCCTGTCTCCGTCAGAGGTATCGTTTTCTCTGGTGTTAGATATAACGCGTTGGAGGCAGGTCGTTGGGAAACAACTTGCAGGTCTAAGTGGCCATAGCCTGGCAGATTCCCAAGTGGCAGTAAGCTGCCTGAGGCCTCATGGCTACCCCCATTACTCTGCAGTAAAGACTTCAACTTCTGCAAATACACTGGCTCGCTGTCAGACTTGGACGAAACGTCATCCTTATCCAGGAAGTTATCGATGATGTCATCGATCGAGCTGTGCTTGTTAATGTGATGTTTTCGGCCTGACTGAGTGTCTGTTATGCCGTGTTTGCTTTGTGGTACTATGGTAGACCCGTCTTGTATTACTCTCAATATATAACGTTTGTCAGTGTCTGCGTCTTGGTAAGGCAGGGTGTGAAAGAAATATTGATGACCTCTTGTTCGTCCACCTGTATTGCGTAATCTGTAATCCGTCTGGTCAAAACGAGGCTGGTTAGCGTTATTTGCGTTGCTAAATTGTCTTCTGTGAATGTGATTTTTGTTGTTGTATTCAGTTTTGTAGAATCGAGGCTGGTCAGCTGTTCCGTCGTTTAGGCCAATGAATTGACTTGTAAGTGTATTTCTATTGTTGTTGCTAAATCTTGTTCTGTCGAAATTCTCGAGAATGGTTTTCTTAACGTTGGGTACATCTTTTGGCACAATTGATGATATTGCTGGTGTTATCAATCGTCTAGTCTGTGGTAGGCCTATCTTCTTGCCGTCAAGTTTTACGTTTTTCAGTTTTGAAAGTAGTTTACCTAGGGTATGAATTAAAATTATCAGTGATCGTTAGGAATTGTTATTGCAAAATGAAAGAATAGTAACCAATTACCCAGTTAACTCTTTGTGACCCTTGTCTATCATATACCTGTAGTCGAAATTCAAAATTCGGATGTTGAAATTATTTTTCACAGTCTGTCTTTGATATACACTATATTAAATGTTCACTTTGGTTTTTGTCACTTTTACACAGTAAAATCCATATATAAGAACCTGGCGTTTATAGGTTCTTGAATATGAGGGGTATGTTAAAAGATTTGTATCAGGGTTGGTTGTCTAAAGTCACATGATCATGTATTTCAACCAATCTCATACTTTACAATATATTTCATATTTCATCAGGACAGTCCTTTCCAAAGTTTCTAGAAAACATTCCCTGAAATGCTTAAATTCTTGAGTAGAGAATTAGTTGTTATATGCAGGTTTTCAACTTTATGCAATTGTTGAACTATCTGATAAAAATCATATTTTTACCTGCAGCACTAGATATTTTCGACCCCAGTAGGGCAGAGCCTTCGCCATCTTTTCCACCTTCAAGAAGACCACCTTCAAAAAAGAAAGTATCAAGAATATGATAAAAGGATAAAGTTAAATAAAATATAACTAAAAACCTTAACAAATGTGGAATATGTATTTAAAGAATAGACTTGATATTTTGTGGAAAATCTATTTCAAAATGAAGGAAGTGCCGACTTTTCTTTCTCTTTGAGCATTTAATTGATACACTGTTTCCCTAGGCCTAGAGTAAAAAGGATAAAGAGGGAGTAAAAAGAATAGAAGGTCTTTTATCTTTATACATGCCTTTTAAAATTACCATGTCTATCGGTTAGATACAACATCAGTTTTGGTTGCATTATCCCTCAAAATATTAAACTAGGTTTCACTCTGATATCAAAGAGACTACGAGTTTCGAAATACATATCCTTCTCGGTTATGATCTGCTATATTGTAACAAGTCTTGATAATATGTTTGCCTCTAGGCAACTTTATTATCAGAAAACGTATTAGTATCTTATCATTGGGTACTTGGAAAGACGTTTCCTTAATGGGAGAGGAATTCGTTTCTAGTGGAAATTAAGTTTACTTCACAGCCACGCATCATCGAGATTTCACGTTAGGTCATCAAAGTTCATCCAAAAGGATTGTCACTCGATTCATAGAAACGTCTGAAAAGAGCACTAGCAATAGGTTGTACTCCCTAGTACAATTGGCTTGAAGTATTATCCCTGATCCCTGCATCGTTTTATCTTTGCTAGCTGGTGAAAGTAATGACCATTACCTGCTCCGGTAGTTCCTCCTCCAGCAGTCTTCAGTCCAGATGCACCAGCAGCTAGGGCAGCAGCAGCACCGCCTGTGCCACCTCCTCCAAGAGACCCTACCCCACCACCGACGTTGCCGCCTAATCCTCCACCAGTTCCTAGACCAAGTGCTTCTGCTAAGGCTCCACCAGCACCGAGGCCTTGTCCACCGGAAACACCACCTGGGCCTGTAAGAGGTCCACCGAGCCCTGCTCCGCCACCGCCCACACCCATAGCTCCTCCCATTGCTCCGCCAATACCTAGAGACAACCAACGAAAACAAAGATTATTGAATTAAGTACAATAGAAAATAAATAGAGATCTTTAAAAAGAGGGCTATCTTGCTCGAACAAATAAAGTGACTACATGACTGTTGATTTAAGAATGAACACAACAAAAAACAGACATGTCCTTCTGTTACTCTGAGCTTTGTGCTTATGTAGGCACTCGTCAGACATCCTATTCTATACTCGTTAGGCAGACTATACTTATTGGTATATTCTTTCTGACGAGGGCGTAAGTACGAAACTCAGAGTACAAGAAGGACATGTCTTTTTTTTAATGTGTTCATTCTGCTTTATAATTGCCCTATACTCGCGTAAATCGAGCACTATAGCCAGGATATAGGCAATCTCTACTTGAGTTAGATTTATGCTCATTCATAAACACCAAACGGACTATACTTTGATCTCGAAAACTGCTACACGCACCAAAGATTTTTCATCAATTTTAATGATTATGCTTATAAAAATTGAATAACGTACCTCCTACTGCATTTCCAACAGTATTTGTTCCAAGAAGAGAAGCCACGGCATCTCCTGCAAGACCCCCGGCTCCAACAGCTGAATTAATTGCTAGATTACCATTTCCAATACCAATTGATGAGGATCCTTTAAAGATAAAAAAAAATTAATCATCTAGGGTACAACTACGTTTCCATTTACAAAATCTTGAACAGTTTTTAGAAATTAAAAGGTTCAGAAAAAGCTTCCTTTCATTTCAAGGATTCTTCTCTGGATCACCACAAGGAGCAATATATAAAGGTTGAATAAATCCTAAATTTTTAAAAATGAATCAGCCACTCGGCTGGGGGAATTCTGCGTGCCATAATTACACATAGGCTAGTAAGATATTTTAAGAATTAACCATTGGCACAAACTATTTTTGTAACCAGTTTTCGAATTTGGTCTTATTCTATTAATATTCATATAGTAAGTATCTGCAATAGAGAAACTAGGTTTTAGGAAACTGATAAACTGAATTTTTGAGAAAACAATCAGTGAAATAATATGCTATGATTTAAAACAGTGGCTTTTCCTGAAAATTTGCTTTTTATCTACAGGTATGTGCTGTATTCATTGAAATATGTTCACAAACACAAAATATGATAGTTGAAAATTATAAGTGTGGTACTGTAGTAAGAATAAAAAAGAGTAGTGCTTATTTCAATTATATCACATGGTACTTCTTATGCAATTTTTCTCTTTTTTACAAAATATGATAATGAACATAAAAATATATATAGCATATATAAAATACATCTATATATATAAAACAGAACTGTTTGTATGTATGTTTGTATGTATGTATGTATGTATGTATGTTTGTCCGCTTAAAACTCAAGAACCACTTTACGCACAGCAAATTGAAAGGTATCAATACAACCAGAATTTATCTGGGAGTGTCCTTAGCTGAAAATATTTTACAAATCGTTTAGAAATAGAAGAAGAAAAGCAAAAATGTGACGAGAAGTCGAGATAAAATGCTTTAAAATATGAATTTCTTTGATGCCATTGTGACGTCAAATCAACCAACAGTCTGTAGCTGTATTTCTTTCTCAGTTTGGTTAGAGACATACAAAATCATTTAAGTTTGATTGTGACGTCAAATTTATGTACTGTCTCCATAGTAGAATTTGTTGCTATAAATGTTATCTTAGTTGCCATAGAAGAAATTGTTCAAATAGTAAAAAATCTATGAATACGAGGCGCGAAGCGCTGAGGAAATGGACATAGCGAAGTGCAAAACACTGTGAAAGTGGATACCCGTAAGGGCAAGCAGACTCTATAAATACAAGGCGCGAAGCGCTGAAGAAATGGATAGGACAACTGTCTCAAAAGAAGTATTTGAATGTTAATGAAAGTTATATTAGTTGGTATAGAAGTGTTCTTTAAAATTCGGTAAAAACACAGAATTGATGAAGACGAGGCGCAAAGCGCTGAGGATATGGACGTAGCGAAGTGCAAAGCACTGAGAAAGTGGATACCGCAAGGGCGCGCAGCGCCCTGCGGTAGACGCTAGTAACATATAAAATGAATGAAGAAGTGAAATAGAATGAACTAAAACAGGTGACAACACCTACCTAAGCCAAGTGCACCATTTGGTCCACCGGCACTCATTCCGCCAATACCTCCTACTTGACTTCCAAGTCCAGCTGCTCCAGCTAAACCGCCGATTCCGACACTTCCACCAGTTCCCGGCAGAGATCCAACGACAGCACCGCCACCAGCGCCAGCAATTCCGAATGCACCGACACCCAGTCCTCCCATTCCGCCACCATGGGCGGTTCCTCCGAGGCCAAGGGAGTTTGCTGTTCCAGTGCCCATGGCACCTAAGTCACCAAGATCAGCGCTGAGACCATTCACATCTGAAGAAGAAATATATTATTAGAAATAAGAATTTGAGAATAACATTGATTAATCATGAATCTATTCTTGTACAGATAGCAAATGTTTATCTGGCAAAATAACTGAGATCTCGACAAGACGGGACAAAGTTTTGCCAAATAAACAATTACATGCCGAGTCACCCACCATGTATACAAAATCATTGGTATCCTTGCTGAGTGTTTATATGAGAGACGGGTATCTCATCAGTATGTGAGTGTTTTTATAGAAAAACAGTTGCGTGGCCTTTCCAAGATCTCCGATATTTTGCTAGGATCTTGGCAGTGCAAGTTACTCTTTCGTCTCATACAAGCACTATACCGGGAGGCAATTGATTTTGTATATGTAATGGGTAACCCAGGAAGTCAAGTAACACGGTAATCCGGGTAATTTGGCTCCAAATAAACAGGCCGTTAGATGATGTCATAAAATCAACATCGAGTCAAATTTGGACGACATAAAGGAATCAGGTAAAGTGATGTACTAAAGGGTCTACTGGGGTAAAATAGGTAAGACGGGGTGAAATGAATAGTTTTTTAATCTTGTATAAATGTTCGAGTGTTGCTCATTTTGCTATTTTACGCAAGTGCCAGTAGGTTTAGAGGATCAGAGAAGACGAAGAGAAGCCGAATAGAATGAGATACTTTCAAAATAGGTTATATGTGCAAGACAATATAACTACTCATTATATCACTTGCTACCCACTCTACCCCATCTGACCCTAGTAACTTCAGCAACCAATCAAAACGACTACTACTACATTTCACTTACTTCCGGGTACTGGCCCACCAGCACCGCCCAAAGCACCAAGCCCAGGGCGTCCTGCAGTGTTACCAAGAATCTGACCAGTATCTCCAGTTTGGGCTGCTGCAAGAGCTGGTACGATGCCACCTGATCCAATGCCATTACCAGCTGAAAAGATATGTCTTTATCAATATTCGTCCTAAAATATGTCAAGTGGTCTTTAAGGATAAGTACATCTAAATCAGTGCAGGCCGTTTCAAGAACAAATTTTCACTTGAGTGGCAAATGCTCTTGTCATTTTGATGACAAGCTGTACTGATTACTTCACCATTGTGCTGGTGAGAGCTAAGAGTGATCGCTCTGGCTAGCGTATGCAAAGTTCATGTGTAGTAATATGCAACTCTGTAGTAAAGGCAGGGCAGTAATATGCTTTCTAGCATTCTCCTTAAAAAACATATTCAACCAATCAGAGAACACTTCCCCACTACTAGTCCCTTTCATTGCCCCAACAGTGAAGAACGTTTGCCCAGCCACTATGGTGATCTTTTCGTTCAGTGAAATTTGGTTGTTTTTACTTACTTACTTACCCTGTACTTATCATAACTAAATGACACATTTTAAACCAACATCAGCTATAAGTTTAGTTTATAACTAAGTTTCACAGGAGAGATTGAAAGTTTTATTTGACAAATATAGAACTAGCCAATCAGTATTAATTCGTCTTTGGAGAGATAATATACATAACAAATATTCCATCAGAAACAAATCCATAATAAATCCACTGTTAGAGATTGAAGGTTAACATGGTAGTGGCCAAAGACTTTAAGGGTTTTTATCTTGATTGAAGCATGTGGTGAAGTTAGAGTAGATATTTTGCAGAGATATCTTACTATTTAGATAAATACGCCCCTTATTTCAAATGATTAATAAAAAATAAATTACAATCAGCGCCAAGAGTGGGCTACAAGTATAGTGAAGAGACAAAAATTTTATAAGGACATTAGCTATACACCTTACTGAATTACATTATACGTACCTAATTTATTCAGGTTCATGAAATCCATTGCGATTGGCCGCGAGAATCTGCTATCGGGAAACTGCACACCAACTGACATACAGTCTTCATTACCACTTTGTGCACCTGTTACTTGAAGGTAGTAGGATTTACCTCCTCCTAAGCGAATGGATACGGATGTCTGCTCTTCTGGGTATCTATAATGAATAAGACTGTATTTGTGAGGGAAAAAAGTTTAATCACGAATTGGAAGTCTGGTCAGCCACAAGAGGCAAATTATTTATGCACAAATCTTTATAAATCTGAGAAATCTTGGCCAACGGTGCCCCTTTGCCATAACATTATTAGTTAGAAGAGAGATTTTGTAATGAAGTGCTTGATAAATGAGGTAAATATCACTTAACAACAGAAGGCGTTTACCAAATAATATATGAAACTAATTGAAATACAAAAATCTAGAAAATATTGCTTTCAATAATTTTGCTATTCTTCAGAGAATATAAAATTCAATTACTGCAAAGCAACTCAGAATTTGATGTATAGGCCTTTGAAAATATCGATTTTTGGGAGATTGTACCACCATACCACACTTTTGGCACCTATGATAAAACATATGAAAATTTCAACAGAAAAGGAGTATTGGTATACGTACTTGTCCCACTGATTGTGACCAGACCATCTCCTCTGGGAAGCCACTCTCCTTATGTGTTCCTTACCCTCGTCAGCACTCATGTATAAATCACAGGCATCATCACAGGCAGTGAAAAAGGTATACTCTCCATCAGATGGGGCCACGAACCACCCAAACATCATCTGACCAAAATGAACACCTAGTCCTCTAGGGGCATCCATTTTATCTAGCTTGCCACGGTCACTTGGGTGATCAGGGTATCGTTGGTTTCTGTATAATGCGTCTAATGTTGTTTCTCCCCCGTGAAAGTGGCGATGAATGTTGGAGTAATACCTCCAATTCACCCCTGGCGCAGCTGGAAAAGTGAAAAGAGATAATCGGTTATTTTCTGGTAATGACTGAAATATCACAATTACAGTTGCAAACTCGTTATACAGAGATATGCCACAGGGAGCATTTCAATACATTGAAGCCCTTTGATATAGAGACTAACCAATATAAAATGAATGATTGTAAGTTCTGGCTCAAAAGAATTAACGCTTTTCATATCATGCAGAAAGTTCCTTGAATTTTCCATTGTATTTCATTGTTTAAGGAAACATTAGAACTTGAAAAGAAGCAGGATTTATGTGGATGAAATGGCCTGGGTTTCTCGCAGCCCCGGCTACGCAGTGGTAGCGCTCTAGAGTACAAATCTAGAGGTCGTGGGTTCGAGTCTTACTCGGGTCATTTTCATTCTCACAAATTGTCTTGATTGAAGCAATAGAACAAAAGAATCCATCGTGTTTTGTAAGCAATCCTAGTTCCTTATAAACTGGATTAACTGGTTCCTTATAGAAAAAAATTGTGTAGCTCTTATAAGTTCCAAGGGGCTTATTTGAAAATCTAAGAAGGGGGCGTAAACCCACTTGCTTTTTTGTTGTTAGTGTCAAAAACACCAAGCTATCTATGGATAAAATTGACAATAATGACCATGATAATCATGATAATCATGATAATTATGATAATGAAATGAATGTTGACTTACGCAGAATAGACTTCTTGAAGCCTCTCTTCTCATTGCTAGCTGTAACATTTTTGTGCTTAAGAAAGCTCCTTTTCTCCATTCGTGATTCCAAATCTTCTTTATAAGGATCTTTATTCTTTTGGTCATTCGAGTATTTGTAAACAATGATTTTAGCAGCATCGCCTCCTCTTGAGAAATCCAGCACCACTTTGCCCTTGTTGCGATATTTCTTAGCATAATCCAAAACCTCATTGTCTTTATACAGGGCTGGGATTTCTCGGACGTTTGGTTCTGTTTCGGGGTCATTCTTTTCAGGATTTTCATTTGGTTCAGGGAATGCTTCATGCTTCATGCCTTGCTGCTCTACAGCATCATCATCTTTGCCGTCCTGTTTTTCCAATTTTTCAGCGCTTTTGCCACCCTGTTTTTCGATTTTTTCTTCATCATATTTCCCATCTTGTCTTTCCATTTTTTCATCATCGTATTTGCTATCTGGTTTCTCCATTTTCTCATCATCTTCTTTGTCATCTTGTTTCTCGATTTTTTCATAGTCATCTTTTCCATCTCCATTTTCACTTTTCTCATTGTCGTCTTTTCCGTCTTGCTTTTCAAGTTTTTCACTTTCAGTCTCTTCTGGGACTTCGTATTTACCTTGAGAATCATAACAAACAAAATATATTATCCACAAATTATCGTTTTATATTTGTGTTACAAAATCTATAACACATAAGAATCACCTGATATGAATTGAAATAACACGATAAAAGTAAGACTCGAACTAAGGACCTCTGAATTTATTTGTCAGTTCTCTCAACACTGGGTTATCGGGATACACCTAAATTGCATCTAAGGCATGTCAATCACATAAATTTCATTATCACTCACCAGGTCAAACATACGCATCTTTAAAAACTGCAACAGATTTTTGGTCTTATCAAGGCAGTTTCTAAAACAATACTTGACATGGTAGTCACAACTTATAATGACAAATAATTAATAGTTGGTGTAGAAGGAGTGTAGCTAGACATAAAAGGCTTGTCATGATAAGTGGTTACTATCATGTCAAGTATTGTAGAACAAATCAGTCAAAGGGCAAAGGTTTTCCCGAGCCAGGGGAAAGATCCGGCAAGTCGTCAAATAGGAATGAGAGTTATATTTGAGAAGAAGCAAGATTTGGAAGATCAATAGAGATCAATTGTGCGAAAAAATGACCCCAGCACACACATGACCTTTCCAAATCCTGCAACTACTCGTAGTTTGTTTAAATAATCATTAAGATCGATACTGAATAAAAGAGCTTATGTCCCAAATTCACAATGGTTTTGTTGACAAGTATCATGATGACGATGATGATGATGATGATGATGATGATGATGATGATGATGATGTGTTGCAAAGATCGTACCTTCTTTTTCGATTTCTTCCTTTGTTGGCTTCTTCCAATTCTTCTTCATTTTACTTTGCTTTTCAGCCAGTTCTTGTGCCTCTTCTTCCTTCCTTTCTCGTTCTTCCATTTCAGCTTCTTCCTTCTTTTTCCTGTCTTCATCTTTGATCAAGAGCGTTCTTCCAGATTCTTCATCGTTGTGTTTCGAAGCCTTCAGAAGAGCACGGTTGTCTTTATTCAGAGGAGCAACGGGTAGTTGTTTGCTGCTGATTCCAGGAGCTGAAAGTACAAGAGCAATGTTAGCTTAATATTACCAAAAGTTGGAAAGCAGGCACAGTTGGAAATTCACACCAGCAAGTTAGGTGGTGTGCTTGGTTGAAGAATCGAGTATTGATGTAGCTATACTAAAACTTGATATACACAAATTGGCTAAGCTCTTCCATATTTTCGCTAAAGCTCCTCTTTTTATTCCTGTTTCTCAAGCGACATGAAATCTGAAAATAAGAGATTCTCGCTTGGATCATTTCGAAATCACTATGAAGACATGTATTTCATCAACTGACGAAATGCAAGCCATGCTCAAACTTCAAACTGTTCAAAAACTTCAAAATATCTCAAAAGTTACAGAAAATCTTTCACTTTTGATAGATGAATGTTTTAGGGAGCTTCAATAATCTATTTTTTCAGAAGAATGGCTTTGAAAAACATGTTCCAAAAATGAAAAGGCTACTATAAATATCTTTCTAGAAAAAGGTGCCCTTGAAATTTTCCGGAAGTCTAAAAATATTCTCCTTAAGATGGTGGAGAAGGTTGAGAGCTCTAAAACCTACCATTTTCATAAGAATGGCTTTGAAAAACCGAAAAATCGGAGCAAAGGAACGCCATCAGAAAAATAATTTGTTGAAAATTAGAAGAACACCCTTTAATAATCTAAAAAGAGAGAGAGCATAAATCTACTTACGCAAACGCAACATGTTCTTCGGTATAGGGAAGAGAGATTTTCCGCTTGGAATCTTGACTCCAACTGACAGATGATCGTCACCAGATGATTCCAACATGTTTGCTTCGATGTAATACAGATGGTCTTTGATCAAAAACGTCTTCTCAGATCCTTGGATCACTGGGTATCTAAAGCAAGAAAATTCAAAAGGTTTAGGAAATAATCGAATTGATTTGTGAGAATGAAAATGACCCTGGTAGTATTCGAACCCACGACCTCAAAGTCTGTGCCTGAACCACTCTATCAACTGAGCTACCGGTTAATTCAATGGTACTATTGATTCAATCCATCAGCACATGCTATATCATTAGAGAGCTTACGATTTGACTACGTAGGCGACTACGCCTACGTAGAAGCCCGAGTACTAATTGCCGTACCGTTGTGCGCAGTGTCTGACTTACGATTTGAGCTACACACCCTACAGCTAGGCCACTGTCTGTAAACAATGAGAGTGATTTTGAAATTTTTACATGAGGTTATTTGCCAAAAATAATGCTGAAGATAACTTCTATATTTTGATCAACACAGCCCAAATCGTAAGTCAGACACTGCGCACAACAGTACGGCAATTAGTACTCAGGCTTCTACGTAGCCGTAGTTACCTACATAGTCAAATCGTAAGCTCTCTAATTTCACAAATGGAACGGCCACTCAACGAGTGTAGGGACGAACCTAGACAGAAACTGGATTAAAAAAGCACAATGTAAATGTTTTTTTTATCATATTTCAAATACATTACCAAATAATTGAAATAAATTATATCCACCCTTTATGGCATTCATAAACACTAAAAGCCATCACAGAAGTCCTGAAAACATCACAGACTTCATAGAAATAACTGAAAAACTGGTGCTCATCAGTCTCCAAGGCCTTAGAACCATAACATGAAAACCATGCTATAATAATTTTCAATACCAACAAATAAGGTGTTGTCTTACTCATCATAGATTCCACGCCTGGAAGCCTGCACTTGCGATATCAGCCTTCCCTTGTGCATTGGATCTTCATCAACACTCAAAAACACATCGCAGACTTCATCACAGGAACTATAAAACTGGTACTGTCCGGTCTCCGGGGCCTTGAAATAACCGCGAATTCTTTGACCGTAGTTGTCTGCAAAGTTGATCGGTGCATCAAAGGCTTGCACGATGTCAATCAGATCTGGCGTGCTGGGGAATTTGGATGTTTCATACAATGCGTTGATTTCACCGCGAGATGTTGGGGTGACGTCGAAGTATACTTCTCTTAGTAAGCCTGGTTGTGTGTTGCCTGAAAATAAACATTATTAATTTCTATAAAATGCCTTATCGTCCCTTAATGTATAGTATTGAGAGCCTATTTGTGTAAGCCATTCATGGTGAATAACTCCCGGACTAAAGTAAAATCTTGCAACAACGAACATGAAAATCAAGAATCCGTTGGACTACTTTTTGTCAATCATTAGCCAATACTGATCAAGATTTTGAAATTTGACTACGGCTGACTTTATAAAAATGAGCCAAGTTGTTCTAAAAGGGTTCTGAGATCAATGTTTTCAATCAATTTTCGTCAAGCTACTCTTTATGCAATGTAACAATTTATTTAGGAATCTTTTACTCCAAAAGTTGAAATCAAATTTTCTTAGTTGCTGGTTTGTTTTGTATTCAAATCTATAACATATGAAATATACTGTATGTCAAGAGTTTAATTTCTCAGGATGCAAATCAACTTAGGTTTCATAATTCAAAAGAAAGTAGAACCTGAAGACGAGAAGATATGGATAAGCCTAATTAGAAAAGAAGACTTATCATCCAAGCATTTTTATCAATAGTGCCTGTTTGAAGAATGAGAGTAAAATCAAAATACGTTTCATACGAGATGTTTCATACGAGATGTTTCATACGAGAAAAATATTAGGTAAGAATATTACCAATCGACGGCGTTGTTTCACCTTCCGTCATCTTCTGCTTCTTATGAGAATGTCGTGATGGAGGAACTTGAACCCGGGCACCATTAGGCAGGTCAGCCACTTGTTGCATATCGGCAACAGCTGAAAATACATAAGAAACGATTAAGAAGATCCTGCGCGGTTTAAGAGGTATCTATCAATGTGTATATCTCTCGAGGTTAATTCATGAAATACAAGAAATTGAATATCAGGACTAGGCCAAGACGGAAATAAGTTTTTATGAGAGGGATTCCAAGAAAATTGTAAAGTTTTTATGGAAATATGATATCAATGTACCAAACCAATGAACCGTATGAGCCAAAAAAGTGGACAATGTTTTATTACTTATCTATTCAGCACGATGTCGAAGAAAAGCGAATACTAGAAATTCAACTACTGTGGGTAAGTGTGAGAATTTCAATTTAACTTGAGTTATGGTCACTTTTGTCAAAGATATAGGTATTACATTTATTGTGGGAACTCGCTGACACTTTGTGCCCTTTTCTGCAATGAATGGCACAGTTATTGTATTAGATTGATGTAATTCTATTTGATATTTGAAAAAAGGAAGTACATAGGTTCTTACCACTCAATAAAGACCGATACTTGAGTTTCTGTGAAGGAATTAGATGACCATTCTCTCTTTTAGCTGAAATCAAATGTGTTAAAAAAGTTATGAAGATAAATTTAAGTCTAATGGCAACATTTCAAGGACGAAATTAGATTTCGAACAAGGCCTAAAATAAGTGTGGTTCTAAATCACTTTGCGCAGTTGTAAAGTAAAAATGTGGTTCTATGATTGAGAAAAGTGTCGATTTGTAAATCAGGTCCATTTGCTCATTGGATAGGAAAGGGTCAGTGAAGATAACACAATAAAAAATAAAAAATGCGTTTTCAGCTATTCTGGGATGCTTCTATTTCCTATTTTTTTCTACTGAAGTTTTTCACTAGAACCTCTCTAGAATGAGCAAGAGTCTTAAAATTTACCATGAAACATCTAGCTATTAGAAGTTAATTTTTGTTTTTACCACACCCATTTTTATACATCCAATCACGTGATCATGATTCCAAACGGGAACCACACATATTTTTACATAATTGTGTACCTGTAAAAAGTTCTTATTTTAGGGCTGATTTTGAAGGGATTCATTTAGGACCCCCGATGGCCCAGAAAAAGTACTTTTTGTGAGAATCTAGGTAAACGAATAAAGTTGTATGATTTGATACCTTGTGCTTTATCTCCCAGAATTCTTTTTAAGAGGGAGTGGATAACCATCGCTTGCTTAAGCCTCTTGTACGTCTGATCCAGGGTTTCTCTTCTGGTCCTTCTACGAACCTCATCTAGGATAAGAACAAATCATTCAAACAAAATTGTCGCTTTTTTTTATCCACAAAATAGGGGTTATCCATGGTATATGCACGCAGTTCCAGGAGGGGTAAAATATCAAAAGGGAACTTTAACGGATAGAGGGAGGGATTTCCTTTCTAACTCATATAAAAACTGAGTATTCATTTTCTCGAGGAGGTTCAGTTATGTAGAGGGATCATCAATACAGTTATTGGATGCCACAATATCAGCACGAATGAAGGATACCACCTATGCAGTTACGGAGAAGAAAAAGGGGTGTCTCCAAGGTACCTGTACGAATAAACGAAGAGGAGATGTTTCTTTCATATGTGTGTTTGATCAAATTGTTTCTATTTCAGACTTTTCACTCAAGTGAACTTTGAACAAAGTATACTCTGAAAACATTAGTGGCCCTAATTCAGATATCTAATAGCATATGTAAAAACTGAATTTTTATTTCTTGAGAATGGTATCATCTTTTTTAGTGGAGGAATACCATTAGTACAGTGCAGGATATTCAGTCTTGTGGATGTCATGAGTACCGTAGTTAGTTATCGTCAGTACAGTGGGGGTGTTCAGTACGGTAGAGGGATACCATCAATACTGTGGAGGGGTACCGTCAGTGGAGAAGTGTTATCTCTGTCGCAACGGAATTCATTAGTACAGGAACTTTATCAGTACAGGGATATGATCAGAACAGTAGAGGGTTCTAAGCATGGTGCAGGGATACCATCCGTACAATGAAAGGATGCATCATCAAGGTGGTGGGTAATCATCACTACATTTGAGGGATATCAACAATAAAGTGCATGGATACCATCCGTATATTTGAGGGGTACCATCCATACGGTTCTTAGTCATTGCCAGTGTATTGCTGTATCAAGATATCTGAACCAGGTTGCATCAAAGAGTACAAAGCTAGTTATTCCTATGCATTTTCAATTCCTGATTTCAGCAATCTATACGAAACACTCGGCTATATCCCCAGTAGTGGATGATGAATTAAGGCAACCAGTCATACTCTGAGAGTGAATATTAAGCCATATCTTAAACCTTAAAATGTTATGCAATAATGAGGTCTGATCCAAGATTCAAGGAAAAAACAATAAATCCAATAGAGCCAAAAAATTGGAAGCAGGGCGAAAACATGGATTATTTAAGCTTTTCGTTTGACACGCAACAGAGTAATAAGTCAGAAAGAGAACAAAAACCCAACGAATTTGTTTCATTATCTTTCTGACGTATTACTCTATTGAGTATCAGACGAACAGCACCTAATCAGACGTAATCAACGTTTACGCTATGCTTTCGATTTCACTGATTATATTGAAGTTTTGCACCGACCAAAGACTGAGTGGAGTATCCCATCAATTATGACTCATATTTTTCCTATTGCTTGTTTAACTCTAAGCATTGCAATTCTTTAGAAAATAGACTGAACAATTGACGAAAATGGACACAGAGAACAAATAGAAAATACAGACAAGAAAGAATCACAGAGTTAACACAATCAATCATCTAGAATCTATATACATCGGTTTAGTTCATAACTTAGTTATAAGGGAAAGCATATCATATAAAAGAAATGATAAAGATTCAGAAATAAGTTTAAAAATGCAAAATCGAAAAATATCAGTACAATATTTTGGTGATACTTGTTTAAGTATGTTGCATGTATAAATACTTGTTAGTAATTTCTTCAGAAATACTTATGGTAGGGTTTCAGAAAATTAAAATCAACTTATTTTGATCCACTTCAGTAATGACTCATAATCTGTTAACACTTTCAAATTGAACGATTTTACTTATCACATGGTTTTTTAAAAACGTTTTACACAAATGCTGACACATATATTGTCCACTAAATAGATTTTTCAATTCGTTTGAAAATCCTCACGAATCGCTTCATATTCTTTGAAAATAGTTTGATAATTGCAGCAAATTATATATCATTATTTCAAAATCTTGCAGATCGTTTCTTAATTGCTGCAAATCGTTTCTCAATTGTTGTGTATCAACCGAAAATTCCTCAAATCCTCTCAAAATCATTACGAAGAAAAATCGTCTCATTATCGCAGTAGATCATATAGAATGATTTCAAAATCACTGCAATTCGTTTCTTCATCGTTGCAAATCATTCCTTAATCGCAGCAAATTGTTTCTCATACGTTGGATATCGTCTGAAAATTCCTCAGATTGTTTCGAAATCGTAACGAAAGGATTCACATTCGATACAAATCGTTTTATAGTTGAAATAGTAATATCGCTGAAAATTATTCTTTTATAGTTGAAAATCGCTCCTTTATCCTTAATTGCCGAAGACTTTATCAAACCATTACAAAATCGTTACCAATCGTTGCAATTCGTATACATTCGTAACAATATCTCTTGGGGGCTCCCTAGGTACAACACATATATGGAATTAAGAATAATAACTGCCTTTAGATTTAATTTATAAAAGTTCATATGCGTAGGTTAGTTGATGTTAATTGTTAATTGTTAGTTTAGATTTATACAATATTCCACTCATTGTTCGTCATATGTTATACTTAAGTTCAAAATTGCAGGTCTACTCCAGGCCATTGCACAGGCTCTCGATTAAATCTCATTCTCCTCGTTTTTGGTGAGTTTTCAGTTTCTGCAATGCATGGGTGCCTGCAATTTTGAAAAAAAGGTTATTAGGAACTTATTAATGTTAGTTCTTCATGGTCTATAGAAGACCTGTTAATAAACAACCTACCTTATGTGAGTTGCCACTATGATCAGTCCAAAAAGACATTGGAAAACCTATCCTATTGACATAACCTTGTAGTCCAAGTTTGAAGAAAATTTTTATCAGAAGTACTATGTTATTCCCTGCTTTTCCGACCACTTTGCACAATTTTAGGATTTCTATGACAGCCCTAGCCTACCTAGCCTCACCCTATAATGCTTAATAGATCCAGCCTAGACATAAGAGAAGCGATTGCAATAGCCTGTAATCTGTCCAAGCCCTGTTAATGTCTGCTAGTCTTCAAGGTGTGGTGTGCAAATGCATTTCTCTGGCATATACCCTGAAACGATACACGACAAAGAGAGCTCGCTCGCTCGTAATTTGACGTTTATTAACTGGACAGATAGTGCTAGAAACATCTAGAATCAAAACTATCGACAAACAAGACACATTCAGACATTGATGATTGGTAAAAATAGCGTTAAATCTCTGTGGCAAGACAATTTCTCAATGAAAGTTTGCCTTGTTTTATTTTTGTTCCTTTTATAGTATATCATTAATTGTTTTCAGAGAGCAAGGAATTTTTAAAAGAATTTAGTAGAAAGCAATTTTTTCTAGCTTAATTCTTATTCTTGTTCCTCTTATAGTTTAGGGTTTATAGTTTACACAAGGCAAGATATTTTCTCACCGACTTTAGATGCTAGAAATGTTGCCAAGAGTTATTTCATTCTAATTTCTTTTACAGTATGATGTAATGACAATGTTACCTATCAGCTGACCCCCGGATATCTTTGCAGTTTAACTCATATGTCAATTGACTGCAGGCTGAACCAAGGGTGTCTATTAAAATAGTTTTAGCTTTGGTAGTATAGCTTAGTTGATGATATAGTTTATCTTATAGATTTTTTAGCCATTTATTTAAATGCACAGATAGGAATCATAGCTAAGACACTACAATATTATTTGTTTATTTATTTAGTAAAATATCCTTTTCTTGCTATTCAAAAATCGAAGCTTTTGCTACTCAGTATGATCGAGCAATAAATTTAAAGTATTTTTGGAGAGGTTGCTATTTTAGTTGAATAATTTTATTTCTGTATAGTTTTACGAAATAATATTACTGGAAATGGGTAGTGCAAAGTTAAAGTAAGTACACAAATTTAGAAGTGAGATTGCAGGGGTGAAGAAAATTATTTCTTACTCTTACAAGTGGGGAGGGGGCAAGGAGCAGTAAACTGATCACTGAATATTGATAGAATTTTTAAAGTACGATAAAAAACACAAATGAAGTACAAAAAAGGAAGTTCACAAGCTAAATATAGAGGCACAACATTCAAAACACCAAAAAGACACGCAAGATAATCAAAAGATTATAAAATTTTAAAAAGGTTTGTTGGTTCTGAACAGCTTAAAAGTCTAGTAACAAGAAAAGTCAACAAATAAGTTTAAAATTTCTTAATTTCATAGATTTTTGAAAAGAATCAGCATCAATACTTTTTTAACTCTAACAAATGAATATGATCATCGTTTTATAATTGATCATGAAGATTGTTGGCAAATAGAGAAATAAAAAATGCAGAAAACATTATAGGCACTTACCATGATAAGTATTGCGTCGTTTTAATCTGTGTTTTGTCAGTTTATTGTTATTAGACAACTCTGGGGTTATCTGCTTCATTTCTGTGTTTGAACGCTTTATTCCTGTCGATAAAAATATATTGTTACACAAATTTTATGTAGATGTAGATTAAAATACTAAAAAATCGGTTTTCTACCAATTAGTTTTCTACATATTGCTTCTACCAATTTTGTTTTCCATTATTACACATAGATTTACTCAAAAGCAAATAAAAGCTATTCACTGTGAAAATTCTCTCTCTAAACTAAACAGTAATTAAACAGTAGAGGTCTCCATATGAAAGAAACAATGGTTTAAGGACCACAGACCTTAATTTTGATCTACACCTACCAAAGATATAAGAAAGACCTATTGATTTCAACTGAGGAGCGTCAGATAGGCTTCAGACCTGATTTTCAAAATGATGTTTCTTATTATACATGCATATTATAATCATATGTAGAACACTACTGTCATACAACTTTTTGAATATCCCCAATCAAATGTGACATTGATAACAAAAAAGAAAGCTGAGATGAGAAACTATATTGTAATAAAATTATCAATCAGTTTACCAGTTTTATCACTTTTCTTCGACTTCAGGGTTCTGCGTTTTTTGATAGCTAAAGAGAGAAAAATGGCATTCGAATAACTCAATATCAAAATCATTACTCAATGCGTCACCAGCAATCGTTTAGAAATAATTATATGATTGCGAAGTCAGTATTTCATTTCAAATGAAATTGCTCCATACATTAGAGTAGTGCGATATATATTCGTCTAAGAGGGCAAGACTCGAAAGACTAGACGCTTCATCTAGACAAGCCTGTTTCGTGGTTTCTCACTCATCATGAGATGTATATCTCAAACCCAGGACTTATGCTCATTTCCTGATTAGCGGGAAGCCACGAAATAAGCTTGTCGAGATCTAGAGTCAAGACCTAGCCATTTGACACTTGGCCCTGCTCCGCCTAAATGCCCTTCTCAGCCACTTGAGGCGTGCGATGAGTGGCTCTCCTCGTGTATTAAATATGAGAGGAGTCGTCCACCTAGATGTGCACTTTTACTAAAGGATAGCCCGCCTGAGATCAGTGAGAAGGCGAATCATTGACCAGCTGCTTAAAGTCGTATGGCCCTTTCTGAGAGTCTTGTCTTTATATATTTAAGAAGAAATGATAGGGCGAGATTCAAAAGACGAGAGTTTTTATCTCGACCAGCCTGTTACATGGTTTCTCACTCATCATCTTTTATGCAAATGTTTTATACAATTTCAGTAACGACTCGTCAAACGAGGATGAGAAATCACTTAAAAGAATTCTAAGCACCTTCTTGTGAGTGTGTTCAAATCATTACTGGCATCTTTTCTACAAAGCGTCACATCAATGGACAGTTATTAAACCGAGTAAACAAAGCGACAACTATCTCATCGAGACGTTTCTTGAAACTTTCAATATCGAATCCAAGACAACAGCTGTTTGCTACATATTGAATGTAAATAAAGCTTAAACTAAGAGCCTATACAAGGAGAGCCCGACTTTACTAATACAACTTTCCCTTACATTTGGTAAGCGAGTCTTAGCAGTGCTTACCGCGTGGATTTCCAGATAAAATTTCAACGCCGCCTTCTGAACTTTTTTGCAGCTGCAGTTAAACATTTGTATTTCAGGGGTCTGTTTTACTATGCGTTCCCAGGGAGCATTTTTCTATGATGCATTGCGCGGAGTGAGATCAACTATCTTTGTAAAATCCCAGATGGCTCTCGACCAATGCTCTTTAGCCAGTAGCAAGCACCACAAATAATCTCAAAAAACTTTTCAAAACTTAGATAATCTAAATTTAGTAAGTGGTCGTGATATTTGTTTGATTGCAATAGTGCTGGTTTCGATTGGCCAGCTGCTCTCGTAGCTCAGTGTTAAAAGCAACCAACAGACCACTGTTTCAACAAGTTAGGCCACGAGATATGCTATTTACACAATCCTTACACACTATACAAACACTCCGGTGCCATATTCTGTATTGGGGTGAATTTGGGGAGACATTAACCGTATTGGAATATCATTCTAAAGACGTAACCTGAATAAACCCTTGTTTGGGTGTATATTAGATATTAACAAAACTGAAAATGATATTAATCAAGAGATATTAACCAAGGTGAAATACTGAATAAACCCATGCTAGGTTGTATCTTTTTAAGATATCAACAAATTAAAAATTAGGCTCTGAGGCTCTAGCCTGAATTAACAGAAGCTTGGGTATACTTGTGGAGATATCAACCAATGTGAAATAAATAATTAACCCTTTGTTTGTCTACATCTTTTAGAATATGAAAGAAATTGAAAACTACATTGGACAGCTCTAACCCGAATTAACCCCAGTTTGGATGCATTTGTACATAGATATATCAACCAACGTGAATGTAAAATAAACCATAGTTTTGGTATATTTGCAAAGATATCAACAAAATCTAAAACAATTTTCTAAAGTTCTTACCTGAATTAACCCTTGTTTGGCTCATGTATGTATCAGGTATCGGTCGGGCCATGATGCCGCTTGGTAGTCGAACACCAACAGACAAATTATCGTTTCCGTTGCCTCGTTTCACCATTATAGCTTCCAGGTAGTAAGACTTCGACGCATCTAATTCTATTTCTCCTGAAGACTGCTCATCTGGGTTTCTGGAAAACAAGTTTCATGTAATCATTAAAAATCAATTTAGTAAGTTGAACATTCATAAGTAAAACTTTTATCTCTATAGCATTGCTTTGTATATCAGCTTCAAGAGCTCGATCTACGTAGGTACAGAGTTAAGATGAGAAACAGGAAAGGAGACCTACTATCTGTTTCTTTTAATATAGCATAACTTATCATCCTAAAAGCATTACGCAATCTGTAACAGCACCATAGTGCTCGATGCATGAAGGTACAGAGTGATATACATGAAAAAAAGGATGGAGATCGACTCTCTGTAACTCAATGTCGCATGCCTTCTACAGTCTACAGTCTGTCTGATGATTGCAAGAGCATTTGATTTCAAGTTGCAAAGAGCCAGTCTCCTTTCTTGTTCCTCATCTAAGTAAAACATTTGTGTATATTTGTGTAAATTCATAAGTAAAACTATGAATTGGAAACAGAATCCAAAGAAGTAAAACTGATAACTAAGTGGAAACAGAATCTAAAGAAACATTTACGAGGTTTATCATGTCTGGAAATTCTGTTTTAGTTGTTGGGGCAGAGGACCGGGGGCACCTACAGGGTTGGGTCACAAAGTTGTATCCGAAGACGTTCGTGTAGATCACGAGCCAGCCTATTCGTCCAACCTATTTTTACATGCGGAAGCACAACGGTAATTTTGACAGAAATCAGGGAGAACTGTGCTTTTTGAGAGGGGAGCAGGAAAGATAAAGCCCCCCTTCCTATTAGGTATAGGGGATCAGGGAGTCTTTAGCACACATTTTTCAAGGAACCATGCTGAAACTTCTTAAGGAGGAAGGGAATGTAGAACCGCTATATGACTCTAATTAATGCTTAAACGCCTTTTCAAGGCTTTGCCGTAACTTCCATCATTATATAACTTTACAGGAACAGTATTACATAACTTTACAGACAAATTATTCCATAATTCAACAGGCGAATTAACGAGAACAACGACACCCACAATTTGGTTAAATAGTTGATTGATGAATTTGAGTTTTCAGAGTTCTTCAAATCCTTGCGAACAGCAATCAGCCGTTCTTTACTTATTCACGGATCTATTTTCCTTGAAGACTTATTGAACAGCAAGGAAGCAAGGTAAATATTGGAGCATTGAAAGCATAATAAATAACATTCAGCCTCGTATTCTTAATTTATTTTCATTGCGACTGGCGTTCCTTTGTGCTTCGCTTCGTGATGGGTTATTAACTCGACAGGTTATTTGGTAGCACTTTTATTAAAAGTTTAGCCCGGGGGAGGTGTTGTATACTTTGAGGGAAATATGTTTCGAGGAAGAAACACTTTACAGAACGTCTGTGCAGTGCGGTGAAGGGTTATTCTTCACACAGTACTGATGATATCTCCCCACAGAACTGAGCATCCTCCACAGTACTAAACATTCTCCACAGTAGAGGCTGTTTTTTAATTCAACGATTATGTCGGACGGACAATCGATACTTTGAACCCTGATTAAAAGTTTTCTAGATGTTGTATGGTAAATGCCAGTTTATTTAAATGCAGAGCTCAGTCAGCTCTGTAGCACGCCTAGATACTGAATTCAAAGAAATCTATTATGTTACCGCAGTTTGAAGAAATAAGACAGTGTCGGACGGACAGGGATAGAATAGGCCTTCGAGGGAAAATATCATTTCGTGTGAATTTCTATCAAAAATATGCGCATGGAACACAAACCCAGTCAATTTCTGGACGAAGATATATTTCAACATACTGACAACAAAAAATAAAGATGGTCGAAGAATCTTATTGCTCTCAATAATGAAAAAGGTGAGAGAAAGGAAGGTGTGTCGGACGGACATGTCGGAAGGACAAAAATGCAACTCAGACCAAAATGTGGATATTTATTCACTTAATTACCATAGAACGACGCAGAATACCGATACGCAATGGAAAGACTTATTTCAACAACGTAATACAATCCAGGCTCTGCTACAACAAGATATTAATTTGTTTGTCCGTCCGACATAAAATCAAGTGCTGGGCACCTTTCTCATACAGTATCCAAAAGAAAATGATCAGCATTCCTTTTCCTCCATATTTTGGTAGAGGGTTGCATCGGCCTTGTGATAATATGTTAAAAGCTTCTAAATTACAAGTCAGCACTTTAAGATACTAAGCAATGTAACTAAAATGTCCGTCCGACCTATTTTTGAACAGACAACGTCAGACCTCAACAGTCTCGTTTTCATTTTATGAAAATTTTACCCCCGACTGCTTTATTATAAACATAGAGTTTTGAATTATTCACGATCAGACGATTCTTGGCATCATTTTCTTCCGTTTTTTCTATGCCTATTGATAATATGTCGGACGGAAATAGATTTTCTCAATGAAAACATTCGTGTGTGCAATCCCGTAGACAATTTTCCTTGTTATTCATAAAAAGACAATGACATTTGGAGATAAGAAAGATTACTGATAAATATTGAATGCAGTCAGCGTCTCAGAAAAAAAACTTTCCCCGTTCATTTTTATGTCGGACGGACATCATACTGCTTTAAAATCCCATCTCTCTGTTATAGTAAAAGCAAGAACTGAAAAATTTCAGCTCTGAACTAAGTAAAGTAAGTGATGTATAGTAAAAGGAAGATGGTTCATACTGCGTAAATGAATTCTCTCTTTTCCTTAAAAAATGATTGTCCGTCCGACATACGATTTTCAATGAGTGTCAGCTACTTTAGGTGATTTTTTGGGAGTTTCACCTGTCAGATTGATAAATCTAACATCACACCAGATGCAGTAGATATATCGCAAGGAAAATGCACGCAAAATACAATATTCTAACTAATTTCAATTTCTCACGTTGTGATCAACCATTTCAAAAACAGCCTCAGTACTAAACATTCTCCACAGTACTGAACATTCTCCACAGTACTGAACATCCTCCACAGTACTGAACATTCTTCACAGTACTGAGCATCCTCCACAGCGCAGAACATCCTCCACAGTACTGAACATTCTCCACAGTACTGAGCATCCTCCACAGTACTGAACATCCTCCACAGTACTGAACATTCTCCACAGTACTAAACATCCTCCACAGTTCTGAACATCCTCCACAGTACTGAACATCCTCCACAGTACTGAACATCCTCCACAGTACTGAACATTCTCCACAGTACTGAGCATCCTCCACAGCGCAGAGCATCCTCCACAGTACTGAACATTCTCCACCGTACTGAGCATCTTCCACAGTGCAGAACTTCCTCCACAGTACTGATGGTATCCCTCTACAGGACTGTACATCCTTCACAGTATTGATCTTATTCCTCCACAGTGCTGATGGTATCCACATAGTACTGTTGATATCTCCCCACAGTACAGAACATCTTCCAGAGTACATATGGTATCCCCCGCAGTATGTATTGATGAAGTTCCCCAAAAAAGTCTTGAACATCTTCCAACGCACTGATCGTATCCCCTACGGTACTGTCTATATCTCTCCAAAGTACAGAACATCCTCCACAGTGCAGAACATTCTCCACAATACTGATGGTATCCCTCTACACGACTGAACATCCTTCACAGTATTGATCTTATTCCCCACAGTGCTGGTGGTATCCACATAGTACTGTTGATATCTCCCCACAGTACTGAGCATCCTCCAGCGTACTGATGGTACCCAAGTGTACAGAGCATCCTCCAGAGTACTTATGGTATCCCCCACAGTATGTACTAACGACGTTTCCCCAAAAGTTCTGAACATCTTCCAAAATATTGATGGTATCTCCTACTGTACTGTACTTTACTTTACTGTACTTTACTGTACTTTACATCCACCAAAGTACCGAACACCCTCCAGAGTACTACGCAGGCATTTTGCAGGTTGATCACATAAAATTGATATTCCCCAGAGTATTGAATATCCTCCACAGTACTGGATAGTATCCTTTGACAGTACTGGACTGTATCCCTCTACAGCACTGGATGTTAGCCCCCCATTATAATGACTATACCCATCTCAGTACTGAACGGTATCGCCAACAGTACTGATAACATCCTCCACAGTACTGCACAGACGTCCCACACATTCTCCTCATGTGCTATATTTAATACCCCCTGACTTGGACCCCCGTCGTTTTCGAGTCCTAAGCTTCCTGTCATTGCTAAATAACATGGGATTCTTACGAGGAAAATCATTCGTTGTGTAGCAGCGCGAGTTCAAACATGGAGGCTTTCTACAAAATCATCGGATTCGGCTACTCAGGCATTGGCGGATTAGGATTCATCGCAAATACAGCTCAACTCGTTTTATTATGCCGAGACAAGACTCAGAGAAAGACTGCATTCGGAATCACACTTATCAGCCTAAACATCGCTGATTTCCTCACGTCTACCTCGCTACTGCTCACGGCAATGCTTATGTTCATGGTTGCTTATAAAAAAGTAGATAGCTCTATGCGAACAAATATGAAATATCCGTTCCTTTCTACACTTGTTCTATCTGTGTGTTCATCTTTAACACATATTGTCTTCATAGCCATTCAACGCGTGATAGCCGTTGCGAGTCCTTTAAAAGTCAAGACTATCATCACCAAATCACGATGCTTCGCTATCTTGGCCCTTCTGTGGCTAGGCTCAATATCATTTGCAATAGCAGTGTATTACATGGGAAGACAGATGTTGATACCGCTGTGCTATTTGACGATTGTATGGGGGATCATCTTGGTCATAATGTACGCCTTCGTTTGCTACAAAATCTTGACGAGGAAGGTGGCGGGTAGCGATAATGAAGGCATGCAGAGGAGAAGTCAGAGATTGGACAAAGGAGTCGTTGTTTACTCTGCGGTAATAGCATTCGTTTTCATCATCTGCCATTTTCCTATATCAGTGGCTCAGATATGTCGACTCCCGTATGACAATCTTCTTGTTTTCACGGGCATTTATACATTGAATCCAACTCTCGACACTCTCGTTTATTTCTTTTGGAGTTTATGCAAGAAGCGGAGAAGACGAGTTAATGACCACCCCAATCCTCCAGCTCGACCTTGAAGTTCATGATGAAAATCAAGGGATTCTTCACTCCACTTCAAAGATCATGAGATTTTCTCTAAAACAAAGGGATTTCCAGAGGAGATTTTCAGGTGGGGGTCATCAAAGGGGTAGAACTTTGCCGTTCCGCGCGATTTTCAAAGAAAATCCGCCATTGCGCTGATTTTGAAGGATATATGATTTTAACTGGAACACCAAGAAAAGCCTTTCGCTTCGCTGTGAAATACGCGAATAGTTCCGTCAATCTGTAAATACTTAGTAAGATTCCGTATTCCGTGAATCAATCTCAAGAAAATCTGCACCCGGCAGGGATGAAGAATTCTATCGTTCAGTGCAATCTTTCTTGTAGTAGGTTTTAGAATTATAATTGAGGCACAAGCAGGATAAGTTATGCTATTCTTTGGACAGGCCAACTGCTTATTTTTGAATATCCTGAACTCACGAAGACTCACGAAGCAAAAGAACTAGTAGAGATAGTCATACCAGGAATCATAAGAAGAAATTTGATCAGGTGATTGAAAATAATAATTGAATTGAATTGAAAATAACTCACTTCTCGAAATTGTTGTGCTTGGATGCTTCCATTTGTGAAATGATCCTTCGCTTGTTGGACGGGTCGTCATCTGAGCTCAAGTAAATTTCACATGAATCAGAGCAAGAGCTGTAGAAGATGTAATTGCCTTTCTCCGGGGCTTTGAACCAGCCATACAGTCTCTGTCCGTAGTCTCGTCCTGAGTTCTCCGGTGCATCGAATGTAGGCAGCATAGCTCTGACGTCAGGGCTCTCCGGGTAATGGCGGCTTGTGATCAGGCCGTAAAGGTTGTCTGATTTCTCACCAAGGCCCTTGAATAGTTCACGGACTATTCCTTTGCGGGAGACTAGAAAAAATACGAGTATAGCCTTTGTTGATAGAATTGTGGGTATCATAAACTACAATGCTTACCAAAATTGTTAAAACGCTGTATTGATTTTTAAACTCAACGCAACAGTATTCATTCCTCTTTGTGATGAATGAAGGAGAGGGTAATCTGATTTTGCGATTATTGCCATGGGGTTTTCCTCCAAAAATCTGTTTATTTTCGTAGGGTGTGTGTTCTATGAATGTTCTAAGAAATTATGGTGAGCATTGTAGCTCTGTAAGGAAGGTAGAAGAGTAGATCTTTAAGATGATAACCTATTGCTTAAGAGTCATCAAAATATCAGAGATGTGTTGATTCACACGCTCTACCTACTGAAATAATCTAAATTTCAAATTCGACCACACCAAAGGGAATCATTTTTCTAGCAATATCCTGGACACCCTGAGCTGATGCACTCACTTCCATCACGACAGGAACCTTTGACAGTCTCATCTTAGAGAGAAGCTGACTGAATCTCTAAAGAAATGAACTCTGACAAACTTGCCCTGAATTAACAGTATCGTCATCTGCGAAGTTGCAGGCTTCAGCATTTTGGATAAAATAAATGAATTGTAACAGCATAGGACCCAGGAGAGAACCCTGGGGCACATCTGATCTGATATGATATCAAACAAGCTAGTGAAGCTCAAACCGTATTCTCACTCTCTAAGCACTCAATAAATACAATATCAGACCTCACAGGATAAATGCTTGATCAGTAAATTTCTCTTTGGTACAAAATAGAAACATCAACTGGAAGTTAATGCCAATATCAAACACAAGTGAGAAGCAGAAATCAATTTGCAAGGCACATTGTCCATGTCCAAGCTGTTTCTGTCGATTCGTTAACCGTCACATTGTGCATTAAAGTTTTCTTGTCAATCTCTTCTTGTAAAAAGTTCCTGTCGTATTTGTTAGCCTGTTATATGTAAATGGAGTGGTACAAAACTTAGCCAGCGTGTGCTTTTTAAGAGGGGAAAATGCAGATTTCTAGGCGATCTAAGCTTGTTAAGGTATCAGATTGAACAGTTGAATAATGAAGTTTCAATGCTTATGCAATGATCCATAGCATTTTATCTCTTTCTTTAGTTCTCTATTACGAGAAATATCACTGTACAATACTTAGCTATATAGCAATATGTTGAATATATATTATTCATTAAATTGATGCTAAAGGTATTTTTGAGTTTCCGATAGGGAAGGTACTTGCTTCCTTGCTCCCTTCTAAAAAAGCAAATGTTCCTTTACTCCAGTCAAAATCAATACTTTGCTAATTATGTTCGTGACCATCTTTGCAAGCAACACGGTAACCAGACTATGCAGTGGTACCCTTCTCATCTGTCCCCCACTCGAAGGGACTTAAACAGAAATGACAAATGTGATTAACTTTCCAAAATGAATTCTATTTTCTCCCCTTTAAGCTCCCAACTCCTATTGCTTTCTTGTCACGTTCTCTTGCTCCCAGACAGTTTCAGGGCCTACTCCCTCTCTCCCAAAACCCCCATGAGAACTTCATTATCAAATCATCAGCATTATGATTTAACCAAACATGCAGTTAGTGTTATGCGTTTGAAGAGGTTAGCTTTAGTACGTTAGTATAAGTTAGTAAGTTAGTGGTTAGTATAAAGCGTTGAGTGAGTATAGTGTGTACGTACGAGTAACAGTAGAATGCCAGGCAAATAGAGGTATTATTTGAAAATACGAGTTGCAATATTTGATCAGAGTTTGCTATTTCAAGATTGGTAAATAAGCAAAGAATAGACAAAGTTACTTAATAATAAATATCTATTCTCTTTTACTACTGTATTCCGTGTGTCTTTCCTATGAATCAGAGTGCTCTATGCCATTGGCAGAGCGGAATATACAGAGCTAAACTTCAAAAAGGACACATAACTATGTTGTGATTTAAAGTTTCACGCACATATACGATCTTCAGATAACTCCACTTAAACTAAAAAGGGCCTGATGATCATATAAGTGCGTATAACTTTAAGTTATTTGTCTCTTTAAAGAGATAGATGTCTCTAAGTTTCAATCTGCATATTCCACTCTGCCTATAGCACACCATTATATCTACATATATAGAATAGACACACAAAATACCATGGTAAAAAGAACAGATATTTAAATCGTACATATTTCAAGAGAAGGCCGAATTTAAAGGTATTTTAGTTCCTAAAAAACGGTTAGATTGGCCAATACCAGAAAAACTCTGACCAAGAAAAGCAACCTGCGTATTTCAAACAAGTACCTCAGTTAAAATACACCAAAAGACAAAACAATTAGGCCGGGATCCGTACACACGGGAGGGAAATATTGGTATTAAAAGGAAATCGAAATTTTGAAATCCATTGTGCAATAATCAAACATTGAATATAGAGTAAAAACAAACACTTATATATTTAGTAATTATTTAGTATTTCTATAGAAATAGTGCAGGATAATATTTTCAATGCTGGGAACGCAGCTTTCGTTGTTTGCACTTGATTAAGGAATGAAATAGAAAACAGTAACTGGTGAGGAATTTTGAATGGAATGAGAAATTATCGTCCGAGACTGAGTATAGGAAACATCTAATTAAATTTGGACAGGATTTATAAGCTTTCGATTTTTGTTTTGACATATGATAACAATTGATCTCAACATCTTGAGATTTTCAAGGGATTTCATCAGAACTATAGGATTTCCACGAGGTAGGGATTTGACTTCAGAAACTTTCACTATTCTAATCCCAAATGGTAGAAATTTAGAGATAAGAAGAATTGTTCTAGTATGAACTATAGCATCCCTCACGCACCCATGAAGGGTCTAGCCCCAATACCCCAAGTGCCCCTTTGATTGTTTTGTCTTTCGAGTATTTCAATCTCAATTTCTGCTACTCACGTGTGTGATGTTTCAAGCGGCGTTTCTTCTTCCATCTCCTAATCGAATTCTTCTTCCCGAGGCCGGGGTGCCTGTGGAAGCTTCTCTTTTTGCCAAACGCAAGATCTGATTTCGAGTTTCCGAGCACATTCAACGAGCTACCCAGCACACCTGTGTTAAGCAAACCACCAAATGCCGCATCTACTGCTCTAGAGGTTTCAGATCTGGATGCACCCTTGGCTATATCCCCTGGCACAGATGTTGATCCGCTAGCAGAAGCACCGGACAGGTTAGGTGCGTTCATGGTGGTGACAGAGCCTATTGGGCCATACCCTTGGTAGGCTGGATAGAATTGCATGAAGGTTAATCACGAGATAGATATTGAAAATGAAGATTGCCGTTTAGAAAGCTATCTAAAATATAGATTTTTGGTCTGTGAATTCCAAATCACCAATTATTTGAAAATATCTTATATAAGGCATTCGTCAAAAGAAACGCATATTCTTTGGCTGGCTTGCTTGTCAGTACAATGCATCGACAATTTATGGTGCATTTAAAGTGGTAACTGAACCTAGTCTTTACCTTTGATGTTCATGAAAAAATGGCATACAGTTACATAATGGATAAAAGAGTATTAGAGAAGATTAAAAGAAGTGCCAAAAATATTTCCATTTCCTCTTTCAAGCCTAGCCTTTATTCTTTGAATATCTCTGTTTATGTTGTCTACGACGATTAACCTCTATCTGTATCAAAAAGTTGATTTAAGAATTTTGTTGTTTTTGCTGTTCACCTTTGAGGACACCAATCGACCGAATAATAAAATTTTTCAAGCAGACATTCAACCATCCTTGACTAGAATTCTCTGCAAGGTTTACTTGTGAAACAGAAAGTTAGGCCTAGAATCTAAATGGTAAAAGAGATGGGTGATAAACTGTCTTCATTGGCTTTACAATTTGATGTAGTTCAGAACAGATATTTTCACACAGTTTGAAATAATAGATTGCATATCTGGTTGCAAATTGCCCCTTTTAATGGCTTTATTGGATTATATTTTCACTTATGGCATGGCTAAGTTTTAACATGAAATAATTCAAATTTAGCTTTTTCAAATAAGGTCCTTCCTTCAATTTCAAGATAAATCAACTGCCTAATAAAACAATATTTTGAAACATCCATCCATACGTGATACTGCTATCTTTCTGACTGTTTTGTAGTACTGTTCAATGAAATAAGTTATGAGAAAGATAACATAAATACTTACATCCTAATGGGTTTCCACCAACACCTCCACCACCTCCACCGGCAGCACCACCACCTCCTCCACCGCCTCCACCGCCGCCACCACCGGCAAGTGCACTGAGAGCGTTTGCTAAGTCACCGCCTCCACCTCCACCGCCGCCTCCGCCACCAGCAGCACCACCTCCACCTAATCCACCACCACCTCCAGCAGCTAAACCACCACCACCACCTCCTGCAGCAGCACCACCTCCGCCTCCACCAGCTGTAAAGCAAATTGAAATCATTATTCAAACAACCTTAATTAGCTTGGAATCTAAAAATCAAAAACTCAAACAAACTGAACAAGAGGCAGGCATAAACACAGGATTCCAGATGTAATATTTCTCAAGCAGTCTATAGTTCCAGGCTATCAAAAAATCATCTTGAAAATCTGGCCAATAACAATATTGCAGTAATATCTTTAGCTTATGACCAGCAGTTAGCTCCACTGCAGCTATTGCAGAACACTTGGAGCTTAATACATCAAATCTATTTCTTACGATAATATCAGTTCAAAGTTTTTTATGAGCTTGAGACCCTCCACCGACTTCACCTGCCTTATTTCACTGCTTATTCTCTGTTTGTGCCAGGGAACCCTGCTTTTAGCAGAACCACGCTTATTTCTTAATGATTTGTACCTAGCCCCTTTACCAAGCATCAAAATTTAATATACACGAAAAAGTATTTGCCAAATAGGGTAAAACTCAAAAGGATCTACTGATAAAGGTCAAACGTGCATAAAGGATTTTATGGGGCAAGTGGACTAATTCTTAAATAGAACTAAAATGATGTTTTCGTAGACTAATTCCTGAAGAATCGTGATAGATTTGAGATCTGGTAATAAATGTTTTGCAATCAGGCTTTTGGCATGTCTTTTAATTCCTCTCTAGGTAGGGCTAGCCTGCATGCAGTCTCCACTTTGGTAATTCTTGAGCTGAGGAGGGGCATACCACTTCTCTGTTCCAAAATTACCTGGAAGATTCTGCATACAGGCTAGATAGGCAGCCATTGAAAATAGCAATCTTGTTTGGATATTTATCCTGTTAGCATATTTTTATTATCAAAGAACTTAAGAAGAAGCAGGATTTAGAATATTTATCAAAGAATGATTAAATGACCCAAGTTGGAATGGCTAGTGAACCACAGTACTAATCCAGAGGTCCGTGGTGCGAGTCCTCCTCGGATCAATTTCATTCTCACCAATTATCTCCATTAGTGTTCAAAGATTTAATGGCACAAGTGGACAGTAAGCTTCTTCCTGAAAATTATAGATTCGAGATTTTGTAATAGAATGTTTGCAATCAGCCATCTAACATTTTTTCGATCTCTTTCAGGTAGGGAAGGGATTGAAATTTGATCATTGCTGAAGCTTTTATCCTGTTGTAATATTCTAATTACAAAATAATTGCTCAAAGACTCACCGGCCATCGCTGGGATAGCTCCCATGAGACCCATGGCAGTAGTAGCAGCATTAGCAGCATCCATAGCGGCCTTATTCAGCGTCTGCTGCGCAGCGACTTGCTGAGCTGCCTGCATCGCAGCTTGACTTGCTTGAGCTTGTTGGACGGCTGCTGCGTTGGCTGCGGCATTTTGAGCCATCGCTTGCTGAGCTAAAATATCAATATCAATTCATTACAATTTGTTAGCAAAATTATTACGATTAATTTGTTAGCAAAATTATTACAATGACTTTATTAGCAAAATGATCACAATATGATAGCAAAATCAATACAATTTGTTTTTATAAAAAGCATTAAATGATATTAACAGAAATATTATCATATGAACAGTTAATTACAAATCAATTATTAAATGAAGCACTCGAATGAAACATTCACACTAACAGAATCAAACCAAACTTCCATACCACACTAATTTTCCCATACGATCAAATTCATATAGTTTGTTAGATTCACCAATCAGGGTATCTGTATGAAAACCTGCTTCAAGTATGCAAGTTTAGCCCTACTCAAACTACACTGATAGTTGAAGCAGATTGAGAACAACAATCAAGATCTAAACCAGCCTGGTTTTTAATGGGATATACAGATCTCTGATCCATCCAATATTTTGAACCATCATAACATCAATATATTAACCACGAGTAAAGGAATAAAGCAGGGTTAATTAATGAAGCAGGTTTAACATGTCAGTGTAAATGTGAATTTTTGTAAGTGAAATTAATTTGAAAGTAAAAGTTGTTCAATATCCTATGCCATTTACCAAGGATTAGATGACTAACTATGATTTATTTTACTTCAGGAAGAATTAAATGTGTTCCACTTTAAGTAAACAGGTTTTATTTCTTTAATTCTTCTTTTTATTTATCATTTCATTGCAAAAACTGCTAATGGGTAGGAAATCATTGACATATTGAAAAAAAGGTTAGTCTTATTTTAGGGATTCTAGAGATACTAAAATTATAAATTGCCCTGAAGTCACCAAATAAATGACCTCAGGAGTTATTTACCTTGAGCAAAAGAATAAGGAGGAAGACAAACAAATAGGGCAATTTATAACGCTGTGGCTGGTTCTCAAACCCTAGTTCATAGCTTAGGTGTAAGGATACCAGCCTACCTTACTTATATGCTATGCCAAACCTGGTCAGCCCGCGCCGAAAATCAAGACACGTAAAATTGAATATGGCAGCTCTAAAATTAAGTCTAACAATTCTCCGATATAGCTGCAATTTTAGCTAGCCTGGGCATCTCAAGGCACTCAGGAACTAAAAACAAAAAGCATTTTGTTGCAAGGTGAGGCCGAAATATTACTGAACAGTGCAGTAACCATGGCCAGACTTTAAAGAGACAATTTAACAAAGGGAGACAATTTAGGCTAATCTGGAAATCGTATCTTATGCTTTATCTTTAAATATGGAGTAGTATATCGAACGAAATCTAACTGCAACTGATCTAGGCTGGGGGAGACCTGCACAGTTTGGTAAAACATTTCTTGAAGTGGTTGTTTTAACCTTAGTAACTTAGTAAACGGCATAGGAGACTGAGCACTGAAATCAGGGGCTGTCCAAAGCCCAAACTGCATCCTGAATTTTAGGCATGGAGTCCCTTGTTCCCATCTCCTTACTGGAGGATGATGAGATGGAATGAGAAGATATGGGGTGGGCATAGGCATACAAGTTTGAGCCTATGTTCCTATCTATTACATACAGTATATAGATAGCAAACTCATCTAAAGGTATACACAATAGGATACAAAGGCCAAAAACCAAACAATGTTACATAAATACACTACAACACAAAGTACAACAACATTGAATTAGTTGATAATCACTGTCATTAAAGTCAATTTAGAAGGGTACCCAAGCATTCAAACAGAGGTATATGAATTGGGGAAACGCAAAGCCGCAAACGCACACCGTTCATATTCAACCACCGTACGGTAACGCTAGCGGCGGAACCACCGGTGGAACGAACGGTGGAATGATTGGTGATGGCATCGGTGGAACGTATGGCGTTATAGCGGGTGGAATGAGCGGTGGTACGAAATTAGGCGCTACTGGCGGACTAATTGTTTTAAAAACAGGAACAATTACTGGCTTAAAGAGTCTTGGCTTCTTTTTCTCTTCCTCCATTTGATGCATGTAGGCCAAGGTTGCTGAAAAGTTAGATTTGGTTATTTCATTAAATAGATTATTAAAAGATTATAAATAAGTATATTAAAATTCAGTAAATATTCAATTAATCATTTGCAAGGAATAGTTGGAACTAAAATTGGTAAAAGATTAAGGAAATTCTAGTTGAGTAAGTATTTTTTGTCTTATCAACGTTATTTCTGGACACAATATCAAACATGAAGGTCAACAATGATCACATAAAGCCTTTGATATACGGTAGATTATCCCACATATCTATTTCTTGTCATCACTGCATTAAATTATCGAATTGTGAGACCTTATTGGTATCTTTCGTAAATTTCTTCATAAGTTTGATTCAGCAAAGTTGTTATAATGTTAATAAATATAAATTATCTTATAATTTTCATAGGCATCAGACTAGATCTAGTAGGAGGTATAAGTTAGAAATGCAATTGGCTCAGGAAACCACGGTTTCAGTTATTGGAAACATTAAGAGAATGGTAAAACTAGCTGATAAGAGATTACGAAGTCTCTGAGTAAGTTTGCCATTAAAGTGCTCAATACAAAGAGTAGAGCTATATACACTAGTTACATCTCCTGATGAGTGATTAGCCCCGAAACAGGCTTGTCGAGATGGAGAGTTTTGCCTTTTCAGTCCCTTTCTTAGTAGTGTAATAAGAGAATATGGATATAAACTTGAAGATTATTTCAAGGAGTATGAAAAACTTTTCTGAATGATACTTAAAGTTTAACATCGCCTTTCTTTCAATAAAAAATGAAAAGATACCAAGAATGCCTGATAAACAAAGATAATGAATAAATGAAAGGGTGAAGTATGAACATATAAGAAATATATCAAAAAGAAATTATTAAGACGTCTATATCAAGGGTTATTTCATGATTATAATTCTAGTATTAACTATTAGGAGTATGAATTAATCATAAAACATAACAAATATATGATATACTATAAGACTTGTATATAATAATACATGAAATAGCTTATATATGAAAAATGATAGATCAAGCTCAGAATAGTTTTTTCATTTTGATAATTTAGCCTTACCGCCTTTCGTTAGCGTCAGATGCAGGTTAATATTGAGATTTGGGCCTAAGGCCACAACTTCTGTTCCCTTTCCATTTATGTTCAATGCAGCTCCATTCTGAGAATCCATAGCAGCAAACGTTACAGTGTGTGTGCCTGTGGTAACATAGTTGACAAGAAATATAGAATTTAGCAAATATCAAGAAGCCTAGTGAAACTTTTTATAAAAAAGGCAACTAAGTAGGATATATTATTCTAAAAAATAGAGGAACAATCGAGGTAATAAAGTATAGGAAAAAGTATGCGCCATTTCTTGCAACATTTGCTACTGACTTTGCAAATTCATCACACATTTTACCGTAGTTTTAATGCAAAAGAAAAGGACAGCAGTCTCTGCTTGATGATTGTTAAACTTAAAGCCCAGAAACAAAACTTTCAATTTCAAAGCAACTACCTTGTCGGCCCTTTTTACGCCGGCCCTAATTTAACGCCAGCCCTTTTTACGCCGGCCCTTATTCCGCCACCCCAAGAATCTGCTTTAACGCCATTTAGGGCCGCGTTTTACGCCGGACAAAGACCAAGGAAAGAAAAAATTTAAAACTTTATTTTACAGACGTGTTTTATCCTTTGAAAAAGATAAGAAAGTAGCTACTATCATGAAAAAATTAGTCAATTACGATCGTCTCTTTCTCGGTGCATTCTGTATCTACCTCTTCGTCCGACTGCACTTCGATGGCGTCTTCTTCCGCCTCATATTCACACTGCTCCTCCCTAGTCTCATCTCTCAAATCATTGAAATGTATAAACACTTAAAGGAATCTAAAGAGCTCATTCTGGCTTTAGGAAGGCACACATTACTGCAGCAGTTACCCAAGCCTCAAACCTATCCCATTTGTGCGAAGACCCATTTCAGGACATAGACATGATTTAGTAACTCTTAAACTAAAGAACACTAACTTTGCTAATCTATAGTAGTTCACTTTCTGTTTTGTTGCTGTTTCTCTTCTAATTTTGGTCAAATATACATTACTATGTCCAAATAAAGCCTAAAATAAGGTGCATGTCAGCAAAAAATATAATAAAAAATTAACGCCGCTTTTTGAGAAAATTTGTAAAATTTTGGCCCTTTTAACGCCGGCCCTTTTTACGCCGGCCCTTATTCCGCCGCAGGACGAAAATTAACGCCATTTAGGGCCGGCGTAAAAAGGGCCGATAAGGTATAATTTTTAATGTCAATGGGAAAATATCAATTTGGGGAGAAAACAAGATTTTTCTCCATATTTTCCCCGTTTCAGATTAAAGTAAAGGTTGAAATTGCCTAATAAATTTTGAAACAAAAATCGTTACTACGGTGGTAGGGATATTATTAAAAGGTCGATAATGACCAACTTTTTATATTGGTTCCTAAGGGGTGAAAAGGGCTCTCTTGCTCCTGATACATAGCATGAAATTCGTACATAAATAGCATTTTAAATTTACCTTGTGACTTGTTAGGCCAGAGGTAAGTTGTTTAAAAATAACTATAAGCAAGGTAAGGAAATGAAATTACCATGAGAGCAGAGAACTGTCTGTGCAGTGGATCCAAAGGGTGAAAGCAAGATGTTATTCGGATAGCAGCTACTTAGCATCACTCTAGCGGCTCTGCCGTAGTCACTTCCTACACCAATGTGAACTTCAAATGCTGAAATGAGAATTCATTGAAAAATATGTTTTATAAAGGTGTACTAATGGGCTGTAGACAATGGTTCTTTCTGTGGTCAGTCGTTCTTCTGTAGACAATGGTTGTTTTGTAGACAGTCGTTGTTTTGTAGACATTCGTTCTTCTGTAGACAGTCGTTCTTCTGTAGACAGTCGTTCTTCTGTAGACAGTCGTTGTTTTGTAGACAGTTGTTGTTTTGTAGACATTCGTTCTTTCGTAGACATTCGTTCTACTGTAGACAGTTCTTCTGTAGACATTCGTTCTTTGATACACAGTCAGTGGTTTAGTCGTTTAACAGTCTTTGGATGGTACAGAATTTCAGTATAGCCAAAAATATCAGAAATTTCGATCCACATCTGGGTATATAAATCAGTTAGGTTTCTGTTTCGTTCTCTTTCTGACATATAACTCTGTTGAGTGTCAGACGAAAAGCTTAAGTAATCTATGTGTTCGTTTCGCTATGTTTCCGATTTTTCTGGCTATACTGGTTTAGTCGTGTTGTATTGATTTTTCGTGTAGTTGTTGATGTTGTCTTCTCTAGTCTTTCTATCGTGTATTGATCGTGTTTTAGCTACATTTAGTCAGGTGAGCTAAAATCTGCAGAAGTAGTAATACAGTGCTGATTTGAATCTCTGTCGGATAAAGTTGTCAACTTCTCCGTTTTCAGGTTTGAATTTTTAATTTAGTTAGTAGGAATGTTAAGTGAATGTTACGTTAAGGTTAAGTTTATGTCAAAGTAGGGAGGTAGAAATTTAATACATCATTATCGATATGAAAATATTGTAGAGAATGGTATACTATTAAAAAATTGTAGACCCTTATATAAAAATGTATAGCCTACTCTAATAGCCATCAATATCTATTGCCTTTTTAAGATGAAATGGAAGTCACATTTAATCAACCATATTATATCTTTAGTGAAAGTTAAATTCCAACCAAATCATCACAAATTGTTTGAAAATACTAGATTATTTTCACTATCCTTTCTCTGTAGCACAGTAGACTAACTTGATTATTCTATCTTTATTCCTTTGTTCTTAAAATACTTCGCAAAGTAAGCAATTAAGTAAGCTTATGTCAAACGTGCTTGCCGGAGAAAGGCCAAACAGGCATATCTCTAGCAGAGGCACAGGAACCCTAGTTTAACATCCCTTCCGAAGGGCGGTGAAGTGAGTTGTTTGGTTAACACCTCCAAGGTCACCCATCCAGATGTTGCCCTCACATGACCAAGCTGGACTTCAGTTGCACATAGCAAACTGCATAGGCCACTCGGCTACACACCCTCCATTAGGCAACAGTGTATTCATTGAACTATTACAGGCTGCACTACCAGAAGTAGGATCTAAGTTACCTAAATCCACTGTTGTGCTTGATCATAGCAAAAAAATCATTGGACTTCCCACGTTCGATCGGTATGCAATGCTTTAAGATTGACATCGAGATGGCATGGGCGGATCAAGAATAAATCTACACTGAGAGTTGTTTTTATCGTTGAAGTGGGGCCAACTGCCCCAAACTGCATCCCCCTTAATCCGCCACTGAGAGATGGCTCCTATCCCATAGCAGCAGTAGCAGGGAAAACAATAAATAAGGTAACGTAAATTCAGCAACTAACAATATTAAAATAAGAACTATTAGGAATTAGTAGGTTAGCTACCTCCATGAAGACTCTTAGTTGAAGCATTGCCAACACCAAATAGATCATCAAACGGGTTTTTCTCCTTTTGCTTCGTCTGGTTCTGCGTTGCTTGCTGATTCTGAATCCCTTGCTCGACGATCTTTGTGATTGGTGAAAAGGATGGCATTTGTAGAGGAGGTGGCTGCATCAATTTAGCAGTGTTGGTAAGTGTCTGTAATGTGGCTAGGTTAGCTGTTACGAGATAATTATATGTTAGTTTGTTAGTATTGTTAAACAGCATTATTAGTTTGATAGACAACTCGATGCTTTTAGGAAAATAGAATCCGTTGGGATCTTCAATCAGGAGATAAATGTATGTTATCTTGTTGGTATTTCTTAAGCATATCATTGGTTTGATGACTATAGCAAAATAAGATCCTTTGGGGTCTTCAATTAGAAGATAATCATATTTTAGATTGTTAGCATCATGAGATAAATTTAGCAAGCACTAATGGAAGATACAGGAAAGATAAACAAAAAAACACCATAGAAATTTAGAATGTCAAGTTCGAATATAGAAACAGTGATGAATTTTTCAATATGGAAATAGTGGTGACTTTCACCGGCAATGAAAATAGGAGATCAATCACAAGCAATAAAAATGAGAAATGCTGCCTTTGCTTTGAAAGAAGTTATGAACAATGTAAGGACTGCTTCTTTTAGATCTGGCTCTTCATGGGCTATCTTCCCTATACCCCCGTTCATTATTTCAAAGTTGCATTGTGTAAAATCAAGAAAAGTTTTGTTTCTTTGCGATTGAGTTTGATTTCATATCTAATATTTGATTCAATGCAGATGGGCATATAGTAACTTCAATTCAAGGTAAGAGGTGTGACTCCCAGTTGAGCAAACAATCTACAACATAATATTATGCTGCAAATATCAGATCGAAATGATTTCAAGAGTTGCTAAAATCAATGCACACTTTTGAGATCCACATGATATCAAAGCAAGTGATATTCCTTCGAAAATGGCATGAAACTAAATGGGTCACAGGGAGCTTGGAATTTCACAGTGATGCCATCAGCTATAAAAAGTGAATTTAATCTTTGAAGAAAGTACTTCAGTTATTCTTGCACCTGCAATGTAAAGTTTTAGTAAATTAGTGATGACTTTAAATAAAAAATGAAAATAAAAAAAGGAGTAACATTAAGAATGTAAAATATTCAACTATAATGAATAAAACTGAACATAAGAATCATCAAATACAAATTTGCTTACCTCCTATTCTTGACACCGTTAGACTTCTGAATAAGATAACCATCCTGCTACCAAAAAAATTAGCCAAAAAAATTGGCAGTGCTAATGGACCATTGGGGTGAATGCTTGGGTACCCTTAGTTTAGAATTCAGTTAAAAGAAGTTAAAATCATTAAAAAAGCGTAATTATCAAACCTGTGTGTACCATAGTACCGTCAGTGTACAGTAGGCGTCATGTCATCTTGTAATACGTCAAAATACCTTAGCTAAGATTGTATGTGGTCAAGTGAAACAATGGTTTGTTGAGCAAAGTGTACCAATTACCGTTAAGAAGGGGTATTCTTACCTATAGCAGCGCCAATGTTTGCTGCTGCAGCAGAACCACTGACATCGCCATTCCCATTACCTTTTCCACCATCTTCACCGCCACCTCCGCCACCTTTGCCTCCTCCTCCGCCACCACCTTTTCCACCACCGCCTGAAGAGCAGAATAGTAATTTGTATCAGAAAAATGACAAAGTAGATGCACTCGGACTTCTCAAGGGTGCTTCTGGCACTTTATTAGACAATATTTTCACCACTTATCATGACAAGCCTTGAATTGGTAGGGTAGCCTAGAAAAATCTTGAAGTCTTGTTGTTGAGGATGGCTGTGTAAATAGATGACGTAACAAGGCCGTTTCTGATACCTCATGAGGTATGATAATTACCAATTGTGGGATGTTATCATCGCTACATTGGGGGATACCATCAGAACATTGAAGGGTGTTCAGTACTGTGGAGGATATCCAGTAATTTAGACGTTGTTCAGTACTATGGAGGAATACCATCAATGCTGTGAGGGATACCATCAGTACATTTGAGTCTGTTCAGTACTGTGGGGGGGATACCATCAGTACTGTGGGGGATGTTCAGTACTGTGGGAGGAATACCATCAGTATTTTGAAAGATATCGTCAGTATCGTGGGTGATATTCAGTACTGGGGAGGTACACCATTAATAATGTGAGTATTACCTCCACAGTACTATTGAAATCCCCCACAACACTGAACATCCTCCAAAATACTGCGCAAACATTCCCTGGTTAATCATTGCTTTATATAATTGAGGAAAATAATTACCTCCTCCGTCGTTTCCACCGCCACCGCCGCCGTTTCCACCACCTCCATTACCACCACCTCCATTTCCTCCACCACCATTTCCTCCTCCGCCGTTACCTCCTCCGCCATTACCTCCTCCTCCATTACCGCCTCCGCCGCCAGCTAAAATATAGAGATATATTTGTGAAATTTTGATAAACATATCTAAGTCACTCATCTATTTCGAATCTATCAGTCACTTATCTATAACACTTCTTGACAGACATAAATGTATTGACAAATTTATATGGACTGATTCAAATAAAGGTTTGCTGACATTTTTTTGTAAGTTTTCAAATTCTTTGTTAAGCAAAAGTGTTAAAGGAAAATTTCTTGTGAAATTGAAAGTGTTTGGGAAATAAAAAGTGTTTGGGAAACTCAAGATAACCTCGTTTTGCAAATATTTGATGATATAAAGATTCGTTAATCAGAGTTAATGTTAAATAAATATCAAATAGAAATTAGCAGGTTAGTGAGTATTACCTCCTCCTCCCATTGCAGGAATAATAACTGTTAATAAAGAAAATAAGATTAGTTGTAAAGTTGTCAGTGAAATAAATTATGTTATATATGCTTTTAATCGCTTCATATCGCATTAAATAGATGATTAGAGAAGAAAGCAACATCATCATCACATTTTCTAAAATATGGTGACCCCTAGAATTAGCTAATCTAATAAGGTTTGGCAATCTTTAATCCTGACTTGCTTATTTTTAGATAAGATGGTTACAAACATGTTATCAATGATGATTTGCAGGTTCGAATCCATGCATCTGAATTCAAGCTACTGTAAAACCATTAAAGAACTAACCTGTGCCTCCACCGCCATTATTTCCTCCGCCACCGCCTCCTCCGCCTCCTCCGGAATTCTTTCCGCCAAGTAAAGCACCAAGAGCAATCGCTTCTAGTGTGTTCAACCCATTCGAGTCTTTTCCACCACCGCCTCCACCATCTCCACCACCACCACCGCCAGCTGGAGCTGGAGCAGGGGCGGGAGCTGGTGCAGGGGCGGGTGCCGGTGCAGGGGCTGGTGCTGGATAAGGTATTGGGACAACATTGGGTCCAGCACCCCCAGCACCACCACCTGCATCGCCTCCAGCTCCACCGGCACCTCCTCCGAGCAGTTTCATTGTGTCAGAATCGAGTTCAAGCTGGACTTTAATTGGACCATCTAAAAGAAGAAGATTGTCTTTAATATCAAATTGATTTTCGATTGTAGACAGAAGCAGTTTTAGAAATCAAACGGGTAAATCACTCAACAAAATGAGGTAGAATACTGTAATGAGGTTCCTAGAATCTGAAGAACCTTTCTAAAGAGCCATGAAAAAGCAAATAAATCTGTAAAAACCTTGAAGATCGAAAAAAGTAATAATAAGTAAGAATAAGTAATGTTTATAATATGCAAAACTTGAAATTAAGTTACCTGGAGCTCCTCCGCCACCGCCTCCTTTTCCACCACCACCTTTTCCACCATCACCACCACCACCTCCACCTCCTCCGCCACCTTTATCTCCACCTCCACCTCCTCCACTGTCACCACCACCACCTTTTCCACCACCTCCGCCACCATCATCACCGCCACCTCCTTTATTAGCAGGGACAAGCTTCATTGGTCCGTACGGTGTATTGATGACATCTCCTGGTGCCATAGACTGCTTATGCTCAATGTCCACATGGTGGTACTCGTGATGAACCGGTCCATCGACGTGCATCTCCGGTGTTTCTAAATGCATAATACCATCCTGAGAGGGTAGAAGATGAAGTGGTCCTAGAGGAGAATCGAGAACATGAGGGCCGTGTGGGCCAATCGTCATGTCACCCGATGGCGTGTGGATAACCGGTCCCTGTGGGCCGTCAGACACTGGATTCCAGTGACCTCCTACTTGGTTCAAGTCCATCAGTCCGGCTGGTGTCAGTACTGTTTGGTCTCCGGTGGGCCAGCCTCCGTTGTGGAAGTCGTTAATTGAAGCGTGATGTCCGGTAACTGTTCCTGTAGGGAAATACATATAGTTATGTCCGTCACGTCCAGTCAGTATGAATCCGGAATGTCTTCCGCGTGAGAGGTCAGTAGCTTGACCCCAGTGGTCGACTAAGTAAGGTCCACGTCCACGTCCGCTGTTTAGAAGCATAGTCAAGCCACCCCATCTGTTTCCTTCAGACATGTAATCTGAGTAAGGGTGGTTCATGTCTTGCCACCCCCCTAAGCCAGCATTACCATGATGTCCAGCTATCCTAACATGGCCGTCCATGGAAATTTCATAAGGCGTGCCAGGGATTCTATATGCCCCACCACCATGGCCATCAAGCATTGACACGGGGAAACCTGGGAACCCTACCCAATGACTTCCACGGCCACCGAAGCCACCATCACCTGCCATCGCATGGCCAAGTAAGGAACTAATGCTTGCTCCACTGTTTAAGTTCTTAAGGAAGCTAGTGAGAGTCCACCAGGCTGTGGCAGCAGCCCTGTCAGCGTTATCAATGCCATCATCAAGACCGCCATGACCCAATCTTCCATCACCATCTAACCTTCCGTTGGCACCAAACGCTCCATCAGCACCATGCCCGCCCAATAACCCAGCAACACCTCCATGACCTCCCAATAATTCACTGGCTGCATCATGTCCGGATGACTCAACGAACCGTGCCAAAATCCTTGCTCCATCATGGACACTTCCATGGCCCACGACAGTAGCGAGACGTCCCAATTCTTCAGGACTTAAGTCGATATGATGAGAGCTTAGGATAGCTGCTAGTTGATTTAGTCCAGCATCATTTGCATAGTCGCTATGTCCATGGTCTGAAAAGTAATCATGATCGCCACCGGCCCAGTACCGGCCACCGTAGCCGTCTCGTCCGTCGTGTGGACCGTGTCCATCATATCCAGCACGTCCGTCATAGCCATTATATCCATCGTGTCGATTATATCCATCGTGGCCATTGTATCGATCATGCCCGTCATGTCCATTATATCTGTCATCTCCATGGTACCCATCGTGTCCATCGTGTCCGTGTCCACCACTTATAAGGTCAAATAGGGTCTTAGCTCCATCTGCAGTGCTTCCATGTCCCACAAGCTCAGCTAGTTTGGTTATGATGCCATCGTTGTGGAAGTGTACACTGGATCCCATGGCACCGGTTAACCGACTCATGATATCTCCACCTGCATCTGCATCATGACCATCAGGACCGTGGTAGGTATATGATAAGTGAGCATGTGTCCCATCACCTAGAGCACCGTTGATACCATGACCATCTAAGACATGACCATCTCCATGTCCATCCAGCCCGGCACCCACTCTTCCAGCAAGACCATGCCCATCAAGACCATGACCCGCTAGACCATTCAAACCATTACCAGCCAATCCGTGACCATCTATACCACCAGCTAGTCCCCCGTAGACCCCATGCCCACCGACGCCATTTAGTCCAGCAGCACCATTAACTCTATCAACAATGTGACCATCAGCGCCAACACCATGAACACTGACACCATTAATGCCATTAACACCAACGCTATTAACACCATTAACACCAACACCATTTATGCCATTAACACCAACGCCATTAACACCATTAACGCCAACGCCATTAACGCCATTTACGCCAACACCATTAACACCAACGCCATTAACGCCATTTACACCAATGCCATTTACGCTATTAACACCATTAACACCATTAACGCTATTAATACCATTAACACCATTAACACCAACTCCATTAACGCCATTAGCGTCTGCTCCATGATGCCCAACAACATCATAATCATTTTCGCCAAAGCCATCAACTGGACCATAACTTACACTAGCACCAATCACATCCCCATTTCTAGTTCTACCAAAGGAGCCGAAACGAGTGCCATGAGCCGTGACAGCACCTGCACCGAAACCTAGATTGGCATGGTTTGGCCCGGTCCCATCATTAACAGATTTTCCCACAGTATCAAGAACATCGTTTATAAGTCCTTTCCCTGGTCCGTGTCCATTTGTGTCAGCATCGTCCCCGGGAGCTACTGATGTATCTGGCACATGCACATCACCGTAGGGGCCAGCTCCGTGAAGTGCATCACCATCGTCTCCGTTAACCCCGTAATGTCCTGTAAGAGATCCGTGAAAGCGTTCAATATTACTGTGTTCAATAACCCCGGCTCCAGGGCCAAGGGAAGCTTGGTGGCTATCGTGTGAACTGCTCCAGTGACTGTCAGTACCGTCAGTGCTGTCTCCGTCATGTCCGTCGGTTAGAGGATTAGTATCACCATTGCCTGGTGAAGATTAAAGATATTAGTACTTGCCACAGATTAGTCAATGTTAAATCAGTCAAACCCTTCTGTTTTTGCAACAATGAGGCACTTGATAACGACTAGATCTTTTTTTAGTCCTACAGTACCCATAACTAATAAAGGGTTGTTGGTTTGAAGCCAAATAAGGACAGCATATCATTAATCTTTTCATGATTTCAAATAAGCTTTTTTAGGAATTAAAGGATAATTGAAAAAAGGACATTGTGTCAAGCTAAGTCCTGCACGTATTCACGAGATTACTTTGCTCAGTGTAGCAAATTCACTGAAGAAGACTTTGAGAAGTAACCACAAGTAACTAAGCTAAATCAAGTAAAACGATCTATAAGTAAGCAGAAGACGCAAAACTTGGGAAGCCTAGTGTAGCGTTTTATTAAACATCATAAGATTATGAATTATCTATCTATTTATATAAACACTCCATGATATGCCACTATTACCCTGGTGATTGCTGAAAAACTTGTTGGCATGTTCCAGTATTTGACTTATCCAGGATTCAGTATTTACTTGTGGAAAAACTTGTTTGGTAATTCAAAATATGTAATATTCTAAACTTATCAAGAAAATAATACTAACACCAGATACACATCTATATCATCAAAACATTCTAAATTTTCTTACCTACTCCATGTCCACCAAGTCCACCAAGAAGACCAGCACCATGACCTCCAAGTCCACCAAGTCCACCAAGGCCACCAAGGCCACCATGACCATCAAGGCCACCTAGCCCTCCACCATGACCGTCTAGACCAGCTAGACTACCTGCAAGACCAGCAAGTCCACCAAGGCCACCAAGACCACCATGGCCACCTAAACCACCATGGCCATCAAGACCACCAAGTCCACCACCGTGGCCATCAAGACCACCAAATCCACCACCGTGGCCATCAATACCTGCACCATGTCCTCCAAGTAGACCACCAAGAACCGCACCAACACCATGACCAACACCGTGCCCAAAGGCTGCAGTAAGACCATTTGAATCTACTCCATGGGCAGCAGCGGCTAGACTACCTACCAACCCAATACCATGCCCATCACCACCAGCAGTGCCAAACGCATGCCCATGGCTACCAAAGCCAGCGCCTGTTCCAAGGTCTCCTGCAATACCAACACCATGTCCACCATCTCCGAATCCATGGCCACCAAAGCCGTTACCATCTCCACCAAATCCATGACCATCTCCACCGAATCCGTGACCATCACCAGCGAATCCATGACCATCTCCACCGAAACCATGTCCATCGCCTCCGAATCCGTGACCGATGCCGCCAAATCCATGTCCATCACCCCCGAATCCGTGACCATACCCACCAAAGCCATGGCCACCTTCTCCGAGACCATGACCATCACCGGCTCCAAAACCGTGACCACCTCCAAAACCACCATCAAATCCATGGCCACCTCCAGCAAAGCCATGAGCTCCACCTCCCCAACCGAAACCACGGCCACCATCTCCATAGCCATGTCCAGCTGCATCACCAAAACCGTGGCCTTCTCCTCCGTAAACATGAAATCCCCCATTTCCAACGCCATCATGACCATGAAAACTCTTTCCTATGAACCAGTTTCCATGTCCCTCAACATTATGGTCATCAGTGTCAATTCGTTCAAAGCCAGGTCCACCATCTTCTGATCCGCCGTGACCAAATCCGTGATCTCCTTCAAAGCCGGATATAAGAGGAGCAGAACCATAATGACCTCCAAATCCACCATATCCGTGGGGTCCCCCTCCAATTTGAAGATCTAGAAAAAGGAAGAAATCGTCTAAGAAACTGTAAATTGTACAGCTTTCAAACACAACTATAGGTTTACTTCTTATATACAATCATGTCCAAACGTAGTAAACTACGATCATAACTACAGATATTCCGGTGATGTGAGGCCTAATTGTTGCAGAGGAGCTTGTGCCCGCATGGATGATATTTTTGAGCTCTTGCTGCATGTTACGTAATTCTGCTGTTTCGATTTATCTAAGGCCTAAAACTAAAGGTTAGAATTCTATGCCATCATACTTCATCTTAGTTAATTTGGCACTAAAAAGGGAAAGCAAAGATAGATTAGATTTTCTTTTGAAAGGTGGGATTGAAGATAAAATATGGGCAATATCGAAGTGTACTACGATCATTGTGTACCTAGTATATACCTACTACAAAATCATATAATATTTTGTTTGGACTAGATTTCTTAACAGGCACAGCAGACACGATGAACCCGGCATAATAACACTTATCTTCATTCTAATTTAGATTTAATCTAGAACAAACCTCAACTCGACAATAATAGAGCTCAAACTTGAAATTACAATTCCAGGTTCCAAAAATTTAGGCCCAACAATATCACGATCACGAGGCCGCTACCTCGCTTTCAAAAATTTCAAAAATCTAGACTCTTAGACTCTAAAACTAGAAAGGGGTTGAGTGAGGTTGATTTCAGATTGTCCAGTATCTTTATAGATATAAAGGTTAGTAAAGTGTACAGTAAAAACTATCCAAGATACTCATTCTAACAGAATTGTACTGGTATGGGTGGTCAAAATTGACAGATTTGTAGATTTCAAGCACTCTTTTACTTTAACAAAACATCTCATATTTCATAAGAGCAGTTGTTCAAAAAAAATGTTCATAAAAAAGTTCTCTTGAATGCTGAAGTCTTAGGAAAAATTTTCTTGAAAGAAGTTGATCTTGCATGCAATTTTCACTGTGATATAATTTTATTAGTTTTAGTTGGTTAATTGTTGGTTATTATCTTGAGATAGAAAACCATCCAATTTGTCAATTAGGCTAATCTAGAGCGAAACAATTCAACAGGTAAAGTGAATCAAAATTAAAAAGGAGAAAATACTTGGGGCAGTCACTTATTTCACATATTCCAAGCACCAAAATTATTTCACATAGCTTTACTTACTCATTATGTTAATATTATGTTGATAGCAAGAAAAGACAAGAATGATGAAACTGGTAAAGCATACCTGTTCCAAACTCTCCATCAACGTTATCACCTAAGGAAATTGTATACATTATACACCATTTACATTAGTAGTTAACCTTAATGTGTATTACAATTCAGTGTGTGCATTTAGCTAATGTTACATATTACATACCATTAATGTTGTTAGTTAATTTAATGCACATTATAGTGAAAGGGTTGGACCTAAAAAGAATGCAAATACCACAGACCATTGATATTAGTAGTTAATTTGATGTTCATTATAGTGAAATTGGGTATACTTAGCCAATGTAGATATCACAGACCATTAATAAAAGTAGTTAATCTTTATGTGTACAATAATTAAGTCTGTGTATCTAGCCAATGTAAATATCAATACCATTTATTCAATATTAGTAGTTAATTTGATGCATATTACAGTGAATGTGAGTGCATTCTATCAAAGAAAATATCTAAGACCCTTAATATTCTGATTTAATGTATTTCATCGTTAATCTTCTAAGTATATTTCATTAGAGAGCATAATAGAGGGAGAATTGCATAAGATTCTACAGACATGCTACAGGAAAAGGGTGACATTGCTGGTGCCATGGTGCAAGAAATTGAATAACTATGCATTTTCAAGAAACGAATACAGGGAACAGAAAATTTAGAGATAGGAACAAGATGATTACAGGTTTTCCCTTACCAATTTACCAATGTCCCTTTTAACTAATGTTTAAGTGTATACGTAATCAGTAAATGAATAAATACTATATAAATAATAGAAGTAGGCTCAACAGAAAAGGAAATCGTCATAATGAAAAGGAACATCGTAGTTTTGTCTTTGCATGGTTGGAATTTTGTTTATGTAAAGGCAAGCAAAGACGTTATTTATAGTAAAGAAAAAGCATACTTTCCATAACAGAATTTGTTGCGTTACAGTATAGCACCAGACTTTGGATCATATATGAGATCTATGTTCGAAAGGTTTGACAATATTTTCAAATAATATCTTGAGGTTGACTGAATGATAAAGCATTATTAAACATTGTCTCGCAAAAATGTTTATCAAGGATTGTTTTATCGTTAGGTTATGTGTTAGCAAAACGATCGAGAAAGCAAAACTCTTAGGGAAATAGATAAGAACACTAAACATACCGTTTCCTCCACAGAAGCAAGATCTCTTGATGGTTCCTAGTAAAAAGAAAAACAGAATTATGAATACCATAATCATAAGGTCTTTTGTTGTTTCACTTATCATATCTTACAGATTATTTCTCAAGCCTATTCCTATTTGAACTGAGGGGTGTTCGCCCACATTTTCCCCTACCAGACATTTGCATTTGCACTCACATGGTTAAAACTGAATTTAGAGGAGAGCCTTAAGATCGACTATATTTAGGACCTAATCAAAGATAAAAACATTTGGCTTGCACCACTTTACCTAATTTTATATCAATCATTTATTTTATTTTCATGAAATCATATAAAGAACGCAAAGTGGTTCAGATTATTTTATTATATACCAGCATGAAATAAAGTAGATAGGTATACTCTTCCAATTGTCATATAGTTATTTTCAATCTTTGTTCATCAATATTTTGCAGCTTTTTTACCACTCTTTACAGATAAGGTGATAAGTAAGACCTACCTCCACTTTTGGACTTGAAATCGATGCTATAACGACGCTTATGATGAAGTTCTAGAGGAAAAGAATAGATTGGTTTCTAATCAGAATGAATTAAAAAACGGAGATTATAAGAAACATTCAGTCTCAGTTTTTATATGACATAGCTCACTCTGATTCAGTGTTGAAGGTGCACACAGATGGGTTATGTGATATGCTATAATTCAGTTCAATTTAATCAGCCTTGAAAATTCTCTGCAAGCATGTATATCTTATGATGGATTTGCTTAGCCTATATCCCTGCTCACCAGAAATCATGGTTGGTTACTTCCTCAAGATTTCTTAAAAAACGTTAGAAAATCAGACTTACATCATTTACTTTCCCTTAAACAATAACGAGGATGTTTTGAAACAAATCTCATTCCTCGCAGAGATTGAACGTCTCGTGCCTGTCCACAATAAGTTGTTCAAAATGTTTGATTAAACTGAATTACCACGCAACATGCAAATTACCAAACAATCCATGTGCGCCTTTAGGAATGAAATTTGATTTCAATTGCTAATCCATTTAGCCATCTCTAACACTTCCTCTCTCCTTGAAGATCCCTGCAGCCACATTTAAACTTATCTTAAAAATTCTAAACATCGAAATATTGAATCCCCATAAGAAAATGATCGTAGCCATAGAACTTACTGCCTTTCTTGTCTCTGAACCTTACTTTCTTCCCTCTTCTGACATTCGTAATTTCATCTCGTTTATTTGAACCACCTACAAAACAAAAGTAGTTGAAAAATCAAAACCAAACAGGACTTGTGTTGCAGGTTGGCAACAAAGATAAATTGGTAGGATCATCTATTTTCTGGCTTCTGTAAAGTTTGGGTAAAAATCATTTTGTTCCTTTGAAGAGTTGGGTTGAAAAATGTTCATTATGAACATCCCCTATATACATATAATTAACGCCCCCTAAAGATGAAGGATCATTCTTTTTCTGGCAGGTACAGATCTAGTTTTTTACAATTTCAACAGCTTTAAAATCCGCTGATTGACAATGTAAACCTATATCGGCTTTCCCCAGAACTAACTTACACTGTAGATATCTACAGGGTGTCCCAAAAAATTTTAAAATGAGAAAGAATCCATTTTAAACTCTGTTTTAACCTGTTGTTAGGTATTTCCACCCTTTTGGATTGCTTTCGGACCCTGATCATTACACCATTTAAAATCATACCCTAACCCACAGGTCACCCTACTGATGAACATTTAAAGGATATCAATGCAGATCTTGAACTCAGAAAATCCTCTTTAAAAGGAGTTAAGCTAAATCTGGAATTTAGGATGGAAATAGAAACTTGAAATTGCACTTGCTGGATAAAAACACCCCTTGATATGCCATGTATTACAAAGATGACAAAAATACCATAAAAAGGGTTCGAGATAAGTATTGTCTCTGGGTACGACTCTTAGTCTTAGTCAGGCCAGCACATTTAATATGAATTCACCTAGAGAAAAGCCCTTTGATATCTAAAGAAAATCTAAGTTTGAAAGGAAATAGGACGTGGTTTGAGTCTGGCGTTATTCCATAAAAACTAGTTCGAAAGTTAAAAGCATACCTTGACATATGCAGTCTTTTGGCATTATATGTTTCTTCGTGGAATTTCTCTGACCTTTTAATCGCCAGTGAGATGGTACCGACCCACGCTCTACAAAAAATGAATAATGATATAATATATTCAAGGTCATGGTGAAGCAAAGAATGGATTCTCTAGGTGGTTATAAAGTAGAAAGATTCCTAAATTCCCTAATGAAAGGTTGAATTCAAAAATCACATTATACAAATGTGAAAGTGAAATATATGTATAAAATATAAGAGTGAAATTAGGTAAAATGGAAGTCCTTGAAAAAATTTTCGAAAAGGATAAACTTACTGTGTGAGGAAAGGAACGTATGATCTTTTGCAAGGTCGATAATTTCAAGAGGCATCAAAATACCACTTATCTTTACATCTACAAAATGAAAAGGATTGTCATCAGCAATGATGCATAAAACATTATAATTAAGCGATAAGTAAAAGATTGAGCAGGTTGATCTCACGTGGTGAAAAAACTTTGAAAACGAGCTACTGGACAGAATCATACGACTGACATATGTTAATAGATTTAACAAATAGTCATTTCTTTCTACCTCTTTGGGAAACTCTTATACTTTGAGCTTTTATGCAGTCGATTCAACAAACATCGTAAGTTCAAAACCAAAATAAACAAATAAATAGAGAAACAAACCTGAAATATCTCCAGTCGGAATCGCTCTCATTTCGAATTCCTTTTCACTTTTACTGGGCTTATCTGCAAAAATAAAGTTAGAATAATTTGAAATTTATGCGCAAAGGAAACTATATCATTCGGTTCTTTTATGCTTTTGCAAAAACCTCTGGATGCTTTAGTACACCTATAGCAACCCACAAATGTATTTGAAGATTCATGAATAAAAAGCCATATGTTCTCTTTTCTGCACCTACAAGTCATTTCGTTAATATTTTCTACCAGTATATAGTTTCCTAAAAGGTAACGTTAGATTTCAACAACTCTTCATTACTAACAATGTTTTCTTCATACTCATTATTAAGTTGTGTATCTTGATAGGTAGATAGATTTAAATCGTACCATGAATCCTAAGCCTTCTTCTCGTGCCTTCATCCACAGCGTTGGGTGAACTATGCAACGAGCTGAATAAATCATCTTTGAATGATTTTGTACCAGAATCTGAATCTGTCAATAAAAGACGATGGAAAATTTATTAAAAGTAACCAATAACATACGGCAACGCCAGTAGTTTTATCAATTACCTATCACATACTTATTATCATCATCGTAATGGAACAGTCTCTGATCAGTGCAGATTTTGAGGATGGCGAGGAAATCTCAGGAGTCTGTCTACATCAAAACATGTATTCCACATTGAATAAACAGAAATTCTTGGTTTTTCGTCTAGGTTGCTTACAGTAACAGTTTATTGTTTGTCTTGCAGGATTCCCGGTGATTATCGGTTGTTTCTCACCATACCAATCATCAGCTTCATTCTGATAGGCAAATGTCATTCCACCTCTGAGTATAATAATTCGTTAGGTTTTGTTTCCCTTTGCTTTCTAATGTACTACTCTGATGAGACTCAGAGGCAAAGCTTGATCAAGTATGCATCGATGTATTACTGATTTCCTTCACTATTATCATAATTTGTTTAATCATAGCTGGATACACACAATAGCTATTAAGGAAAGCAAAGGCCAACTTACCATCAAAAACTGTTCTGCGATTCGCAGCAAAGATCAAATAATTTGCAATGCCTATCAAATGATTTATAATGATCTAATCTAAAATACTTCTGAAACAAGAACTATATTCTGTGCCATTCATGAAGATAACAAAAGATTTCACTGCCAGTGATAATGCAAAAAATGTACACATGTCAGTTACCTTTAACGCTAGCCTTCTCTGTTGGCTTCGTTTCTGGATTTATGAGTGACAACGCTTCTTTCTCATCCTTTACCTCAACTGGCAAGGAAGGCTTTTTCTCCTCTGCAACGCACAAAATAAACAACTAATTCGATCGAGTAAAATGTATTGCCGAGGCAGTTAACAAATAGTGCAACTATATGTGAATGCAATAGTAAACATTACATTGATCTACCTGAATCTAAAAAAAATTGATCATAAAGCTGTTCTAAAGTAAAAGATTTATACAAGAAATCAAAGATAATGCACTTTGGTTCCTGCTGTATTGAATCCAAAGCAATATTTACTAAAGTGAAGATTGGCTACCTGGTTAGTAGGGGAGTATGCGCAGTCAATCTTCTCATCATAGATCTCATCATAGATCTCATTATCCGTGTTTGATTGGCGTATCAGCAATTCTATCAGACAGTCTCCATACTTCACAACAACTAGTCTACTTATTGAATTTCATTTCTACTATTAACTTTTTCCTTTAGTTCAATCACTTGTATAGTTGTAAGAGTCAACAACTGAGGGGGATTATTGACTTTTTACCCTTTTTACAATGGTAGAAAGTGGTTGAATTTTTTCTGGTGTTCTAATCAAATTGTACTTGATAAGGAAAAGAAATGAGGATATCTAAAAGGAATAAAACAAACCGAAAGTTGAAATACTCACCAGATTTTACAGATACTTTTAATTTGATACCCTCATTGACTTTGGAAAGGGCATCCTTTTCCTCAGGCTTTTTTGCCTCCTTTTTCTCATCTGTATTGAAAATTGAAAATAATTCAGAAAAACATAAAAAACAATTTTAGCCTGAGGTAACTATCTACAAGATGTTTGTACCTGAACATCAATTCATACGCTCCTAATGTTTTTTATCTTTTACTCATCAGAGTCTTATGTCTACACAATTTATTCTCCCAAAAGGAATTTGTCGGTTATTTGTCTCACTGGACCACTAGTGATGGACACCTGCACTAGAAACAATTTAACTAATTTATGATTGGTCTATTTCAATCAACCTCTGGATACAAAAAGCATTTTTTCAGATCGGTTATTTTTTATTACTCCTATGAGTATTAGACCAAAATGTTTAGTGGTAGGATATTTTTCGATATATTCCAAGCTAATCTTTCAAAGCCACAAAATCTAAAAAGACTCAATCGCTGCATGCTTTATAAAAATGCATCCTGTACGTCTATGTGAAGACATGTTTTGGATACACTCTTGTGATTCTTATCATCAACAATCAAAATTGCTCTATCCATCAAATAAAGACTTTTCACTTGAGAGCGAGATCGTTTCAAAGGTTATCAAATAACCAATGGTTGAATTATCTTACGTCAAAATATCAACGGCGTAGAACCATAGAGTGGGTCGTTGATATCATCATATGTGAATTCGTAAATCACAAATCAATTACCTTTTTTAGAGTCTACCTTCTTGGTAGGATCGTCGAGGCTGAAGCTCGTTAATGCTTTTTCTGCAAAGATGAAACAGTATTATTGAATATATATGCAATTAAATGCTCTACTACTCATATCAAGGATGATAAACTCCAGAATAGAATCTTGTATTGTAGACGTTACCTACACATCTATGGTACGAAAGGCTAATTAAACAAAACAAAAACGAAATGCTTACAACAAAATCTTCCATAAGTAACACATTTTTTACAAGGTTGCAAGAGAAGCGTTTGGGTCTATATTTGTTCAATGATGACCCTGTCTAAATCTTGAATAGCAAAATAGGTTTCACATGGTGAAATAGGTTTCCAAACTTCTCCCTACCTATATTAACTGTGATTTCTCTTTAAATTCAAATTCATGAAATGAGTCCTTCTAATATGGCTGTCAAAGACTTCATTCTCAAACAAAAGGCGCTCGACTCAGTCTTAATTTTGGAATCATCAATATTTTTGAACAACACTTTGAGCATTAAACCAACAAGACTCTTGTCAGTAGTTTCTCAACAAAATAAATATAATAAGCAAAAAAAATTGTAGACTCACCGTCATGATCTCTTGCATGCGTAAAAGAAAAGTTTGTTACCAGGAACAGCAAAACTGTTAACACATACCACGGCGGCATCACTCGGCAGAGTTCGTCGAAGTATCTACAAAGACAGAAGACTGATTAAATTTCTCATCTATAACGACTGTGTATGTCTTCCATATTGTGCATGTCATCAAATAAATTCTTTTCAATGCTGCAAAGTTCGGAAATCTTATTGGAATCAACCTAATTTTCCTTAGGCCACTTGGTCAAGTATGAATACACGTTTATGCAAACGCAAATATGTTCAAAGAAATAAAAGGACATTGATACAAAACAAACTGGGACTTATAACATGTTGTAGTACATTATCTTTACAGAAGTAATTTCCAATAAAATATGTAACTTCGTTCGGTTATTTGGCCAATTATCATGCAACAATAGATATGGTCTAGAATTTTACTCGAAGGCTATCAGTCTCTTTGTGTGACAGTATAACGATATACACTAGCCATTGTATATGAGGTACATTAATACTTGACTGGAATCAAATATTTTGTATCAAAATTACAGGAAAAAGTGCTAAAAAACTAAAGCAATTATTACAGCACAATATATTGACTGAGCTGGTTCCAAATCCAAAATTGATTGCATTGAGCTATTCAATAAATAATCAACTCAAACTTATGCAACAATGAATATTGCCTCGATCTTTATAAGGGTATCAATCTTAAGAAGTGATAGTATCACTATAATATCAAATACATTTACTTAAGTTAAGGAAAGACCAATCAATGACTTTTAAACCAATTGGCTAGGACTATGAAATATTTGGACCACAACGTTACGAACAGAATAGAAATCATTTAGCTTAGAAGAGTGCGACTTATGTCATTTTCCCTGCAGGATTTCTTTGCTGAGGTGATTTCCAAGGAAATTCATGTCTTAGTTTCATTTCATAAGGCCATTTGGCCAAATAGCAACCTGGACTTATGCAACAGCGGATACGTTCTCAAATCTTAACTCTAACATGGGTAACAGTCTTACATAGTGTCAGTAACACGGAACAACGGTATCCCGGTATCTCGGTACAGCGTAAACCGTTTCCTATTTTCAAGCAGTTTCAAATATTTTCTTCTGAATTCTGATTAAAGCCTTACCCCCTTCTTTCACCATGAACATCAATTCACCGACAAAGATAAAACTGGTGCTAACACAACCACCATAACATGTAATCAAATATTGTAACGGAATCTAGCACAGCAGTCCTTCGATATATCACTATAATGAATAACAATAGCTGATCGTTGCCCTTTGGTGAAACAACAGTTCACGAAAGATATCCCTTTATGACAGGGTGCAGCATTTGGGCCTAACAGCAGCTAGCGTGATTTCGTTTACAGATTTATCTCCAACAAATCATTAATTTCCACAAGATTCTATCCTTTGCTTGGAGATACCCTTGATTTCAATCCAGGAATCTATTAATTGAACACGAGAACGTAATGGATTTGATTCTCCAAGTAAAATCAGTAATCTCTTCGCAGATGGATCTTACGTTATGATCAAACCCAGCAAAATCTCTGCCAACGTACCTGAATACAAAATTACCATTGGTGCAATATCCACGAAGCCTACATCACATAAAGATGCATAAAAACTCAATTCCCAGCAAATAGTATATTTTCCAAAGGTTTTTGTTTAATTCCTTAGTAAATTTCGGCGATACAGCTCTCCCATACGTAATAATCGAAGTATGTTAAAAGAAAAGCAGTATTCAATGAAGCCATTGAACATCGGTTGACCCGTAACAGGTGCGGTGCAAGGGGCAGCTAAAAAACCTGTAGACAAAACCGTTTGACCGGCTTCTTAACCGAATACTCACACAATAAAGTGCCAATTAGCAGCAGACGGGATTAATTTCTTTTAAATCTACAATATCAACATGGGTGTATATGATATTATAGTATGGTTTAGCGAAAATATTCAAGAAATATAGGATATGAAAGGTTAAATGTTGTAGGTAGTGTTTTGTTGTTTATAATCGTTATCTGCAAGCAATTAGGTAAGGTATAAATAAACATAGAAAATCACTGGTTGGTAGTCGCGTAACCCTCCCGAGGACTGCTACTTAATTGCAATCGCCGATAGCATGGTAAATATAGAGATAGGCAGACTGGTTTGTGGTTTCCATATAAACCAAAAGCCAGTTTATCTTTCATTTGGTATCATCACCCTACCGAAAGTCTGTGTAGTACTCTGGAGGGTTTCCAGTACTGTGGAGGGTGTTCAGTACTGTAGAGAGGTAGCATCAGAAATGAGGAGGGATACCATCAGTACATTAGCTGTTGTTAAGTACTGCGGGGGATACCATCAGTACAGTGGACGGGTACCATAAGTATATGGAGGGTGTTCAGTACTGTGTGGGAATACCATTACAGAACACTGAAAATCCTCTACAGTACTGAATGGAATCATTCCGCAGTACTGACCATCCTCCAAAGTACTGGATGGTATCACTCAACGGTACGGATGGTATCCCCCGCCATAATACTGATGATATTCTCCACAGTGGTGAGTATTCTCCATAGTGCTGCACAAAAGATCCCAAGGATGTTTATCCAAACACAGGAAATGGATGGTCTAGTATATTGGAGGCAAATGGAAACGTTTATATCTCTTCAGTTTCTTCGTCGCAGCTAAAGACTGCTGAGAATCACTGATTTCTACTATCGAACTAAACATTGGCACATAAACCAATTCACTTCTGCAGCGTTAACAGGCTCAGCAACAACAAAATACAATGGGTGTTGAGGTCACAAAGTTTGTTCTAATGTAGATTTGAGTCCTCTTCTTTGGGCTTGAATTCCAGATCACCCTAGTTTACTGTGATGGTACCCCTCATTAGTACTGAGCACCCTACACAGTATTGGGTGGTATCCTATCCCTTCACAATACTGAACAACCTCAAATGTACTGATGATTTCCCCTAGAGTACTGAACATCCTCCACAGTACTGCACAGAATGGTCATTTGCGCAGCTGGAAATATTTATTATAACAATGCCTGGTTGAGGATGCGCAGTAGTGTGAGATACATTGATCTAAGAAGGAGGAAAGAGATTCCATGAGTAATGTCGAGGGATATAACGACTTGTGCAGAGGACCCTTTACAGTACTAAACATCTAATACACTACCAAACAACCTTAACACCCCCATACTACTAAGAGATAATACTCCACACTGATGAACGTCCCCCATGCAACTGCGTACGAATTCATAGAGCAATTTATTTTACGAGAGTAGGTTCCTACAATTCTCATATGCCATCACAAGGTGGTGATGATGATGATGATGATGCCATCACAAGGTGGTGACGATGATGATGATGATGGTGATGGTGATGATGATGATGATGATGATGATGATGATGATGATGATGATGATGATGATGATGATGATGATGATGATGACGATGATGATGGTAATGATGATTATGATGATAATGATGATATGATGATGATGACGATGATGAAGATGTTGATGATGAAGATGATGATGATAATGATGACGATGATGATGTTGATGATAATGATGATTATGGTGATGATGTTGATAATGATGATGATGATGACGATGACGATGATGATGACGATGATGATAATGATGATGATGATGATAAGAATTGGAGTAACCTACTCTCGTGAAATAAATTTCCCGTTCTAGACCTACAATTGTAGCTATGTACAGTAGATCAATACTGACTGAAAAACCTGCGATCTTATTAAAAACGCAATGATCACACTATACACGTGCCTGAAGAGATTTCTAGTAATAACTTGACGCCCAGTATTGATTCGAGGGTACAGGTGTGTTAGCATTAGGAAACAGTTCGCATTCAATAAAAGTGTCTTAAATTTTCCAGGAGTTTACCTTCCATAATCTACCAAATATCACAATTCTATAATCAAATGTGCACCATCACAAAGCAAAAGCAAAATGAACTTACGTTTGCTTATTCTTTTTCCTCGAAAATCTTTCTAGGCAGCCATATTAGTAAAAGAACTGTTTCCTCCATAAGTCGAGTTAACCAGAATATGATTTTCATCTTGCTTGCTCCCTAAAGAAAAGAAGTAATTTGTTCATAATCAGATTGATTTTTGTTACTTTGGTGTATATGATTTGCATTTGGTGTATGTATACTGCATTATGATGGTGTAACTAAGCCTTTAAATTCTGATATTTGTTTACGAATTGAAATGTCACTATGACGTATCCAGTACAATGTTACCTTAACGTCATAAGCAGCTATCATAACTTGAAAATACTACCTATTAAAATGAAACGTTCATGGATCTATGATTAAAAAGAGAGCCCCTATGAACAAAGGAAGAGTTCAAGCATTTAAGATAAAAAGATGTCGTTTTTAACTTGGTTTTGAAAAGGATAGCTAGACTTGTTACTTGAGCCAAAGTTTATTCATATCGAAACATTTTCTCAAACTAAGCACAGTAGTCTCGGTTTAGTCCTAGCCTCTTTCTCGTGAGAGATTTCTGGAACTACTGTATAAGTCTAAAGGATAACCTCGAAAAGTCCTTACTTCTATGCTTTACGACTCAGAGGTAGGCTCACCAAAAATATCGAAGAAGGATGAAGTTGAATGTGGATTTACCAATGAGGCCCAATATTTCAATTAACAATACTATGATTCCTTTTTTAGAGATTCGGAAAGAACCATTCCAAACCAGTGTTTTTTAACTTTTTTGGTGCTTTTGAAAGAAGCTTATTTTTTATCTTTTTGATATTTTTAAGGGGACTTTAGAAAAAGAAAATCAGAAAATCAATCTGATAATTTGTGTGAAATAACATGACTGAGCAGGACTCAAACCCACGACCCTGAAGTGGTGCGTCAGTAACAGATTCATCTGTCAGGAGAGAGAAAATGCATATGCAATAGAGTCTTTTGATGGACCCCTTAATTTTTAGTTTGACACACAGTTCTTTAGAAGATGCGGAATCGAGAATCTATAGGGCCGTGCAGCTGGTTTTGGTTTAAAGGGGCACAACAACGCCCTCTCAAGCAGTACCCTCTAATTTCTCTAAAATCTACCTTTTAAAGAAACAAACTTCTTCGAGTGAAATCTGAGCATGGCTACGCCAGTTCAATGAGTTTTATGTGATAACTCAACGACCGTTTCCCCAGGACTGGAAGAAGTTACAAACACAACATCCTCAGTAAGCATTTCCCAGCTCTTACATCCAACAAAGCCAGCAAATTAACGACTATTTGTAGTTTAGGTATAATTTGCAGCGACTTTCCATTGCACCTGAATAGTACTTGTGATTTTGTTTGTGTATGCAGAGTTGAATAGGTTACCCATTACGTTCTAGGTGGCCATGATGAATTATTGATCAGCCGATCAGATAGTGGAAAGATCAATTAGAATTTTATTTCTTGCTGTAAAATTTAACGAAAATTTGAATTTTATGTTTGTGTGACTGTTTTATGAGGCTTTTTATTGGAGGTATTTGTGGAGATAACAGAGAATCGATGTCAGAGCTCATATTGGTAAAAGCGTCGTGATTATTATATCAAAATCATGGAGTGAAACACTAAACTAACAAAGCAATGAAGTCGTACTGCAGTTTCGTATTGCTGTTTATAGCATTAGCACACACTAGCTCTACGAACAAGAATAAGAAAACTCTTCAGCAGAAACCAAATCTTGCTAACAATGCAAAGAAGTCTGGCCCTGGGATAGGCCTAAAAGTTAAGCCAGCAGCCAATCGTGTGCCTAAAATCGTGCAGAAACCCAAATCACCGATCCAAAACAAAAACACACTTCCGAAAATTGCAGGAAAACGGCCGATAAAATACATAGCGAAAATTGTCAATAACACTAAAAGATGGATGCCAGCCTTTTCTGACTTCTCTAATGACATGGAAAGCAGCATGATGTATGACTCTGGATTCGTAGCCGGCGGTGAGCAGGGAGATGCTCTCGCTGGAAACTCACAACAACAACAGCCTTCAGGCATGCTTAGGCCACCAGCTCAAGAGCCCATGCCCAGTACTCAAAATACTCCACCGGAGCAAAGCTTTTTGACGCCAGGAGCAGAGGATTCTGGGATGTCAGGAGTCCCAGGAGTTCCTCCAGTAGGCCGGGCACTAGGCAACCAATATCAGCAAGGCTACGTGAATGATATCGAGGCATTTACAAAAGATGTGTCGAATGGAGCACCACCTACTGGTGAAAACCAGGACCTCAGCGCACTTGAGAACTACCCTGATTCTGCTTTCATGAATCCTAAATTCCAGGAAGGTGATTACGTAGGCCCTTCTCTTCAAGAAAACAAACCTCAACCGAATCTGTACGACAGTTTTACGTTTGACTCATCGCTGTCGAATTTAGCAGGCAGTCCCAAAGAGCCGGGAAGCTCAATTTTCAAAGCACAGGAAAGCCCGAAAATACAGAGTATTGTGCAAGCATTGACTGCAAAGGCAGCTAAGGTCAATGCAGCTAAGCCAGCCCAGACAAAAACAACAGCAAAAGAGGCTAATAAGCCTGAAAGCGAGGCAAGTGAAGGGGATAAGGTTGCAGACAATAAGGAATCAGCGAAAGATTCGGATCAAAAGAGCAATGCAAAAGAGGCTGTCAAAACTAAAAAGCTTGCAAAAGAGGCTAAAGGAGATGACAGCAAAACAGTCCAGGATGCAGATAAAGCTAAGGATACAGGTAAAGAGAAAAATGACGTCAGCGAGACTAAGAATGATAAAGAGGCTGCGAAAGAGGCTGATGAAAGTGTTGATAAGGGTAAAGCAACGGACGATAAAGCGAGTGAAACTGCTAACGCCAAGGAACAGAACAGCGAGAGCACGGCTGCCAAAACTGAAGAAAAACCACCAGAAAACGCTAAGGAAGAGACTGCTAATGATAAAATCAATGATAGCGTTGGTAACAGTTTAAAGGCAAAAGCAGAAAAAGAGGAAGCAACTGAAAGTGGAAGCAATAACGCCAAGGAGGATAGCAGTAAAGAAATTGCCAGTCATGCAGATAACGGAGAAGCAAAACAGGATGACAATAAAGATGATGAAAATAAAGACATCATGGATGCCAACAAAAATCCTAGCAAATTAGCCGAAAAGATCAAATCACACAAACAATCCAATAACGGGAAAAACCAAGAAGATGTTGACAACCAAGCAATTATTAACAAACAAATAAATAAATGGATACAACAGAAAGAACAGGAAGTAAACAATGAGCAGGCTAGAATAAAGAAAATAAAGCAGAGGATTCGCAATCAGAAATCCACGAGGCATCAAGCCAGCGCTGCTGCGAGGTATCAAATAACAACAGATTCAGATAAACCGGTTTCAGATCTCTCCATTGCTGCTAATGTAAGCCCTGCGAAGCAGACTCTAGGCTTCGCAGCAGGGCAGCTGAGAAAGCAGCTTGTGAATAACCTCAGACACGCTCTGATGAAGAACGTAGCGGCTGCGATGGCGCATAGGAAGAACGTGGCATTAGGTGGAAAGATGGGTAAAAATTCAAATACCGATAATGAAAATTCGGCAGCAATGAAACAAGATGCATCAGATGGGGATGAGAATGCCAGTGGTAACGCAGCACAGCAGCAATCAGGTAATAATAATCAGGCACAGGCAAGTAATATGGCATCACAAAGTAACCAGCAATCACAGAACGACCAACAATCACAGGGTGACCAGCAATCACAGAGTGACCAGCAGTCAGCTCAGCAAGAAGGTGGCAAGATGAGTCAAAATCTCGTCACAAACTTGATGAAGATGGACAAGTCAATGCTGGTGGAAACGATAGTTAAACTACTGAACAAACACAAGAATAGTGGAAAGATGCAAGGTAACAGCGATAACTCTCAGCAAATGGTGCAGGATTCCAACGGTGGTGATAAAGACAAGGACGAAGATACGACCGGGAATATCAACCAGTCTTTCCACGGTGCCGAAGAAAGCAAATTAGATGCAGATCAGCAAGACACTGCTTCGACAAACACTGACATACAAGCATCGCAGGATAATAAACCAATCTCGGCAGCTTCTCAGTTAGAAGATAGCAAAGCTGGTCCTAGTAAGCCAGAGCCTGGACAAGCGGAAGAGGAGGATAATGGTGGACACAGTGAGTTCTCAGCTTACCCGGTGAAGACACAAAGTGGTGCTAAGGTGTACAAGTTCAAACGCTTACCGAGTAAAGGTGGGAAAGCAAGACAAACAGGCAGCCAGCTTAATCCAGATCCGTACGCTCAGATCGGATTGGTCGATCCAGCAAATAATGATAAGGTCAGTAAACATCATCAAGAATCAAGCGACAGTAATCTGAAACAAGATTTACAGAAGCAGAGTGATTTGGTTTCAAAGTTCATATCGACAAACACAAAAGATGCAGCTGACAACGAAGATCAAAGCAAAACTGGTTCTAGCGATCCACAGCCGGCTGAAAGCAGCCAAGAGCAGTTAGTTAACGTTGCAAAGCCATCGAGTGATCAAGATTTAGCTAGCGTGGCTAAGCAATCGAGTCATAAAGACAGCAGTGATCAACAGCAAACAGCATCAGAATCAGAATCAACCAATGCAATAAAATCTAGCGATGATACAGCATTTAATGCTAACACGCCAGCTCCATCTGCTGATAATCAAGTCCAGGATCAGAAATCCGGTGCTAATCCAGAAAAAGATGGTCCATCGACTCAATCCAATGACGATTCTTCAAGCCTAAAGCCATCCGAGATGCAGGATGATCAACCACAACAACGACAACCACAAGAACAACAACAACAACAATCAGAGCAACAGCAACAACCAGAGCAGCAGCAACAACAGTCAGAACAACAACCGCAGGCCATACAGGCAGACACGGAGGAAACGCAGGCTGATGGCACGAAAGTCGAGTCACATGTCAGCGCAGACTCGCCGCAAGTTCTTGCGCAGCTAAACAAAATATCTGACCGTCTGCATGAAAAAATGGCGGAGCAAAGCAACAACAAAGTGGCCCAGAAATTGAACAGCGGACAGATGAAGACGTTCCTTGGCCAGTTGCAAAACACTGTTCTCCCCCAGGATGACGCTTACGCTAGTATCGGCTCTTTCGACCCTAATGTCAAGAAGAAAGCTGCCATTATGAAGAAGAAAGTCAAAAAATCCCTTTAGATAAAAACTTTCGAGTACCCTTTTGCAGCCATAAAAAGCATTCTATAACGACAAGGTCTTCTTAAAATCTATACAAGTTTACAAAGCTATTAGCCAAAATCAGAACGAAAGAAAATGTAAGAAAACTATCTAATGATTTTCCTAAGAAAGAATATTATAATTAATCGTAATTGTCCTAGAACCGAATTAAAATCAGTGTAAGCCTGACCTTCGATATTCGAAAAGTTAGAAGAAAAAGTATTCATATTGCTCATGTTTCAATATTGAAAACCAAAAACATAATTTTTTTAAAGCCACTTGGGTCTAGTGTTTGAAAGTGAACCCTTTTAAACCGGTAACCCCCAAGAAGGCATTCAAATACGGTTTTTTGCGGTTAAAACAAAACCATAGACCGACGAAAGACTTTTCTCTTCATGCTGAATTGAAATGACGAAAGTTTATGTGATAAACAACTAAACATTCAGGATAACTGACACGGAAAGAGTCCGGAGGTCATGAAATAAACTACGGTTGTCCTTTGTAAATGGATTTTAGCAAAACTTGCAAATTTTCGCCGTGAATATTTCGAAAAATAGCTTTACAAACAAGTTTAGGATTTTTGAAGTAACTACGTAGGTAAGAAAAACACTCTTTCATATTCCAAGTATCTGGTTGAAGCAACTATCCCAAAACTGGCTCTCCTAAATTAACAATCTCACTCCTGTTGGAGGTATTAAATACAGCATTCGAAGAAATGAAGTCAATATGAACTACAGTAGATCAAATACATGGATGAAATCTGAACTTATATCGCTAATCGCAAAGGAATATAAAGACTTCGAATGGAAAGAGCAGAAAATTGAGTTTGAGTATTTTCATCAGGATCGTTAATGGACGTTTCATAAACTGATTCATATGTTCTTATAGCTAGAAGATTTTATTCATACAAACTTAGACTATCATAGCGATATAACTCCTCTACTATAACCAATAACATAAAGAGTGACTACGACGAACAGAATCTAAGTATCTAGGTTCAGAAGGGACCCTGTGAAAATGACGATGAACATCACAGGCTTAAACAATATTGCGTACGGTATCGAAGTAATATAACTACAAACTTTTAAGACTGTTTCAAGTTCAAATTCATTTTGATATAGTGTAAATTTGATGTTAGATCTGGATCAATTTTTAAAGTAATACTTTATGAAATTAGAATTAAGAATAAGAAAGAAACATCGAAGTTTGCTTCATTCATCTCATTCTATTCTGGTTTGTAAGCTAGGCTCAAAAGAAATACGATATAACCGTAGTTCCTAGTAAATTACTATAGCACAAGCAAAATTACCCACCACAGTATACATAGAAATCCACCACGATAAGTATTTACAGTATGGAGCAGAATCACCAACACATAAGCACAACAAACCACCACAGTAAGCATTATGTATTTCTGTGATGATTTTTTGTGCCTATGTGTTACGTATAACGTTATACTTATGTGTAATGTGCTTATTTGTTAGTTTTCACCAGTTATCACTTTTGTTGTGATAGATAATCACTTCTTTGGATATATTTATTTTGGACATTATATCCAAAGTTACACGTATCCATAGTAGAAGTGATTATCTATCAAAGCAAGTAATAACTGGTGATAAAGAACACATTGGTACATTACACATAAACACACGAGACACAACAATACATATACAACATAACCATAACAAATCACCACAATAAGCATTATATCAAAAGTACACCTATCTACCATAGAAGAAATTATCCATCACAGTAGTTTCAAGTAAAGTTATCCAGCACAGTAGACATAATAATCCATCACGATGAGTTTTATCTCCCATTTAGGACACAATCACCACCAATCGCCACGATCACAAATCACCACAAACAAAATCACATCCACATAAGCACAACAAATACACCACAGTAAGCCCTATATATAAAGTAAACATATCCAGCACAGAAGTTTATCTATCACAGTTTATCAATCAGAAGATTATCTATCACAGCAAAAGTGATAACTGGTGAAAACTAGCGTCAATAGGGAAATTCGCTTGCTATCTTTGTAAGGAATTGGTTTATGTGCAAAGCACTAAGGGTCCACTGAATAGGTACACTAATCGAGCAGTGCAATACAATAACTAGTCCTTCCTCTCGATGTGACCACACCTCCGGAATCCTTTTGCCCTTTTGCTTGGAGTTACAGAGAGGTGGCGAATTTTCCCTTCACTCTTATCTGACAGGTCTTAAGGTGGTTTCGAACCCACAACCTTTTGATCAAGGGATGAGTGATCTAACCACAGGCGATTTCAGCGTGCTGAATAATAATTCACTTGACTAATTAGAGATGTTCAAAGAGCTTAGGTCGGATACGATATATTTCTGGAAGATGGTAGGCCTCAGAGTACAAATGTCACTTTGTCCAGAATCCAAACATTATAAGTCGATTCTTCAGAAATCATTTCTCATCTGCAATCCTAGCCAAAGGTCTTAACTTGTTTTCTAAGCATTCTATTCTGAAGAATTAACACCAAAATTACGAGAAATGTATTGCTCATTGGCACAAAGCTATGAGGATGGCAGCGTTCTGTTTTAATGTTGTAAATCCCATTCCAACAAGATTTGAATACCAAAAATGTGACATTGTTCGTTAAAGTGGGCAATTACCAATATTTCTCACCAATGAAGATATTGACTAGTTATGTGAAACTATTGGTCTTCAAAGTCTGTTTCCAAGTCTGATCAAATCAAGAGTCTGGGTCTAGTAACTTTGACGTAAATCTAGGCAAGATCAAACCAGGAATCACTTGGAAATGACAAGAAGTGTTTTCTAAATGTATGATAAATTTCCTTAATTAGAAAGGACAAGGAGAAGTCTTAAGTTAGTTTCTGTTAGGAAGATTTCAAGGAAAAATATATAACTTTGTACACTAAGAAGAAAGAGAATCGAAAAATAACACTCTCTATCTCGACAAGCCTGTTTCATCGTTACCCACTTATCAGGAGATGAAAAGATAGATATATTCCTTTTTACAACAAAAAGGAATATATGTAGATAGGAGTGGATTTATCTGTACATCTGTACATCTCGTTGATTAGTCCACTATTCAGTAGGTTCTTTTACAATTAGCGTATTAACTAATACCTTGTGAAGATAATTAATATATTTGCATATCAACTATGGATGCACTGCATTGCTTCGATTCTAATCAGTGGGTCCTTTAGCGATTTTTGCATAGACCAATACCTTTAGAAGATTAGTTAGCGTATTTGCCCATTATCGATCCACTACTTTGATTAGTCTTGTACTATTATGTGGTCTCTTGACGCATGGTGCATCGAAAAATACATTAGGAAGAAAGTATGCGTATTTACATATCAAAAAGTGTACTGCTTCCATCACTCTAGACCTGGTCAGCTATGGCTGGGATATAAACCTTCAAGTTATGATATTCGTAATTGCCTGTGAGCTACAAAAGAACTGCTTCGATACGTCTTTCAAGCAGGTAGTAGTTAGCCCAAATATCGATACTTTATGAAGATCATATGGATATCGATATTTAGGCTAAGTACTACCTGCGATTTGCCTATCAACCTTAAAATATCAATGAATAGCTTCTTACCGTAAAAGCTCTATTAAGCCCCCGGGGGGCTTACTTAATTTTGGAGGTCCTATTGGAGGCTTGATAGAAAGGGGGCATATTAGAGAGGGGGCTTATTTCAAAAATCAAGTTTAAGGATACAAAAATCGTTTTTATTTTCCTTTACATTTCTGCTTTAGATATTGAAGACAGAACTGAACAAGAGAATGTTCACTCTCAAGCAGATGAAATTAGAAACTGGCAATATTTCGACGAAATATATCATGAGCTATCAATAAATAATTTCACTTTACTCGGTGGTAGTCCTTCATTTACGAAAATTGGGGGGGGGGGGTTAATAGAGATGGGGGCTAAATAGAGCTTTTACAGTATCACTGTTCCTTAAAAGCTATCCAGAGGGATCTTCGTACGGTAGACAGAATAACTCCTTATCGCTGTTCCTGATCCTCAGACAGAATAATTCCTGGTCACAATTTCTTATCACTGTGACGAACTCTTTATCTGACTTCCAAATATTGATACCCTACAAAGATCATATGTATATTTGCCTATCAAACTTAAAGCCTAAATGCATAGCTTTTATCATCCTTGCAAAAGCTATACAGAGGAATTTTCGCACTGAACAACTTCTTATCAGTATTCCTGATCCTCAGACGGAAAAGTTCCTGGTCACACGTTCTTATCACTGTGACGAACTCCTTATCTGACTTCCAAAGTAAACCAGAGCAGCGGTTAACTTGCAGATCCGCAAAACAATGATAATGAACAGCGCACACAAGATAGAAGAAGCATGCCCCTAGACAAAGGGGTCAGAATAAGATTCAGAAGACTCAGTGAGAAATATCAAAACAGGTGGACACGGCAGGTCAGATTTAACGCTCGTTGATTGGCCAGCGGTGATCCTACACTAATGTTACGCTTCAGTTGCGCGGGCTGAGTGGGTCAGGAGTTTTTCGTCTAATTTGCCGTCCAAAAAGAAGATTAATAACAACATTTTGTGAATATATCAATTTTATAACCAGTATAATGGAGATGTGTTACCTATGATACCTCGAAATAGTGGATAGAGAAACTCTACGAAATACAGGTAAGGAGATTGGCGGTTATTATGTTGTATAATGTTCTGTTGCAATAATATTTGTTCAGTGCAGCGTGAAAGTTGAATTTACTTTAAGATCATTGAATATATAAAACAAACAATATCAAAAACAACCACAGGAAAGGGGTATGGGGGATATGGGGTTTCTCGTGTTATTCTTAACATACATATTGAGTTATATTGTTGAAATAGTAAAGCATTTTAAGTTAAGATTTGTTAAGACCTTCGTATTTATAAATCTAATCAGTGAATATTTATTTTACCTATCTTAAATCATGTTGTTATATTTTTCATCACTCTTGAGAGCACATTTATTTTATTGATCGAATATTCATACATTCGCCTAATCGAGTACTATTTCATGGATCTTGAAATATATCTACATATTAATGTGGTTTTAACATAGTTTATCAGAGTGAGATGGTTTGGAAACCTATTATCTTTTTGTTCAAGTTTTTGGATTCCATCAGTATTGTGGAAATATGATATAAGAGCCCAATACCCTACGTTCATAAAATAGGAAGAGAATAATTCAAAAATAAACCATACTGAAAACGTTTCGATGAAATCTTCTTCAGTAACCTATCATGATACAACACACTATCATGATGGTTTACTGAAGAAGATTTAACCTAAACATGAAGCATGGTTCATTTTTGAATAAGCCCCAGTATTGTAGAGAATATCCGGTATGGTATGGGAGTACCTTCATCCCTGATGGTTTCCCCTCCATTACTGAACACCCTCAAATGTACTGATGGTATCCCCAAGTACTGATGATATCCCTTCACAGTACTGAACATCCTCTAATGTACTGATGGTGTTCTCCAAAGCACTGACGATATCCCTTCACAGTACTGAAAATCCTTTAGTACTGAAAAACCTCCACGGTATTGCTGGGAAGTTCCCAGGGTGGAAAAGTTTCGTATTCTTTTATATGCTTTCAATTTTTCTAACCATTATGTAGTTCTGTATCAATCAAATGATTACTGAAGGCAAAACTACTAAAGGCAGTTCTAGCTTTCATTCATGTCACCAAACGTTTTGAATAAAATACAGAGAACATCCTCTCTTTCATTTTTCATTTCATTTATATCTAACTTGAGAAGAGAGTACCTATCCTGGCTATAGTGCTTGAAATACTTGAGTATAGAGCAATTATAGAGCAGAATGACCACATTGAAAAACAGACATGTCCTTCTGTTACTCTGAGTTATGTCCTTAGGCACTCGTCAAACTCAGAGTGACTGAAGGACAAGTCTGTTTTTTAATATGTTAATTCTACTTCATTTCATTTATATGTATTTCTGTATTGATGTAGTTAGCTGTAATTATAAACTGTATGAAGTTCTTAATGCAATGGCCTTCAGGTCTTGGTATCGTCCTTGTAATCAATTGTACTCGTTTGTAAATGTTAATATTGTTTAAAAAACTGATTCATTTGATCTGATATTTTCAGCAGGATGCATCTGCGTCTACTCGTCTATGCAACACTCATCGCACTGTTATCATGTCATATAGCAAACAGCACAAAGACACTTAAAAACCACAACAAAATCAATGCTCCTACAACCAAATACAGCAGCATTTCTCACAAGAGGAACACTACAGTACCGAGCAAAAAAACACTAATAGACATTACAGGCTCGGAGTTTCCAGAAACGAACTATCAACAACCGGAGTTTTTCTTCGATACGAAACATGACTTCGGTAACTTCGAGCATCAAGAAATTCTGAAGGACAGTGAAGTCACTGCGGAGGATAGCAATGCTGTGAGAGGGGAGCAGAAGAGTGGGTCACTGGACACCAAAGCGGATGAGTTTAGCTTGCCTCGTCATGGTGGCAATGAACAAGAGAGTTTCGACAATGACAATCTCGACACTGCTGCGGGTGAGAATGCGATCGAGAAGAACGCACAGAGTGATACTTACAGTTATGATGATGACTCATCCAAGTATTTCGTCAACCCCCAACCAGGTAAGACATGATTCATAAAGTCATATCTTTACTAGACACTAGACTCGAATATTCGACCAACGTTCCCGAACTTCAATCCTTATTTTGGCACGCAAAAGTTTTTAACGATTTCTTACAGCGGGTTCGCACGTTCAAACTAGTAATATACTAATCTTCTAAAATTTAGAATGATGTTTGTGTCATTGCCAATAGGTAGAATAACCATCTGTTGATCTAAAATATGAACAATATATAGCAATCTAAATAACTCACTTTAAGCGAGCCTACTCCATCCCCTCCCTAACAAGTGGATCTGTAGACGTACTTCTGGGAGTTATCTAAATCATTGTTCATTGGCGATATTCAAAAACAACAGATGGTATATTCTACCAACTGAAAATGACAAAAACATCATCCTAAATTTTAAAAGAGAAGCATATCACTAGTTGGAACGTGCGGACTTGGTGACAATTATGAATTATCAGAAAATGTCTTGCAAGATAAATTTGGAAATTCAACATACCTTTTCTCAAATGCGCCAAAAAAATAGAGAAAACCATCTTGCTGAAATCTACAGTGATTCATGACAAATTCTGGAAACATGAAAGATTTTTTGAGACTTCTCATTATTTAATACCTTACTTTCAGCAAGTGCAGGGGCGGGTCTCATCCTCCTTCCGGGTCAGGAAGACATCGCAAAACGAGGCTGGAAAGTGATTGCTATGAGGTCGATGCAATCATCGTGGACTGTCAAGCTGCAAGGAAAGTGGGATTGGAGATCATACATATCTGGATTCAAGTATGAATGTAAGTTTGCATGATTATCATTTTTATCATAAATCAATCGTAGAAAAAGTTTTAATGACGATACATTTGGAAGCAAGAATAAATGGTTATCCATGGGCCATACGGTAAATACACAAAATATGATTACAATCCTTTAACAATTTGAGAAAAAGGGAAATAAAACCCAACAAAGAAGGCTTTAGCGGTTGTGTGGTACAAAGCAAAAGAAAGAAGTTGGGATTATTTTGTTCCTCAAACCATCCTGGCAAATGAATCAATGCAGAACTATTTGAAGAGAATATTTTCCATATCATATATCCCACGGTAACTTCTTGAGGCATGTGTAAATGTTTTGACAGGCTTGTCAAGAACGACATAATTGAATAGATTCGGGGGAAGTGATACTAAAGTAAAAAGAATCCATGAAGTCACTTAAGTAAAGTCTTCTTAACTTGATAAAAACTTGTTTCGAAGAGACCACGATATTTTCTTCGAGTTGGCAAACTAGAATTACATTAGTTTGAATTAGACATCATTAGCTAAATTCTTCATTATGTGATTTTTTTATTCATGTTTAGCGGTTGAGTACGGCAGTGTGGGAGTTCTGGTTGATGGGACAATAGCAAAACACCAATGGATGATAAAAGAAATGGTTTACAACATCTTGCTCATGTTCAGAAAAGGCTCGATGATCAGTGTGGCTTCATTTGGAGCAACACTTAATGTCGTAAGTAGATCAGTTATTTTGCTAAGATAGTCTAAAGATTATCGTTGCGTATATACGCGATTGCCAATGATTTGCAACGAAATCACGTGGATGGGAAAAAGATTCTTGATATTGGATATTTCATCAGGATGTACTCTGAACAGTTCCTACTTTAGCATCCCCTGAGATGCTAAATAAACAGGTCGGAATAAACGGCATGGTGGGAATTTTCGAACACTTCATTAACCTGGATGGAGAATGTCTATTAATCCTAATATCCTCCATGTGCCCCTTGAAGTCACTTCTATTAAAGGCACTTCAGAGTAATATTTTGCTTGATTTAGAGTAAGGCACCCAGGTTGCCTTCTAAAAGTACAGGTTACAGGAAGGTTTTAGGAATCAAATTTGATTAACAACTGAAATACGGTATTTCATCGTTACTAGAAATATACAGAAACTCATATCATTACGATATATATTCATTTGCTTGATCCACAGGCATCTGAGTTCAAATCATTCGCAGCCGCTGCTCAAGTGAAAGGAGTCTGCGAGCAAATCCAGTTCTCAGAAGGAAGGAAACTAGGAGAAGCACTCGAAGGCTACTACAAGAACTTCGTTGGCGTCAAGGCAAAGAACCCCAGCTTCAAAATGGGAATGTTTCTGGTGATCAAAGGACCAACAATAGGGTCAGTGGAGCTCATAAAGAAATACGGTGCGATGTTCAAAACGCTGGGAGTGAGGATCTACGCGCTGGCGCTGGGGAGCAGCAATAACATGGCGCAGCTTCAGATGATAACTGAGATGGGCCTGATATACCAAATTGTGGATTACACCGCGGTCATGACAGGTAAAGGACTGAAAGTGGGAGGATCAGCAGCTTCCCAGTCGCTGTTGTTGCAGTTGCAGACCGATTGTGGTGCATGTAAGTAGTCTCTTATATCATGTTCCTTAGAGATGAGATGGTGTAGATACAAACAGCATCAACCTTCTATGATGAATATCTCTCTAATTTCCAATATTTCCTTTTGTTAGTGTGCGCTATTGTTCTGCTCTAATAGCAAATGAGTTTCTAGAAAAATTCCTCTCCAAAGCCTATGGTTGTATTAAACATGGATCTTTATTTTTAAGAAGCAGCAGGATTTTAAAAATTAATCGAGATAATTTATGAGAATGAAAGTGACCCGAGCAGGAATCGAACCCACGACCTACCAATCTAGTGGTGATAAGGGTGGCATCAAGTCTAAAATTGGACAGACTTTTTTTGTCTGAATATCTTTATTCTATAGAGAGCTTTGTCTACTTGAAGGTTCTGATAATGAAGTTAAAAAAATAGAGATAACAAATAAGACTGAAGCTATTTCATCATACCTGGCTGTTTCCATAACTGTAATAGCCTGCTGTTCAGTTCATTTTTGAGAGTCTTCTGACATCAGTGTGCCATGCTGTCTGTCTTAATCTTTAGTCTAGGTACTCTACGTATTCAAAAGAGAAACATTTTAGAAATATAGAATTATATTGTTTCAACAGATTTTGGCTCGAGGGCTGGAATAGCAGGAGGTGCTGGTGCGGGAGGTGCTGGCGCAGGAGGTGCTGGTGCAGGAGGGGGTGCAGGAGCTGGTGGAGCAGGAGGAGGTGCAGGAGGTGGTGCAGGAGGTGCCGGAGCAGGAGGAGGTGCTGGTGCTACTGCCCCAGGTGCTGCTGGTGCCGGAGGTGCGGGTGCAGGGGCTGGAGGCGCAGCCACTGCTGGAGAATCTGGTTCCGGAGGAACTGAAGGAGGTAAGCAAGTAAACTTTTTCCTTATAAAATAATTACAAACATTTTCATGGTTTCTGGCAGATCTTTATTTACGTCATTCAAAGACTTTCGATTTTCCTAGAGAGTGATCGATTCGTATATTCGCATAGTATCGTGAAAATGAAATAAAATCTATTAGTCTCTTAGGTTATTGTCATTTCTAGTGTAAAGTTGATTTTAACTCTAGAAATCTTATCATCGTTTTTACTCTACAAGCATGTATGTGTCCTTTAGTTTTTCGACATCTTGATCTCGTGGAAAGAGTAGTCTATACTATCTACCCCTTTTTACCTACCCCTTTTTATCCATCCTGTCTTTAACGGGTTACGAACTTAACACTTCTTATCCATTTTTATGCTTTCAAGCTACGGCTAAAATGCCCATAGCTTGCAGGTAAGCAATAACTTTCCATATTCATCGTTAAGAAGGAAAACTTTCATTTTTCCTTGGTAAAAACTTCCTCATAATCTATTCTATAGGTTGGTGGACTGCTTCTTGGTCGTGGCAAAAACATCTTCCGGGATTGAAATATGGAAGTAAGTGAAATAATCGATTTCTTTAACTAGAAAGATTCAATTTTTTTGACGACTATAGTCAATGAGTTATTTTCTATTTTTCATGATAGTCTTATATCATTTCAAACGATACAGCCTAAGAAATTTTAACAAGAATAGGTTTTAAAAGAGTTTCAATTTTCGCTGTTGAAACTTTGCATATTGATAATGGAATGAACTTATTACTCTTTTTTTAAGGTTAACAAATTTCATTCATCTTTTCAGTTTATATTTTGTTTTTACTCTTCAATTTAGGTATCAAGAAATCCAACGTTGCATTTGTCGTGGATGGCTCCGATTCCAACATGATAACCTTCATGCAGAGGTTCATCTACAACATGGTTATGACCTTCCAGTTACAAGGCACATACGTGACAATTTTGGTTTATGGTCGTGATCAGTATAGACTGGCACGCTGGAAGGAATTCTCAGAGGCTTCACAAGTTCAGGTATGCTCTGGAACCTCTTTGAAATTATTCAATTTATATTTTTGATCATCTAAAGTTTTGCAGAAATTCTTGGTCCCAGTTCATATATTATAAACATCATCAATTTTCTATACTCAAGTACAATATGCTGGCACACAATACAATTTAAGTAAGATATATTGTAAATGGGAAGAAAAATCAGAAACATAAGACATAATTGCTTGTATATCTAGGCTGAATCTATTCAAAATATTGTTTGGGGGTTTTGAAGAGATTTCAGAGATGAATTACTGGACTTGAAATCTCTAATTCAATAAAAATAAAAAGGACCTCACCAAATGTGTAAATGTGGAAACCAAGCAAAAGTGTAGAAGCTACTCTGTGTGACTTGTTTGTGATCCTCAAACTCAAAACTCTTGTTAAGATATCAGGCTAGCAATGCAACTACAAACAAAATAAGAAATGATAACAATAGCTGGAATGAATAGGAAAAGTCAAAATACAGGGCCAGATCCATCGTTCATGGAAATAAGAGGGCGTAACACATATATCTAACCAATAGTAGACAGTAAATAGTATATTATGCAGCTAATGGTATTGTTGTTCTGATGAAATAAGAGATATCCCCTGGATCCAAGCCTGAAATGGTATGAAAAAGTCAGTATAAGATCATAGTCAGTGTTTCTCATTTATACCATGTATAGCTAAACAGGAAACTCGAGACCCTCAAACTCAAAAATCTTGATAAGGTATCAGCCTACAAAGGCTACTCCATGCAAAAGGGCAATTAATAACAATAGCTGGAATAAATAGGACAAGTCAAATTAAATGAAAAAGTGAGTGTAAGACCAAAGTCAGTGTTCCTCATTTGCTAGCGTCATTCGTTGCGGTTGTTATCATAGTCAGTATGATGTTTTGCTTAACAGGGAACGTGCGAGTCCATCCCTTACGTCGAGACTTCAGTGAGAAATACTGCAAAGGCCTTGATGGAAGTGAAGACGTTATTTGAGCAGCAGAAGAAACAAAATGCAGCAAACCCGAACATTTTGTTTCTGATGATAACTGCGACGGCAACTGACAAGGCACAACTGAAAGCGGCAGGAGCTGCACTACAGGGTTTGGGAGTCAAGTGTGTTGGAATCGGGGCTGGTACGAAGGCAACAGGCTTGAAGGCAGAGTTGGGTATGGTCGCGACTAGTGACCAGTTTATCAGAGCTGGAGCATTGAGTACTATTGTCCAGGCAGAAAGTTTCAATGGATTGGTTGCTGGTATCACTAAGGGTAAGTTCTGAAATTCAGTGCATAGAAAACAACAGCCGAAAACATGGGTCCAGAAAACTGATTCTTATAGTTAGGGGCTAGATGTGGGAGCAAAATTCAATACCACAAAATTTCAATAACGCAAATATTTGAAGCACAAACGTAGCTGAGTCTACTAAAGGTTCTGGTTTCAAGCCCCTCCAGACCTGTTTCCTAAAAGAGAGAGTGTTTGCCAATCTCTGTTATTTCTAATGAAATCAAAAGGAGTCAAAGGGGTAATATAAACAGGAAGGACTATAAAACCGTTGTTCCATTCAGTCCAACTATTCAGTGCACCCTCAACACTTAACGTGAATGCTATGATAACTTACTGTGAGTGTATATATTTGTTCTTCTAACCACCAACGTCATGAATTAATTTAGGCCTATCTTGAATGACATTTCAAGCTCCCTTCTCTTCAAAAAGATGATATAATAGTTTAAAAAAAGTTTATTATCTGCAACCAATCACGCTAAAACTTTTGTGCACCCGTAAATCTTGATATGGGCACCCCGTTATTAGATAAGCACCCATTCCTCGACCTTGTCTTACTAGTACATTATCTTAAGTATTCCATGCAAATTTCTTCACAGATGTGGGACAAGGCAGTGCCATTAACGTGGAATCGGGAAATGCGGCGATGCTTCAGATTCAGAAGGAATGGAATTGGGGAGCCAAGCACAAACAACTTCGTTATGGATGTGAGTTGCGGAAAAGTTTAGATTTGCTTGTTTGAAATTTCACATTGACTAAGCCCTTCGTCCAGCTTGATGTGACCAATGGCAAATAGTTTGGGGATGGCGAGGGAAATCAGAAACATAGTAAAAAAAGAATTACTACTGATGCTTTGCGTCTGACACTCATCAGATTGGTATGTCAGAAAGATAAAGAAAACGATTCATTTCTAATAAGGCAATTTTAATCCACATCTGGGCATAGCTTTCTGTTTCGTTGTCTTCTTGGTAAAAACTAAGGAAAGAATACGTCCCATGCTGATTCATTCTAAGACAAGAGCTCGATGATATTAGTGTAGACTCGAGTATAACGTGGGATATTACTGTGGGGTCTGTCAAAATGCTTTCAACATTGAAGTTCTTCATCAAATTCTACAATTTCGAGGTTGGTATACGAAAACTTTCTTTGGGTCTACGTGTTCTGGGTCTTACTTGGATGCCCCGTAAGAATCACGTAGAATAACTGAATTTCTATGTAGGTTTGTTGATAAATTCACTTCATTCTGTTTTTACCAATAAAACTTAGATTGTGAAAAACCAAAGACCAATTGTGTTTTTCCATTTCATACAGACCTGGCAAGATCGAATGTTGGTATATTGGTGGAATCAGTTACCTTGAATAACTTTGGTTTTATCCGTCATCTGATTTACAACATCATCCGAATGTTCGCTCTTTCTGGCAGCTACTTCTCTGTAGTGTCATACGGCAGTAGTCAATTCAGAGTTGCCAACTTCGTCCAGTTTACTTCAGCAAGCTCGATTAAGAGTATGGCTGAAAAAATACCAAAGGGGTCATCAGGACAGGTATGTGTTTTGGCATTTAATAAATTGAAAATAGTAATAACTCTTTAATCACTGTAAACATCAAAGTTACAAAAACTATAGACTAAAATACTTTCAGGATGCATATAAATCAATTGACAAACGATCTTCAAGATTCGCTCTTATCAGGCATTATTCTGGATCCTGAACAAATTATCATGAATACGGATTGATAGGGCCAAATCATGAAGATCGTTGGTTAACGGATTTACATATGGTGCGTCAAAGGAATAACGTGTGACATCTCTATGATTCGTGTCTTTAACTATGAAACTCGATGGATGCTGGTTTGCTACGTTGCACCCATGTGCCATACAGAAGTTTAAAAAGAAGATACCTTGGATATAACACCTCTAAAAATTCTTTCTTGATTTTGTCAAGTGTTTACATCTTGGGTCCGAGTATTGGTTGCTTTCATTCACAAAAATTATCCCGATGGGTCCTTGTTCGCTTTTATGAGCCCATGTGCCCTAAGAAGTTTCCAGAAGAGGATACCGTGGACATAATAGATCTGAACATTCTTTCTTGTTATTAAGAAGCATTTACATTTATCCTAGGCACTAACCGGCAAGGCCCTCGCCTACATGTCATCAGCATTCAAAGATGCACCACCAGGCAATCCTAACGTGCTGTTTGTACTGACACAAACAAGATCCTCAGATGATACCACAGCAAACGCAGTACAACTAAGAAAAGATGGAGTCAAAACCATAGCATTCGGTATTGGAGCAAGTGTGGATTCGAAACAACTTGTCCTCATGGCTCACTCCTCGTCACTTGTGTTTATGGCTCAAACCAATGCACTGGTGACTGCATTGACCAGCTGCCAGAGTACAATAGCAAGAGGTACGTATCTCTTTCAACAGGGACGTGGGAAGCACTCAGACATGGGGAGGCACGACGCTTCCAGGGCACTATTTTCATTAAGGAAGAGAGGCGATTTCTAAATGTAGAAGGGCTCTTCATTGACTTTTGCAAAATCTTGGGGGGCACAGGCCTCTATCGCCTCCTACAGGCCTGTCTGTTAGTGTTTTAAGGCATTGTTGATATAACATTACCGGACCGAGCGAACTCATCGCTGTTTAACTTCGTCCTTCCAAATCAGTCTAGTTTTTCAGTTTATAGGGTAGAAAGTTACTGACAAGAGGTATGAATCTCTGTCAACACTATAAGGTACCCAACCTTTTCAAATTCGTTTCAAATAATGGTTGAAATAAAACCATATCTTCAAACCGAGAGAAAAGCCGAAAGAAATATCCTAAAACAGCAACAAAAACATACAGCTGCTTGAAAACTTGAAAAGATACATGTTTGGAGAAAGCAGAAAAAGGAAGCCTAGGATCTTGAATGCTTGACCTCCTAACATAGAAGTACTGTAAGTACCAAAGATAAACACTACACATTTGTAATTTGATATAACACCAAGTATGCAATATAGAGCAGTGAAATAGGCCCTGCCTCTGGAAGAGAAGGTATTATTGCTCAGCTTGCCATAACAAGAGCATGTCAAAGCATAATGAAGTACCTTTGGGACATCTTTATCAAAAATCAAAGGTGTTCAGTTTATAAAATACAGCTTGTGACAAGTTTTTTTTCGTTTATCTAGTTGTTGGGACAGTAACTGGCGATGCGTCAACGAGCGGTAGTGCAGCTTCTGGAGCAGGTGGTACAGCTGGCTCTACCGGTGGCACAGGCGGTGGTTCAGGCGGTGGAGGTGCATCTGGCATAGCTGGCGGTGGTAGTGCTACTGGTGGAAATGGTGGCGGTGCACCTACAGGTGGTGGTGGTGGTGGCGGTGGAACTGCTGGCGGAGGTGGAACTGGCACTGGTGGAATCAAGGAAGGATTGGTGTCAGGTAACTTATTTTCGGTTAATCTGAAAATTTGACATCATTTATCTACATTTTTGTTGTCACCAGGGCTCATTGCAAGCTTTCGAAAGAACGCTTATGGTCCAGTCAAAATTCATAACTTTGATCAGGAATCGATTAAGTAGTGACCACTGAGCCTAGTAGTTGCAGGCCCATATCATTCTTTCAGACACATTCATCAGACTCAAGTTTCAATACAACAAGATCCAATGGAGCCATAATTCAGCAGAAACTAAATGCTACACTTGCATTATACATGTCTAGATTTATGATTTTTCTTACAAAACTGTCTGACTTGTTGATTATTTTTCAGCTAGTTCCGCAGATATCGTGAAAAACTGGAGTTGGAAAACTCAAGGAATTGCGTTTGCATACGGAGGTTAGAGTACGCTCAATTTCTATAAGATATTTAAAACTAGGATGAATATAGTTGAATGAATGGTCTGCGGTTTATGTCACTGAAATCTAGACTCATCCTTTAGTTCTAAAAACCAATCACCATCCAGTAACTTAATCTCACTCATGACATTCAAGCACTATTTAGTTGCCTGACCACCAAAACTTATTTGCCTCTAATCAGAGAGCTGTATTTCAATCAAAAAATGCATTCCTAGCTGTTGATTGGTTCATGTCCTATTGACTATGACTATTTTTTGCAAGCTAGAAAGACATTTTGAAGATCTCAGTTTGACGGAGGACCATGGCATACATATTTTGATAACCTTCACAATAATTTGGTAGCTAAATGGATTAGGAAAGCCTTGAACTTAAAAACAGAACAAGACAATATTGCAAGTGCGTTTTATGATGAAATTGCATCACACTTGGCTGTTTATCTCAGGAATCTCAGATAAATATATGTTTGTTTTTATCTGACTCGAGTAGAGAGTGCCTATCTTGGCGATAGTGGTCGGCATACTAGAGTATAAAGCAATTATAAAGTATTGGTAAAGTCTGTATGATGAATGCGTAAGCACGAAACTCATGGTTGTTTCAAAACTCATGGTTGATTTCGAAACTCACAAAAGTCATGGCCGAAACTCATGGTTGTCATGCTGAAGGACATGGTTGTTTTTTAATGTGTTCATTCTGCTCTATTTCTTTTTAGTTTGCAAGAAAGCGACAATAGCATTTCTGCTCGACGCAACAAACCAGCACCATTTCGACGTCATGATAAAATTCGTGTACAACATCTACAACCTTTTCGAAGTCGGCACGTCCGTATCCATCATCACATACGGTGGGGAGACGGACAAATCGCTGCTGAAGTTCCGCACGTACGAAGACTCCTCCGTATTCCAACTATCATGCCAAGCCATCAGCTATAAAGGGGCTAAAGGCAGGAAAACAGGGGCTGCCCTGGCAGAAATGGTCAGCGTCTTCATGTCGGCGAAAGGACCAGGGAAACAATTGTTGTTTTTGCTGACCACCGGAAAGTCAGAAGATGATGTCGTGAGCCCAGCTAAGAGCCTAGTGCAGAAAGGTCTTTCTATATTCGCGGTCGGTATTGGGAAAAGCGTGGATTCAAATGAGTTGAAGATGATATCAAGGTATTACCTGACTGCCAAATGGCGAGCTTTGGTCACATCACTGGTCAAGATTCAAAACTCGGTTCTGAAAGGTAAGCAGAAATAATTATTGAGTTATCCAGCTCATATTATAATTAAAGTATGGAGCAAGTAGCAGATCTCTATAAGTAAGAGAGACAATATTCGACTGGTGTAGAACTTGATAATCGCGAGAAACATCGGAAAAACATGAAACCTATTACACAACCAAATCTTTCCTTGTGAAACTGATTGATACGAATTTATACGAACAAAACTGAGCAGGAATGACCAGCCAAACTTACCAAGAAGTGTCTTTTTATTCTTGAATGCATTTATAATGACAGCTTATAAGGTATTGAAATATCCACTAGACACATGGCGAGCAAAAATATTTCACCACTTGTAACAAAGTTCCAACTGATTGTTAAAATGTGGCCTAGGACCTGAATTTCATTAATTATTTCATATTTTTTGACAAGAACGCAATTCTATTGGCAAAACCTAACTTACTTTTTTATGGAATGGCTGGCCTTAACAATTTCATGCACATTATACATATGGTACATTATACACTATATCAATAGGCTAGGATACGAAGTTTGACTCTGACACTTTTAACATTTGTTTTTAGTTGTTGGCAAAAGTGCGAATGCAGATTCTGACACGGGGGTGCAACCAGACGTATCTGCTGGATCTGAAGGCAAAGCTTCCCTACTTCCACCACCTTCATGTAAGTACAATCACATCTTCCAATCAATATCAATAATCGTCTTCAGAATCAGGAAAAACGACATCCTTGTTGAATATGTCTTGGAGGTTTTACCACAAAAATAGACGCTGCCTTCCACAGTGGTGGAACTGGAATATTTCAGTAACCTCTATTCCTAATACGCTTCAGTGGCGGATCCAGAAGAAAAGTCTGGCTACTGCTCAAATTGGCTCAAGTAACAGCATTGTCAATTTTTTTTACCCTGGAGCCAAAATTAGAAGAAAGAAAAAATACTAAGCCTTAAAATCTGACTACGGCTCCAGCGGTAGTAACTGTAGTCTGGATCCAGCTCTGCGTGAGGCATTGTGAATGGACCATTAAATACAAATATCAAAATAGAACTACACGTCAGTTCTGAAGAGAAGATAGAATTATAATTTTTTTTTAATTATTTATTAGTTTATAGACAGTTCCGTAGAGAGAAAGGATAACTAGGGTAGTTACCAGAGGGCCCGGGCTCCTAGAGGCCCGTACAATCTAAGTTATCTATGTTTATAGATCATGAACTCTCGTTCGGGTTTCAGGGTAGTTTAGACCCATTGAATTTGCATTTACCATGGGCCCTGCCGGTCTTTCGGCGACCCTGGTTATAAAAATCTACCTTGAATTAATGCAGTATTTATTTTTCTGACTTTCAGCAAGCTACATGGCAGGATCTGCTGTACAGCCAATCGGTTCCTTGCAGAAGAAATGGGATTGGTCACCATTGGTGCCTGGTGTCAAGGCTGGAGGTAATTACTACCCTATTACTATTTTTCAAACATCAAATTAATCTAATTTTCTGTGATCATGAAAGGTATAGCACGAAAATTGAAAGCATGGTCTAGTCTTCAATATAGCCATAAAAATTTGAAGCATAGGGACGTGAAAACATGGATTACTTAAGCTTTTAACTTCACTTTGCTTCCCAATACTCTGGCAATATTGAAATTTTATATCGATCAAAGACGGTCTAGTCTTCGTTAGGTTTACCGTCTCGCTTTCTCGCTGAGTCTTAAATTTGATTAGGAAAGACAGTGGTCGTGAGATAGAGGCTTACAATATCTTGAGCTGTACATCACATTGCTTGTCCATGTAGTTGTACCTTGAGACGGTTTTGGCCCTAAAAGGTGAAACCAAGCACAATAATTATCTTATTATGGGTAGAAGAGAAAAGATTTATATCCAAATGACGAATAATAAGTAAGTTTTGATTTAGGATTTTGTGCATTCTCCTTCAACTGCATATGATAGTCAAGCGTACAACGTGAAACAACGGGAAATAAAATATTTTTGCTTTTTTTCAAAGATAACCATATTGATTCTTTCCATCTGTGCTTGATCGATACTGTTCAGAGTAATACAATTAGTGAGAAAATGTAAGTTAAAATTATTGCGTTGGCAATCTATCATTTCAGTCTAAAATTTACCAGAAGCATCAAAACATTGATCATTTTGATTATTAAAGTCTAAATAATGGAACAGAATAATGCCTGAACACCACACTTTCTGATTTCATTTTTAGCATTGAAAGCAGCAAATATCATAATGGCCATCGACATATCCCAAACAGCTAGCTTCGACATCCAAATAAGATTCTGCTACAACACCCTACGCCTATTCACGCTCTCTGGCAGCACCGTCTCCATCATAACATACGGTACTGCTGCCACATTGGTAGCCAAGGCAAAGAAGGTTGCTGATGACAATGAGCTCAAGACAATGCTCACTGGAATCAAAGCTAAAGCAGAGGAAAAGGTGAATTGTGGGAAGGCGTTGAAGATGGCTACTAGTGGCGTGTATAAGGCGTTGGATAAGAAACTGAAGACTGTCATGTTTGTTGTTGCGAGGACGAGGAGTGAGGATGATGTCTACAAGGCTGTCGAACAATTGAAGGGTGCTCAGATCACAATGTGTGGTGTTGGTGAGAAACTTATTGTTGTAATCATTAATCATCGTTAGGAATTTCTGTGCAGTATTTTGGAGAGGATTTTCAGTACTGTTACGGGTTAACATCAGTATTGTGAGGGGATACCTTCAGTACATTGGAAGGTGTTCAGTACTGTGGGGGAATAACATCATTACTGTGGAGGGATATCATCAGCACTGTGGGAGGATACAATCAGTACTGCACATACATTCCCAAGAGTGTTAATATGAGCTTTAATAAACCTACGTGTCTTTTTAGAATACTTGACTAATGACCTCTTTACTTGCACCAGTTTAATAGTTGCAGGTGGCTCGACTAAGCTTTGGAAAACTGCATATAGGGACAACTTTCACTTTAGGGGACAGATTAAACTTTAGGAACAAACAATATAGGACAAAGCTGATAGTGAGGAGTTCTCTTTGTAGTTTTCTTTATCAAAATATAAAGTCATCTTCCCAAAACATTAGGCATGAAGTTGAAGTGATACCTCTGGGCATAGAAAGATTAGCTATATCATCGACATTTATTACTCAAAATGGCGTCACCAAAATGGCGTCTATTCTTGAACAAATTCACAAATGAAGAAGTCCAAACACATAACATAACTTAGTCAAAGAAAAAATTACTAGTTACCGATAAGTAAATTTCTCACCTTCAAAATTCATTGATATCATTCCTCCATTTCCAATTCATTTCTTGAAGTCTCATGAGAGCTTAGTCCCTACGAAGAGACTATTTTGCCATTAAATTTTACCTACTTTTGTTTATAATGAGGGAAGGGCTTCTGGAAACGATTGACATACAAGCCCCTAACCCTAATTCAAAGGCTACTTTTAGCATAAAAAATATGGTTTCATGGAGTTTTCATTTGAAATGCAAGTTCTGAAAAGAACGGCTTCGACATAACATTCATTATTTGACATGATAGTCACCACTTAACATTGCAAGCCTTTGATATTTAGTAGGGGCAACGTTTGTGATTATCATGTCGAATAAAATTTCAGAAACAGCCTTGATGTATTTATAGACCGAATGTATCTACTTATAATATTAATCATCTTCAATTCCTTCGTTTAGGACTTGGAGAATCCTTCAGTCAGGAAGAAATTTCCGTGATGTCTTCGACAGGACAGCTGGCATTTTCAGGCCAGTTTTCTCAGTCAGCTGCAATAGTTGTACGCATACAAACGATGCTCTCAATGGGTACGTACAAGTAATATATTTCATTAGAACCGAGGGCTTTTTATAGGGCCTATGTTTCTCTATGATTTTTTCTAAATTTCCGACTTTTCGCATTTTACATTTTTAAAACATGTTCAATTGCTTATATTTTCTGTATCAGAATTGATTTTCTCTACTATGCAGTTCTTATTTTTATTTATTATTTGTGTGTTGTGTTTTGATGTCTCTTCGCAGAATAGGTAATATAGTTCATTCGCGGCCTACCACTCTCGAAATAGAGTTTTACAGCTTTACCGGGGTTTTCTTGAAACGTAACCTTTCGAGGCTCTACCCATCCGGAGTGTGCATTTGAAATTTAGCCTACAAAGGGAGGGGCTCATTCGATGATTTCTTCATTAAAATGATGCAATTGATTCTCAAACGACTTTCAAAAATGATTCTTAATTTTCAGTTGTGAATGGAGTTCCTGAGTCAGATACGCTCAACAGAGACAGTTTGAAAGAGGCAGCAGGGCCTGACGCCTTTAACAGCATGATGAACACGGTCCAGACAGGAAGCTCGTCGTCTGAAGAGGCTGGCAAACCTGGAGCACCAGATACCGGCTACTCGAGTGGAGGAGGTGGTGGAGGTGGACCTAGCACAGGTGGGCCTAATGGAGGTGGTGGGGGTGGACCCGGTGGAGGCGGACCGAATGGAGGTGGACCTGGTGGTAGTGGACCAGGTGGAGGTGGACCAGGCGGAGACGGTGCTGGTGGAGGAGGGCCTGGTGGAGGTGGACCAGATGGAGGTAAACCTGGTGGAGGTGGTCCTGGTAGAGGTGGAGCAGATGGAGGTAAACCTGGTGGAGGGGGTACTGGTGGAGGTGGACCAGATGGAGGTAAACCTGGTGGAGGGGGTCCTGGTGGAGATAGTGGTGGTGGAGGTGGTCCTGGCGGAGGTGGACCTGATGGAGGTAAACCTGGTGGAGGTGGACCTGCTGGAGGTGGACCAGGTGGAGATAGTGGTGGTGGAGATGGTCCTGGCGGAGGCGGACCTGATGGAGGTAAGCCTGGTGGAGGTGGACCTGGTGGAGGTGGATCTGATGGAGGTAAACCTGGCGGAGGTGGACCTGGAGGAAATGGCCCTGGTGGAAATGGACCTGGTGGTAGTGGATCAGGTGGAAATGGACCAGGTGGGAATGGAAATGGTGGAGGTGGACCTGGTGGAAATGGACCAGGCGGAAGTGGACCAGGTGGAAATGGACCTGGTGGAAATGGAAATGGTGGAGGTGGATCTAGTGGAAATGGAAATGGAGGAGGTGGACCTGGTGGAAATGGACCAGCAGGAAATGGACCAGGAGGAAATGGACAAGGCGGAAATGGACCAGGTGGAAATGGACCAGGTGGAAATGGACCAGGTGGAAATGGAGCAGGTGGTAATGGAAATGGTGGAGGTGGAGCTGGCGGAAATGGAAATGGTGGAGGCGGAGCAGATGGAAATGGTGGAGGTGGACCTGGTGGAAATGGTGGTGGGGCAGCAGGAGTTGCTGGTAACCAAGACGTGGCTGGAGCAGTTGTGAATATTCTGAATGCTGCTGCATCTGGAGTAGCAGGTTTAGCCAATGCAGCTGGGGGTGGAGGCAACCCTGCAGCAGGTGGAGGCCAAGGTAACGGTGGAAGCCCAGAATTGAACAAAGCAGCAGGAGATGCTGGTACAGGTGCTGGGGCATCTGATGTGGCAACTGACGGAGGAGTAGCAGGGGCAACGGACGTCGCATCTAAGGCTGGGGCAGGTCCCACAACTGGCAGTATTGGACAAGCAGGTGGAACAGTAGCACCCGCAAACGGAGGCTGCCCTCCTGGCTGCAAACCGTGCAAACCATGCACTAATAAGCACAGTGGGTTGGGGAAAAGCGTTTGCCCGAAGAATTGCGAAGCATGCACTGATGGCAACTGCATGGTGGAAAAAACCGGAGAAAGCATGACGGCAAGGGACTCGAAATCATCAGTGAACTCCATGATGTTTAAATTGGATGGAGATAAGGGTGAAGCTGAATCAAACGATATTGATCTTAATGGTAACTGAACACCATCGATTTCTTTCATTATTCTTTATTAAGTTGATACCGTGACGTTCATTTGTATCGTTGTATTTAGCTCCAGTCTAGCTACCAAGCAGTGGCCTGGGGGAAGAATTCTAGCCACTGTGTAGAAAAGTAGTAGAAAAGTAGTGGCCAACTCATACCAAAGACTCAAATAATGGAATTAAATGCCTCCCTTCTAAGAACTCCGTATGAGGAAACTGTCATCGGAAGGGACCTTTAACTAGGGGACCCTATGGACTTTTGCAGGCTAGTAACTTAAACATAGACTCACACAAATGGAAGCATACTGAACCTTGTTCACAACTGTATGTATTGATGTAGTGCCTGCTACCGTGTCCCTGAAGGAAGTAAGACCTATGGCTTACTTAGTAAATACATTTGGTCTTTTCAAGGCTGTTTCTGACACAATATTCGACATGATAGTCACCACTTATCATGATAAGCCTTTGATATTTAGCGGGGCAACGTTTCGGGGTACCGAACGCAACTGATAGAAATTAGGCGCCAATATCTGAGAAACCCCCTTTGAGGTTCACTCAATGTTCACACCTCGCGATCCGACCTTTGCATAAATAGGGAAGAAACCACATATCTCATTGCCCGATGATGGGAGACGGATCTCTCCCGAAACGTCGCCCCGCTAAATATCAAAGGCTTGTCACGATAAGTGGTGACTATCATGTCGAATATTGTGATATAATTACTTACTTAGGAATAGGATAATCGCCACGACAGTACAAACGGTAAACAAACACAACATTGATTATCCACCAAAGCAGCGAATGCAGTTCTAGTAGCGTACACAGCCTAATTCAAAATGCAGGAAATATTGGAAAAAATAGTTCAGCTAAAATTGAAATCTACCCAAAGATCTAAACAAATATATCACAATTTCTTTATTCTTAGCCATTCAAACATTACTAGAAGATTTCTACGGTGAAACGGCTACAAAGAGATCGAAATATCCAAACCAGAAACTGAGGTAACTCATTTCTTCAACTTTTCTTGTTCTTGTTCCAGTTTGTAAGATAACCTTGCTTTACAATAATTGAAATTAAAAACTAATTTTTGAATTTGAAAGTAGATTTCTTTTCTAGATTTTAAACCTAAATCTAAATAATGTTTCTTAAATACCTTCAATACTTTACAAAAGTTTCAGGACTTATTTTCTATCCTGCTTTGAGGAAACGACTCAAAAACATCTTATACTTGCCACTATGTTGAATTTCTTTTACCAAACATCAATTCTATCTCAAGACACTTCTATATTACCTCAAATAGTTATAAGATTTGATTGTGAATCATGAATTGAGGCTGTATGTGTAATCTAAATATATTTCTTGAAGTCTAAAGTCTGTACCTTTATATGATTCATGTATCGTTTTATAAACGAAATCAAAGGATGAAGAAGTATCAACCATTACTTTTTGTGTTGTACTTTAAAATATGTTAATTGTATGTTAATTCATATATGAGCAATTAAAATGTAGCTACGATAAACATTATAAATGTGTCTTAATTGACATATGTAAGAATTAATATCTATGATAAATAAATGTTCATTATATGTTAATACCTAATAACTGTTGTATTTATAGAGACAATTTCTTTTCAATTTCTAGACACATCAAAGAAAAGCCATAAGACAATAAATCAGCAATTTTGAAGGCAACATCTTCAACAAGTAACTATAGACTACTGTTATACAGTATATTAAATATGAAATAGATTTATACACTAAGTGTATATAGACAAATTTGTCTGCCCTTGCTTAATTCGCTCTTAAATTTTGACGAATAAAATAAGTGTATGCCCAAATAATGTTACGTATAGTGAAGTATTGGACGAAAATTACCTAGCTTATTACCCCTAATAAAATTTTCATCCACTTTAAAAAGTTCACAGTAAAATACATAACGTGCTTCCAAATTATTTAGTGTTGTAAATAAAAATAAAGATATTATATTTCGATTAAACTGTTGATAATGTACCGTCATGTTTATTTGCTTAACTGTTAGCTATCAATTATAAAAATACAAATATTTGATAGTACTACAAAATTCATTACAAAATGCCGAGCTTGGAAAGCATTGTATTGGATGGTCTCTTTCCACAGTACAGCGCATCGTTGAATGTACTGAAGGTATCCCACCACTATAAAGATGGTGTGCTTCTATTGCACTGCTGGTATCCCTACATCGTACTTAATTTATCCCTCCACAGACAGTACTGAATATTCTCCAATTTACTAATGGTCTCTCTCAACAGTAATTCTGGCATCCTCCCCATCGTACTGAATACTTTCCACCGTGCTGAAGATATCCCTTGGTCATACTAATGATATCTCTCTACCGCACTGAACACCCACCACCGTCATGAAGAAATGTCTCCATTGTAATGATGACATCCCTCCACGGTACTGAAGGTATTCCTCCGTCGTAGTGATGATTTCCCTCTACCATACAGAATACCCTCCACTGTATTGAAGATAACCCTCTATCGTACTGAAGATATCTATCAACCGTACTTATGATATCCCTCCACCCTGTTGAATTTCCGCCTTTTCTTCAAATATACAAAAATCACAAGAAGAATAATAACACAACAAAGACACAGTAGCACAATATATAAAACACATAATCGTACGGTATCTTACATCATGACAAACATAGAAAATGCCCTTACAACATAAAGAATGCCCTTAATTTCGGGGATTTAAATCAAAATGTAAATTATTCGTGTTGATTGTAGGTATATATTCTAAGATAATACATTTTAGTTGTCTTGAGAAAAGAATTTGCGTGGATATAGTAATACAATATCTATAATTCAAACAAGATTAGGATAATAAGGCGAATGATATGTTACATCGCTGTTTTTATTCCTCATTTAGGTTTTGGTGAGCTTTCATAAAACGAAAAATTAAGATATATAATCAGCTTTTAATCTGTAGAGTTTTGGTTGCAGATAAGCAGTTCCCTTAACTGTTAAATTGAGGGATAAGAAATCTTTATCTAACAACCTTTTTCTTGATTTCCAACATATAGCTCTCTAAATCATCTTAGAAAACCGGTAAAAATATTCTGAAATTCTGAAGACATTGGCTTCATCTTCCGATAACTTTTCTAGAGATTCGCAGACAAATATCTCTTTGAACAATATCTTTCAATTATTCCTATCAAAAATATAAAATCTAAAAATCATATTTACTCTCATATCAACTCCCGAACCATTCCTTATCTTTGTGATTCCGAACAAAGAATTGATTAAAAATCTCTCAAACTGATATGGAGCCATCCCTGAAATTAGTCTTGCCGATCAGAGCATTAATAAGAACGGGCTTGCCTTGTTTCTGGGTCTCCTGAGCCTCCTTTAGAACTTTGTCGATATCCTCCGCAGTTCCTTGTTTGATCACGAGGCCTGCTCCTCCGTATCCTTCCGCTACTTTATCGTAGTCAGTGTGCTAAAAGGCAACAAGGGGAAGATCTGAGAATTGCTGCAGATAAGTTTTGAGTAAGATCTTTGCTTTGATTATCTGGGCATTCTACAAATTCCCTAATAGCCTCCAGAGTTTTTTCAATGACTTTATGTCACTGACCGGTGAGATATTAAATATAAAAATAAGACTTTATAAAGGGATAAGATAGGGTAGGTTAGGAGAAGTTGAAAGACGAATTATTTCAAAACTTACGGCAAGCTGGCATCCGATTTGACTGCCAAACATTGGAACTTGTTCACGAGCAATCTGAGACCAACAGGCATCATTACCAACCAATGCAATCACTGGAACCTGAATCAAAAACAATAGTTTTCTACTTTCAACTGTAACATGAAAGTGAAGTCAATTGTATTTTTGCAAGCCCAAGTACGAAATAACAAAAAACTAAAATTTGATGTATTCAGGGTTAAAATAAACCACCATTATGTACCAAAGTAAAGTGACAAAATCATACCTTATGTCTGGCAAAGGTATCAAACTCGGCGATACTGTAAGCACAGGAACCGTCTCCATAGATAATCCAAACCTCCGACTCAGGTCTGCATAGCTTGGCACCAAGAGCAAAGCCGCCACCAACACCAAGAGTTCCAAATGCACCAGGGTCCAACCAACGCAACGGACCACGAGGCCTGTGGTAAAAATGATAGCAATTAAAATAGCTATATTTTGTTTCTCAACTTGAGAATAGCTAGTAAAATCGGAAATATTGCGAGATATATCGTTCTCAGCGAGACTGAATTGGTCTAATCATCAACTAAAAACTTTTCACTAGATAGGTTATTTAAGCTTTTCATCAGTAAAGCTCATTGTGTAACTAGTAAGGTACGTGAGAAAAAGAACGAAATTTAAACACATTAAGTAATTGTACTAAGAGGTAGCATCAAATTGGCCAATAATAAAAGAGGTGAATGCTGCAATTTAAAAAACAAGAATTTTCAAGATATTTTGCAACTTGGGCATTTCATCAATAATGAAAATTCGTAAGCCTTTTTCTGTGCAACTTTAAAAGCAAACATGGTTGGGTAAACTTGCAGTACAATTCTGATTTTGGATACAGGATGACGTTGACCCCCCGTTCTCTGAAATACCTAATTGAATTTTCAACAAAAAATATTTCTTATAACTAAGCAGACTTTGAGCTACCTATTGATATATAACATTGCCATTCAGCCTTAACACTTGTTAATACAAAAGCATTAACAGTTTTGTGTTAAAATCACATTACATTAGGCCATCCCTTAAAACGAATTCAAACAGCAAAAAGAGATCGCTTACCTGAGAATATATGCAGCTGATCCGACGAAATCCCCTCCATCCGCTACGATGATAGAATCTTCTGACATGACGTCATCAAGCTGATGGAGAATCTTAAGTGGGTTCAAGAAATTACCAGCAGGTTCATCAGCCTTCAACCTTTAAATCAAGAAATATGGTTATAGTAAGTCCCCATGAGTAAGAAGCTGCATTTTTGGCCATCAGGAGCCGTCTTAATCGATAGCTAAAAATTGCATATTCTTAATCGCTAATTTGTTGAGATTTCAGATCATTCAACCTTATACTACATTAAATTAAGGGTCTGACTTAATCAAGGAATGCTCATGATAACAATTCCTCAAAAAGAACTAACCTTAATTTTTGTACATCTTTAATTTATCATCCTTAAATTTGGTTACACTTTAAGTTCTGATTCCTAGATCTAAAATAAGCATTAAAAAAACCAATGTTTATGCTATAAAAACTGAAAAGAATATGTTCATACTATTAGAAAATGTTAATGACATTGAATAGAAAGATCATATGAAAATACCTGTTCTGTGTTTCTTTATCATTATCTTTATCTTTCAACGATTTAATCCATTGCTCGTCAACCTTGAAATTTCCTATTTGCTTGCTGATCGACACGAGTAGACTAGCTGAATCACCTGTGACGAAGTAACAAAAACTTATATCAATATTCATCAAAACCATCTGATGGTTGCATAAGCAAGAAACATGAAGTTACGGTAAAAACTTGTTGTATTTGTTTGGACTCTATCCTACTCTGCTAATGGTATTAAGCACTTTTCTTGCACAGCGACACACTAAAGAGAATTCAATATCACTATACACCAATCATAAAACGCTGATTTACATTACAAATACGATTTAGCAACACGAGAAACTTCTTGCAAGATATGGGGCATAGGATCGACTGTGCAGTGATTGTACCAAAAGCCAATTACAGCAGGCGAGTAGTCGATTATAACAAATGAAAAGTCAGGTGAAAGATCATCTGATGTAATTGAGAAAAACTGCCTGTAGACTGCTAAGACTGTCAATGAGATACCATATGATCAATGCTACCATACCACGGAGCGTATAAGTAGGAATCACTTTGTTGACACCATCATGAAGAGGATGGTCTGGTCAAGTAATTTCAACCATATTCCCGAGTACCGCTACGTACAAGACAACATACGTGAAATTTGAAAACTTTTAAGTTTTTCTTTAAGAATCCAAATTAAAGTACTGTACCAGTGTCAATCTAATCGTTGGATTTCTAACAGCATTTAAAGAGAAATGGTAAACAATATCTGTTTACCAACGACATTTTTGCCTTGTTTGTTTTTGCAACAAAAGACAGAGGCCTGTCAAGCAAAATATGATGAAGTGAAGAAAATCAAGTTGAGAAATCTCTACCTTGTACTGCTACTGTAGGGTTCCAGAAAACATTGGCATTCTGCAAGGAAGAGATACATAATGTAATAAAGTAAAAAAGGATAATGTAAGAAGTCTAGATATTCATTTCATTTCACCACGTCTTACAGGAACTCGCTCAGTAATAATCACTCACGTGCATACACTTTTTTTTATAAGAACCAGTAAAATTGGTTTGAAGCTAGCCTTTCTAAGATATTCCTCTGTTTTCAGCCTGAAGTGTTCTTAAATTGTTCTTACTTTTATAATGATTTGGAAGCCTGTTTCTGGTATCAGTGGTGATAACTTTTACAAATTTTGACTCCTTCACTTGGCTGACATACCAATATGCTGTCAATTTGGTTGTTGTGTAATTATTTCTCAGTCTTATAGATATTTCGTAAAACTATTATATTGAGCTAAAATGGTCAGCTTCAGTTTGTTCATAGCTTGTTCTTAAATTTTGACAAAATTTGAGGCTCCTGTTCTTGAAAAAATTCTTCTTATAAAAAAGTGCAAGTTGGCAATGTTGAAAGAAAAAGTAAACAAAAATGATAACGACAAAAGGCGATGGACGGATGCCTTGAAAGGTTTAGTTCAATCCTTCTTAATTTTACATTTTGAAGTGACAAACCTTATACAACTGCTGCTTGTCTCTGTTCACTGCGATAATTTTCGACCTCTTGTTCAAAACTCTTCCATATGACAAGCGGAAGTCACAAACAGTGCCTAAAGAAGGAGAAATCGTAGGCACCATGCTAAATACACGTATCTTGGTGAAAACTGTTTTCATCAACTTTGGCAAATTCAAGTATTAGAATTAATCAAGGGTCACTATATTTTGGAGGGGTGGGTATTTGTGGGCATATCAAATTCTACAGTTGGTTAGGGGTCATAGACAAATTAAAGGCTAGATAAACAAACAAAAGCATTGCTGTCTTTTCGGTATAATTGCGAGTTTCCAGTTTCCCAATGAACACAAGACAGTGTGCTTAGGATCCTTGGTTTTCAAATGAAGTGAAAATTTATACACAACTCTCAAAAATATAAAGGATATTCACTTCTAAATTGACATTTTAGTATATCTAACAGTCATTGCTAACCTTAAAAAATGTCGTTATAAGAAAAAAAGTAGCCTCACAAGTAGTAAAAAGATTACTTGGTAGATAAAAATCGAAAATTGATATACGACTTTTTTATTCTTAGCTGCTTTATTTCTATCAGAGTCTCCCAGTGTATTACCATTGCAAACTTCTTGAAATATATCTCATGATTTGTCTGTTAAAAAGTAATTCAAGGAAGTAGTCTTTACCTGCTAAAATAACAAGATCAGCCTCCTTTAAAGCCTCCCGGCGTTTCTGTCTAATGTGCAAAGGACTGTCTCTTCCAAGCAAACCTCTCGACATTCCACCAAGAAAACAGGGAATTCCTAGGGACTATGAAATGAAATTTGCAATTTAATATCATTTAAAATAAACTAAAGTAAATTCATAAAAAAACCCTTTCAGTTTAACAAGAGAAATCACATGAAGTATTTGCCCATTAACTAAAGACAAAATCTATCTTCTTGAACTATAGCATATTTTAAAAAAAATCAACAAATTATTAACATTTCTTCCTGAGTTTCAAGATACAAAGGGTATTCAGTTAAAAATATATAAGTCATTTCCCGACTAATAAGAACAAATCTATTTTTTAAGGTTCATGATAGAAGGCCTCTACAATAAAATTACGAATATTGTTTTTTGTATTACCTCCAGGGAAGCACGCAAATCATCTGCTTTCACAGGGGGTAAAGTAGCCTGGCTTCCAAGTAATATCAAGGGCTTTTTTGCTTTCTTCAAGAGGGATAATGTTTCTTCAACTAAAATGAAATATATCTGAATTAAAGGAAACTACATTACTACATTAATTAACATAATAAATACCTTGTAGGATTAAGGCTTTCCTTAAGCTTCTCAATATAAGAACATATAGGTGTTTCTTGTATTATAGGTAGTCATATACTATAGTTTGCTCTGTGTGTCTGAAACCAGTGTTTCTGATATATTGGACAAATTTTTATGCAATATTGGGAAGGAGACTTTGTTTAAAAGCAGTGTATTTCAATTACATATTGAACTTATTTCAACAAGTTAAGTATGAATGTAGGTAAGTAAGATTATGTCAAATGTGCTAGCCAGCAAAACGCCATAAGCCTCATTTCCAGCAGGTACATGTGACCCCTAGTCTCTTCGAAGGGCACTTGAGTGAGTTGCATATAGCAAACTGCTTAAGTCGCTAGGCCACCCAGCCCAATTAAATCTTTCCTCTGCAGCAGTTCAACGGGATGAGGATTAGGAAATAACACATACCTTGGGTACTTGAGGGCATTGGAATATCGACACTGAGAGGAGAGATATCTCGCTTTTCCCAAGCACCAGCAAACAGTTTATTCAAATGCCATGAAATATACCTGAAAGAATAAAATAATGATTCAAAGCTAGATTCATTGCAAGTTGAGCACATATTTTACTAAATTAGAAATAGATTTGAAGAGTTACAGAATGTTGCTGTTTCATGGAACTAGGCCAAGCTAGTTTAAGGTTAATTGGTTTAAACCATAGTAGATTGTCAGTTACAATTGTAGTAAGGTCGAATCCACTCATTCTTATACATAGCAAATTAATTCAAAAGATTCATAAATGCTTACTTACCAGTTTACTAATTTGGGTAACAGACCTTTAGGGTTTTCCTATGGAGAAGTAAAATGACAAAATAAACCTTTAGAATCTTGAGGAGAGTTATAAGACATTGATTTGGTAATAGTTTTCTGAAGAAATCTTGCAAGAGTGTCATCATGATTTTCTAGTTTATCATCTTTCTAAGCAAAATTTGAAGAATAAATCAGTTCATAATGGCAAGTAACAAGAGCTGCAAAAATTATCTGAACTTGGGAACTAGGTTCCCAGAAATTATTTGGGGCTTATAGAACATTTTCAGCATCAACTTGGAAAGTTTCCCCCTTCGGTGGAGACCAGACAAGGTACTGCCTCTGTAAGCCCTTGCTACTTTTGTTTTTTCGTCAGACCTAGTGAAATTTCACAAAGCCACCATCTATGCCATAACAACATAGCTTCAAGAAACATTTATGTCATTACACATATTGCTTTCACTTTTTGTTAAAAATTCTTCCTGGTTCCAGGGGTTCAAAATATATTTTGCAGGTCTGCAAGTAAAAATGAAAAATTATGAAAATAGATCTGGAAGAGCAAATAAAAAGGCCTTAAAATACCTTGATGCCAGCCTCTCTCTTGACAAGATGATATGGATAAAGGACATCAATCGGAAATTCAACAAAGACAGGACCTACAAATACAAAACTTGTTCAAGTTTTTCACTAAAAGGAATTGTTTACCGGCATAACGGACACTTTGAAAATATGTAAATTTAAAAGTACTAAATCTTGGCAGCTTTTTGGAAATGGAAAATGGGTTTTGGTGATCTATACAGTTAAACGAGACTATTACCCAAATTGATTGAGCCCCAAACTCTCCCAATTATTTTTTACCAACCATGGACTTGTCTGGAAAAACACAGCAATTTTTTAGCGGGCCCTGGGGGCCAAACATGTCTTTATTTATATAACTATGCCTTGCTTTGGACAAAAATTTTCTATGAATAATTCTGAAAAATTTTTCATATTTATTCTTTTGCTGTGCTCTTTCTGCCTAAAATAAAGCGCGGGGCTGGGGCCCTTAACCTTAATTCTGTAAACATATATGAGAGGACACAAACTCACAACCCCTTGGTTATGAACCAAGTACCATACCATAGCAGTTGTACTAGATTGCACAAAATAGTAGAATCTCAATATAACAAATCCTAGAAATAACAAACTACCCAGTATAACGAACTAAATGTCTGGTCCCTTGGATTTTGCCTTATGAAATATTCTCTTGGTATAACGAAGTCCTGATGTAGAGTTTTCTGGTTCCCTTCAGAGTTTGTTATAACAGGATTCTACTGTAGTGAAGTATTGTCTTGACTTGTCTTATCAGCCCATCCCATTATGAGGCCTAACCAATTAAGTGACATTTTACATCAATAGCAAAGTAAAGCCAATGAAAATTTGATGTGTACCTATTGCACACAGATCGTAATGGATTTAACTAGCCTACCTGGAGTACCAGACTGTGCTGCTTGCAGGGCCTTCCTAAGTGTGGGTATTATGTCAGCAACTCTAGCAATGCAAGCAAAAAACTTACAAACACTGTAGCAGTAAATTACAGGTCATTAATAATGATTATTCATAAAAAGAGTCTACAGCAAATTCGAAACAATTTCGTGGCAATTTACCCAGACTAACATATTACTGAAGTCAGGAAAACTATGAGACTTGCATCCGGACACTACAACTTTTCAAAACACATTAAACATCTATATTCCTCTTGGTTAGGGGTCATAAAAGTGCTATTTTTGGAGATTGACCAAAGTTTATATGGGTGCGACTGATCACATTTGTTACTCATGGGATTTATCTGAAAGGGAAACCTTCCTACAAGCTTACAAGCATAATGATTGTTGATAAAGCCAAATCCTACCTTTTTATTGTGGCAGTAAACTTGCAAAGTGGCTTGAATAAACACATCTGGTCAATATCTTGCAGAGCACCTCTTCCCTAAAAAAAAATACATCTAATAATCATGGAAATAATATGAGAAAGTGTACATTACTACAGCTGAAAGTGGGATGACTGGTTGAGCAGCCTAAACAGTTTACTATTTGCAGCTTGCAGCTGAAGTTAAGCTTGATCATGTTGAATCAACACCTGGATGGATCGGCTAAGGTGTTGAATACTCAGCATTTCTCACCGTCTTTTGGAAGGGAGGTCTAACTATGGGTCCCTGCCTCGGTTGGAAATAAGGCCCATAACCCCTTTTAGCGGGCTAGAGCATTACACATTAACTTACTTACTCACTTACTTACTGACATTATTAAAAGCTAAAAATGCAAATAATGAGATCAGCAGGTTCTCTTCAGCATCAGATTCAATGAAATCTGTGAAAATTTCAATCTGCAAGGATGGTAATCTTCTTATGAAATAATAACAGTTTTCAAAATAAATTTCAGACAAGCCAGACGCTGAATGAAAGACAACTCAACACAAGAAATAGAATATGAAAATTCCCACCTTCAGTAAGGTTGAAGCAGCCCCTCCCATCAGGAGCAGTGGAGACTCAGCCATCTGAGCATTTTTGACAGCCGTAACAGTATTCGTTAGACCTAAAACAAATCAAAATTTTTAGAATTCCAAATTGATTTCCAAAATATGGTGGATGGTGAATTAGATGAAAGGTGTGTATTTTTAAGGAATGGTATAAAGTACAAAAATTAGTCTTACCAGGTCCAGCAGTAACTGCGGCAACTCCAACAGTGCCAGAAAGCCTTGCAACAGCATCAGCAGCAAAAACAGCATTAACCTAAAAGTCAACATAACACAGTGAAGTCAGTACAAAATTCTTTTTTTCTTGACAAACTTTTTAATCCATCCACATACAGTGCAAATCAATTGCTAACTATCTAATTGAAAAGGAAATTAATACCTCGTGTCTTGTGTCTACCACATTTATGCCAAGTTTCTCGCAAGATACCAGGATGGGAGAAATGTGTCCTCCACATAATGTAAATATATTCTTCACTCCATGAGACTACGAAAAAATATTTTTACCATAATTAGATTTTCAACAAATGTAGAAAAATCATATCGCAAAACCTAAATGTCAGGCCTTTTCTGTTGACCAGAGCGATCACTTTTCGCTCGTGCCAGCACACTGGCAAATCAACCACTTGAGCTTTAAAACCAAACGACAAGAGCAATCATATTTCAACTCCTCTTGTTTTTATCTTGAAATTAATCCTGAATTACTTATCCAGTATTAATTGAGTGAGTAACTTTGATGGAGAAAACTGTAGGACAAAGAAACTTCAGGAGCCAACAGGAAATTATCATTTAGTATTTGTTAATGGAAATACTAGTTTGAAAAATTACCTGCAAAACTGCTGCAACTAATTCTCCACCATGTTTTTTAGAATCTTCTTCAACCTGGCATTAGCAAAAAAAAATTAAAGAGTAGTTATCCTTAAATTTTTCAATCAAAAATGGATTTACAAGGGTCATTGACCAAATGACTTCTCTATGAGTTACCTAAGGGCAAGGGCAGATAATTAGCTTTTGGCAGATTCTAACCATAACCCTAATCCCTATTCTAACCTTAACCTTTACTTTAACCCTGAAATGAACCCAAGCCCTAACCTTAACTTGAATCCTAACCCTAACCTTTACCCTGCTCCAACCCTATGACCAAACCCTACGATCCAGAGTTCAAAGTATTATTCTTTTTATAAACTCTAAAAATATTTTTCAGAAACATAGTGTACCTGAGAGGTGGATAGGGCTCTTTGAAGAAGACAAAATATTCTTGGATGACTTGTTTGGACATTAAATCGATTGAAACTAGGTCTCCCTCCTTGACAAATCTTTGTCACCAAAGTCCCAGAGCATCTAGTTACTTTCGGAATACAAATTGATACAATCATTCTGGCCAACTTATTTGTAGTTAATGAACGCAGACGTATTTCTACAAACAAAAATGGACAAGTCTTCTCAAGAAAGCTGAATTTGACTACACTCATTTTTTTTATAAGAACCAGTAAATTTGATTTGAAGCTGGCTGTTCTTAAATGTTCCTCTATTTTCAGGCTGAAATGTTCTTAAATTTTTCTTACTTAAAAATGATTTGAAAGCCTGTTTTTGCTATTAGTAGTTTTGTAATCTTGTATGAATAACTTAATGCTGATCATTTTGCTTTTTTACGCTAGTACTTTTAGAGGATCAAAAATAGCCAGAACAAAAATTTATTTAAAAGAATGAGATATTGTCAACTTAGGTCATGCCTTTAAGATTATGCAACTACTCATTTTACCCTGTGTTACCCATTTTACCCCAATAGACCCTAGTGTTAATTGGTTCAAATGTGGACTCTCTTTTGACCATCTGATATATCTGTGTGCTGTCTAAGTGTTTGTTTTGTAATCATTTGTCAGTCTCGTGGTTATTTCGTATAGTTCTTATATTGACATTGAAATGGTCAGCCTCAGTTTGTTCTTAAATTGTTCTTAAGATTTGGCAAAATCTGAGGCCCGTATTCTTATAAAATTATTCTTATAAAAAAAGAGTGTATCTAAGTTTTTAGTTGATTCTACACTGAATATTGACTAGTAAACCTTAAGGCCATTAGCATTGGCATTTTTTGTAAATTATGGGGCTGGAACTCTAAACCTATGTTTACTTAAGATCCGATATGCAGAGGTAATAGATCTCACAAGTTCAAGTTTTCGGTCTGAAATTGTCCCCATATTCACCAAAGCGGATATGTCTAGTTTTTCTAATCCGACCCCTGGCCCAAAAATGGTCAAAGGGTAGCCATGTCAAAGGTCCTTTTATTTACCACAGTGGTGGCAATAGAGGGGGCAGAGGGGGCTACAGGCCCCCCCATTTGATCAAGCTAGCCCCCTGAGGAAGCTAGCCCACTGCCAACCCCCCTTCCAAGCAAAGATAATACTAGATATTCATTGTTTTAGATGAAATTTTTATGGAGAATAGCCCTGTGTAAGAAGTGTTAGTCCTGCTCTCGGAGAAGACCTAGCGCCATCATCACTTATTTGGAACAGCGGGTATGTCGTGTATATAGTTTTCCTAGAGAGCTTACCCCATAGCATAGCTGGAAAAATTTCCAAATATGGTCAAAGGTTAGATTTTGTGTGTGCTAGAAGCAAATCAGGTCAACAGTCAAGGTAAACTCTTTTGAAATCTTCAAATGATTTATAAGCATAACTGCGAATCTGAATTTGATGGAGACAGTCAGTCTGAATCTGCGTCTACAGGAGGGACGGGGGGACATGAAAAAGTGAGCTTTTTTTGTCATCTTGAATCCAAACAAAAATGTTTTAAATACATTCTATAGGTACTTACCTTGCCTTTATTAGAGAAAAGAAAATGATAAGCACTCCAAACCACGGCTAAAAAGGTTGCAATAGCAGCAGTGCAAGATAACATACAGTAGTCGGCACAAGTCATCTTCAAATCCTGCAGCAAGAGCCAGGTTGTTGTATTTTACTATTGTGCGTAATACCCAATTTTTGGGTTTTGTACATTATCAGATAGATAGATAGAACAGGTCAGGTGGACAAGATGGACTTTAGGCCCAAAAGAGTGAACTTCAGACTTTTGCACGATTTATTGAGTTGAATTATCAGTGCCCACAGGGTCACAAGGGCCTTAGACGGTAAGTGAGTGAGTTGAATTGTTGAGGACTTGCGAAGAAGAGAACTTTCATTTTCGTTTCTTCATCTCACTGAAGAAAATACTATAGAGATCTCAATAACAATTGTAAATTTTACTTAGTAAGTATTGCTAACTATCATTAAAAAATTTCATTTGTTTCAAAAACTAATGTTGCATAATTAGTGTCACATCATCACCACATCTGGTGGACTAACAAATACCAGACTAGTGAAATCAATTGCTTATGTAATACAGTAGAATCCCGATAACTCGAACAAGCAAGGGACGATCAAAATAGTTCGAGTTATCAAATGTTCGAGTTATCGAGGCTCTTCATAGCATTAACAAGGCTCAAGGGGAATGCCAAATCTGTTGGAGTTAGCGAGAGTTCGAGTTATCGCATGTTCGAGTTACCGCGATTCTACTGTATCACAGGAGGCAGTAAAAAGGCTATTCCACAGTCTAGTGTCTGTATGATTTTCATAGGTAGACTACTCTAAGCCCTTTCAAATGTTCCCTCTGATTCAAATTCATTTTTGGTTGATTCAAAGATTGATCGTTTATTGATTTCAGCGACTGACTTGGGAGAGTTTTCAATTCAACTCATCAAACATGTCAGCAGCTATTGAAGAAGAAGAAGAGGTGCAGGAGAAAAAGTCATGCGACACTCTCAGACAAGAATTCATAGACTGCATCACGAAGAGTGATTGTTTCTTGAAAGATAACAAGAAGATTAAGGAGTGCATGCAACCGGATTCTCCAGGAGTTGATGATGACTGTAGGAAGATCCAATACACTTTTTTCCAATGCAAGAGGTCATTGATTGATATGAGAACAAGGTTCAGAGGAAGAAAAGGCATTTAATATCATATGCAATAATATTTGATGTTTGAAAGACTGATTTGCTAGAAGGAATGGATTTAGATTGCATAGGAGTGTTTATGGATTAATTGTCCCGTTCAGCTCGTAACAAGTCGTTTTCATGCTCTTCTGTTTAGGATACTCCAGGATGCATTCCATATAGTCTATGCCAGAGATATCAGCCTGGAATGAGGATGAAAACAATCAGTCATATTGTTTTTATATTGTTCTTTGGCGTAGTAGCATCATCTTTCTGGCATGGACTTTGTATGGACTGCATCCTTTGGGATACTTCACAAAATCTAATTAATACGATTCTACTGGAAAAAATTGCTAATTTCTTTTTATACTTGCAAACTCTAAACTTGATTTTACAAATGATGGAGAAGGAAGGGAGATAAAAACGATATGTTTTGGAAGTTGAAAGAGCCACGACACAGAATAATTTAATGTAATATATCAAATCCTTAATGTTTCTTAAACAGGATTCTGCATTCTTCTTTTTAGCGATAATCAATCCTGTTATTACTTCATCTTTTTCTGAATTTCTGCTTGCCAGAGCTTTTACTAAATATAACTTTTGATTATAAAGTTAGAAGTTCCCTCAACTTGGTTTCAAAAAGAGTAAGAAACATTGAAAAAAACATGAGACTTCTATTATTATGCAATAGAAATGCCTTAAAACATCATCAATAATAATAAACTGTCATTGAGTTGTTCTCTGCTTTGAATTTGACCTGAGTTTCATGTCAACAGAATTAGTGATAATTTGAAAACTATTCTTGAACAAGGAATAAATCTATGGTTGAACAAGCTATATTTGACCATTATATGATACCACCTTTCTTTGTGTGAAATATTATGTAGAATAGATGAAGCAGAAATACACGATATTTTAATCTGAAGATGTTTTATAGACTATTCCACATTTAGAATGATAAAAAAGCAACAGACTTAACATTGCAACAAATATCTAACAATTAAACAACGACCAAGACACAATATTTAAATAAATCTTTTTATCATCATACCAGGTGTCTTAGAAAAAAATTAACAAGTTTCTTCGGATAAGAAGGACTAACCATCGAATGCTGCCTGCCTCCAAATATCCAATAGGTCACTTATTTAAAGTTCTGATGAATGGGTAACCACGAAAGAAGCTGGCTGAGATGTAGAGTCTTATCTTCTTTCGAGTCTCTTTCTCTTCAGTGCATATAGCTCTACTCTATGCATTGAGCACTCTAATCAGAAACATAAAAATAGACAATTTGTATAAGGTAATTCATGCAAGGTTCTGGTGATTGCAAATTTCATCCTTTGGGGCAGATGTGGAAATAATACTGGACTAAGAATTGAAACAAATGTCTAGTCTTTTCCTTAGACATTTGATAGAAACATAAGCCACCTCACAATTCAGAATAGTGGCAATCACTCTAGCTGTGGGTCAGTTTTTAAGGATTTAGTAAATTTGATTTTACTTAATTCTTGCTTTTGATAAATTTTATTTACCAAGAACGATCAGAAACATGGCAAAACATTAATAGTACATTGTACTGAAAGTGAAAAGGAAAATGGCACAAACGTCAACAATGCCAATTCAGAGACCATTTTTTGCAACGTTTCCGATTTTCACGGTTTAATAAATAAAATGTGATTGTTTATCAGCAGAAATTGCTTCAAAAAACGATTCGCCCGTATTAAGGAAACAAAGAACCTGTTCTGCGCTCCACGCATATGCAGCAGTTCTTGTCCCTAATGTTTCCCTTCATTCATCGACTTTTCTTAACGTAGTCTGTGTGCCAAATCTTAACCTTTTCAAAAGTACGCTTAGCCTATTTTCACAGGGAACCAGCCCTAGAACGAATTTTTTGATTTCGAAGAAATTTAGAATTTCAAGGATAGAAAGAACTTGGAGAAATATTCTAACCTACAAAATAACACGAATAAGCTCCCCTCGTGGCATTTTTTGCTAAAATACACTGGTCTTAAAATTGGCAACGATTTGAAATCGAGCATGTTTTTATTATCATTTAACACATATAGGTACTTTTGCATGGCAGACTTTTAGACCTCATAAGCTCTTACCTAAAGACAGCCTTTCCTACTCTAAGCTTAAAATTATTCGCATTACTACAGAACTTTTAAACGTTTTGATCGTATAACAGTCTATTCTGGCTATTTGGTATATTCTGTATATACAAGGGTCTATACCTAAAGGTCCAAGCTATGCCTATTCTTGGAGCATAAATCAGGGTTGACAATGTGATCTGTCATTGCTATTTGAATCAAAAAACATAAATTACGAATGCAACAGAATTTCTAAAAAAAACCAATTCCCTTGGTGAAGTTAGTGAAAATAATCCCTTAAAAATTCTATCTAATTTTTACATAGAACAGTTTGAACTAAAACGAATAACAAAGGAAATAGCGTAGGAATCATGGAAAAAGTAACACAAAACCAGTCAAAATTATGTTGTGGATACGTAGCTGCAGAAAATGTTTGGCGCTATCCCTTCTGATTGGCTGATTTTGATTAGGTATAACAATTTGATAGGTTTTGCTTTTGTCCTCTTTCTAAGTTACTATACTCTGATGAGTGTCAGAAGCAAAGCTTAAGTAGTTATCATGTTTCACTATGTTTCTGATTTTCCTTACCATCCTCCAGCTCTGTACCAATCAAAGACTGTTCTCACGTACTACTCTGATGAGTGTCAGACGCACGCAAAGCTTTAGTAGTTATCATGTTCCACTATGTTTTCGATTTTTCTCACCATTTTCAAGTTCTGTTTCGGTCAAAGACTGTTTTGCGTACTACTCTGATGAATATCAGACGTAAAGCTTTAGTAGTTAAAATGTTTCATTACATTTCCAATTTTGCTGGTCATTCTCAAGTACTGTACCGATAAGAGACTCATTAAAAATAATGTTTCTTTGTTACAAAGAAAACTCTTTAGAATTATTGCAGGGATCTGCACATCTACATTTGCATATCCACAACATGATTCTTGACTGAACATTTCACACAATAAACAGGCAAATTTACGCACTTTAATAGTTATACACTATTCACGATTTTACCTCATTTTATTAAATATCTTCAAACCCAATTTACTTCCATTCTCCTAAAAGTAGAAGAAATAATATGGAGTGAAAATATGAGCATAGAAGCAGATATCGAAATGAATTTTGGGAATGAAAATGGCTTGAGTAGAGTTCGAGTAATCTCTTTGTCTACACCTAAACTGCACTACCTGCTGAGTCACCGGGGCAATCAATTCAGCAACCCATTATCCCTTTAAGACCCTGGGACTCTGGGGAGTGGGCTGCGGAGGCGCATCGGCCATGAACTACCCAGACAATACCATCTTTGTCGGTGACGTAAACAGGGAAAACATTTCCAGCCCCTGTTCCGGCAACGAGCCGATGCACACCAGTCCATCTGAAAGAGGCCAGATAAAACGCCTTTGAAACAGAAGGGCAGAAGGAAAAAGAGCTACATGGCAGACAAGAGCAAGGAGGTGGGATGGAAGAATTATAGAAATTGTCTCCTCCGTGAGCGAACCAAGTAACGAAGAGAAATATTTGTAGCCCAACACGAGGGATAACCACGCTAAACCCCCCGCTAAGAAATGCATAGTGACAGGAAACGAAACGAGAACCCAGGCCCTTGTGATAACTCCAATTATAGTCATCTATAATTGACATATATCGATCTCACAAATTGCCCCAGCATTTACTGAGTGTAAAGGCAAAGCTATGAGTTCTTAAACGATGCGAGGAGCTAAGGAGCTCGACACACGGTGAATGAATATGACGTTAATGACAGTTCTTTAGTCTGAAGTCTTGAATTTGTATATGTCCATAATATCTAGATTATGACCACTTCCATTTCTGAATTCCCAAATACATTTTCAACCAGTTTTGGTCGGCTATAAAACTGTCTGACACACATCTTTTAACAAAAACAACTTTTGAACTAAAACATGTTTTGAACAAATAAAGAAAACCAAAATGAAATCACTTACTTTTGTAATTAACTATAAACAGCTCTGAGGTAGCTTTGCCTGACTCTTCTTCTCTGCGTGGGACTGGAAGCAGTTCCAATGTCATTTAACGAATTGCTACGATGGGGATGTCGTAACACTGATTTGTCTGTTTTTGCTGTTGTGGCTGTCGCAGACGTCGAATTGTTTGCTCGTTTCGATAATAAGAAGTCCAATGAATCTTTTAGTCGCGGTGTGCACAGCACTTTTGAGTACGCTGAGAAACGTTTATACTGCAACGAGAAAAAAGAAAGAATAAATTCCCCAAAGTTAGATTGCCTCTTTCATACTGAAGATCAAAAGTAATCACAAATGATTATCGATCCACATCTGGGTGATATAATTCACTAGGTTTGTTTTCGTTCTCTTTCTGGCATACCACCATCCTGAGTGTCACTCACAAGGCTTTGGTAGATATTGTATTTCGCTATGTTTACGATTTTCTAGTATGCCTGCACTGACAATAGTGTTCAATAAACTTAAGTACAGAAAGTCCCCTTACACAATAAACACAGGTTATCAAACCAGGCTGTCAATTTTGATGCTCTACTCTAACTGGCCAGTTTGCAGAGTATGGCTACTTTTGGCGAGATCTCATGTCCGCCACAACAATTTCCTTTCGTTCTCTTATTTTTCTATTTTCTTATCTTATTTTTCCATTGCTATATCTTGGTTGAAAGTGCCATACTATCTGACAAACTGGTAGGCTGAAGTTTCTCATTAGTTAGTTTTTCTATACGGAGACTTATTATATAGAGTACTAATGATGGAAGTATTAACATACATTTAAATGAAAAGTCATCATACAAATTATAGGAAAAAATGTTTGGTAAAAATAAATTTATTTCAACCTACCTCGAATTCTAGATAATGCATTTTATTTTCCCATTCCTGAAAGGGGATATTCAGATTAGATGAGTGAGTAAGTCATGTTATACATGCTAACGTATCAAATCCTTTAATTTTTAGTTTAATGCATTTGTTGATTCTCATATTTGTTGTTCTATAATATTTAGAAACTATCTTATTTTTCACTGATACCATAGTAGCTGTAGTGTTTTATCTGCTATCCACTATCTGGCCGATCTTCAACTATTTCTTTTACCCTGTCACATTTACTCAAAATCAGCAATATCTCTTTTGCTAACTCTTACAGCATTTCTAAAACAGGGCATTGCTTTTTCATGACAAGGGAGTTGAGGGTGCATATGTACGGCTTAGTTCTTTCGAATGGTATACATTGTCTTTTAATTGCAAGGGGAAAATTTCAGTGTAGCCAGAAAAATCGGAAACATAATGAAACGAACACATGGATTACTTAAGCTTTTCGTCTGACACTCAACAGAGTAATACGTCAGAAAGAGAACGAAATAGAAACCTAACTGATTTATATACCCAGATGTGAATCGAAATAGGCCAATCAAAAAAGAGGAGAATGATTGGTATGGTGTATGAAAACCAATCAACACCCAAGATACAGTGAGCTGACCAATAAGATTACTTCAAAAGTCCTAAGGCGAAAACGAACTCCTTCTGTCTACACAATAAGGGATCCCTGGTTTTTATGTCGCTTCATTATGTTTCCGATATTTCTGGCTATACTGAAGTTCTGTACCATCAAAAGGGAAAATTATTCAATTTGATCATGACTTGCAGCCACAAAAAACAACTTTTTAAATTTCAGTATTATCATAATTCGATTGCAAGATAAAAGATTTCTCCTTTTATCAAATATCTCCTTAGTTCTCTTTTGCACTTTCAACTGCCTCGGGATCCAGAACCCAAGAATACAAAATACCAATTCAAAACTTAAAAAGTAATAGTTTACACAAGCTAACCTTAAATTCTTTGCTATTTTCGTGAGGTTGAACTTCTCGGTGCTCCTGCATATCTTTATCGATCATTTCCGTCTAGAAGTAAGAAAATAACTAGAAATAAATTGAAGCAATTCGTGGGAATTAAAACTATCCGGGTAGTATTCTAACCTGCAAAGAAATCCATCTCTGTGAAAAACCAGATTTGTTGTTTCCTTGTACATATATAAATAATTGTTTGATATTTGTCTAGATTCTCTGACGTCCTTTTGGTGGATTTCGAATTCGACCTTAATCTTACTGCATTTTGGCACACAAGATAGCAACAAATAAATCCATCAACGGAACGAAAAACATCATTCAAACTTAACTGTACTTTTTTGTTGTAACAAAATTATACTTACTCTGTCTTGGTGACGTCTTATTTGCTCTTCCTTTAAAAAAGATTAAAATATCAAAGAATTTCAAAGAGATTTAGCCAGAAAAATCGAAAGAATAGCATAGATCACTAAAGCGTTTGTGTGACAATCAACAGATTAATACGTCAGAGAGAGAAAGCGATAGAAACCTAAAGAATCGTTATACCCAGATGAGCATCGATATGGGAAATCAGATAAGAAGTGAATGATTTGTATTTTACCGTTCAAAGACTATTTACAAGGAATTATTTGAAATACTACAACGTAAGTATGCGGTACCAATAAATCATATTTCACACAGATAAAAGAAATATAACAAACATCTACGCTAATGCTCCATGCCAGGATAGACACGCTTTGCTCGAGTAAGATATTTTCTGAACATCAAGAAGACCTCAATACAAAGCAAGCAGTTGTGGTTGAATGGTTAAGTCGACCGAGGTAGATTTTCACAAAGAACACATATCTTTGTTGTAACTTTGAGGAGACAAAGATATGATTGTGTTCTCTTTGAAAGTCCACCTCTGTGTATTCCGCTCTGCATGGAGCACTGTAATATATCCAAAATAGATAAGTAGAAAAAATCACATTACAAACAGATAAGGTTTTTACCCACCACTGTCAGCTTCGTTACTGAAACAGGCATCACAGGTCGAGAGAACTGTTTGCTGAAAAGTGAGATAAACAAAGTAGATCAACATAGAAAAAAGAAGGTGGTTAATATGTCTAGGCATCCTGATTTCGTGAAATATCAGGAAATAACGAAAATAAATAGTCCGGAAATACAAACTTCCACTTCATCCAGGATTTGAAAGATTTTTTAGGCCTAAACAAATGGTCACTTCTCTATTGAGCCTATGCCTGAATCTGTTATTTTCATGACTAATTAGCATGATATATCCACCATCGCTTTGTTCCATTATTTAGAGTTTGAAAATGAATAGGACCTGATAGAACCGAATCTTGAATGATCGTTTGTTAACTGATTTATATGTAGTGTGTCAAAGGAATAACGTGTGATATATCTATGATTTGTATCTTTAACTATGAAGTTTTCTTCATTACTGTAGCTCGAGCTACTGCCGTACGTCAATACAACTAATCTTATTAACCTAAATAAAATAAAATTGTGATCGAAAGAAGTAAAACTAAAAAAACCAACATATTCTTCTGTAACTCCGAGTTTCGCGCTTGTGCACTCATTAGACAGACTACATCAAGATGTCTACTTTTTGGGTGTCACTTCTTCCATGCAATTGCTCTATGCCTAACATTAATCGAGCACTATAGCCAAGATAGGCAAACTCTACGATTTAAAATGTTGATAATGAAATTATACCTTGAGGAACACGGAGCTGGAAGTGGTGGTGAGGATAGAGCTGCAGCAGAAAGATTTATTGCATCGACCCAATCTTGAACATCAGTTTTACTCCTGAAGAAAAAATCATATATTGTTCATAACCACTCCTTAACTACCATTATTTTATTGGCAGATCAACAACCTTAAATTTGTAATCTTTAGCCTTTAAGAATAGTCTTAATTCTAAAATCTTAGCAAACAGGTTCTGCACTCTTTCAATTGCAAAAGCCAAAATAATGGTTTTTAGGTTATTAGTTTAAAGATTTTACTGCGTTTCGATTTTGACAATTCCTCGATTCTTAGTTGCTTTACTGTATTAGATGACTGGACATACAGCATGTAGCGTTTCGGAAAATGATTCCTAGGTTCAAGGGGTAGATGGAACACACTGTGACTGGTTTGTATTTTTGCCGCAACACTTGTGGTAGCCTACAATAATCAACAAGGCTGAGAAAAAAAATTAAAAAGAGTTAAAAAGAAATATGGTTAAGGTATAAAATACACTATAGAGTTTATTAGAGATCATTATAAATATGTTCAGGATGATTAAAGACTAGTTTTAAATCATAAATGCTGTTTATTGCTGTTTCTGCCCCAGGCAGATCATTCGAGATCTTGGTTCATCTTACTTTAAAGCTTGATGTGGCTTTGCCTTTAGCGTGTTCCACGTGTATCTTACTTGCTGTTGCTGGTCAGGTATTCTTTTGATGAACTTGAGCTGAACGCTCGAAGCTCTCAGACAAATAACTTCAGGCTACATCATTCGAACATTTGAACGTTGTGACAGCAGCGTTTCTCCTTAACTGGTCCTACTTCTCTGTTTAATTCTAAAGAGCTACAAGATTTGTAGATAAGCAATGTAATACGGAACTTCTCTGATGCATCTTGACTCCTAACATATCCCAATTACCTGGCTTGGAACATGAAAACTCTCCAGTCTGCAGTGATGAGTTTGACGACAAAAGGTCGTTTCTTGTATTCTGTTGCAAAACCAGCTAATGAATGGTGAATTCCAATGCATTGCTCACTGGAACTTTTGTCAGGCTGAAAAAAAAAGAATAATTATCACTTTCATTGAGTAAAGTAACCCAAGAGGCAAAACATTTCAAGAAGAGCAAACAAAGGATCTCTACAATGTTGGTCATTCCAAGTTTTCCTTTCGGGAAAAAGGAGTTAACGATTAGAATTAACGATTCCATTTAATTTTGGTCCAAAACCTTTTTTAAGAAATATCACAAGATGTTATCTCTTTCTACAATATTGAATGGTGAGGTTTCAAGCAAACATATGACAATACAAGCATAAAAATCTTCAAGGTTACCTTGTACAGGAACAGAACAAGTCCTTTCAGCATACAATAAAACATCTTCCAGCCACGCTTCATTGCTGGTACTAGTGGGAACAATTGGTACGAGGTATTATTGGGTTGAGAATTCGTGGGGCCTTTTTAAAACATCCTTACTTCAATAAGAAAATGATGGATATCCATGCTCCCTCCAATGAAAAAAGGGTTTGTATCGATGCTTCGATGAAAAAAGGGTTTATATCCATGCTTCGATGAAAAAATGATGATATTCATGCTTCCATGAAGAAATTATGGATACCCATACCTTAATGAAAAAAATTATGTATATACATGTTTCAATAGAAAAATGATGGAAACGTATCCATCTTTCACGAGAAACTGCCGATATTGATGCTTCAATGAAAAAGGATAGGAATACTTTTATTCCCTGGATTAACCCTAGGGATAAGAAACCCAAAAACAGATTGATCAAGCAAAGAAGGAGTCAAAAGTGTCTCCTGAAAATCATCCCGGGTTGAAATGTGAAGGTTAAACACATCCCGAGTTGAAGAGTGAAGGCATATCATATAAAAATCTTGTACAAGATTACTCACGTCGTTTTCCGTCAGTTTCCATAATACATTTTCTGCACATCATGCCTTCTCGCATCAAAACTGCATCATCGTTTGCCTTAAGCTACAGGGAGTAAATAATATTATAAAGAGCCATGAAGGTTATACAGTAGAAAGTAAAAAGTGTTGGTCATTAGGGAGGTTAGGAAATCAGGAACCATGTAAATGCAGAATGCATGTAAGCTTCAACAGCAACAGACAATAGTTTGGATTTCAAAGCTCTTTGAAGCAATCATTCGGCATTCCATTATTAGTCATAAAAAAGTTTGAATAGAGAGACACTACACTTACCTCTATGAAAGGGTTTCTGTTTGAAGATGGCTAAAACATGATAAAATATTTGTCAGTAATTATCGATTTGTTAATCAAAAGCAGGAAAATGTTGGACGGTATTCTTTTGACAAGCAATCAATAAGAAATGACACTGTAAAAATATGCAGTTAATATTTAGTAGCTATCTTGTAGGTATGAAGATAGTTTCAAACTCTAACGGTTTGCGAAAGAGCCCAACTATTCGACCATCTCCTTACAATTAAGGAATAATACACATGACAATAAGACAATAAAATGAAGTGATGGAAATAAGACGTTCGCAGTAAGAGTAATATTCGGAAATAGGAAACTTAAATCTACACACCTTTCTCGAAAACTTAAACGCTGGTTTCATTTCTTTTGGTACCTCTGTCCTAAAAAAGAATAATGATTTAAACTTCTGAAAAATAGGTGATACATTATACATTCAGAAGGCTTTATGATGATTCCTTAGTGAAAATTCAATAAGAATAATAGAATGTTAAAACAGAATAAAACAGAAAAATCAAGAATATCTTGTCACCAAACAATAAAAGCTAATAACTATTAATGAATGAAAACAATGGCAAAACTTTCACGAAAATACTGAAAAGGTATTTTTAATTTGCAAGGGTTGGTTTCAATCAGATAGAGATATGTGAACAAGTTAAGAGATTGATAGGACAAGAGGAAATTTTATCCCATAAAACTGGCCAGAAGCAAATACCTATAATTACAAAACATTGGGAAATCATCATTAACAACCTATTCTTTCCCTCAATGATCGCACAATAGGTGGTCACCACTGGCAAATGAATACCCTGCTAAAGAATAATGCAATGGTATCAACAAAGTCTTACTTGGCGTATTGTATTTCATTGCTTTTTATTGATTGGTAGAGAGTCTGTGAACGAAAACAGAAATATCAGTCAGGCAAGACAGGATATCTTCGGAAGGCGAGATCATGTAAACAGGGCCCAAGGGGTTGATCACATAGAACTGAACAACCCGGAAGTAATTTCCAGCTTAGCTGACTGAGTTGAAATAAACTTATGATTACATGTGTCGAGATCATATGTGAGAATGAGAAAGATCCAGAAAGGACAGGTACCCATGATATCTCAATTGATTTACCAACTGCTGCCTTAATTTTCAACCCCAGGGTTATTTCTATGCTACAAATTCTACATCAATGCCAAAGTGTCATAAGCATTTCAACCCAAGAGAGGAAATGAAATTGCGATTACATGGAAATTCATTGAAATAATCGATGTTAAAACCTTGAGATTTTAACTCGGTTTGCTCAGAGTGGGGTGAAACTTCAACCCCAGGTATGTTTTTACACCAGGGGTTGAAAGATTTGTATTATACACATACAATTCAAAAATAATACCAAAAAAGGACTGACTAGAGAGGTGAAATGAATTTCAACTTTTTCAGCTAAATGAAATAAAATTCCGGGTTTGAAATATTCCATGTTATCAGCCCCTAAAAGAGGTCAACCCTCTACTTGTTTGTTTTCATTCATAAAGCTTGCTCAAAGTCTTCAACATATTTTCTTTCTAATCATAGCCCTAGGAGCTTCGCCAGCAGTCATCAAAAATAAACATTCCTGAATATCAAAGTTGATTTATAGGGTTTTAATGAACGAACCTTGAGAACTTCACGGGAGAAATCTTTCCCATCACTCATTCCACTGAGGTTGTTTACGAACTCGTTTAGTGTCATCTTATTCCCAATGTTCTATCGATCAAATACATGTTCTATCATTTCAGTTAAAAATATTAATACAAAGTACTGAAGATAATAAAAAAACTGGTGAAATTGTCAATCAATTTACAGATATCATTTTTCTAAAACATGGCAGAGTAGAAGTTCAGTATTAATATGAAACAACTAATTATAAATCTAGGAAAAATGGGCCATATATGAATAGCCTAACAATCTAAGTATAGCCAGAAATATCGGAAACATAGCGAAACGAACACATAGATTACTTAAGCTTTTCGTCTGACACTCAACAGAGTAATACGTCAGAAAGAGAACGAAACAGAAACCTAACTGATTTATATACCCAGATGTGGATCAAAATTTATGTATCGTTCCCTTTCTGACGTATTACTCTGTTGAGTGTCAGACGAAAAGCTTAAGTAATCTATGAGTTCGTTTCGCTATGTTTCCGATATTTCTGGCTATACTGAAGTTTTGTACAATCCAAAGACTGTTCTATAACAATCTAAGTGCAAAAAAGTTATGTTGTCTTCTCAAAATACAATATCAAAATATCTCAACTTTCTGGACATTTTCATACAACCATCAACAAAATGAAAAGTAAACGCTTACTTGTCCATGAAGATCTGTATTCAGAAGCATCAAAGCACAAGTCAACGTGTGGACAGAATCTAAATAAAAATACAAGAGCTGGGTGAACAATGAAGTTTATATATAAAATCAGCATTTCAGCCTCATGATATTAGATCAATGGAGGCTTTGAGAAATTTACCACCTTTTGTCCAATTAAGAAGCAAAACTCCAAACTTTAGGCATCAATTAGCCTTCATAGAAATTTGATACTCGCCTAATAATTTTAGCCTTTCGTCTAACCAGCTAGCATAATATAATTACAAAGCCTACATTAGATAAATTGAAATTGTGTAAATATTCTGAAAAATATAGATGAAAATGATAAGTAAGAAATCGGTGTTCTGATTTCAAAGAGACAGTGCTCGATGCATTTATGAGTGAACGGTGAATAAACAGAAAAAGACAAAAAACACTCCTTCGCTCCATGTTAAACTTCTCGGGTACTCTACGGTTAAACAGAATGGAAATGAGATGAACGATTAATTTCTTGTCTTTCTTCTGCTTATTCATGAAAATGATCTATCTATATATACCTTCTGACCCATAGACAGGTTTGTTGCACTCGAAGTAACGTTTTGAGAACTGAATCAAGATTCTCTCTCGCTCTTGTGTCTCTCCAGTTAAAGGAAACTTCTGCAGCAAAATCCTAAAAATTCAATAATCAAAATCATTTATTAAGATATAAATGAAAATGTAAACAACTCAAATCACGATTGTTAAAGTTGAAATGAAATCACTTCTTATGTTTGAGCTTGTTGATAAATGTTGTAAGTTTGAAGCAAATCAATGATGACAATATCCACTTTTAACTCTTTGAAGATAGGTAGGTAAAACGACGTTGACTCGTGACTTTTTCGTTCAGAATTGTTATTTGCATTGTGACAGACAAAAACTTAACTTTAAAAAGTATAAACAAGCTTTGGTTTTTCAAGGAGATTGATTTAGCCCATCATTGGAACTTTCATATAATTTCCTAACTTTCCAGATTTTCCTACGTTAAGTAACATTAAGATTTTGTGCCAGAGACAATTCCAGTGTAACTAAATATTTGCGTTATTTTGTATCTCATAAATCATGCGATGTAGTTGCTTCCAAACTGATGTTTTGGGCATCTTCTAAAGCTGATATTGGAGATACGAATGAGCTCAAAGAACCAGCAAAAACCAAATCAACCAGATTGTAACCACTGTAAACAAGGAGTCAGTGAAAAAAGGTGTAGTAGAGAATAAAAAAGAAAATCAAAAGTGGACAAACAAGATGCTTTACCTGAGAGCCTCATCCAAAGGATATCCTTCGAAGTTCATAAACTTCATGTATTCCCTGCAAACTTGCTTGCTAAATTCAGTGCTGTAAATTAAATCATATAAGTAATTAAAGTCAGTTTAGTTTTGGGAAAAGAAGCCAGTTCAGAAAGGTTCTCTGCAAGTTAATTAGCTGCAGCTCATTTGGGAAACCTGCAGTTTCTAATTAGATAAATCTGAGAGATTAAAACTTGATCATAATCTATCTTTCATTAGGGGTGCTGATCCAAAGTCCATGCACTGAAATGATCAGAGATCCCAATCCCAATGAGGAAAATAGAGAAATTACCAATATTGACGTGTTTAACAATCCCAATTTACCTTTTCACCCCAAATCACAGTCCCAGAAATGTTCAAGAAGTGTAATCTAATTTTTCCCAGTTAATAAAAAGGCGAATCCCAGTCGTTAATTTACCCCTTGATGAATCTCTTTCGTGAAAGATGTTTTTGCAGAACTAAATATAAGCTTTGGATAATGAATTTGAATAATTGCATAGTTTTGGAATAGTAAAGAAAGCAAAGAGTTCTAAAATCGCTGTTTTTGGATATCACAACCGGAAGATAAAGAAATGAAAAAACCAAATTTTGCAAAAATCAAACAGGGTCTTACTTTTTCCCCAAAAACGGGGCCACATCGTCCCTTGTGAACTCGTCCAACGTGAAAAGTCTCGTCGCCAAATCAATGGGGTCAAAACTCTCCAACTCATCCGGCACCATATTTTGCATCATCGGGTCAGTTCCTCTCGGCTCGGAGCTGATAGACCGCGGAGAGACTCCTGATAAAGACGATTCCGACCGACGTGGTAACGTATTTGGAATTTGATTCGGAGAGGTTGAGCCGGAATAATAATGATCAGGTGCGGAAAGTGTCAATGATTTGCCGTGTTCATATCTACTATGAATAATACCGTCTTCGGAATCTCTCATTACTAAACCATTTTGCATTCTCGGGTCGTTATTTCTCACGTTGGTTCGATTCGGACTAGTATATAGATCACCTTGGTATGAATTCTGATAGACCCCGCCGTTACTGCGATTAGGTGTAGTAATAGCCGGTATTTCTCTGAGCCTTTCCTGTACGGCTTGTGATAAAACTGGCCTAGGTTCACCTTGGCTTCTCACATCAGAATCATTATGGTTATTTGCATATCGACTCACAGGAGTTCTGTCCAGGGAGTAAAAACTATTATCAGCAGAGTAGCGATAGATCTCATGGCGGCCTAAAGAGTTCGTTCTCTGAAACCCTGATCCATACCCGCTACCCTGTAAATCAGCCTCGTATCCATTATCGATAAATCGATCGAGGCCGTTTAGGTCACGTGGCTGGTTATCCGCACCTTTTCTGGGTGAGTAAAACTGCGCATTTGATGGCACAGATCTTGCCAGGCTGCGCGTTGGAAGCTCCTCATTACTACTGTGTCGCCTGTGAGTGAAGCCAGCTCGTTTATGGTTCTCGAGGGCGATTTGATGCTTCATGTACGCATTGCGTAGATCTTGGGCGTTTGAGACACTGGCTAACTTCTCTTCGCTATAAGCCCCTCTTGAGGCTACGAATCCGATGCCATTAGGCATATTTTGTTGCTTAACTTCGTTGATGTTGCCCCTATTCCAGTCGGTACCCTGGGGGTCATTATTACCCTGGTAACGGATATTCCCACCTGCCCGACTGGTGCTTATCATGCGAGGGTCCGAAGCATATCTTACCGGATGATTATTTTCCGCCCTCTGGTATGCTCTACTTTCTGCCGAGCTTGCCGGCCGGTAATTAGGCACAGGCTGACCGGAATTATTTGAGGTAGTGGGCAGTCGCTGATTGTAATAGCCCTGCTCTTCATTCTGCGGATATCTCTGGTTGTATGTTGTACCGGCTTGCCTATTATCCGCATTTCTCTGCCCGGAGAACGGATGTCCTGATATTTGTCGCATTATATCATCATTTGCATCCGCGTGTAAACGAGGTGCCGAACCAAACGCCGGGTTCTTCCCGACTCGAGCAAGATTATCCGTTTTACTGGACGTCCGGTCGTCAGGATTCTTATCAATTATATTGAAGTCCACTCGGTCACTTAATTCGTCTTCCTTGTCTCTTTCCCGGACAGTGACAGGCGATTGCCGGACTTCTCCTTGTATATCATCCGCGTTTAAATCAATCGGACACTTATCAAGGGACCCGGTAGAGCAAAACGTTCCGTCGGTTCCTAACCTGTCGTATTCCGGACTACCAACGGTCCGCTTGTAAACTGGAAACTTCTGCTTTTTGTTCAGGACAATGTTTTCTGGTTTTGCCTTGTGCGGGAATAAGCCTGTTGTTTTGGATGAGGTTTTATCAAGGAGAAATGGCTGTGCGAGTGCTTTGGCTTCGGGATCTACAAAAAAACGGAGTTATTTTAAAAAGCATTCTACCGAAGAATACTGATATAAAAAGACCAAATGATAAAGAATTTCGCATAGAAAGAATAGACTAGTAATGAAATTTCACATTCAACTAGCAGTTTCAAATCAAAAACATGAATTCCACGCCCTTTTTTATATAAAAATCTTCCGTAAAAGATCTACATATAGATTGTCAAAATCTAAAGCTTAATGCATTCCAGAAAGCAAACAATATCCTCCTACATAAGTAAGATCTGGTTTAGAAAATAAAAGGACCTCTAAGTACAACAGAGTGGCAGAAATAAACCCTAAGATCCCCTAGAGAGCGCATGTGCAGCACAGTTGAGGATATTCAGTACTGTGGGGGATATCGTCAGTACTGTGGGGATATCTGTACATTGGAGGGTGTTGATCACTGTGTAGGAATATTATTAACAATGTAGGTATTGCCTCCAAAGTAATTATGGTATCGCCCTTACTGTTGATATCCCCCCACAACACTAATGGTATCCCCCCCACAATAATGATGATATCCCCCACAGTTAAGAACACCCTTTACAGAACTGAATATCCTCCACAGTACTGGACACCCTCAACTGTGCTACACAGACGTTTCCTAGGGTGAAAATATGGAACTCATAATGCTTTGGACCTGAGCAACTGTGGATATCGGATATAAAAGAAATTGTACATTATTGCAGAATCAGCTGTTTAGTCTAGAATAACAAAACAACAACAACGACAAGAAAACATTCAAACCACTTAATCTTACTATTTTGTTCTACAATAGACATTCGATTAGTAAATAAAAGTTGTATTTTGAAAATAAGATCATCAGTGAAATTAAGCCCATAAATAAATAATGCAGCCATATTATTTGATGATAGCAGCTCACTGAAACGAGATGAATGTAGAGTGACCGTAATTGGATAGCCAAAATCTATGTAAGTTGCCACAAAGTCAAAATACATAATGGGCCTAAAAATATGAGGTCTGTTAATAAGATCTTGCGCGATGGACTTTTGTATTTTGTGTTTAATTTGGTGCCTGCAGCTATGATTGAAAGCATATTATTTGATTGATTCTTTATTTTATTTGACTTGAGCGTTTTAATTGAAGAATACTCATTACAATACACTAAACCATATGTAAAAAAAAACAAGATGCCTAGAATTAACTCAAAATTTTAGTGACTAACAAACAAATTGGGTGGGTCGAATTTGTGGTCAAACACTTGTGGTCAAGAAACCAAATAAATCATCAATATCAAGTCTATGATTAGACAAGAAATTCTCTCCTGTAGCTTTAGTTTTGTTTTAATGATGACTGATGGTATCCTTCCTAAATACTGATGGTATCCCAACCAGTACTGTTGGTACCCCTCCGCAGTACTACCCATCACATTCCTGGATGATATTCCTTTGGTAAAAATGAATTTTAAACAAGAAATTTTTGCAATAACTTTGGTTCTGTTTTCATGATTCGAATATGCGATTGAAAGACTTTGATTTGGCAAATAAAAACTTTCTTCCCATCTTAATGATAAAGACACGACATAGCAAGAGAAATTGAATTAGTTTGATTGAGCCAACACCGTTACATATATATAAACTATACTTTATCTCTAGCAATTGCGTTGTTAAAAACTGCATTTTGCTCGATGTACAAAGGTACAGAGCGATATAGAAGACAAACAAGAAGGCAGACTGGCTCTCTGTAACTTCAAGTTTCATGCTTTCGCAATCATCAGACAGACTATATACTAGACTTTATGCTTATTCATTGTTGTCTGAAGATTGCATTAAGCATGAAAATAATAATTACAGCATGAAAGCTTAATTTTTGCCATATGTCATAAAAGCTCTGCTTTAATAGCATTGGGCACTCTTATCGTAAGCAGACTTACACGTCCAAATGATTAAACTAGGTCAATCAAATTGTAATAAATGTGGAGCTTAGGCCCATTAGAAATCACCTCAAGAACAAGCAAGAGTATTAGCAAAGATATCCGTCTACATACTGCAAAGACATCTCTATTTCGATCCTCGAGCAAGAATATGACAGATAGTAAATCATCAATAATAAACCTTTGCAAATCATAAAATCTCAGCTTACCTTCTGATAGAGTCAGGACTATCTTTTCACCAGAATTCTGAATCAGATCTACAACTAAAATACGATAAATCATTACAAATTAATCGATCTAACATAAATCTAAAGATTATTGATAGTTCATAGATGTAGATTGTTACGCAGCATATGGTTGTAGCTACGTCTTTGTTTCAAATTTGATGTGGAACAGTTCCTGAGAGTGCACAACTTATGCCTTGTTTTCTCCCTTGACAGTTATAATAGTAGATATACACATTGCCTTCAGAAGTATGGTGGTAAATATTATGAAACTTTCGCAAATAACAAATATTTCTCAATAAGGAATTGAAAGGAGCGCTATGGTATATCGATTAAATCATGACCTTGATGGCTAAAACAAATGGCAAAATAATATATTTGCACTCCTAATCTTGAAAAACTTGCACAAAAGATATGACATTAGGTTTCCAAACCATACGGTTTATCTATATTAAGGGCGAGACAGCAGAAAGCTACTATGGGTTCTTGGCTTTATTCAACAAACAGACGATTAAATGATCATTATTTTCACTCATACAATGTCTTAACCGAGACTAAAACATAAGACTAATGAATTCTAACTCAAAAATCAGACTTTTCCTTGAAAGAGATATTCGAGAAGGACCCACAATATACATCAAGTATTCAACCAAAAACTCTGCCTCGTGTTCATACCTGCGCACTGATCCATGCGCGGTAAATTCCAGCCAAACTGTTTTAGACAAAGCAAAACTTCACAGACCGAGTAATTATCGCATGATGGAACTATGGAATTGTAAGATATTATCTGCAAATTCCAACAAAGAAGAGATAAGCTGTTAAGATCCAATAACGCACAGCTTGGTTGTAAGTTAAGATAAGGATCAGAATCGACGCTGTGCATGAAATCCTGGTAAAATCATTTGTAAGGAAATTAGACAATCACAAAAATATCAGTCTGTTGCAAGGCCTTGCAAATTATCAGCAATTAAAACATTTCACTACAACAAACATTTTGAGAAAAATCTTTACAAGCTACCGTAGTCAATACCTTATGGATATATTTCCTTAGGGGTACATCATCTATTAGGGCATTTTCAACATACAAATTTGGGGTGCAGCTCTCCACTGGCCTCTCCAATTGCCCCACTAGTGGAACACTTTTGCCCCATCACTTTGGTGCCCTTTTCATTGAGAGAAATTCGATTTTTCACTCACTCTGTATATTTACGGATAAGAAAGTGTTAGTCTCGATGTTTTGGTTTGCTAATTCAATTTCAAACAGTCAGCAGACATCAGTCTAATGTATTATAAAGTTTTTTTAATAGAGAATATGGAAAAAATGAGTTGACAGGTGATAAAAACGAGTGAATTAGTATGAATTGGCCTTTACTCTACTTCAGAGGCAAGTCCAATTAGATGAAAAATCAGCACTTATATTTGACGTCAAGGTAAAACTTAATAAGCTTTCCTGATCAATAAACGTTTCATGACATGATTTATAGGCTAAAAACTAAAAACAACAAAGCGATATTAAAGAAAAGTATCATATAAAAAATGAGTGTTGGAACGAACGGCCCGAAGCTGTGGCTACGTAGGATAAAACCAATTTATCTCGGAGAGGAAAAACTGAAGAAAAAAAGTAAAAATATATCCAAAGAAACCACAGATTGTAAAACTCAGAGAACCACTGGAGCTAGACTCTGTCAATTATTAATTAGGCCGATAACCAGTCTCGCTTAATGAACGAGTTTCAGAAAAGAGTAAATTGCTTTATAGACCGGGTGCGCCAAAATAAAACAGAAAATGTAGGAGAGAGCCGAGTGAGAATGACCGAGGTACCCAAGTAGCTTTTATATGTAACCTAAGCCCTAATAGCGATTACATGCTATACATATGCATGAACAGATCTAAGGGGTGAATTTGTGGCCAGCTGCCTCCTCTCTGTTGGTAAAAACAGCTTTTTGCGCCTTGTTTCCAGATGTTTTGCACCCCTTTAGAACACAGATTCCTGATATTTCTGTTCACAAGAAGCATTAATTAGCATCCCTATACAGCAGCTGCCCCCCTTCAGATTTCTTCTAGATCCGCCTCTGTATATATGAAATACAGACAAAAAGGTTATCATATGCCATATATATGACTTCTGGATTGACGAACATTAACGTGCTAACTATACAACTCACATTCAACAGGAGGCCTAACTTCTCAAAGTGGCATGTTTAGTAGGCCTAAATTAGTCGAATTTCTTGTATGCCTAAATAAGCCTGAAGCAATCTGATTGCTAGTCGACTTTGAGTAGGTAGAAATAACAGCTATGTAGCTCTAAATAAAGCCACAACAACAACAGGATGGTGCTAGCCATCCCAAACAGAACAGAAGCTAAATTGAACTGCACTGCTGTCGTCGATCTGCAAAGAATTGTTCGAGCGGACCATCTAGGCCATTGCCATGTTCTAAAATTCTTGCAATCAGTCTTGTTTGAACTTATGTGGATTAAACCAAGAGACCCTCGGTGTGAAATGAGAAATTACATAATCATATACCAGCCTCTTTGAATCGATCAGCCTCGACACTGATAAGAGATCTGTGGTATAATGAGTCGTTCTCTTCCCTTTGTTAATTTCTACAGACATACGACATTTCACCTGTTTTTCTAAAATAAACAAACCCACTTAAATTTTCGTCATTAGGTTGTGAGTTATCGCTTTTTTGTTTGATGCACTACAGTAGGAGTTTTTTCCAAGGCTATATATTGCCCGTAACTTTTAGAGGATATCATCAGTGCAGTGGATAATACCATCAAAATAGTGGAGGGAAACCACAACCACTGTGGATATTTCCTCAAAAGCACTAATGATATCCCAAGAGTACTGAAAAACCTTCACAGGAATGATGGTGTGACTCCAAAGTATTGATTGTATCCTCCTGCAGGACTGATGGTATCCTTCCAAAGTACTGATGGTATACTCCTACAGCAATGATGGTATCCCTCCACAATACTGGCTATCTTCCATAGCTCTGGATGGAATATCCCTCCACAGTTCTCGATGATATTCCCCAATTTTACTGAACATCCTCCACAGTCCCGGATGGGATCTCCCTCCACAATACTGTACAGAACATCCTCCATGGAATTGGACATCCTTCATAGTTCTCCACCAGAGACGATCCCCAGGGTGATAACAATACAATTTGAAAACGATTTTGAACGATTTTTGAACGAAAATAACCGTCAATACGTTGGTAAAAACAATTTCACATCCTTTTTTTAAAGAGATGTAATGAAACAAATATGCAACAACAGTTTTCGAAGCATCCTTGAGACAGTTTAGATAAAACGAACGTGTAAATAAGGATGCTGCATAACACAGTGGGTTGGCATACTGATAAGTAATCTTTGATGTAATTAAGTTGTTATCTATTCTTTGTTTATTTCTACGAACACTCAAATAACCACCCGTAGTATCGAAATAAACATAGTCACTTAAATCGTTCGTCTATTAGGCTTATCAAATCATATTGGTTTAATTACTCAAACAAAACGATGCACCATGGTATTATGCCTGATTCGTCTGTATGAATTGTTTTGATGTCAAGTGTAGGTGCAGGTGTAAAGGCAGAAGGTATTGAAAACAAACTTTATTCTGCTCAACGAGATTTAGCAGAGTCTCATTACAATAAGAAGATCGTACAATGTTTCTCGCTGCAGGAGAGAGTTGATATAAGACTGTGTGGTATTGATGACTGATTTTGACATACAGCAAAGTAGTAAGAGTACATTCTCGTGTAATGCACTATTGCACTATGTATAAGATTCTTGAGAGGAATCTTGAGAACCATGGGGAGGTAGCTTGAATACCACGAGATACTTGAGAATGGAAGAGTAATGAAATGAGGTTTTGAATTTATACGGGATATGACAGTTAATCTCAACATGAGTTTAAACACAAACTACGACTTACCTCGCAGTGGCGTAGAGCCAGAATAATAACTAGGGGGGCTCATTTTTAGATGTGGCAAGCAGGAGTGAGGGTCATATATGGGGAGGTCATAGTCCCCTGTTCCCTTAAAGAATTGCAAATGTTCCTTCGTTGTTCTAAGAAGAAGCCTCTTCTATGTTATGCTAGATTGGGTAAAAGAAAGATAAATGTAGGAAATTAGAATCAAAAGCAAGCAAAGATTCCCTTGAAACTAGGGTTCCCAGCTACAGAAACAAATCGTGCACTTAACTTTTGCTGAACTGGCAAATAAAAATTAACGAGAAGGATAAAGAACTAAGGAAGGATTATGGTGTGAAGTTATCCTCTTAAATAGGATCAAAAATTAGTTAAGAGGATGATAGTTTATGACCATGACGTTCGTTTCGTTGGTAGTGAGTGTGAGTGCTTTCCTAGCAGTAAAATGTTCTATATTAGGCACCTAGGCATTTCAACCCCCTCCTCTGGTAGTATTTTAGTAGGTTTCTAAAGCAATTGAATGTTTCTCTAGCCTAGAAACTTTCAGTCGTTTACAAATATCAACTTTTATTGCATCACTCGGCTGTTATAGCCAAGTTTACATTGAAAAATATTGTTTAAATCGTAAGCTTTGTAAACGGAACAGTTGTGTTTTTACTTCTCTATTACTGTTTTTTAAGATTGCCGGTTTTATGTTTTTATATTATGAACTTCTATTGCACTAATAGAAGCATTAAAACAAACTAGGACCACATTTACTAATTCATTTAATGATGCAGTGTATGCAATTGTGCTCTTTTTGGAAATAAGGCATCTTGTGTTGATAGGCTAGCATGTTAAATATATACTCCCTCACTCACTAAAAGGAGCATTAGAACATACTATGACTATGCAATGATACAGTGCATGTTACCGTATCTCTTCTAGAAATAAGGCAGCTTATCACCTTTCGTAGGCTAAAAACGTAAAACACAAGCTCACTAACTCACTAGGACATAATTTACTACTTTACGTAGTTATGTAGTGCATGCCAACCTGCTCCTTTTGGAAATAAGGCATCTTGTGGCCTTTCATACGCTAAAACGTTAAATATATACTCTTTCACTCACTAATGAACAGTTGTTGTTGTTGTTGTTGCCTAACTGACATTTTCCTTATTGTTGTTGTTGTTGGCCTAAGCCAAACGTATGAATTAGCATGTATGTTTATCCAGTTTATGGATTGAGTTATGAAAGCAAAACGTTATTCAGCATAACTCTTTCTTCTCATTAACTACTTGGCTGTTCTTGCTGAACAAGTTTCTGAATAACTAATATGAGCATTAAAACAAACAAGGATTTCATCAACTAATTTATGTAGTGATGTAGTGCATGCTACCGTTCCCCTTCTAGAAATAAGGCATCTTGTGGCCCCCAAAGGCTAAAACGTAAAACACAAACATATTTACAAAGCTTTGAATTCGTTAACTTTAATTTTTGGATAATTTTCGGCAAAAAATTGCAACGATAATTTGCAGGCAATCCAGAAACCAACAAAACAAATCTTTCTAAATTGGATTGTGTTTGTAAAAGCCTAAAATGTAAGTAGCGTGGTTCTTCTAGCACTTAATAGGCTTTGCAGAAGGATAAAAGGATTTATTCTGAGTAAATTCTCGCAGCTCAAGAAAGTGCAGCTGCATGCAACTCCAAGATCAGCTGCTAGATGCTAAAAAATTCAAATGGTTGTGAGTAACCGAAACTACGATGTGGATGGAGCGAGGGGCCTTTCTTTATGTTAGAGCCCTAACAGTCTCCTATTTGGTTCAATGCTATCAGATAGGGGTGGACACATCTCCTACCCTTACTTTGAGAGCCACTTTATTTCCATCCAACTCTCTATGTAAATGGTAAAGGTATGATTTTACTTGACGAGAAGCAGCATTTGAAAAATCAATTGAGATAATTTGTGAGAATGAATATGACCCGAGCAGGACTCGAACCCACCTCTTAGAATACGAATCTAGAGGTCGTGGGTTCGAGTCCTACTCGAGTCATTTTCATCCTCGCGAATTATCTCGTATAATTTTACAGTCTTTAAATCCAGTTCCAGAAACAACTCAACTGACTTTACCCTATACCCCCCAGTCATTGTTGATATATCATAGTGGATCCACACACGGGACACGGCACTCATAACTTCAGACAAGATACCTATTTACACTCCAGGGTGGAGAGAGGCACAATTGTGTTCACATCTTATCAAAGGATTGAGTAAATACATTTGGTCTTATCAAGGCTGTTTCTGACACAATATTCGACATGATAGTAACCACTTATCATGACAAGCCTTTGATATTTAGCGGGGCAACGTCTTGGGAGAGAACCGTCTCCCATCATCGGGCAATGAGAAATGTGGTTTCTTCCCTATTAATGCAAAAGGTCGGATCGAGAGGTATGAAACCTGAACGAACCTCAAAACGTTGCCCCGCTAAATATCAAAGGCTTGTCATGATAAGTGGTGACGATTACCAAAGAATGTTATCCTTATTTCACAACGACTTGGTTTTGAACCTCTACCTCCCGTTTGTGCGTGCAACGCCTTACCACTACACAAACTACATGTGGAGCCCTAAGCAAAGGGGCATCGAGAACTACCTGTAAAATTCTTTGGTATGATTCGCCTAAGGATTGAGCCCAACCCACGAACTTCCTACACAGTGAACAATTCTATACCATTAAACAACTGCTAAATCTAAATTTTTATTTCTAACCCTGAGAAAAATATCTGATCTTGGAATATCATATTTACACGACTCACTTAGAAAGCAGTATGTGTTCGATACCATATGGAGAAAAGAATGAAAATCTTATCCACTCATTAAAACAGTTTGCAATATGAGGATATTTCAAAACAGATATTTCAGCCACAAAGAACGTCGATAAAGGTATTTGGAGGATGAAATTCAGATTACTAAATGGAAAGTGGTATGGGTTCGATACCATCTGGACCAATGACAGTTGCATGAAACAATTACAGGAACATGGGCCTTTTCAACACAATTTGATATGGTTCTCTGTCACTCAGAGGATAGTATCTACATATCAAATTGCAAAGCAGTACGTGTTCGATGCCATCTGGAGCAATGAATTCAAATACTATACATTATACAGTATTACATATAACTAGAAAACATTCTTAAAAAAACCAAGTGAAATTCATTTTGAACTTTCCATAGCGAAGCCTATTATATTTTACTTCATTCGGCAACAGTCACTGAAATGAGCTGGATCCTCCCCTATTTTTATGTGATACCATCTGGAGCAATAATTGAAAATCTATATTTCATCAATTAACAAGCAGCTTTCATTGAACAATGATTGGAATATTCTAAAAGTAGATCCACTCAACCTCAAAAGAAAGATAAGATAGGCACGGCCTGGTAGATTCAATACAGTGATCGAGAGCTCTGTTACTTGGAGAATAATATTTGTATTACTAACTATGAAAGTGGAATAACATATGGAGAAAACAGGAAAATCTATTCCACCCATCAAAAGAAGCTTTCATTGAAGAATAATTGGAATCTAAAAGTAGATCTACTCAACCTCAAAAGAAAGATAAGATAATACAGCCTAGTAGATCCAATAAGGTGACCGAGAGCTCTGTTACTTGGAGAATAATATTTTTATTACTGACTAGGAAAGTGGTATAACATATGGAGAAAACAGGAAAATCTATTCCACCCATTAATAGAAGCTTTCATTGAACAATAATTGGAATATTCTAAAAGTAGATCTATACTCAACCTCAAAGGAAAGATAAGATGGCTAATACGGTGATCGAGAGCTCTGTCACTAGCAGAAAGCTGGTCATATTGCTAACTGGGCAAAAGGTATACCATTTGGACCAAAGAAAGAAAATCTATCATTGCAATAAACCATCTCTAATTCGCTATTATAGCAATATTTCACAAGCAGATCCATTCAAAGAGAGTCAACGAGTTCTCTCTAAAAGTCTGATGCTTTTGCAATCCTCAGACAGATTGCAATACGTACATCATATAATTCTTTCCATGGGAAAACAAACATCCTGTTTCCCTCTAGCTTGACGTCACTAGAAGGAGCAGGAAGAATTTTCATCAAACAGAGCAAAACTAATCCAGATTTATGTTCACACCGAAGAAAGTAAGCTGATCAAAAGCGAGCATTTTGAAAGAATTAGAATCTACGCTAGTCATAAAAGATGTTTCCGTTTGCAAACAAGAATATATATCACAAGTAGATGCGCAAAAATAGAGTGAATGAGATCAACTAATTGTTTCGTGCTTTAAACATCACCAGACAGATTGTATTACGCACATCATCTAATTCTTTTTATTGGAAAACAAACAATCTAGTTTCCATTAGTTTGACGTCATTAGAACGAGCAGGTAAAATTTCTATTGCGAAAAGCAAAACTTATCCATCTTCATGTTCACAAAGAAGAAAGTAAGCTGTTCAAAAGCGAGTATTTTAAAGAATTAGAATCTACGCTAGTCATAAAAGATGTTTCCGTTTGCAAACAAGAAGATATATCAGAAGTAGATGCGCAAAAATAGAGTGAATGAGATCAACTAATTGTTTCGTGCTTTAAAAATCATCAGACAGATTGTATTACGCACATCATATAATTCTTTTAATTGGAAAACAAACATTCTAGTTTCCATTTTTTTTTTTTTTGATTTAAATATATATCATTGAATCAACATTTGGCCATGTTTTTAGACCGAAAGGCCGCCGGTTCACATGTCTCAACAAAAACAAAACGAAACTCTACATAATGTACAACATATAAATTTTAAGTTAATCAATCCTGCATATTGCTTCCACTAGTTCAATGTTTGCGGTATCGACTTCAACCTTTGTTCGCCTATTCCTGGAGCCTCGAATGCACAATATAGCACTGCGAAGAAGTGCAAAAGACAGTTTTGTGCGAATCCAGTTAGTGACGGATGAAACTGGCAGATCTCGTTTTTCTGCAATCTTTGTAGATAATACCGAAATACATTTTTCGGCTTCTCTTCCTGAACCACCATTGTGGGCAAAAACCAAAGGTGTGAATGAGCCATGCTCAACTTGTAAGACACGTTGACTGTACGCTCGTTTCTAGTTTCCATTAGTTTGACGTCATTAGAAGGAGCCGGTAAAATTTCTATTGCGAAAAGCAAAACTTATCCATCTTCATGTTCACAAAGAAGAAAGTAAGCTGTTCAAAAGCGAGCATTTTGAAAGAATTAGAATCTACGCTAGTCATAAAAGATGTTTCCGTTTGCAAACAAGAAGATATATCAGAAGTAGATGCGCAAAAATAGAGTGAATGAGATCAACTAATTGTTTCGTGCTTTAAAAATCACCAGACAGATTGTATTACGCACATCATATAATTCTTTTAATTGGAAAACAAACATTCTAGTTTCCATTAGTTTGACGTCATTAGAACGAGCAGGTAAAATTTCTATTGCGAAAAGCAGAACTAATCCAGCTTTATGTTCAAAAAGAAGAAAGTAATCTGGTCAAAAGCGAGCATTTTGAAGAATTAGAATATACGCTAGTCATTAAACAAGTTTTCATTACCAACTAAGGGGATGTGTCACAAGTACATCCGTTAAATGAAAGTGAACGAGTTTTCTCCAAAATATTGATGTTTTAAAAATAATCAGACAGATTACAATATGCACATCATCTAATTCTTTTCATAGGAAAACAAACATTCTATAGTTCCCCTTTGGCTCGACGTCATTAGAAGGAGCAGGTAGCATTTTCATTGCACACAGCAAAACTAATCCAGCTTTATATTCACAAAGAAGAGACTAGGCTGGTTAAAAACGAGCATTTTGAGGATTAATCCCATCGAATTTGCTCACAATCCAAATTAATGTGATAGAAACGCCCATATTGTTGTTGAAAAGATCTCAATCCGACTTGAAAATCACAAACAAACTTAAATTGTCTTTAACGTCTCTAGCCCATCAAGAAAATTATCTCTTTGGAGCTACATACAATTTCGAGCATTGAAAATAAGTCGATTAATCATTAGCCAATCATCGGTTATAAATGAACTTAACCATTTGTTTGTTTGTTTGTTTGTTTTACTATATTTTTCTGCCAAACGCTTAGTTTATTTGTAAGGTATTGGTATATGCGGAAAGCAGAGCCCACTGAATTAGGAAACTAATGGAAGGAGTGTATTGATGGCTGATGGTAAAAACGCTTACTATCTTTGTAGGTATTGGTTCGTGCACAAAGCACGAAAAGCCCATCTACCAAGTCCTTTCTCTAGACGCGATCACACCTCGTGATTCCTTTTCGCTTAGAATCGCAGAAAGCCGGTAAATACACTTCTCTAACTTCTGACATGAAATATCTGAAGGTGGAATCGAACCCAGGAGCCTGTTAACTAGAGCTGAGCTGAGTGATCTAACTCCCCATCCCACTGTAGAGTATTTCTTTAAAGCTGGTTTCTTCTAAGAAACGAATAAAATTCCCAATTTTCTAGGTTAGTTAGGGATGTGGAATGAATACGACATCACAATATAATGAAATAAAAAAAATAAACGATTAACTATATTACAAACGCATACTCACTTCTTTTGTTCGGGAGTTCTCTTGTGTTTACACCGTTAACTTTCTCTATGACATCGCCAACGAAAACCTGAGTGAAAATAAATCAGTTTTGTTACTAAAAGTTTTAACATAATGCGTGAAATAATTATAGCAGGTGGTCTAGACGCTTAAAAAACGTTCATCAATCTGCTTTGACGCAAAGAGACGTTTTGAGAGACGACAGATTTTCTTTTAAAGTTCTACACAAATCTAAAAAACGGTGGCGAAGAAAAACGGTTCTGGTTAAGGTCGAATGTGCTGAGATATGGTGGTCTTGTTCAGGAATATATCGAACGCTAACAAAACACCATTTCGAAAGCTCACAGCTTACCATTGCTTATCGATTATGTCGAAATAGTCTTGTGCAATACTACAATCAGCACTGTGAGGTAACCTTTAGTACTGTGGAAGGATGCAATCAGTATTGTGGAGGATATTCAGTGGGAGGGATACCATCAGGGCTGTGGGGGAAACCTTAAGTGCTGTGGGGGAAACATTAAGTCCTGTGGAGTGATACCATCAGTAATGTGGAAGGATACTGACAATAATGTGGAGGATATTCAATACTGTACATGGGTACCTTCAGTGATGTAGAGGGATACCATCAGTAAGGTGGAGGATATTGAGTATTGTGGATGGATACCATCAGTACTAAGGGGGAAACCGTCAGTGCTGTGGAGTGATACCATTAGTACTGTGCAAGTATACGAACAATAATGTTGAGGATATTCAGCACTGTGCATGGTACCACCAGTGATGTGGAGGGATACCGACAATAATGTGGAGGATATTCAGTACTATGGATGGAAACCATGAGTGATGTGGAAGGATACCATCAGTGCTGTACAATGTTGCATCTGATGAAAACTAATTTAGTACAATAGTATTAAGTAACAGCCTGCAACTGAAACAGGAGCGTAAGCAACGACAATAACTGAGTGCTAGAAGACTCGATCCAGTCCTTTTTTGAGATAATCAGGCCACATCATTAGGAAGAATAGTGACAGCACTACTTAGATCGCTTTCCACTCTTAACATGTAACACCCTGAGTCCCTGAGTGATATATGTGCAGTTCATTGGAGGTTGCGCAGAACGGCGTAGGATATTCAGTACGGCGGAGGGATTATCAGTACGATGGAGAAATATTTCTAGTACGGTGTAGGATATTCAGTTTAGGGGAGGGATATCATCAGTGCGATGGAGAAATATTTTTAGTACGGTGTAGGATATTCAGTACGGCGGAGGGATTATCAGTACGACGAAGAAATATTTTCAGTACGGTGTAGGGTATTCAGTTTAGGGGAGGGATATCATCAGTACAATGGAGGGATATTTTCAGCACGTTGGATGATATTCAGTATATCTTCCAGCGTACTGATGATATCCCTCTACAGTGCAGAACATCCTCCTATGTACTTATGGTATCCATCCACATTACTTATGATATCCCTCCATTGTACTGAATGTCCTCCGTCGTACTGAAGATATCCCTCCATTGTATTGTGTACTGAATACTCTCCACCGGGCTAAATATCTTTCACCGAACCAAATACCCTCCACCGTACTGCGCACACTCCACTGTACTTCACATACGTTATCCAGGATGATAACAAGAAAGAACTACTTCCATGGCTTTGTATTCTCAACCAGTAACTCACAATAACTTATGACGATAGCCATGCTCGATCAAGGATAAGAAAGAATGACAATTATGATAACAAGAAGATTTCCTAAAATAACACCTGTCTACGTTGAAGAAACAACAGAGCGAATCCATATAAACTACAGCTATAACACAAAAGCCTTCACGCTGTACAGCTAAGATCCAATAGCATTTACAACTGGTGATATCGCCAAATTCAATGCAACGCTGAGCGGTGATAGAAAGTTAATATATCAAAACACAATAAATCAAGACTACATTCTTTTTTTGTAAGAAACCGTTTGTGAGAAAACATAGGGTTAGATTTTGAAACCCGAACAAACTTTGGTAGGATATCTTATGTTAATCAAAAGATTTTAGAAACTTTTTATGTCACCTTTGCAAGCTAAAGATGATGTCCAAAACAGTTCAGTTTGATAACACAGTACAGAGTTATAACCTATGTCAACTTTACCGATATTTTCTTTCGAAGCATTTTATGCTGCCTATACTAGAAAGGGTATTAAGTGGTAATTCAGTTCAATGAAAGTTTTTGGACAACTTGCTGTGGACAGACATGAGAGGTTGAATCTCTGCGAATAAGATCAGTTTTAAAACATCCTCGCTAGTGTGAAAAGGGAAGCAAATTATGTATTTCTAATTTTCTTTCCTTTTTAACAAATTTTGAGGAAGTAAATAACAATTTTTCCTGTTGAGCAGAGATTCAGGCCCAGCGAGCCCCACATAAGATATACGTGCTCGTGGAGAATATCATATGGTTTAACCATGAGCGCCTAAAAGATGTTCAATGCACTTCATTGGCACAGAATTGTAACGCATCTCGCCTCATCTGCAACCTTTACTATAATACTTCACACGAGGTGAGATTCATAAAGCGAAACCTCATGTTTTCTTATGAATACGGATTTTAGACAGAAAAGAATTTAGGATTATGAAACTTGCTGATTAACTTTTCGTACCATACTTTGGGTGAAAGCTACAAAAATCTGATGCCAAGATTTAGCAGAGTTCTTATAAAAAAGGTTGTAGGCCTACTGTTTCTTTCTATGAATCTGCTTTCTGCAGAGAAGCTGGAAACAGGTCGATTGAAATTTCAGAAAGAAACTGGTCTGAGATTTTAGTCGTCCTGTGAACACAGCAGGACTCGTGCAAACTCGTATCAACATGCACAGGAGATAAACAATAACGCAGTCGATTCGCTATGAATACTTTAAATGCTTTTCAGAAACTCAAGCCAGGACGATTTCTGGATTCACAACTCTCGATTCTCGAATGGAGTTTTAGCAACTGCAATTGAATTCTAGATTTGTTTTCACCCACATCCCTGGTACTCCAACCACCACGGTTAACAAACTTCGGCTGACTTTTGTTAAAAACCACGCCTACTCTAGCTGCCTGATTTGATTCCATACAAAACAGCAATGTTTTATGTTGAAAGATGCAAATTTGCCACCTGGTACAAAGGAATCTGGGAATGCTATCCCATAATCCTTGGCGCAATCTAATACAATCAATGCACGAAGAGCTGCTAAGGTAGGGCCTAGATATGCTTCGTCATCACGTAGCTGGAAATGCTTGTTTCCTGTTTTATATACAAAACACGAGACAACATAGCACTAGAAAACATAACATTAACCGTAATGCTTTTAATTAGACGCCAAGGGCATTTATTGAATTTCTGGAGATTTTAGCAGGAGCTCTATTCAACAAGGCATCCAAAAGGGGGCGTTTAACAAGTTGTCCTCATTCATCTAAGGCAATGTAACCAAAACTCATCTAATGATATTTGCACTTGTAGCAGAAAACTCCAAGTAACAACAGAATCAGTCGTATTTAGAGGGCGTAAGAGAATTTCTTATGTCACTACAATTTTCTACAGATCTCGCAATCAGTCAATAAAATGACTAAAAAATGTAGCGCTGTGTCTGGTCTTAAGTCGATAATATTTGACGAGGAGTTTTAAGGCCTTATCATTGGAATTGTTCAGTTTGCTCTTTCAATTAACAAAAACAAATACACCTGCTGAATGGGATTGCGTTTTAGCACTAATTTACTAAGTTCTTCGTTCTTCTAGTCTTCAAATACAGCTAGCCTTCATAACTGCAGTAAACTCTTCTTTATTAGAACCAACTTTATGAGAATAGCGAAGATCGAAACTCGTAGAATCAAAGAACAGTGTTTGATGTGCACAGAACTTCAAAATGTCAATAAAAATCGGAGATCATGTGAAATATCATAAAAATAAAATTAAAGAGCTTGCCATGACAAACAAGTAGAAAGGAATCACGAGGTGTGGTCAAAGAGAGGGAGTACCAGGGGCTGCTTCGATTATTTTAGCTATTCAGCGGGCCCTTTTCTCTTGATTCAAACATTTTATGAAGATAGAACCGTGTTTGCCCATGAACTATATCAATGCTCTGCTTCAATTAATATTGTATTATTTTCTAGGCCCTTTATGCTTACGACATAAGCCAATACCCTGCGAAGATATTAAGTGTATTTACCAATCACCTATAAATGCACTGCTTACATTGGTTTTGTACTATACCAACCAATTCCTTACGCAGATAGAAGCATATTTGTCTATCGACTATCAATGTACTGTTTTCACTGCTTTGATCAGTATTACACTATACTGTAGGCCGTTGATACTTACGAGATAAACCAATACCTTACGAAGATAGTGAGGGTATTTTCCTATCATCTATCGATGCATTGCTGCAATTGGTCCTGTTCTATACTAACCATAATACTAACAAAGATAGAAGCATTTTTTTTTCAATCAACTATCAATGCATTTCATCGATAACAGTTCTTGCACTTGACTTAACAGTTTGCACTTTTTTTAACCACATAAACAAATACCCTACGGAGGTAGGAATCGTGTTTCCCTATCACCTATCGGTTAGTCATAACCAATCCTTACGAATAAAGAAGCAAATTTCCCTAACAACTAGCAAGGCACTTCTTCGGTCTGCACTATACAGAGGCCCTTGCAGCTTATCAAATAACCTATACCCTGCGAAGGTAGTAAGTGTATTTGCCTATCACTTATCAATACACTGCTTCAATTAGTCCTATACTGTGCTTACCAATACCTTACGAAGATAAAAGCATATTTTCCTATTAACTATCAATCCACTGCTTCCAATGCTTCCACTGCTTCGATTAGTATTAAACTATTCTTTAAGACTTTGATGCTTACGACATAAACCAATACCATACGAAGGTTTTGAGTGTTTTTTTCAATCAACTATAAACGCACTGCTTCCATTAGTTCGATTAGTATTTTACTGATGTTTATGACATAAACCAATACCCTACAAAGGAAGTAAGCGTCTATCAAATATCAATCCACTGCTTCAATTAGTCCTATGCTGTACTTACCCTACCTTTCGTACGAAGATATATGCATATTTACCCGATACCCAAAGAAGATAAAAGCATATTGCCAAAAAACAAGAGATAAGAGCTCGGGTATTCATTCATTTTTCAGTAAGTCATTGATGAATCGTATAATTATTGTAGCACTTATTTGACTATTTCGGTTATGAGTATAAAAAGAGTTAAAGTAACCGTTAGAATTAAACAGGTAGCTTAAGATATAAACGTAGATTCAGTTTTAGTCACAAGAAAGGAGACAGGCTCTTTGTTACTTAAAGTTTCATTCTTGCGCAATAATTTTATTTCTCTTCTATATCGCTTTGTACCTTTGTAGCTACATCGAGCACTTCGATGCGGTCTTAGACAACGAAATTGCTATAGTAATGAAGATTTAGTCATAGTTTTAGTTAAGGAAGGCAGTAATCGTCAATCCTCATTGTATGTTCTTGATATTTGTAATAATTTTGATAGTATAGATGAGTTAATTTTTCAGCTAGATTTAAAGACATTGTTATATATAATATGAATATAATCAAGCTTTCAGTTATAGTTTTTGATGTAGTAAACCTACCATTATCCTTGCAAGTAAGCATCTTAAGCATACTAATATCGTAATATTTGTAATAGTAGAGCTACATAAAATTAATGTTTCAGTTAGATTTTTAAGACAAGGTTATAGATAAAGATATGCATTTATCAAAATTTCCAGTTATAATTTGGATATAGAAATAAAGTTAGTTAAAATCTGAAGCATGCTAATATTGCAATATTTGTAATAGTAGAGCTAGATAGAGTTAATGTTTCAGTTAGATTTAAAGGCAAGGTTATAGATAAAGATATGAACACATCAAAAGTTCCAGTGATAGTTTTTGATAAAGAAACAAAGTCAATTAACATCTGAAGCATACTACGCCTTATTATTAAGGTATTTAATGCAAAATTGATGCAAAAGGCAGCAAAGAAGAGACTCTTACTATTCAAATACATCCAAAGACTAAATCAAAGTAAAAATACCTTATTTCGAATTTAAACGAGCGAAACTCAGCATCAATGAGCTTTTTAGAGTTCTGTACTTTGACAGTAGAGTTGACGTTTTTGATTGAGTTGACGGCAAAACCTCTTACGAGCAAACTGCAAGTTCATTATGGCGTTTGTTGAAACTCGAAGACAACGAAAACCGCCTCATGAATAAAACATGGTCGATAACAGCTGAACGAAATCTTCAGGTTTCAATAGAGCGAAATTCAGTTGTTTTGTGGCATATGTTTAAGCTATATGGAAATTGAACTGTTGCTGCAGAAGCTATTCTGTCCGTTGAGCAGGGCGAGCGAGCGGTAAAGCAGCGCGCTAAAAGGTCTGTTTGAAAAGGGCACCTCGAATTTCGTCCCACTCGTTTCCTATAACTCTGAAGCGTTCATATGCGCACGCTTTATTGCTGAGGTCCTAAAGCCTAGTTCAAAATATTCTCCCTTTGGCTTCCTGAATAATTAGCGAAAGATCCAAAGGGTGTTTCTGGTCCCCCAAGGGGTCGTGTTTTGTTGTTGAAGGCCCAGAAGAGAGTGTTTGAGACCTACAATCCCCGCCAAAAATCTTGGAACACTTGCATAATTTTTACATTTTTCTATAATTCTGCCACCTCTCCCTCGTTTACAACAATGTTGTTTCTGATAACAAAATAAGCTCGATAACACTCGGCTAGTTTCTGGTGTGGTCTAAAGTTCCTTTTGAAAACAACATTGTTTTAAGAGGGACGGAGTTTGATTGGAAATAAAATGCTGAGAAAACAAAAGTGTTCCAACTAATTTTGGCAGGGATTGCAGTTTGAAGTACCCTAGTTTGCAACCTAGTTAGGGGGGTATTTCCTCTTATATTGACTGGGATCTAATTCCAAAGTTTAGTAACAGAATAATGAAAATATACATACTCTCAAGGATGTTTGACTGGTCTTCCAAAGGGTCGAGTTTTATTGCTTAGTCCTCAGAAGAAAGTTTTTGAGACCTGGTTTGAAGTAGTTTGAGCCGAGTCGGAAACCTAGTTAGGAAGATATTTCCTCTTATACCGACAAGGATCCCATTCCAAATTTCAGCAGCAGTTTAATGAAAATTACAATTTGTCAATGAAAGTCGTATGTAAACTCTATCTGCTATTATTAGTATCGAACGATAGAGCGAGGCAAACACCCTAAAAAGAGGCTGTAATTAACCATACGGGCTCTCAACACGAGCATGTGGATGGAAATCGGTAGATAAATTGTAATTTGTCTATAAGTCTAATTGAATGTTATTGGACGTATAAGTCTATTAAGTTATCTCATATCTTGTGGGTTAGACAACTTGATTAACTTTAACATGACGTATGATTGTGTTAGTCATAGATAAGGTTTATTATTTCTACTTCAAGTAGGATATTGATCCAATTAATTGTATCCTGTGAAAATTTGGGTCGATAAGATGAGATGCACGTTTTTTATATGAACAATCTTTTAGAGAAAGGCTACGTGAAAATAAGGGCAAGAATATTCAGCAATATCCAAAACTACACTCTTTTTTTATAAGAACAATTTTATAAGAACACCAGCCTCAAATTCAGCCAAAACTTAAGAACAAGCAAAAAAAACATTTTGGCTCAATACGAACATTTTGTGAAATAACCATAAGACTGAGAAATAATTACAAGACAAGCTTATGTACAGCACAAAGATAATGTCAGATGGTCAAGAGAGTCAAACTTTGCAACAATTGTAAAAACCATTTGTAAAAGTAAGAACAATTTAAGCACATTTCAGGCTGAAAATAGAGGAATTAATAGTTATGATCAGCCAGCTTCAAATCAATTTTACAAGTTCTTATAAAAAAAGAGTGTCTTTGAGAATTTGAGAGTTATACGTCTTGAGAATCATCTATTTGAAATATAAACAGGATTGAAGTTCACCAAGGATTCAAGTTCACAGAAAAGCCTTTCAAACAGATTTTTGAAAATAGTATAGTAGGGCATGACAAATTAGTGAAAAATCACTTAAGATGTAAGGAAGAGACAGGCTGAAATAAGAGCCAAGTATTCTTATAAAAAAGCAGGAAACAATTGGTCAACTCATTCAAAATCTGGGGTTGCCAACTTCTGGATATCAACTTAGGTTTTGAAATAATTTGATAAGTTTTTGGAATGTATTGGAGTGTTTTTACTTGAAGTACATAAAAAAGTAAGTCCCAAGGGTAGTGGGGCGTATTAATTTTTGAGGACCTACAGGCTGTGGGGGCATCACTTACTATTTTCATTAGGTGGAGATGTGCCCCCAAAAAGATCTTTGAAAAAATTTGCATAGAGTTGTCAAGAGATCCAATTTCCCTTATTTTGGTTTTTGAAAATTCTAAGTTTTTGGTGCAACACATCTAACAATATATTCAAGGCTTTACCTTAATGAAAGAAACACAAACATATTGCTATTTCTATGGCACACCTCTCTCCTTATTACGATTTTCTTAATTCAAAAATTTGTACATAGAAGAGCAAAACTTAATAGAAATGCGCCCCTACAGTTACACCCCTGACTATCAAAAAACGTAATGCTGAACCCATTTCATTTGCCTAAACCAGTTGGAATAGGACTAAGCCTTAGTAAAGCTAGCATTCTACTACAGCATTTTACCAAGACTTTGAACCTGAATATCAAGGCACATAGTAAAAAGCACATTTGTTCAGTGAAAACTGTCTAAATGAGATTTATGTAGACATAACTACAGATGGCATGCCTTTTGGGCTCTAATGAACCATATTCAAACTATGACCAATACAGGATAAATATCAATAGGAATATGAACTATCTGGGTATAATCAGACGGAAATATAACTACAGTGTGAATGAGTTCAATTCATTCATCAAACATTCCAGCATCCATTTACCAGCAATTTTCTTCAATTTTTTTTGTATGCCCAAAAGGGCCCCCAGATGCCTAATTTACCAAGGGCTCAAGTGGCTCTGGTATGTCACTGCTAGCAGAGACCACATAAACTAAATCCATTCAACCCCAAACACAAAAGCTGACTTTTTCTACAAAACATTGTTTCCATTCCATAGGATTGTTTTTGATCAATGACGATTGCTGATGATTTCTGGCTTCAATTGATTCTCCTTTGTCCCTTTGGACAGAATCATTATCTCAACATAATTGTGGAAATGTGGATAGATGTGAATTCCCTATGAGTCATTTACAATGGCCAGAATGTTTACATTGAATTTCCACAAAAATCGCTTATCATCTTTAAAGGTTGTTTATGATTGCTTGAATAAAGCAAATTACTCAAGATTGCTCGAAAGTACAATAAATGGTTTCCATTCAATGTTTTTGTTGACAAACAGGCATCCCTAGCAGTTGGTATTCATTCTACTTATGAATTATTTGTGCCAATGTGATTATTTGTGATAAAAGAAAGAAGATTAACTTCTTTGAATTATCCTCTAGCATCTTTTGCACTTATTGGTTTATGCTCATAGCTCAAAGGGCCAACTGGGGGCCCACTGGATAGGTAAACTAGTCAAGCAGTGCAGCAATGGTCATCTCTCTAGCCACCAGACCTTCCAATTTCTTTTTCCCATTTTGCCTGGAATTACAGAGAGCTAGACAATTTTCCTTCACATTTTAAATACATCAATACTATACCAAAATGTAGCATATAGTACCAGCCAGGTAAATCTAAGGAAACAAGATTGTTCCTTATGACAAAAGAGTGACCATCAGAGCAGAAGTAAACAAACCCTACAAGCCATGTCCAATTTATATATAGATCAGTTGGAAGCTAAGCTAAGAGCTATGCAAATAGGGCAGCCTTTACTGCCTTCTCGCAATAGGAGCTCTGTACGTTTACAAAATGAATTGTCCTTTTTCTGCAAAAACTGAAGCTGTGAATTTCAAATTTTCCTACTTTCTGGATATGATCAAAGACATTAGTTGACAAAGTCAGATTGATCGTTTACCCCTTTCCAGAGTATGGCAAGACTCGGAGCAGATCTAATGCATGCAAGAGCCATTTTCTGTTCTTTTATGCTATTCTTCTATTATGAAACTCATGTGTGCAACTGTCTAGCTGTGCAATGTGGGTCATGGGCATGAATGAATGAAATAAAAAGCGTATTTGGCATCTTATAGCTTTTCTTACATGTGCACTATCAATTCAAATGGTTTAGGGTGCGAGGAAATGTCTATGTTTTGTTTGTTTTTCCAAAACTTAAGCAACTCTCAAGCAAATTTGAGGGCTGAAAATCCAAAATATTCAAGGAAATTGAGTATTGGAACTTTAAGTATAGTTGCTTATTGAAAAAAAAAATTCCGCTCTGAGAATCAATGCCTGATAATGGTCAATGAAATGTTTCAGCTAAAATACTTCCTTCCTTGCTTTTTCTTGAATCAAGGAGCTCAAGCCATGCATGATTAGTTTTCTTCATCAGCGTAGGGGCTCAAAAATTTTGGGGGTTAGGCCCAACAAACTCCATTGTTTATTATATATGCTTTTTGCCCCAGGAGTGCAAAAATTTTTCCCAAATTTGCCTCATCTCTATAGAAACTTTCAAAGCTGGGGCAGTCCCTCTGTCTCCAACGCCCACAGTTTTCCTAGACATATCAGACACAACAGTACCTAGTTGTTGCCTATCAAATTGCTCGTCTATAATAGTAGTAGTCTAGTCTAGAAGAAACCATGTGTTGCTACCTTCATCAATAATACATAACAAAAATAAAATGAAATAATAAGAAATCAATGGAAGAATGTGGACTCGGGCAGAAATAGATGTTGTTGAATTTGAAACTGATAGTGGATAGAGTCGAGAACGAAAATGAATTGAATTTCATACCCTGCCACTCTTGAGTGATGCACCATCTTTGACCACGACATTAATCATCGGTGGAAATTGCGTGTCTGAACCTCCAATAATGCTGAAACCAAATCCTTGCCCGTGAGGCCTTTTTAGTTCCACAGTCCTGCTCATAATTCCGATTAACCTCTTAAAATCCCACAACAAAGCGAATTTGTTTAAAGCCTCGTCACAGGCCAGGCCAGCCTTGCCTTTCCACTGTTTTCTTTTTGCCCCAGTGCTGCCACGCACAACACAGTATTTTACCTACCGCGCCTTGTAAATTTGTCTTTACGCAAAACCTACGCAGAAATTCAAGCTTTTACCCACAAATCCATACCAATTTTTCAGAAACCTACATTTTCCTTACAAAAAGTACACAAATAGATCAATATTCTTCCGGGCAATAAAATTGTATCACCAAACATTTTTTCAGATACCCAATATATTACGCATGAGCCAACATTTTATACAACAGAATGATTCATACAAAAATTCCACTTAAAGTTTGTAACAAATTATGCAATAAAAGGAATCTGAAATGCTGCATTTTGTCTATATATGGCCAGAAATGTCATTTACAGTAAAATCCAGCGATAAATTTGAAAAAATACCGAATTTTCAGGATTTATGCCGTATGTTTTCCCTTTAGCCCATCAATTACTGAAAATCTACACTGTTTGTTGCAATCCCTACGAGTGGCAGCACTAGTCTTGCCTTGAAGAAAAAGACTGGGGCGAGTATTACGTCACATAGGGGCTGAGAAGATTTTCCGAAAACAGGTCTCATGATATGATGCAAACCGCTCACGTGTAACAGAGCTCAGTCAAAAACAAGAAGACTTTTCTAAGTTTCCTAAACAGTTTTGTTCTACCTGTTCAATTTATTTACAAAGTGATATTAATTATCTAATAATGTTTTACCTAATGTTATCAGGAATATTGTAAATAAGTATAATACACTTCTTGTACGTAGCCGACTAAACTCTTGTCCATCTATAAATTTGCTTAAAGATGTTTTGGACCTTCCCGCATGAAGTGTGAGAAGAGAATTTGTCAGCTCTCTCTCACCTCAAAGCAAAAGGGAACACGAGGTGTGGTCATATTGAGAGGAAGAGCCAAGGTTGCATTGCTCAATTAGTTAACATATTCAGTGGGCCCTTTGTGCTTTGCATGTAAACCAATACAAGATAGCAAGGGTATTTGCCTTTCAACTATCAAAGCATTCTTCGATTAGTTTATCTATTAAGTAGGCCCTTCGTGTCTCGCACTTTAACCAATACCTTGAAAAGAAAGTATGCGCTTGTGTCGCTCATATAAGTTTTTCGTTGAAGATCTCTAAATATCGTACAATGTTTCTATCATATCCCGTATAAATGGGTATTGAATCTACGAAGTGGTACTATTAGTGCTGCAGGAAACAAAGTTTTCATAACGATGGGTCTATGCTTCAGCCATAATTGTGTAATATGAACGTATGGTGTATGTTTGAAGCGTTTCATTCATAATGTTTGGTATCATTTCCAAAAGATCGGTATTACCTCATTCTTAGCTCATTACCTCGACCACTGCACAATATGATACACTCTTTTTTTTTATAAGAACCAGTAAAATTGATTTGAAGCTGGCTGTTCTTAAATATTCCTCTATTTTCAGCCTGAAATGTTCTTAGATTGTTCTTACTTTTACAATGGTTGGGAAGCCTTTTTTGCTATCAGTAGTGCTAATTGTTGCAAAGTTTGACTCTCTTGACCATCTGACATAATCTGTGTGCTGCCAATCTGCTTGTTTTGTAATTATTTCTCAGTCTTATGGTTATTTCATAGAATGTTCATATTGAGCCAAAAATGGTCAGCTTCGGTTGGTTCTTAGCTTGTTCTTAATAGTCCAGGAGGAGAAGGGGGGGTATCGTCACCCGACGAGGGAATTTACGGGAATAGGTGATTTTGGTCAATTTCGGGGTGCTGATTCCGAATTTTGATGTTATACGGAGAATTAAGGGGGCTAACTGCCTCGTTTTGACGAAAAACCTCGATTTCAAGCATGATTTAGTTCTGCTTTAAAATATTGCCTATAATGCCTAACATATGTGCAAAATATTTAAAAAGCAATTCAGGGGTGCTGATTTCAAATATTCCATGTTTTGGGGGAATATTTGGGGGGCTAACTACCTCGTTCTGGTGTGAATCTGGATTTCGATTAAAATTGCTCTGAACACTCAGATGTTTGAAGTACAGTCATAGGTAGTCCATTTGTTCAATTCAAAAGGTCTGGGATCATCTATTGATGCTGTTCGGGGATAATGGGGGTTAAAAGGGGCATTAAGGTGGATCGCTCGTTTCAAAAAATATCATGTTCTTTTCAAATTTTCATAAGTATTTTCTACTGTACTTCCAACAATGTTTGAAAATAGAAAAACAACTTCAAATATTGATGCTAACTGACATACTCCTTGGGATTCCTTGCTGCATAGTGATTACTGGATTCTTCTAAATATGAAATGGAACGCCCTTTCAAAACCAGGGAAACGCCCTTTTCAACGCTTGGGAACACCCTTTTAAATGCTGGAAACGTCCTATTTACTAAGCTCTATTTACATTAGAAAATTTCCTTTGATCAATTGCCTGTCAAAATCAACGATCAAACGAGGCTGTCCAAATCTCAGAAGTCATGAATGTATAGAAATTGATAAGAATTTATACAAAACAAAACTGGGTAGCTTTTACATTGAAATAATCTTGCGACACAGTTCAGAGGACGTAGGCCTCCCCCCCTATTTTTTCATCGGATTTGCATGGATCTCAGATACCATCTTTCTGCAAAAGTGGGGGGGACTAGTCCCCCCCATTCCCCCCCCTGGCGCCGCCACTGTATCAGCGTTGACTGCCTTTCTTTCATGAATTCTTCAAATGTAACCATCAAAGTCCAAACGGATAAAGTGTTAAATTCTACCTAGTTTCATAAAGATTGACTATCTTTAAATTCAGAGTAATCATCCTTTATTTCCATGTTGTCTTGCAAATCATCTTCATCATCAGAATCCCCCAAGTAGTCATCATCAAGCTCCGAAAGAACCTCGCTAAATTCTTCAAAAAAGCAAGCATTGCTCCAAATCTCTAATCTACCCGAGGTCCTGTTGTGTTCTTCAAGGTTGAATTGCAGCTGATGTGTGTTTCTGAACGATGTGAGTTTACCGCTTGCTTCTTTGATTGACTCAATACGTGAAAAACCATAATGGATGAGGATAAATTTTCCATCCAGGCCCGTGTTCTTCAGAATTGTCCAAATTCACATTCAGCTGATGTAAATCTCTGAAAAGAATTCTCAAATGTTCTCTCTACCAAATATTGCTAAAATTGTTGACCACTTGACAGACTCAATACGAAAGAAACCATACGGGAAGAAGATGGATGTTCTATGCCCTTCAATAACTCTTTTACCTGCAACTAATTGAAAGTTACCAAGCTGCGCAAAGTGCTTGTTCAGCTACCATGCTTCAAAATCACTTCCTAGAAGGGTCTGGAACATCAAATCTGCAAAGATGTCATCGACAATGTGTGGTATGCAATGTTGAACTAAATGAAGATTGTCGGAAACATCACTGATGCCCCATGCCACGACCAATCATACATTCTGTTATTAGGCTGCCTTGATTAAACCCAAATCAGTGAAAACCTTCTGAGTATAGAGGACACCGGTAATGAAATTATGAATGCTTTTGAAAAAAGAATCACTGCAAATGATTCATATGTATAGTATGTTTTGATCTGATTTCTACTTTTAAAGGGAAAACCTTCCAAGGGTCAATAGACAAAGTCAAAATTCAGAATTGTGGCAAGTGTAGAAAATTAGCTTTCTAAATAGCTAAATATCTTGGGCACGTTGCTAGTACATTCTGGCTGGCAATATCCAGCGTGAATCTAAATATGGCACCTGTGCGCTCGCTTGCTTTAGTTTCAATCCTTCTAAGTACACCCGATTCAGCGATTGGAAAAACACTAACAATATTAACTACAACAGATCTTGTTTTGAGTTTTGAAGATTCTGCATCGCAAGAATCGATAAATACTTCTCTGCTTGATCTTGCTGCAGCAATTAGATGCATTTTTTTGACTGTTAAAATGATTAGAGAACTACTCTTTATATCTCTATATATAATGTTCACCTTCAGTTTTCTTACTATAATCGTATTATTTGCTAAAAACACATAGATAACTGCATCAAAAGTGGCGAGCGAGTGGCCAGGGATAACGTTCTCGCTAAATAATCCCAAGCATAGATATGATAGTATCAAGTGACTTTGGTATAGTTCTTGCATTAAAGTGAAATTAAAGATATTCTATTCCAACTAACAAAGCAATGAAGGAAGGAAAGATATTTGTGATGAAGTGTTTATTTTTCCTGGTAAAAATGAATGTAAAAAGATCTTAAAGAACAAATTGATTGTTGTGGAAGAGTTATCTTGTGAACATAAAGAAGCTGATACAAAGCTCGTTGCACTTGCTGCTAAGCCTGGGAGCACCGTTATGATAAGGTCATCGTCTTGATTGATATATATATGGCTTTGATCGTTGGACATAGCTTTCCTGATATTAAAGTGCTAGTTGAAAATAGCCCAGGTAAAACCCAGAAGACCCTGGATGATGCCTCTTTAGAACTGCCTGTAAAGTAAAGGAAAGCCTAGATAGGTATGCATGCATTCTCTGGCAATGAGCATGTGCCAAGCTTTTTAAGGAAAGGCAAGCAAGCGTTCTGGAAAGCTGTTTTGAAGAATGGTAGCTTTGACAGGCATTTTTGCAGCTTGATAACTTTACTTAGTTGCAGGTGAAGAGTTATTGAAGCACATGGACAAATTTATCCTTATCTTTGTTGGTTTTTCACGTATTGAGTCAATCAAAGAAGCAAGCGGTAAACTCACATCGTTCAGAAACACACATCAGCTGCAATTCAACCTTGAAGAACACAACAGGACCTCGGGTAGATTAGAGATTTGGAGCAATGCTTGCTTTTTTGAAGAATTTAGCGAGGTTCTTTCGGAGCTTGATGATGACTACTTGGGGGATTCTGATGATGAAGATGATTTGCAAGACAACATGGAAATAAAGGATGATTACTCTGAATTTAAAGATAGTCAATCTTTATGAAACTAGGTAGAATTTAACACTTTATCCGTTTGAACTTTGATGGTTACATTTGAAGAATTCATGAAAGAAAGGCAGTCAACGCTGATATTACATGATTTCATACAGTTCCATTTCATATTTAGAAGAATACAGCAATCACTATGCAGCAAGGAATCCCAAGGAGTATGTCAGTTAGCATCAATATTTGAAGTTGTTTTTCTATTTTCAAACATTGTTGGAAGTACAGTAATAAATACTTCTGAAAATTTGAAAAGAACATGATATTTTTTGAAACGAGCGATCCACCTTAATGCCTCTTTTAACCCCCATTATCCCCGAACAGCATCAATAGATGATCCCAGACCTTTTGAATTGAACAAATGGACTACCTATGACTGTACTTCAAACATCTGAGTGTTTAGAGCAATTTTAATCGAAATCCAGATTCACACCAGAACGAGGTAGTTAGCCCCCCAAATATTCCCCCAAAACATGGAATATTTGAAATCAGCACCCCTGAATTGCTTTTTAAATATTTTGCACATATGTTAGGCATTATAGGCATTATTTTAAAGCAGAACTAAATCATGCTTGAAATCGAGGTTTTTCGTCAAAACGAGGCAGTTAGCCCCCTTAATTCTCCGTATAACATCAAAATTCGGAATCAGCACCCCGAAATTGACCAAAATCACCTATTCCCGTAAATTCCCTCGTCGGGTGACGATACCCCCCCTTCTCCTCCTGGACTATAAATTTTGGCCAAATTTGAGGCTGGTCTTCTTATAAAATTATTCTTATAAAAAAGAAGAGTGTAAGGTATTATGAAGATTGTAATATCCAAAAAGTATAGAGGCATCATTTGATTTCAAACATATTTTTACTCAATTCCTTTCATAATGAATACATTCCATTACGCTTCATATACTTACAACATGTTACAGTCTCATGCATAAATGGTTTCATGAATATCCGAGACGGGGTGTGGTTTCACCGTCGACCTCCTCTGGTGATAGTACGACAAGCGACGAGCTTTCTCCGCCGATATCTTATAGAACGGGTCAATATCAGAATCTTCGATGTCGTTAGATCGGATCGACTCCATCTTTGATTTGTTTCTTTGCTCTCTGTAAAACTTCGAGAAATTCCCAACAATCGTCGGAATAGGCAAGGCAATGAACAAAATACCCGAGATGCAACACATGCAGCCAACCAGCTTCCCGAAAGTGGTCTCGGGATAGGTGTCTCCATAGCCAACGGTAGTCATGGTGATAACAGCCCACCAGCATCCCTCGATGATGCTTTTGAACTTGGTGCCTGGCACGCTCACCTCAGCATAGTACACCAATGTGGAGAATAGCGTCATTCCCATCATGAGAAGAAGAAACAACAGGCCTAACTCTTCAGAGCTTTCTTTCAAGGTGTAGGCCAAGACTTGTAGGCCAGTTGAGTGGCGAGCGAGCTTGAAAATTCGCACGATGCGGATGATACGAAGAATCTGGATGAACCTAAAACGAGCAGAAATCATGGTTTAGAAGCATGTGAGGTGGAGTTGCAATGCAAGGGGGCCAATCCTAAGATAGTTTGCTTCCTAGAATAGCGACGAACATAAGCTTTGGCATCCGTAAAAGGCTTGGGTCTACTAAGAAGACAAAATATAATTACTACAAAAAGTATGTAGTTGCAACACCTTGATTTCACGTGGTGTGAAACTCTGTGTTTGCAGTCTCTCGCACGTCAGGTCTGTGACTCTTACTCGCCCCTATCAACCATACCAATCACGCGAATAGCATCACCACTAACCAAATGAAGAGACGAACCTAAATTTGGGTTCTAAAATAACTACACACGACCTGTAAGAGCGCTTAAAGGGTTGAGAAGCAAACTCGAGAAGAAGCAGGAATTAGAAAATCAAATCACTAAAGTATATCATCGATTGCCCGGGGCTTAGTTGGTGAATGAATTGTAGTGCAGACTCAGAGGTCGTAGGTTCGAGCCCTCACACAAATCATTTTGATAGATTTTCCAAATCCTTCATCTTCAGATATTTTCGTCATTTGGTTAAGGCTTGAGTAATGAATGACGAAGCATGTGATATGAAAAATGCGAATGTCCTCGCAAATATCAAACCTTCTGATGTTCTTGAAATTCGACGAAACTCCACCACTGCCAAGCTCAATAAACAACCCAATATAAAATGGGAATATTGCGAAGAAGTCGACGGCATTGTGGGCACCTTTCAAAAACCTCTTCTTGTCCGGACATGAAACCAGTCTGATGATGTACTCGATTGTGAACCAGATGACACACGCCTTCTCAATAGCGATGAGGGTGGGGTTTTCCCCTTTGGTGCCGTCTTCCAATACGACTTGCAGGTCCGGGTGAGTGTTCACGCATAGAATCACGGTCGAGAGGATGACGATCAAGTTGGATATCACTGCAAGTATCTGGGAAAGATAAATAGTTAGACTGTGCCATGAATTATGATAGTAATACTGATGAATAATACAGTAATTTACGAGTTGCTATCTTTTTGAGACCTCATTTTATGAGCTAATGGACCACTTTCCAATTAGATACTTCGAATTTGCCTCCTAGATGAAAGGAATCTGGGAAATACTATCCCAGCATACTTGACAAATTTTAAGACAAAGCAACACAATAAGGGATGCTCATGGGGCAAAATTTTATTAATCTAAGATGGTAGAATTAACTGGGAAGTAATATTTTCATGCAAGAGTTAGAGAGTACACTTGGTATATCTTATAAACTCCCCTCGCAAAAGTTTGGAAACCTTTCGAATTCTAGACCTAGCTGAAAATTCTTTTACATCAAAACAAAATTTGATTTTGTCCTTTTCTTCTTCACTTCTTTATCCACTTGAGCATGATTATATATCAAATTAATCTGTCATGATTTTTGCTTGACAACTAGCCGGCCATCTTAGTAAGAATCAGCTGTCAAGCAAAGATCATGAGTTAGCCTCCCTTCCGTTTCCAAATTTTGTCGAAGGTAGTGTAGATTTCGTCTTTCACAAAAATAGTAAACACATGGTCGTGTAAAACAATTTACTATGGTCACCCTGGGCAACGTTTGTGCAGCACTTTGGAGGATGTTCACTTCTATAGAGGATGTTCGGTATTGTGGGGGGGATAGCATCAGTGCTGTTGATGGATACTATCAGTACTGTGGGGGATGTTCATTAGCGTCATTGGAAACAACATGCAATGTGGATGGTTTCCAATGACGCAGTATCAGTGTCAGTATCCAATGACGCAGTATCAGTACTGTATAGGATATCTTGTAACTTGGAGGGAAACCACAACAATTTAGGTAATCTCTGACAATACTGAACACTCTCTAATGTAAAGATAGTACCCCCTACAGAACTGAACACACTCAACAGTACTGCTGAGACGTTCCACAGGGTCATCATTCAAGATGTTTTACCTTGGCAGCCAGCGAAGTTTCAGGCTTCTCACACAGATTCCACATTTTCGTCTGAATCAACTGCCACTTATTTTTTTCTTCGAGCTTTTTCTCTTTCTTTTTCAACGTTTTCTGAAGCATATCAGTCTTCTTCATCGCCTCGGTGCACTCCCACTCGTCAAAGTAGTATGAATCACAGCATGGTCCCATATCGAACGGAATGGCCCAGTAGTTCACCTCTTCTTCGAACGTTGTCACGCAGTCACTGCGGGGGATATGCAGGTTTTTGGTGATGTAGTAGTTGAGGACGGATGGAAAGGCGGTTGGGTCTCTCTCAAAGAAGAACTCGTTCGTCATAACGTCGTACTGATCACAGCAACTTGAAGCCTTGAAAATATCAAATTTCTCTTCGTGAAATCTAATCACAAGAGACATATTGAATAGGTAAACTAATCAAAGCAATGCATTGATAGTTGAAAGGCGAATACGCTTACTATCTTCGTAAGGTAGTGGTTTAAGTGCAAAGCACGAAGAGCCAAGTTAATAGTTAGCCTAATCGAAGCAGTGCGTTCATAGTTGATAGGCGAAAAACGCTTATCTTTATAAGGTATTGGTCTATGTGCAAATCACATACGACATACTGAATAGGTAGACTTATCGAAGCAGTGCATTGATAGTCGATAGGCAAATACACTTACCAACTTCGTAAGGCATTGGTTTATGTGCAAAGCACAAAGGGCCCACTGAATAGGTAGACTAATCGAAGTAGTGCATTGATAGTTGATTGGCAAATACGCTTACTATCTTCGTAAGGTATTGGTTTATGTGAAAATCACAAAGGACATACTGAATAGTAAGGGCATCAACTATCAACGACAATAAAGTTAAGAATCAGCATGAACACTCACGTAACCAGCGGAATCATCGCAGACAATAGACGCAAGCCTGCCAAGTCTCGTTTGGGGAAACTTCAACAATGTTGACCATCGGATTTCAAACTTTGTGCCACTGATGTTCAGCTTTGCTCTTTCACTTTTACAAAACTTCTTATTTTTCAACAAGATGAATTCCTCAGTTTCTTCCGGATCACCGGCAAAAGATGCTTTCTTCTTTTGTGCCATTTTGTTTCACAGCTATGAAACAATCAAATAGCGCGAAGGTGAGATTGCTTCGATATAACAATATTGCTGATCGCCTGATGTTTAATACGCGATGACGTCAGATCAATTCAGTTGATGTTGCGCAGTTTCTTGCTCTCATATATCACGCAATATTTGGCCTCGTTCACGATATGATCCCGTTTTCAAAATACTGTTTCTGTTTGGCAACATTTAGTACTTCAGCATTAGAACGCAATCTTCTGTACACAAAGCTTCAGTAGTTGTTTTGTTTCGCTGTGTTTCCGAATTTTCTCGCCATTACTACTTGTGCAAAACAATGAAGGAACAAAAGATCTGTGCAAGGTCAACATACCTAATCTTAATTGAATTTATCAATGCACATTTTGAAGAATTTAGCAAGTTGGAGCAGTGTTTTAAGGAATATTTTGACTGTGCCTTCTGTACGAATTGCTGTATCGTTAGAGGTTGGATCACCAAGGAGGCAACACTAAAAAGAGAGAGTTTTGTGAATTATATTGTCATGATGTTTTTGAGAATAGGAAGCTTGAATATCTAGATCTGAGAGAATGCCTGCAGCCATGGAATCAAACCAAAAGAAGTCACAATAAAATCCATACAATTTTCTGGTTCGAATCTTTTCATAAAAATACTATTATCATTATTTACAACAACACGTAAAAATAAAATTACAGAAAATTAAATAATACATTTTCACATTATATACTACCCTGGATAATTAGAGCCGAGAGTCAAAATGAGACTCAGTCGAAATCGAGGTGGGAAATTTACAATACCCAGGATAGATATTGATTACCTTAAATTTATTAATTGGCCTACGCCTGATATCCAGAAGGTCATAAGTCTCATTTTATGATTACGTCAAAATGGACTGGATCGAGCATTTTTGTAAAAGAATGAAGTCAATAGCAGACATATTGGAGGGAGCAGTCCAGTATACCTCTTGTAAGAATTACTCTCAATATTTGTATGATTGTTGAAATGCAGCGAACAATCAGCACGGGACCGAATACACGTTTTTTATTCAACATGAAAGTCTCCGATGATTCCAGTACTGGAAGTGTCTTAGAAATTTGCCAATACCATTACTAAAGCTTTCCTAAGACTTTCTTAGCAAAATATGGCATGAATTTTTTTTATAAATGACTTATGCCAACAAATGTATTGGAAAATTATCATAGAAGGGTAGATCATGTTAAAAACAGACTTTACTCCTCGTTGTAGTACAAAATCTTCAAGAGTTTCGTTCGTCCCCCATTTTTGGCAGGAACTTATTGCAAAACTTTATTGGGCATAAAAACTGACCATTGAACTTTCTTAATTTTTTGGTAGTCGAGTACTGCTTTCTTATAAAGTGCTTTCATACAGAAAAAGGGTAGTCGTGCTACTATAAAGGGGTATGAAACAATCCGCCTCCGTATACAAACCTTAATTCTTATCACCTTGTGGAAACCAGGCTGTGTTAATCAAACTAAGTGATATTCGACATATTCTAAAACAAAACAGAGAACGGTATAGGGGTACGAATACACTACGAGTACAATCTACACTTTACGAATACTGAAATCCCTATGATCTATGTTTTACGTTTATTCGTGAATTAAAAATTTACAGTATTCTATTGGATAAGATTAAGTTTTCAGGGTCTAGATCTGAAATACGGATTTCGAGTTTAAAGAGGTAAGCTGTGTATATACGTAAGCAATAACCAAAACACATCCTTCCGTTGTAGGCATATGAAAGCTTTTGTTCTGATACCCCTCAAGCTGCGTTTACCTGGTTTCCTTTGATCAGTGTCTCATTCAAATCAAATTAGTGAAAGCAATTTCCAGCATTGCTACCAACAAAATATACGGTACTCACTGCAGTTCTTAAGACAAGAATTAACTTTAAGTGTACAAGGGGTGGGAAATTTTCTCTAGTAGGAACCTAAGTTCTGTTGGCAAATATATTCTGCACCTGACCATTGCACGTAGTCTTGACAGTAGCAAGTAAATCGGGCTTAATCTATATTCTTAGGATATCTTTATATGGAGAATGGGTTAACTTGGGACCCGAGTCACCATTTAGCCAGGATGGTTTTTCAATGCCTTTACATGGAGTCTTGATTCTCCAATGCGCAAAAGCACTTTCTGTCCTTGGTGGATAAAATATCGTTTACAAAATGATTCAAGAGACACGTTTTTAGTTTCGTCTGGGAGTAGAATACATGGTGAGTAAAACTACTTTGCAAACCAAGTGGCTCAGGCAGCCAGGTAACTCAACGAGTCCTTCACCATGTAAACAAGATTTGTTTACTGGGCTTGCTTCGAATAGCATTCTATCCTACCTCGAGTTTCCGTTGAAGGCGGGTAACCGTGGTCCGAGGGTCATCACCTCTTCATATAAATAGGCCCTTATTCGGATTATGCCGAGGAATTTGAGCTAGTATCTCTTTAATCAACATTAATAAGAATGGAATTTTAAATTTGTTCCAAGTAGTTCGTAGGTACATAACCCGATTTACCGTTATATTCAATCTGCGACCATTCAGTGTTGCCACTAAGATCCCCCAGTTTCATCAACCGCACAATAGCACCTTCTTCCAGACTGCACTCCCCTTCTTCAGCCTCGAAATCGTACAGTGCTTTATAAAGTATAGAGTCTCCTTTTGAAGTTGTAGTATTATCAGCTGTATTGTTCCATGGCTCCTTGTTGTAATTAGGAATTTCAGGCTGTCTTTCAATGCTAAAATCAGTTGAGAATCTTCGATTGGCTGTAGAAGGCACAGGACTCAGCTTCTCTTTGCTAACAGTCCCTAACACATTAGGGAGATCTTGACTTTGTATAAACCCTTTGTTAGTACCATCAGCAGCATTGTTACCTGGACGATCTACTGGGTTGTTGTAAGGACTTAGATATAATGCAGGCACGTAGCCCCTACCGTTAGATGTTTCGATAAGCCACCATTCAGAGTTGCCTTCCTTGTCACATTTTCTCAACACGTTTACAATATTACCTTCTTCCATAGATATTTCTGCATCGTTTTCTTTCTCGAATGTGAAGTCTGCTACGTATGTATTGTTGTCTATTGGTGGTTGATTCTGCAAGGTAAACACAGAGAAGTATGACAGAATTATTTTCCATCTTTAATATGCTATCATTGATAGAAGAAAAATAAGTTCTTTTCTTTATTATGACAATTTGTGATAGGGCTGAATTGCAGGGAGTTGGAGGATATAAAATCTTTCGTAGCTGCAGTCGATAGATTTGGTAATATTCCTATCAGGCATTACGCCAAAGGAGATCCGCCATTTTTCGCGGAATCACCTATCAAGATTCACAAAATCAAATTTGTAAAGAAGGGACTTTTTATTATTTGTGCCTCAGATTGGCACCGAAGAGATATAATACGTATTTTGCATATTTTGAATTTACCCAACCTCTCCTAAAATCGAAAAGGTAATCACCAAACCGAAAAATTCAAAAGTCTCACCCAGCCAATGTATTTCTGACTTTTGGCAATTTGTAAACCATTTTGGCCAAATTATCTAATGCCAAATATTTCTCAACTCAGCCCCTTCTATAGAGCAAAATTGTTTGCACAACCTTTAAAGAAGCTGGAAAATAGATTACCTTATCTTTCTCTTCGGAGCCAACCTTCAGCACAAATAATGAACGATCCATTAGTTGTAGCCAATCTCTGATGAAAATTGGACAAGAAAAAACACTTACCACATGTTTACGGACTTCAGAACTATCAAAAGCTTTGGTTGGAGACGACGGAAGTGGACTTACACTGGAGGGGTGGGAGCCACGCCGAATGCTTTTTCTGCGAGGTAGGGGCTTCGGCTTGTCCATGTCAGCATCGTTTCCATCTGTTTTATCTCCTGTTACAGGTTTTATGGGTGACGTTGGATCTCCTTCATTGGGGTCGTAGAGAAGATCGATGTAGAAATTCTGCATGAAAATTATGAAATAAGATAAATTCAAAAATAAACTATGCTTGTGTAAAAGTTTCGATATACATCTTCATCAGTAACTGTTCTTACAATCTGATTGTATCTTAATGATTGTAAGAACAGTTACTGATGAAGATGTATATCGAAACGTTTACACAAGCATAGTTTATTTTTGAATTTATCTATTAGAATTTTATAAACTTAGATCGTTGGGCTCTCGTATTATAATTATGAAATAAGATGTAGAGTTGAATCAAAAGCATCTGATACAGAAAGTCGAACTTAGTAAAGGGAATACAGTAAAGACCCAACTAAGAACCTAGAAATTAAGAACCTGTTAGCCTAAGATTTTTTTGCTTCGATAGTATTGAAAGGGTATAAATTACAAACTTAGGTTTACAGGTTGTTAATTTTTACCAATAGTAATAATGGTAGTAAAGGACAGTTTACCACCATTGTAAGAACTGTTAATTCTAAAAACGATTTATTTGGAGAAACTTTTTAGACTAAATCCTTAAAATGTAGGTTCTTAGTTGCAGGGTTTAATGTAGGGCCCCTTCAACAGTCTAATTTAATGCGAATTAAGAGATGTGATTCCCTATCAAGCAAGAAATCTACATCATATCAATGGTTGCAAATACTTTTTCTGGTCCACCAAAAGAGTAGACATACAGTACTAAAACACCACTTAGCAACTGAAAGAAATTTCAGCGAGCTACATAGCTCGATCAGACACCATTACTAAGCTAGAAAATTCGTATAGCTTCAGAGAATGATTTTCATTGCGAAAATTAGGCATTTCATGCAATCCCAATGGCTGTTTTGCAGAAAGAATCATGCCTATTCATATATTTCTTATTCATCTATAAGAAACTAACCAGCCTGAATTTACGAAATTGAGTTTCTTATTGGCAGTTACTAGTTTATACACAAGGAGATCACGAATGGGTCTTTTAACTATTTCTTAAGTATATCATTATAAACATTCTTACCGAAGCAGGTTCTCGCGGCAACGTCGATGTGTCCGGTCTCACCGACCCCTCCGCTGGCAGAGATCGCTCTGGGTAGAAAACCAGCTGAGCGAGTTTTTCTTCTGCTATGCTCAAAGCTTTTTCGTGTCTCTGTATCACCTCAGCTGTTGAGCAGCGTTCTATCAAATGAAACTAAAAAGAAAATGAAGCTAGATTACAGGCAAAGATGAAGCCCACCATGAAATTCAACAACATCAAATCAACAAAAAGAAATCATTTAAGGCTGGCGTTAGGCTATATCGGATTGCTATCAGAGCGGAGTGACAGCAGAATGATTTCACTCTTGACTGAAACTCTATAGTGCAGTTACACTACGACGTTCCGCTTGCTCCTGCGTAATATTCCGTCGCATTTCTGACGTGGTTTTGGAACAATGTGTATGAGATTCATGCGATTACAAGACAAAAGAGTGACTCAGAAGAGAGTTTCGTATCGGATTCTTGTGATTATAAGACAACGCAACGCGGCGTAGTGACTCCGAAGTGATTTTCATACTAGTGCTAGAGCGGAGTAATTTTCACTTCACTAATCGCGGAGTAGTGTAACTGCAACCCCTATCCGATGTGAAAGTCACTCCGCTTCCATAGCAATCCGGTATACTGCAACTCCAGCCTTATCAGACAATTTGATTTATTGTGGCGCGAGGTTTTGAGAAGCTTAAGCGGTTTGCTATTTGCAACTGCAAAATCCGCATTGCAAGCGATTAATTTGGAATGGCCCCTTACCTGTAAACATAATTTCAAATCTTCGGTTACTTTCTGTAGGTATGCACAGCGAGCTTGAACGAGATTCGCCAGACAGAAGTCGAAGAATTTCAAACATTTTTCAGATAGTCGAGGCAGCTCTTCTAACAACTGCGAGTTCAAGGCTTGGTAAATTTTCCTTGATAGAGCCAATTCTTCATTCGCCTGAAATCAAAAGAGTTGGTTAAGGATTTGAGAAAATGGAAATACTAGTCCTGATTTCGGCAACTTGTTGTATCAAAATTGCCATTCCAATCGGGGGAATTATATAGGAAATGTAGATTCAATGTAAACAGTAGATTTACAATCAGAACTTTTACAATCCAATTCGATATTTTGTAGCTAAAAAAGACCGGAGAATCTAGTTTTTAGTTAACTTCAGTTGCTACAGGGCTGTGACGGTTAAAATCTTGCTCCCCCATAAAACTAGGCAATGCTCCAATAACGTAGCCATACATCTGAGAAAAATCAAAACGTTGCCATTATATCCTTGAGATTTCAAGAAGATACAATCCTCAAATACTGACACTTGTGTGACTTTCCTCCAAATATTCGCTAATTTTTGTCAGCTGTTCTAAATAATTCTGGCCAGCAAGGTACTTTGCATTCTTTAACCACTTTAAAGAGGCTGATACTTTTCTGTATATTTTAGTCTAGAAGTAAACAGTCAGTGGTAAAGCTAGTCCAAAAACCAGGAGTATATCTTACCAATGCTTTTATTAGAGTTTTGATTTGATTATTATGTCATAAAATCTAACATGGTCAATTTAAAAATCACTGATCTTTACAAAGATGTGTATTGAAAATTTTAAGGTGTTTAAGTGAGAGCAGCCTTAATGGGTATATTTTTTGATAAGGAGGACTTTTTAGAAACGGGAGTTTGGTAGAAAGAAGAGATAAAAGAAAATATACGGTGCAAAAGAAGATGTGCTCAAACCTGTTTTTGTTTTTCCTTTTCCTTGAGTTTCTGAACACGGTTGAGGAGTCGGTCGTAATCCAAGCACTTGTCTTGTCTTTTTTCGATAAGTCTGGTTGGGCTCTGGAATAGTTGCAGGAGATTCTCCAGAGGGTCAAAAACACGAGTCTTCACAAAAGAAATCTAAGATAAGAAGAATATCGATTAAAATTCAGAAAAACGGTCGAATTTTGAATTTCAGATGCTTGACCATATAATTTTCTAAAAGACCTCCAAAATGATTATAAATTGAGTGCCAAAACTTTCCTAGCTTCCTTGCATGGTGGTTTTACACAATTTGTGACTGCTTCAAAAATATTTTAAATTTGAAACTTGAAAATTTCTTTTAAATCGGAAAGAAACCACATTCTTCAATGGCTAATGATGCTAGACGCTCTATAACTGAAAATATCAAGGACTTGCCAAGCTCAGTGGTGCCTATTCTACTTAAATCATATCCTTGCTTGAAGAACTGAATTTTTACCACCTTCAAGACCCAAAAAGGGCTACTAAGGTAATACCTGATTATCACTTTTTCAGACAACAAGCTCTACACATTACTAAAAACAAAGGAAAATGTTCCATCCATCAATCATCTCAGAGATTGAATACCTATTTCTATAACCTCTATACCGCCCCTGATGATATAGTATCCCTCCACAGTACTGAATACCCTCCAATAAACTGATGATATCCCCAACAGTACTGGTGATATCCCCAACAGTACTGATGATATCCCCAACAGTACTGATGGTATTCCTCCACAGTACTGATGGTATTCCTTCACAGTGCTGATGATATTCCTCCACAGTGCTGATAGTATCTCCCCAGAATACTGATGGTATCCCCCCACAATACTAATGGTATACCCCCTACAGTGCTGAAAGTGTTCCTCTACAGTAGTGAGTGGTAATACAAAGAGTTAATGAAGTTATTTATGCAAGTACTTTTGATATTAAACATTTTGACTCATCACATGTGCGTGAATATCCAGAATACCATTAAGTTTTGAATTCGACTTACAAACTCGGGGCATAGAGCATCACGTATTTTTAGGATAACATTGCAAATTGAATCCACTTCGTCCAAATTCGGCGCTTCCTGGCAAAAAGCCTTTACGTCCTCAGCTACATTTATTTGCAGGTTACAGTTTTCCTGGAGGAGAAAGAGTATCATCAGAGCCCAGGATATAAAAAATTTTATTGGATGGGTATAATGAAATTCGGGGAATCGGCGATTAATCATAAGAAAATCGGTAGCCTACATTCACAATAATGTCAAAGACTGCCCTAACATTATCCATACAGAATGAAACGATTCGCAATGATTTTAAACGATTCTTTTTGCCATTTTGATATGGCGATTTTGTGATTACATTATATTTTTAAAAAAAATAACAGAAACACCATAACGACCCTTCTACTTTCGACTTTAGTTCAGCGAGTTGAAACCCTTTTAGGAATCTTCCTTGAATTCGTTTAAACGATTGATTTAACATTCAACCATTTTTTCACATATTAAGGAATTGTTTCCAACAACCTAAAAATTGTTGCAAATGCAAATTGTTCCTTGATTACTGCAAATCTGTTGCAAATCCTTTCAACATCGTTGCAAATTATTTTATTCCGCAATTTAATACGAGGACGGTTTCTTATCATTAATCATTCTTAAGAAAATCGATTGTCAAATGAGCAATGTTGCTTTTTCTTGACATTAGTGTTTGAAATCTGGACATAGCCTTTCTCCCTTGATTGGGATCCAAGACTCCTAATACAGGTATTATTTGACTATGAACACAAGTTGTTAATTATTTTCATTGTCAAAGTGCTCACTGATGTGACCTGTCCCAATCATAGTTATTCATTTAAGTCTAGTAAACGCTTCAGCACTAAACACCCAGTCCGTCTTGAAAATGGTTGAATATGCAACAAGATGAGAATAGAATAAAATCCAATCCAACTTAATCTCTGATATCTTTTATGATTACAGATTTCTGATTTGATATTTAAAATTCCATCTCAGTGGCATTCGAATAGTTCTAAAAGGAACCAAATGACCTACCTGAAAATACTCCAAGTAAAGTGAGAGATTTCGCACGAATGATTTAATCATTTTCTCAACATCTTTGAAACGTTTTTCCTCTTCATTAAACGTCTCGTCTACAGTCTAGAAAATAAAAAATACACAGTTCAATAATTTTTATCTCAACATTATTATCTAATCATTTGAAAATCATTACGAAATTATTGCGAGTTGTTTTGTGTTCATCAAATAATTGCCTGTAATCGTTGAAAAATAATTTCCCTATCGTTGAATCCCGTTTTAATACAGTTACCAATCGTTGAATAACCGTAGAAAATCGAAATTCAACATACAAGACAAACATATTGAACAAGACAGAGTGAGCGTAAGCCCCTGTCAAACGATGCAACATTTTCCCAATATTCCGCTCAACCATTTTTCGGATGTTGGTAGGCCATAAGACATGGGTGGTCGAACGACTTGACATTTAGGCAAACATTTCCCCCAATATTTCTGTGCTGATATTTTAAGGCGTTCGAAACATACGGAACAACAAAATAAAACATCAAGGGTTTTTGAATTCAAATTACCAAATCAAATTGTATAGCCAGAAAAATCAGAACCATAATGAAACGAACACATAGATACTACTTAAGCTTTTCGTCTGACACTCAACAGAGTAATACGTCAGAAAGAGAACGAAACAGAAACCTAACTGATTTATATACCCAGATGTGGATCGAAATAGGCCAATCAGAAAAGAGATGAATGATTGGTATTGTGAGGGAAAACCAATCAACACCCACGATACAGTGAGCTGACCAATAAGATTATTTCAAGAGTCCTAAGGCGAAAACGAACTCCTTCTGTCTACACAATAGGGGATCCCTGGTTTTTATGTAGACAGATTCCAAAATAGCTAAGTGAAAGGTAGATCTTGCTCTGCCAATTATTCTGCCAATTATTCTGTTTCGTTCTCTTTCTGACGTATTACTCTGTTGAGTGTCAGATGAAAAGCTTAAGTAGTATCTATGTGTTCGTTTCATTATGGTTCCGATTTTTCTGGCTATACTGAAGTTCTGTACCATCCAAAGACAAATCAAATTGTATTTATCATCAGCTACGAAGATTTTTGCACCACTTCTGCGTTACCTGTTTCGAGTCAACGGCGATGTGCAAAGCCAACATTGTTGGCTGAGGTGGTCAAACAGCCCCATATTTCCACGAACATTTCAGAACAATAGAACAAATTGAACATATCAGACAAAAACATTGAACCATACAGAACAATCTTATACTACATCATACACACGAGCAATAGACTAAGACATTGAGGATGATTACCTGTGCCACTAGTCCTGTGTATTGTGTTATTTTCTGATTAATCCTGGATGATTTTTTCCGCACAGAATGCCAATTTAATCTTTGTATTCTATTACCGATGCCTTCGTCCCGTTGATACTTCTGAACTAAAAGAAGAAGACACAAATAAAATCAAGAGGTCTTGCTTAGTATAGTAGAGTACATAACAAGTGGTGTGAATCTTTACACCTCAGCTTCTACCAGGTAAAGGTATACCCACAGGCAGCTAAGTATCTACTGTACTATCATTTAAAGGCCTGTCCATACGAGTCAGCCCGGTATGCAGATCTGTCTCAATTAGGTGGGAAAATGTAAAACCGTTTCGTACGGAGAAATACTTTTCGAACATATGAGCCAGCTTCCTTTTTTATACAGAAGTCAACAAACTTTGGCAGTGCTTGAATTTAAACTGACAAGAAATTGCCTCATATTGCCGGACTGGCCCAGGTGAATTCACTTCATATGGAAAATTTTCTGCTTTTCTGCTGAACTAGAGGTAAACCGGGTTGGCCCACTTCTCATATGAACGCCGCCTGCTAATTTCAACGAGAATTATAATTATGGTGGGATCCGAGAAAAGTGGACCATCCTAGTCTATCGGGCTAAAATTTTAAATATGAAGAGGCCCTAAGAATGGTAATGCACTGTACATACCTAAGTCTTTTCTCCTTTTGAATTCGTTGATCGCATTTGCAACGTTCTTCAAGATTTTTATTGCATCTTGAATACAACCACGATCTTCATCGTCATCAGGGGAGAACTAAAATCAGTAAAACTCGTAAGAAAACTCATGATTTGATGCAAATTATTCACAAATGAGAATTTCGAAAAATAAACAAGAGTAGAGGACCAGTGTGCAAATTTTGGTTTCGAATTCAACTGAATTTAAACAATTTTGCAAGGATTTTGAACATTTTGTAGTAATATTGCAACAGATTAAATTCAGACAACAAATTAAATCTTCTTATCTGAACAGTTTATGAATCACATTCACAACCATATTTCAAAGAGTTAAAAAATGGATCAAGAAAATTGGAAAGAGTACAAAAATCTGTTGAACAAAGGTGAGAAATCTAAATAAGATGAGGCTAACATTTTCAAGGTTGTCGATACAATATATATTTATCAATTTGGATTCTAGCCCATCGAAATACAATTTTTTACACAGGCATCGACGAATTAAAAAAATCTGGATCATGATAAGTTCAGAATTAGCCAATCAGAAGGCTCAAATTACCTGGCCAATCAAATTGCCAGAAAACCCAATTAGCCTAATCAGGTTTTAGCTATGATTGTGACGTCGATCAAAACTTATTGATTGTGACGTCACATTAATCAACATGAAACGAAAAACACAATCATTATCAATCCTGGTCAGATTAGCATTACTTGAAGTTCGAACAACTCCAAAGTTTTGGTCGTTGTTAAATTTAAGTTTTTATAAACTGAATCTTACAAATCAACTGTAAACAAAGGCTGAAAGCATTCAGAAACATATCATGGATCAGAACATTTCGTATTACACACCGAGATCGTGTTTTCCAGGACAGGTAAGATGATTGGTTTAATCGATCATAGCTTCGCATTTTCTATCTATCTCCTATTGAATGTAAACTTCAACAAGCTGAAGGTTATTGCATATGATATAGTTGAAAAAAGTTAAGAATAAAAGAAATGAGATGATGTACCCTCTGAGTAGGAAATCGTTGATAAGGAATAAAGTGCTTCCCTTTCTATTTAGGCATGGATTGAATTTCAATGTTTGTTCGATCCGCACAAATGGGTGGTAACAAACATAATGGTACCTAAATGATGGCAATGCATACTAATGTCCCCTTGTGAGATGAAGAGCAAGCTTTATCAAGGCTAGTGCGTTAGACAGAAAACTAACTGTGACTCACAAAAAAGAGCAATAAACATACTACGATCTCATACTACTAAATGTAGAGTTGCATTTTATGCTACCATCCCCGTACTTAAAAAATACTATACTTAGTTAGACTACAATATTGAATAGATGACATAAATACCATATAGATCTTTAAACATTGCAGGGCAGAAAGTACTCGATATTTTCTCAGCCAATAATCATTAACACATTTCCACAAACTGGTTTAGAATTAGTTTTTTTTATCATGGTAATAAAGATTGATACAAAATTTTGTTTTTTACAGCTTCAAACAGGCCTGCCTCTTCAAGCCCCTGTGTTTAGAGTGAATAACCTTTACAAGAAAATACTCAACAGTATCAGTAAGTTTTATTTCAATAAATTCCATCAGCAAAACCGAATAGCTCCGGAGTGAAACACACAGATGTTTAGGCCATAACATAACACACACTAAAATCAACTAATCAATACACTACTCGAGGTAAACAAAGAGCCTGGGCTCAAGTCACGTGTCTACATCACGACATCATGTGTCTACACACCTGACATGCTATGGTTCAATGAAGTGGGAAATGAGATTTAGGGGGAAAACTCCAGAACCATTCACTATGATGCTCTGGTGGGGGGGGGGGGGGGGGGGTTGGCAAAGTCATGTTGCACCGATGTTGATATCTGAGAAGGGTTTCCTTCCTTGACCCAATCCATATTTCAAGACTTACACTTGAAATCAAATACCAACATCAAATACTATTATCGATTATTTCTTTACCCGTTTATTGATATTTGCAGATTTGCTATTTCAAAAATTAAAAGACTTGACTGAAATCGGAGATACAAAACGAAACATTATGGAGAAAATGTTGAAATTCTCATACAGAAAATTCGCCATTCGCCAGGTATTAATAAATGAAATCTGATTCTAAAATTACATGCTACTTTATTCTATTCGTATTTCCACTCTTTAATTGCTTAGTCTCGAAATTGTTCTTCTTTTCATTGCTGTATCTTTTTTCTCTACCTAGTAAGTTTCCCATAATAATTATTACAACATTATTAAAACATATATCTTAAATAATTAAACTCCCGATAATTTATGTTATTTAACCTTCTGCTTTATTCTAGGACTTTTTAACACAACTAACCCTTGTTATCGTTTATAAAACAGTTTAGGCCTAAACTGATTAATTAATTGATTAATTTCCTAATTAGGTATCGTAACTTATAATCAACTCATGTAAAAAGGTATAAATTAAGGCCCAACTAATATCGTACGGTTACTACTAATAAAGAATAATTGTAATTCTAATTGAAAATGTTTTTCTTATCTGTATAACAACATCTTCTTTTCTCTAGATAAAAGTTCAAGTCGGTATAATACTCGAAGACCTAGCAAGACTATATTCAACGGTAAGCTTAAAATATGTTCAAATTTTCTACATTATAAACTAAGATAATAGATGAAAAACATTAGATTATTATATAGAATATCACATTGGGTATCAGAAAATTATATTTTTAGTAAAAACCTGCATATAGGTACTCTTAACCAAAAATACCATCTTACATGTAGGGGTGTGATAACCTTGCCTATATCTGATTTAATAGGTACCAATGATAATAAAGTCCAGTGTATTTTTTACATACACAGTAGTTGGGCAACTCTCCACTGTTCTCTCCAATTGTTACTTTGAAGCCCCATTTGATCTAATGAAGTTTAATTTTTCACTCACTTTGTATATTTGTGGATAAAAGAGTTTTGGTCTGGATGTTTTGGTTTGCTAATTCATTTTAAAACAGTCAGCAGACATCAGTTTAGTGTATTACAAAGTATTTTTAGAATATTTGGAAAGTTTAATTTGCAAATGTTAGAAACTAGTGAATAGGCATGAATCAGTTTTGCTCTATTGTCCAACTTTAGAGGGGTCTTTTGGTATAACTATGGTACGTACATAATACGTATATACTTTTTTTCCTAATGTTCCAACAGTGAGAAATACTTTAAAAAATGCACAGACAAAGTCCTTTTACTAACATACTGAGTCTGATATAACAGTTCATCACAACGTCTTTTTTCTATCTTTAACAACATTTAAAGAACAACTGTCAGAAAAAAACTATTCTCTGTTTCAGGTTGATGACTCTAATGCTGCCATTAACATCCAAAATCTCACGAAATGCCTGAAAAAGCTAATGGAATCCTGGGATATGTTCTTCTATGGAATAACATTAATGGTGAGTTTTTCATAAATCAAGTCTCTCAATTTTTCTTATGACATCACACGATATTATTGCTAGATATTCTAAACGAAGTTAGAACCCAAGTTACAAGTCTTTTATGATCATCTCCTCAGAAACCGAGACTAATGCAAGGCCTATACCTCGCCTAACTTGAAATTACGGTTTATCTTGTCATGTGAGCAGTCATTTTCAAATTGATAAACACTGCAACACAAAGAAGGCTTCTTCAGATTTATCTATCATTGTATTGTGGATTCAATACTGAACAGCCTCCGATGTACTGATGGTATTCCCACAGTGCTGATGATTATTTCCCACAGTACTAAACACCCTCTAATGTACTGCACATACGTTCCCTAAAGTAACTACAGGGTACTGTGTTTCTGCTGAAAACAAGGCCAACCAATGCCAGGTATTTAGGTGTCAAAAGTTAGATATCAACTTACTGATTCACTCAAAAACCTACTTCTTTGCAGTAAGGAAGAGCTATGCTATGATTTGATAAAAACTTTTGGTAGTTATCATATTTCAGATTTTCCTTGCCACCTTCATATTCTGTTATTTCCTTCCATTACAGGAAAAGGACTCGGATACAACAGAAACAGAGCTTGAGAGCCAGATAAAGTTATTCCACAAAAACTCGCAATACGACACGAGATCATGCTCAAGAGCGACCCACGAAATCAACAGACAACTGCGCGACTTGCTACCATTATGTAAAGTCAAATCCTTCGAAGCATCTCGACAGTGTTTCTCGCAAAACTCTCATTCATTTGCCCTGGGTGCTTTGAGGTTCGAGACAAAATGGCTGGCGAATACAGGAAGTGTTCCTGTCCGGTCCTTTGGAAAGCAGGGGGAGAAATTCGCAGGACAACAAACTAGAAAGGAGCCTAGCTGTTCTCATAGCAATCAAAAAAGAGAGGAGAGCTTTGATAACTTGTTGAGAGATTACCAGGAACAGAGAGAGAGAGAAAGGTTGGATAATTCCATGAAGAAATCTGACAAGGAAGAATGTACATACAAAAACAAAACATCTGCAGCATACACAACGCCTGAAACAACAACAAATCTTGAAGCTCAGCAAGGGCCTAAAGTTGCTTCAAAGTCTGACCTAGATGAAAACCCAGCAAAACGCATGCGTGGAGAGTCGTCAATAGAAGACCCTGGCAACAGATCTTTCACAATTATCTCTTCAGAAACGGAGAGAAATTCAAAGCCAACTAGTCAAACAGTGAAAGAAAGACAAAGAGCACCCAGTGAAGCCTTCTCTCGTAAGAGAAATTGGAATACTCCACTTGCAAATATGAGGCAAAGACAAGCTAATCTCGAGGCTCGAAGATACAACTTCGAGCCTTCACAGTTTGTCCTCGAGGTTAGAAGAACTGGGTATGCAATACCGAAGCTATCACAGAGAGGAAACGATAACTAGAATTTACGTATAACTATAACTTTAGCTAATGTACAGTAAGTAATATAATTCTATAATAAGCATTGATTTATGAGTGAAAAATTTGAAATGATAACTATTGTATTCTTTGAGATAAATTTCCTTACGACTTAAAAGGCGTAATAAACAAGAGCATCGATAGCAACAATCCTATATGAAAAGTCAGGAAAATCAGAAACATAACGACTTAAGGTTTTCGTATGACACTCATCAGACTAGTACCTCAAAAAGAGAAACTATGTATTCAAGATAGAATAGTCATCGATATTTCCGGGTAACTCATGTTTTTCGAAGGTAATTTCAATTTAAAGTCTACACATCACTGCTGTGAGCAAGCAATGGAGCCTGAGCTTTGAAGATATTAATTCTCATTCTAATCCGCAAAAGCTACGAGAAATCCAAATCTTAATTATGTGGATCAAATCTTAGCTAGTTATTAGGTGAGTGGCCGGGTGGCTTAAGTAGTTTGCCATGTGCAGCTGAAAGTTACAGGATTACCCTCGAGGTATTGACTAAAGAACTCACTCCTTCGTCCTTTTGAAGGGGCGCTCAATCAAGGGTTCCGTACCCCTGCTGGAGTATTTTGCGGGTTAGAACGTTAAGCATGACCGTACTTTATCTTTTTGAATATTAAGATATGGTAATGAACGCTTACCTTAAATATTTCTTGCAAGATCAGTGGATATTTCAGAATACGCTGAACTGGCTTGATCAGAAACGAAGACAGATCCCAAAGTCCAGTTTCCTCCCTGAAAATGAGAATACATTCTTAAAAAGTGCCATTCTTCGAAAGTGCTAAAAATCAAAAACCTTCTAAATTTCTAAAATAGAACTTGCGGCTTGGAATTTCCCTAGCCTCCGTGATGCCATGTATTTTGGCAAATTACAAAATCTCATCCATACTGTTACTTTGAAAAGCGAATATGCGATAGCAAAAATAGCAGAAGGCTTTGGAGAGCTCCAAAATCTATAAATTTTAGTACAATTGCTTTAAAAAACACATTGTGAAACAAGGAGGCTAATGGAAAAAAGGTTGGGCTTGGAACACCCACCTGAGGCAGCCGTTCATCAACAATGCTTCAGGTTGGCACCGCAGAGAAATAGCTGAAACGTTGATGAATTTTAGCATCTACCTAACCTTTCCACAAGTCAAAAAAGTAATTGCCCAGCCTTCCCGACCACAACAAAAGATCAAAGTCTTATACTTGGTTTCCTGCTGACGTGGCTAAACCAGCTTCCTTTACTCTAGGCTAGTTCTTCACCTATCAAATGCATTCGAATTCTTTGATTGACCAATCCAAATCCATGTATGTATTCCATTCAAAAACGAGGTTTAGTTTAAGGTACTTTTTCGGTCAGTGTGAAAACGGTATTACCTAATCATGATACGTGTCTCTCTAACTACTAGTGATTTGGGCACAATTCTGATCTGATTTTTTTAAGACAAATATTTTTTGAACCAAAATTCTTCCAAGGAACAAAATAATTTTTACCCAACTCTCAAGGAAGCCAGAAAATAGATTACCTAACCAGTTTCTCTTAGGTGCTAACTCGCTGCACTTATAGTGGACAGTCCCTCGTCATTATAGACTTCAATATGTATGACAAATAACATGATTATACATGGTAATCAAGAAGGCTAAGATGAGGATAATGGGAAGAATATGCACATACCTAACAGAAGCAACTGCAGCAAGAATTTCTTCTCTTTTTTCTTGGTCTTGCTCAAGCTAAGAAATAATCGGTTTTACTTGCATTTAGACATGTAAAAATATTTACTTTTTCATATCCTTCCTTCACTTTAGCAAGAAAGAATAATAGTAGAGCCATAGAAAAAATTACAGACCATCGTAAGAGATATTGAACCTCTTCCTTCAGAGTATTCTTGAAGTTAGGCTTCAAAATAATGCAAAGGAATGGTTAACAAATTATTGTTGCGAATTGAAATTATATCCAATAAATACACAAAAATATCCAACCTGTTGGAGACCCCCTTGAAAAAAAACCCAAATCCCAGGAGGTCCATGATGAAACAATTCTAAGACAAATTCATTTTTTATGTGAAAACCAACTAACTTTTTCAAGATACACTTGAGATTCGTCGTAATTACGGCAGTAACAGGAGTATTCGCTCTTCAAATCGAAGGAAAGCTCCGTGAAAGACTGTCCTAGAATGGAAGAAATGACTTGATTAACCTGTGGAACGTCTGTGCAGTTATAGAGGGTGTTCAGTACTGTAGAGAGATTCCATCAGTATATTGGAGGGTGTTCAGCACTGTGGGGGGAGATCATCTGTAGTGTGTAGGGATACCATCAGTTGTATGGGGGATATCATCAGTAATGTAGAGGGTTTTCAGTATTGTGGAGGAATAACATTAGCACTGTGGATATCTCCCCTTCACTTGACATAAGTAAAGTTGGATCTTTTCAAGTGTAGACACGAAAGTATCGATGCTTAGGATGATAAAATTGACAAATCCTTAAAGCTCGACATATAATGTTTTTGAAATTCTTATGTCAAATATGCCTTTTTCACTCTTCAATGCGTTGAGGGGATCAATCTATCCAAAGACTCATTTCAAAAGACCAGTAGAGTAAAACATACCTATTTGCTTCACAGCACTTTTCTCAGGATCTTGCTCTTGCTCAATGCCGTCAAACGATTCCAGCAGCTTCTTTGAAATGTCTGATATGACCGCCAAATTACCAAACAACACTTCACAGTCAATATCCTGGAAAAAATATACAATTTAATTCAACCAAGGTTCATTGTTTTGCAGTTTAAAAAGAGCACGGAGGCGGAAAAATAAGTTACAGCGATGGTGAGCGTGTTCCTATCAATCAAAACAATTGCAAGCAATAATATACACTAGAGCTGCCGAAGAGTGGTGTAATTCCCACACTAGGGTTGTCTGTGGTTGAAAACTAATTTTGTGAAGAAGGAGGATATGAAAAATCAATCTACAATTTACGTGAATGAAAATTACAGCCCAGTTGGTAAAGCATTTGAGGTCGTAGGTTCGAATCCCACTCGGGTCAATTTAACTTACACAAATATCCCTGGTTAGGACAAATGATGAGGCTGGATTAACAAACACCTGTCAGACTTTCCTTAACAGAAGCACTGTCGGATTGTTGGAAGTTGGAAGACCAACTCTGACATGACTCAAAGTTATTCCGAAAGAACTCAACCTTGTGAACACTGATTTAAACTCAGACAAATTAATAGGTACTGAAATGATCAATAAATAAATAAAATTGACTGAAGACAGAGTGATTTTGAGGAGGATGATAAGGGATATTATAGCAGTTAATTACTGAATGATGATGGAATATCTCGATTGATTTTCGGAATACTGCTCCTTCTCAAATAAGCAATCAGCGGATATCTAGTTATAGATTTTGAGGGCAATTAAAGGCAAAACAATTTAACAATACGAACCTTGGATTCCTTTAGTTGGTTGAGAATTTTCGTGGAGCATAAACTGATATCTCTCACATAATCCTTCTCAGTTTTGATCAGCTCAGAAATTGCTTGTTGCCGTTGATGCAGTAACTTTCTCCTTGTCTCAGCGGGGTCTTCTTTAACAGGCTCCCTTACTGCCGGCTCCTTCTTCTCCATTTCAGCTTGAGGAAAAATCAAATAATACAAAAATATTCAAAATAGTGAATAATACGAACATGTCTTAAGGGCTGGTGCACAAATTATCGTTTCGAATTCGCTTCAAGTCGTTTAGAAGCGTTGAATTTTCGTTGTGAATCGTAATATCACTGCTGAAAGTTCTTTTAGAGCCGTGATGAATCTTTCCCTAGCGTTTCAAATTGCTGTAATCGTTGCAAATAGTTTCGATTCGATATTGAATATGGCTTTAAGAGCCTATGCTATACAGATGCAGCTCTTTCACAAAAAAATCCAACAGAGTTCAAAAGCTACCTATAACTCTGTCTCTTCTCAAAACTGCTGCTGTTCAGGCTGTGCATTACATTCATACCGACTCTTGTGTTTATGAAGGACAATTCTAACCTCAAGTCGATGAAGTTTTTTAATCTAGTTGGTTTTAATTAGCTTTAGCATACCTTTCTTGCATCAGCCAACTGCAAATATACTTTTAATGTCAATATAATGCTGTTAAATCTAAAAAGGATTGCTGGACCACAGAGTATTGACTAGAAGAATTACATCTGTGATCATTGTATAATGGGTATGAAATCTTTTGGGTTTACCTCATTTTTATTAGTTATCTGAGCATTGCTTCGTAAGTAACCCTTTTTAATTCTTATGAATTGAATATCTTTCAGACTATGATTCGATTTTGCAAAGGTTAGATTACGCTCAGAGGTGCCAAACGAGATTCTCCTATATTAAGTAATGTATTACCAAACTGAAGCTTGCCAATCTTTCTATAATTCCAAGAACAGTGCTAGTGGTATCCAGCGATGAACACTACCTAGCCAGCACATATTGTTCCTTTATGTATGAAATTTCTAGGCCCCAATCCGTAAAATGATGTCTTGGACCAATGGCTTCATAGCTACTTTTCCGAATCTAAACGCCCCTGTCCGCAGTTTTCCTTCAATGTCAATTAAAATAGAGCAGTAAAAATATAGTTTAAATGAAATAAGATCACAGCACTTACTTTTGAGTGAGGAGATTTCCTCCAGTAATGTTTCAATCATGTTGTCGCAAAACTCGATCCCGTCCCTAATTTCTGCCAGTTCGTCAATATTAGCCACATCTTTCAACTTCCTCAGTTTGGCACTGTTGTCTTGATATTGCTACAAGAATGAAATCAAAGATGTAATGAGCAATGGCTTGAGATGAAGAATGGCTTTGAGGTAACTTTTTTTGAAACAATAGATAAATTCGCAATATAGATGCTGTATATTCTCTTCTAAACCTACCTCTCTAAAGACACCCTGTTCTAAACTCTCAAAAAATCTTGACAAATCAGAAATTTCCATGGAAAAATAGATAAAAACATCTCTCTGTAACTTAGAATTTCATACTCACGCAATCATCAGAGATTATATTATGTCTGATGATTGCGAGAGCATGAAACTTTAAGTTACAGGGAGCTAGTCTCCATTCTTGTTTCTCTTCTATATCGCTCTGTACTTTTGTACATCGAGCACTACGATGCGGCGTTAGACAACGCAATCACTATAGAGATAAACAAACATCTCCAAATTTTTCTGACATTCGATACCAAACTAGAAAGAATTATGAGTACTAGTTTATACTCACATCAATCAGCTCCGAGAGCTCTTTTATTCTATTTTTGATAGCAGCAACATCACCATACGATGCAAGGAGGTACGATTTTTCATCTGCAAGAAAAAAAGGCATAACTTTCGTCATTCAGTAAAAGATGAACATCTACATCTACAGAAAGAAAAATGATTAAATAACGATTATTTGGGAGGGTGGTGCCTATCCAAGGCCCTTAAGGATAACGTCGAATGATTGCTTTTGCTACAATCGTTTAAGAAATTACAGGTATTTGAATCTAAATGAAATAGTCTGCGTTGCTTTTGTTAAATGTTATCAAGAAATAAACCTTTCTGCTTCCAGATAAAAGAAATAAGTATTCATGAATAATTTTCGCTCATTACATAGCAATTAATTTTTTCATCCCATTTGGTCCTCAATACTGTAATGTAATGTAGTGTAGAGTCACAATAGTGTAGTGGTAAGACGCTTAAATCGCAACCGAAAAGGAGAGGGTCAAAACCAAGACCTTGCATCATGCTTCTTTCCACCCAGGAGTATAAACGGGTACCTGGTCAGTAGTTATGAGCGCCATTTGTGGCTGTACCCTGTTATGTGAGAAATGACTGGGAGTGTCATATAAAGTTGGTTGAGAAGTTCCTCAAACTAGAAATAAGACTATAAGACTATAAGACTATTAGATAACACCTTTACCTTTTACCTTCCAAAGTGACAACATAATGGCCTCTAAGGGCACCATTATGGAAATAAGGACAATTTGACCTTTTTAATGCTATCCCTGCCACCGTAGTTAGAGGTGTTTTTAATATTCAAGCTAATTTTATCTTCTGGTGCTTTTATTCTTTGCATTTCTGTAACTTGCCTAATTTAATTATCAATCTTATTTCATTTTCGTATTCCTGTAATTAATTTGAAGTGGCAAATGAATAATTACTTACTTACTTACTTCATCCCAGTCAAAGAGGTTACCAATTCGTGCATTTCTTAACACTTGAAATGTAAATGATGATTCTGCAACATTCTATGCTTTAATTACTGTTTTTGTGGGTAATGAAGTAGTAGAATATTACCTTGGCAAGCATTGAGTTCTTCATCCAGATCTATAAGACTCACGGAAAGACTTCTCCGCTTGGAAAGCAATTCGGTTTTCTTGCATTCATCTTCAGATACCTGAAATAGGTAATAAGAAAAGTCTTCGATCACTACAGAGGAAACACATGGAGACTTGATAATAGCTAAAGCTTTGCGTCAGATACTTCTCAGAGTAACAGGTCAGAAAAGGGAACGAAAATTAAACCTAATGAATAATCATACCTATAGAGTTTGGAAAAATTGGCCATTCAGAAAGGAAGTTTATGATTGGTGTAGTATATCATAAATTCAATAGTACCAATCATTCACCTCCTTTAAGACTGGCTAATTTCAAATCAGCTATGTCAATAATTTGTTAGGTTCCAGTTTTTTTCTAATGAAAAGATGACCTAGCTCTGCCCATGGTGCGAGAAAAATCATCCCTGTAGGTTAGGTTTCAGTTTTAGAACATTTTGAATTGTCTTGAGAATGTTGGTTGATATTTGATATTTGAAGATCTGTACGATGAAAGACAGATTGCACCTTTTAGTCAAATTTACAGAAGACTCTTTCAGCTGTATTCAGACAAAGGATAACAATGGTGATAATATATATTGTTTTTGTGTTGGCTTTCTCCAAATAATCGCTGAGCTTGCCAGGTCCAGGAATCGATTAAGCTGAAAATTTGTAATCCACGAATCTTATGACATGTATGACAGGTTTAGGTTTACACTTAACTAACTAACAGAACAATACAAAACAATGCTCTTACCTCAAGAAGTGTTTCGATGCCAGATAACATATTTGCCTCTGACTGAAAAGATAACAAAACTCATGTTATCAAATGTTAATAATAGTCAACAAGCTCCTTAAAATCTAACCTTACATGACAGGCGTCCATAATTAATGATTTCTCGGTATTCAAGAGTATAAGAAAGAAACTTTTGGGGGGGGGGGCGCCTGCAGGTTCTAGGCATGAAAGGAAATTTGTTTTAGGTGTGGTGTGTGTTCACCATCGAGGTCCTAATCAGCCCGTTAATTTGGTACCCCTTACAGTAGAATCAACCATGATAACTCAGTTCGAGTTATTGAATGATCGAGTATAGGCTCTCGATAACTCGAATAAGGTTAAAGGGGAAAGCCAAATCTGTCCGAGTTAGCGAGAGTTCGAGTTATCGTATGTTTGAGTCATCTGCATTCTACTACTAGAATAAACATATTTCATGAAACAAGGCATAATTTAATTTTACCTCGTACCATTTTAAACATTAATGACACCGAGCTTTAATAAACCCTTTAGCACTTAATGGGAATTGATAGTAATGCATCAAAGGTTGTAATTACCTCAATTTGACCTCTAATTTGCACTATTCTTTTTTCCACCGATTCGAGTTCATTTTTACCTTTGTGGCCATTCGCATTGTCAACTAAAAGAAATAATATCAAAAATTAGAGTGATGAAAGGATACAGGGTAAGAGAATAATTATAAAAGCATTTCATACATACCAAATTGAAATTTCAAAGTTTCCAACAAGATTCATAATCCTATAAACTTTCCAACTTTCGAGTTTTTTAAGTTCCTACCATCAAATTCACATTTTCATTTCAATTTAATCTCACATATCTAATACTCGAGGGAAAACGACTTCAGTCCTCCTTTATAAGATAACAGAAATTATCTAAAGTGAAAAGTTCCTCAAATCATCAATTTTTCTGATCAATAATTAAAATTGAATTTATAACGATTTCTTTGAAAAAGACCGAGAGAAGATGCCTGCTTTGACTTGGCTGAGAAGTAATTCCAGATCTTAGCTCCCTGTAGGAAAGAGATTTCGGGTTACCCATTGTTTTCTCCAGGGGTAGCCGTAAATCTGGCTCTGTATGCTTTAATTTACAAGAGGATTTTCAGCAGCGCTCTGCACTACAGCCAGCTTGTTCAGGATCGGTTGAGACTGAGAATTAGGTCTCGGTCTTAGGTAGAGTTTTAATTCAATAATTTTCTAATTCCACCAATCCAATCATCTCCCCCTTAAATTAAAGGTATTGATGGGCAAATACGCTTATTATCTTCGTAAACCAGGACCACAGGGCCTATTTTCATTAGGGGGGGGGGGGGACTGGAAGCAAAAAAACTTGACCACACCAATTTCTGTTTGATATCACATACACTTCCATCAGAAGTAAGACTTTAAAGGAAAAACCGGTACAGTATAAGCTTCCAACTCGAGAAAAGTTACAATTAAATCTTATCTCTTGCAAATGATTTGGGCTCCCAATGGCTATACAGCTCCTGATATATTGGTTTATTAGCTTATCACAAAGGGTCCACTGAATATCTAGACAATCAAACAAGTTCGTCCTTCCCCTTCATATCGATGTGGCTGCACCTAATAATTACTTTATAATTTCACCTATAGAGTTACAGACAGCTGGCAAATTCTCTCTGCACACTTCATGCAACAGGTCTGAAAGTGGGATGGGTTATTTGAGAAAAGGTTGAGTGATCTAACCACTCGGCCATCCCTGACACTAGATCACATTTGACCTAGACACATCCCCACAAACGATATAGTTATTTACGTTCTGTACCTGCATCAGTGTAGAACAGCGAGTTTCGCTTTTCACGAGAGCTTTTTTCTTCAATGATGCCCTACAATATCAATGTATAAATATTCAATAAAATACCGGGTGAATCAAGAAAATATTCTGGTGATACACAGCGGTATGTCAAGAGATCTGTTGAGCCAATAATTTCCAGGGCACCCTAAACAAAATTCTAAGGGGTCGCTCTTTATCTATGCCACAGTTTGGCACCAAAGAGAAAAGACACATCAAGAATGTGTTTTATTACCCAGCCTTTAAACGAATCAAATTAAAAATTATCCAGCCTAGATATTGCCAGAAGCCTTTTACCAAACCTAATGTGTGTAGCAGGATTTTCTGGAATTCAAACTTCATCGAGCAATGAAGAGAGTAGTTTGGATAGCAGTATGAATAACTCTGACCTCAGTTTGGTTGATAATATGTTTTATACATAAATAAACAATTTAGTTTATAGCAGCTTAACAAAACAAAATGTGGGATGTGTTCCACAAAAAGGAAATTGATTATAGCTTAAAATCTAAGAATCTGCTGATGTTGCAGGAAGCAAAAACAACTGCATATGGCAATGGAATGTGTATATTTTCGTGGCAGCATCTCATGGCATTCCGTACCAAATGACACCTAAGTTGCAACCTCCATCTGTTTCTTCAAAACAGGCAAAAAAAATGAAATGGAGAGAGTTGCCGTTGTAAAATTTGTTAATAGATGTTTAAATAGGGTATCTTTAATTTAGTATTTATGAAATGTACTCAAGGTTTTCATTTATGTAAAATAGTTGGTCTTCGCTAACTCTTAAACCAGAGCTATTTATCAAAACCAACTTTAAAGAATTTGATAACAGTTATAAGAATAATAACTTCTTTTTCTCATAAAAGTTCTAAAAAATACAATCTTTATCATAAAACAGAATGGATACAATAAATTGGTATAGTCTGTCTGACAAGTGCGTAAGCACTAAACTCAGAGTAACAGAAGGATATGCCTGTTTTTAATGTGTTCATTTTGCTTTATAATTGCTTTATACTCGAGTATATTGAGCACTATAGCCAGGATAGGCACTCTCTTCTCAAGTTAGATGGAATCTTTAATATATTTATTTTCATATATAATAAAATTGCATTGAGTCGAACCGGTGCTTCGTGATACATCGCATGTCGTAGTACATTTCTCAGACGCACCCGATATTTTTCGACGTCAAAATATTGTTACTCTATCAAGTGATTTGGATATCAATACTTGACACATTAATTGTGGTAGTCCGGTTGGCCTAAACCGTATCTACCTGGAAATCACGGTTAACCAAAGTGTTGTAAGAATACGTAGGATCGAAACCAAAATCCATAGACAGGGAACTGGTTGACCCTTACGAAACCAAATATACGGTATCTTATTCTAACAACTCGTGTTTTCATTATCACAATATCATGTCCTCGCCACTCAGGGCGTTTCCAGGAACGTAGGCGAATTGAAGAGATCATAAACGTCATATCGAACACTGACTCAAACCAGTGAGTCGATAACTTACGTCACTCGAAAACAGAAACGTTGCTTCGTCCCACTCCTACATGAATCAAAGCTTCTTATCTATGACATCAACGTTCAGCCAAAGAAACTGTGTTGGGAAATATAAGATTGCCAGCTGTTTTGGTTACTGTAAATGACCCTGAAACGAGTCTTCTTGACCCTGTAAAGCGTTCACCTTTCTGATTGCTAGAGACTTTAGACATCGGAGGTTTTAAGCCAACCAATATGCGTCAAATTTGAAATAGAGGGTTTCGTCTAGTTAGGGGTCGTTTTCCAATTAGAATTTTCTGTTGCTAAAATCGATACTATGACATTATTTCTTACAGTTCTGTAAATGTCCTAGGTCCCCTGTTACCCAAAGGATTGATTCCTTACCTCCCCTTCCCCACTCTACAGTCCTGCCAGCTGGTAAGGTGGTAAGTCAAACATAAGATCAATCAGATTACAAATAAAGAAATTACCAGATGCATTCTCACCTGTGAGCCTGAAACACTGGGCACATAAAACTTGCCATTTTCAGTGAACTGGGCAGTTGGAGATTTTAAATCAGCCTCTGAAGCAGCATTTTCTACATGGGACGGTTTCGGACTTCTTGGGACAACAGGCTTCTGAGGTGGTAGAGGTGCCAATGGCTTAGGTAACCTAGGAGGTAATGTCCTGCTTTTTTCTACTGGTGCTCCTCCATTTTGTTTTTGACTCTGCAAATTAGATCCTTGCTTGACAACTCTGGGTTGGACTTTAGGAGGTGCACTGGGTGGTAGCTTTGGGGACATCTGTCCATCATTTCTAGAATTCGGTAGTGTTGAGGATGATCTTGAAGGACATTTACTGGGCCTTTTAGGGGCTTGCTTCTTTGTAACTGAGACTGGTTTTCCATTCGATGGTGCGTTTATATTAACAGGGGAAATATTTGTATCATTTTCTGATATGTAAAATGTAGAGTTTGAAATCCCAATATCTTTAGTCTTGGGAATGAGAGCATTCGAATTCAACTCCTCCTCCAATAGCTTAGTATTTGGGGATGGTGTTTGCCCAGATGGTCTGGCTGGGCGATTAAGCTTTGAGGTGACTTTTGTGTCTTGAAGCAAGGGCAGGCTGTGGTCAATAGTTACTGTTTGTACAGGCTTTCTTTTGCCAGCGGATCTAGCCTGAGGCTGGGGACTACCAGAATTTGCTTCTTGCCGTAACGATGTAGGAACGAGAGGCTTTGATGCCACGTCAGGCTTTTTCTGCGTGGGTTTGGGAGAGAGCTGCGTGGGTACTGGCTTGCCTTTTGAAGCTTTGATTATTGTTGGTGCTTTATTTGGCTTTTCTGAAACATTAGCTGATGTTTTAACTTCTGAAGAGTCAGCTACAGATTGCTCAACAGAACTTGTTGCATTGCTAGGTTTAGATTGCTGCTTCCTAGAAGTCAATAGCAGAGGGGCAGGTTTATAATCCTTGGAAGTATTAGCCTGAGGAAGGGCTGGTTTTTGCTTGATAGATGGCTTAGGTTTTAGGTTCGGCTTTTTCGCATGTCCTTTATCCGGTTTTTGTGTACCTTGCTTCTGTGTATTAATTATCGTGTTTTTTGAACCTGCAGCTCTTGAGGTTGTTGTATTAGATGGAGTTTGATTGACAGCTGAAGTGGTAGTAAGGACTTCGTTAACCAAAATCTTCTTCTGGGACTTAGTGTTATTGTTGGCCTCCTCAAACGGAAAATCTACAATAATCTGCACAAAGCTTGTAGGAAATATCCCCTCTGTATTGCCTATTTTGCCTTTCAACCATTCGTTATTTATTCTCTCAGTTAATGTAATTACATCACCCTTATCAAAGTTAAGCTCATCAGCTCCCGACCCAACATACATAAACAGAGCTTTGGCATTCGGAGAAGGTTTTTCTTTATCATTCTCAGCATCATTTTCTTTAAATCTGAGTGATTCTGGGAGAGGTTTTATAACTTTGACAAACAGAGATGGAAACTTTCCTTTTTGGCCATTGTAAACACCTTCTGTCCAGAAGGAATCTATCTCTTTGGTAAGCTCAATTCTAACACCCTTTGGAAAGCTTAGCTCATCACCATCCTGGGCATTGAATGAGTCAACCGACTCCCCATATGGGAGATCCTCAATCTGTTGTTTCTGTACAATATCTTTCTTATCATTTCTAACTGCCTCAGTACTGAGGAAATAAACTTCTTTGACAAACGATTTCGGGCAAAGTCCCTTGGATTTCTTAGTCCTCCCTTTGAACCAATTTTCATCAATATCCTCTACCAAAGCAACATACTCATCTTTGACAATATTTATATCTTCGTCAACTTTTGCTACAAAGTCTGCTATTGCCAAAAACACCCTTTCTGTGGCATTCTCCAAAACTATTTCAACGAAACCAGAAGGGAATTGTCCGGTTTTGTCTTTATTTATTCCGTAGTACCAGTCATCATTGATTCGCTCTGTCACTTTAATCACATCTCCAACTTGAAGATTAAGGTCAGTATCAGCTTCTTTTGGGAAGTCGTAAAGAGCCTTCACCAAGCAGCCTTCCATTTCTTCATTGGCCTAAAAAGAATTAAGTGCAATGAACAATTATCTGATATCTTACCTACCAAATTCAAATTATTTTACTTAACCGTTCATTTCTCGATCACATTTAACCATTCTCTGAGGAAGCCCTGCTTAGCAGGGCGAAATATTAGAAACAATTATTTAACCAAACTTATTTGTGTGTTTTTTGCGTCGCGGTGTTTCTCAACCAACTTCTTATCAATTTCTTCGTCGTATTCAACGCAGCAGTTAGTGTAAGTGGTTTTTTCTTTCCTAACAATGAACAATTACTTCAACAGAAGGATAGTGACATAGCTAGGATATGTTAGAAAGTGTTTCATGATGATAATAGAGGGGGCAAGCAAGCCGATTCTGAAAATTTTGACAATTTGTGTTCTTAGGGGTCCTCAGAAAGGCTTTCAGGCACCCTTAAGTAAAAACTGATAAAAAGAGGAAGAAATTTGGCTGAAAACAAATATTTACACCAGAAATCTTAAAAATCTCAAGAATTTCTTTTCATACAGACAGACAGAAAAATACGACTAAAATTTTTATTCAAAACGAGTCTGTAGAAAAAGAGTCCAAGACCTTCAGGAATTTCCCTTTTATTGTGGAAAAGTTCTTTGGGAGGGTAAACTTCAAAAAAGGGCCAGATAATCTCAAAAGTGGGGCATTGCCCCATTTGCCACCACCCTGGCTACGCCACTGCAGAAGGGGGGTGTCACACTAGCAAACTTATAGCCTCAAACTTAGGGCCATGATATATTAACTTGCAAGACCATGAATATATTCACAAGGAGTGGCCTATCATTTATTTTAGGATGACAAAGAAAATTGGAAATATAGAAAAAGAAAATAAGCCTAGGAAAGATTTGCACCTGACACTCTTACGTTAAAAGAGACTACAATGTGTTCCTGACTTTCTATTTTGACAATTGTTGGACACAAAGCTTTTGTAGTTATAATGTTTTGCTATGTTTCCAATATCCCTTGCCATCCTTGTGTTTTGTATTATTTAAATACAGCATGTCTTATCAAATTCAAATTTCAAACACATTAGTCAATTCCTTATAATATGATACATTGACCCTATCATCCTGAACCAGAGCCCTAAAAGCACCAAATCCAGTCTGAGTTACAGATCATCATAATTGTTTGGATCAGTGAGATTTCACGGTAAATTGACATCTGTTAAAGTATCTACAAAAGGGTTATCTTTGCCTGACGTCAGTTCTATTCAAATGCAGAATTATCCTCCAGGTCTAAATCCTATTAGAGTGTGGCTTTTCCAAACTCAACTGATCTTTAACGCGGGTTACTAAATGTTCTGGGATTAGGTCTGGAGGACAATTATGGCTTTGAAAAGAGCTGACATCAAGGCAAACCTGATAGAACAATAGAACAATAGGGAGAAACAATAGAACATTGCCCTTACACATCCTGATGATCTCAGTAAGAAGTGCTCTACAAGCTAGTCACAAGTAAGATAAGCTTTGCATTCCAACAAACCACTTTAAGTAACAAACAAAACAAAACCTGTACACAGGGAAGTTGTGTGAGTGGTCAAGCTAGGCAGTGGTGATTTGTATTGGGGGTGCAGCTTCGTTCAAATATATGCCGAGTTTGATGGGGCTCATCCCCCCAAATAATTTCTAGTTCATATTCACCTAATTGAAATTGCATGAACTATAAGTCAAGTTGCTTTCTTCTTTTTTTACTGTTGTTCTGTTTCTACCTTGTTCTGTTCTGTTTAGATTAACTGAGTCATTTCTATTAGCATAGAATGTTTGAAATTCCTTCCACACTGGTTCCATATTTGCACAGATGAAAAAATGGGCATGCTCACAAAACCACAGCCACTCTGGTAGTTTTTCATTAAAAGCCCCTTTTGTTAACTTTTTAGAAATCACCACTGAAGCTAGAGGGTGCAAGAAATTAATTCAACAACTCCTGAGTGGATTTTAGGTGTGGCCTCTGGATACAGGCCTGCATATCTTAATGAAAACATCACTCACGAAAGTATCTGTTTCTCAGTCCAGATTGCTACAATAACCTCCAAATCTAGGAGTTGAGAATAAACCATTTGACATGGAAATACAATGATTGAAGGATTTCTGAATCAAACTTTACAGTGTGAAATTCTGGTTCTTGGATGTAAGTTGCCGAGTGAATATCATGCCTATTTTGTATTTGTTCTAAATTGTGTCAACCGATATGTGAAATTTTCTTTATTTGCCGACTGAGCGTAGACCAGGGCACAGCTGTTACGCCAAATTGTTTTCGCCAAAAAGTTTTTTTGAAAATGAATTTCAGGTACTTAAAGATTGATAAATGTTTAAATTTTAGCATCATCAAATAGAAAACACCCTAGTTAAAACACTTGTTTAATTGCTGTTTTAATTCCTTTTTCTTTTACGAGAAAAAAAATAAAATCCGAGTAGTGTCTTTAACATCTTTTCAGCCTAGACCAAAAATTGAGCCCAAACATTTGCTCAAGGATTCAAAACAAATAAAGAATATCATTTTTTCAGCATAATTTAGCTTGAGAACAAGGCTTTAATAATATCGGTTGCCCCCTGTTACCTATGATTATCAAGCTATGCGAACATGGTTTTTAAGAGTTCAATGTGCCAGCAGAGCCAAACAGCGTTTCAGCATTTGGGTGGCCTGGGATATGTTTGTTCCTTATTAAATAAGCTTTTATAAAAAAGTCTAATTTTTTATCAAGTCCATCTAGCAAGATCCCCAGCTACTTTTAGGTGCCCAATTGTAGTAAAAACAGAGCAAGATCCCTGTGTCGTTGTTGCGCAGCAACGCGCAGCGTCCCCCCATGTTGTCGTTGAGAAATCATAATGGAGGACAAGTTATCTGAGTTTTAGCAAAACAGTCTGTTCTCTTTTTGCGGATTCTGTTGTTGCACTTTGTAAAAACTGGTGAGGTCATCTTGAAAATTTGTTTTGAATTTCCGTGTTGTGTAAAACGCAAATATTTAGACTTAATTTTATGGAAAATTTAATGCTGAATCTTAATCTGTTTTCTGGTTTTTGTATCTTAAATATTACTAAAGCTGTAATGAAATTTCTGCAAGAGGTAGCAAAACGGGCCTAAAAGGACTTGACTTCCCAGATGAAGATTTGATCGAAACGTTTACAAGCATGGTTATTTTTAGTATATCTAGAGTTAATTTTTTACACTTAGATAATTAGGCTCTTGTATTATTAATTATAGAAGCTTCATGTATAGTTCCTGTCTGTGCTGTGTAAAGGTTCACAGGTGACGATACAAACAAGTCATTCAAATGAAGTGGATTGTCCAAAAGGCACCTCGTCAACAAAAACGTCTGAATAAACAACTTTACGAGTTGTCAACAGTGACGTATCCGGCAGAAAAAACTCAGATTTATTCCTAGCAAACAACATAGCCTGATACTCACCTCACATAGCTAAAGAAGGCGCTAGACTTTTTATTTTAAGCTTTGCTTGGTGAGGAAGTGAGTGGTTGCCAAAGTTGAGAATCTTGAGAATTTCCTGATTCAGAAATAGAGTTTTAGCTTACAGAAATATTGAATTGAATTAGAAGTCAAAATGAGGTTTAGAAAAGCTCGTATGGAAGTGAGACTGCAGGTACTGGTAGGTTAGCAATAAATCCTACCCATTAGAAGAAGATCTGCTGTTCCGGTTTTTATAATAGAACAAGGTAAGGATTTTGGGAGGGATGGATTGGATGGGACTATGGTCTAAGAGTAGGGTTGGGATTAGGGTTAGAATTAGGGTTAGGTTTAGGGTTTGGGTTTAGGATATTTTAGGGTTAGGGTTAGGGTTCAGTCTAGGGCTACTCAGTCTAGGGCTTCGAATACCTAGCATAAAAACCGGACCACATCCCCTTCTTCTTACGGGTGGGATTTCGTTCTCTCATCACCTTTCAAAATTTATTTCTGCTCTCTTTTTCTGGTGGCATGATTATCTCCAGGCTTGTGTGAAACGTGGGCAAACCTGTGAAGTAGCTGTGAATTGAAGTCCAAAGAAAATGAAGGGAATAATGATTTTATCTAGCCTTTTCCTATTCGCGATACTTTCAAGAGAAATAGCATTCTGCGAAGAAGAAGAAAAAACCGAAGGCCTAAAATATGAAATCACAAAGAAGGTAGAAGACAAAGACTGTCCCAGAAAGGCAAAGAATGAAGATCAGGTTTCAGTGCATTACACAGGGTATCTGACGAGTGGCAAGGAGTTCGACTCCAGCAGAAAGAGAAACCAGCCTTTTGTTATTGTCCTCGGTCGCGGTATGGTCATTCCTGGTTGGGAGAAGGGATTGCAGGGAATGTGTGTTGGGGAACAAAGAAAGTTGACAATTGCCCCTGAATTAGGTATGAAAACCCTTTTTAAATGTATGCGTATGGCCGAAATGCAGGGTAATGCAGGCGCGGAGCAGGAGGAGTCGTGGGGGGTGTTATAGCAGCTTCCCAATATCTAAACCTTCAAAACAAGTTCGATTCATGTAAAATCTGAAGCCCCGTTTGCAGAGTATAGCACTTTCCCGCAAGACCTTGTGTGTGTAAGAGCGTTTTTTTAATAATTCTGAGCCTGAAGTCTGGCATAGCTGAAGATAGTAATCAGATGGACAATTTGTGTTCAAAGTCTTCAGAATTTTTCCATCAATAAAGTATCTGCCACTTTCAGGGTCATTTTAACCTCTTTGTTCTAGTTGATGATGAGAGCATGGATCAGCAGGTTTGTTATTGTTGATCCCATGTGCTTCTCAAATCATTAATTTATTTGACTCTTTGACCACTGTGATTAGCATGAATGCAAAACTTCTCACACGAAAAGATTTTTCAAGAGAACTTGTACTTCCCCCGAAATTGAAGATAAGCTTTTAAAACAAAACCAAAATATATTTCTAACAAATTCAAAAGTGGGAAATATGAAATCAAAATGCATTTTATCCAATCTGATTTTGGTCTTACATGTTTTTAAAATCAGCTCCAGACTTTTATAGTACATTAAATGAATATCCATTGTAATGTGCATCATGATTTTAAAAAAAAATCAAAATATGCTTCATATGAAATTCAAAGAATATTAAGAAACCTTATGAAACATTTTACTAATAGCATAGGATTGAGCTTAGAAACGCTCTACAAAAAGCAACATAAATGCATTGTTCAAAATACATAAAAACTCACAAGGAATGGTATAATAATTTGATAATGATAATAGTTTCCCATGTTTAAGGAGGGTAGCCAAATTTGGCAATGGTGATTTTCAAGAGGCCCTCTAAAGTCTCACAAGGGATATTTCACCAAAGAGGGCTATAAACATCCTGATCAAACAACCTCCAAACAACCTCCAAACAGCCTCCAAATAGCATCCAAACATCCTGATCAAACAACCTCCAAACAACCTCCAAACAGCCTCCAAACAGCCTCCAAACATCCTGATCAAACAACCTCCAAACAACCTCCAAACAACCCCCAAACAACCTCCAAACAGCCTCCAAACATCCTCCAAACAACCTCCAAACATCCTCCAAACAACCTTCAAACAACCTCCAAACATCATCCAAACAACCTCCAAACAACCTCTAAACATCCTCCAAACAACCTCCAAACAACCTCCAAACATCCTCCAAACAGCCTCCAACTGAGGTCTTGAACCGAGGATATTGCCCACCATAGCCGAACGGGCTAACATCTGTCCTACAGCCTTTAGGAACGACCTACTAGATGCTTAACAGTATTGTTCTAACCTCTTTGTTCAAATAACATGCTCTCTCAGAAAGGACATTCATACTACCAAGCAGGCTACTACTTTTTAGAATTTAGATTGCTAATTGAAGGAATGATATAAGTGAAAGCATTAAAAGGATAATAGCAAATAAAACTTTAGACAAACTTTCAGATAATCAACTAATGTATTTAGTTATCCCATTTCCCTAGCCAGAGGCCTTTTATCAGGCAAGGCACCAATGAGAATGAACGAACAAATGAATTGCGAATTAATTCCATTCAGCAATAAACTTGTTTACCTATCAAGAACAAAGTTTCAAAAAATCTTTTAGGGATTGGTTTTTCTTGAAAGGGTTTCTCAGACGTAATGTCTATCACAATGTCGTAAGAAGATAAACCTTTCCTAAACGTAACCACCCTACCCACCCCAAAACCTTATCTGCTCACCAGCAGACACACTTTATCGCTTGCCATGCTCGATAGACGGATTAAGGGGCCCGAGCTTCACCGCAAGGAGACATGAGCAATTTAGCGATGTAATAACCACGGTTTTAACTTATCTAACTCCCTCCTTTCAATGGGATAATTTAATAAACAGTCTGAGAAAACAAAGTGGTAGAGGTCCAGACAATATAAGGGCGTTGACAATGGAAAATTACATGATTCTTAAAACAAACGGTGCATCTTACGGCAGCTACAAAAATTTAGGCCGCTGCAGTTACTATGAAGCATATTCCCATCATGCATTGTATGAAATGAGATCGGCCATCTTTTTGAGGAATCGTCAATGATTGCCTCGACACCATTTTAGGATGCCAGAAAATAGATGATTAGGAGGCTGGATATAAAACTCGAGGATTGAGAGTTCAAAATACATTTCAGAGATTGTCTGACAATAATGGTTTACGTAAAACTACCCCTACCCCGATAATCCGTTTATTTGACTGTTTCCGGTAAGAGGAAGCCAGTAAACCAATTTACGTCATTGAATGCTTTTGCCGAATAATGCCCATAGTAAAAATCCATTTTTTCTGAACTCCTTTATATGATACCGCAGGGCTATATTTTGGAAATTTGTACAAGAGTATTGTGCAGCTTATAAAAGTTAAGAAACTCTTATCTTGGTATGGAAAAAACAAGTAGGGTACTTCATTCCCTGAATATCTTAACAAGTCTGCGATTGTTACAACAAACGAACAACAGTTGCTTTTATGAAATATTTTGGACAGGATGAGATCGTATGTATTAAGACCTCGCTTTTTAAGTATAATTCCTGAGACTGGTACATGATTGGCTTAATTTTTCCCGTGTTCGTCACACGGAAGCACTGGTGATTGGTTGCTTTTGCAATGCCGATCATTGACCTATTTTCTGATTGGCCAATTTCAATTTACCCCCCCCCCCCCCAAGAGGCTTCAGTTGAGCTGATCACTCATCAGAAACTCGTGCTCATTTTCTGAAACTCGTATCCATTTTCAGAATCTCATGGTGTGAAATTAATTCTATATTGTACAAAGTGTATTACTGCTCACTAGAAATAGGCCCTTGCTCTTACGTTACTGGCGGCTATTTGACCATGTATCTCTTCTGCAGCTTACGGCGAACAAGGCATCGGAGATCTCATCCCAGGAGGCTCTACCCTCGTCTTTGACGTAGAAATGCTGGAGATATCTGACGCCCCCGAGCAGGAGAAAGAACAGGCGGAAGAGCCCTCAAGTACCAACGAAGATGTGGAACAACCACCCCCCAACGAGATCTTCGCACAAATGGACACAGACGGCGACAAGCAGATAAACGTGGAGGAGATGGCCAACCATATCAAGAAGCACGAGGGTGAGAACCTCGGCGAGGATATGGACGTGTATACGATGGTAGGGGAGATATTCCAAGAGGACGATAAGAACAAGGACGGTATGTTGAGTTATGAGGAGTTTATTACCCAGGCACCTATGCCAGCTCACGAGGAGCTTTAAGTTAGCTATCTCTTAGATTGGTTTACAGTATATGGTTTAGATATTGGAGTAAATCATAGAGTTTAACTGCTCTTTTTTAGATTATTGATAAAGGTTAATGGGCTTTAATGCTTTTTGAGATTAATAATACAATTTTAAGGGTTTGTGTTTTTGTTTATGAGTTCAACTTTTTGGTTACTCTGAAACTTGTTGGTCTCTCTAAAACTTCTATTGAGTTACGAGGAGTTTGTTATAGTTTTGAATTAGATCAGTGCAGAACTTGAAAATGAAAGTGCCTCAAAAATCAGGAGAATAGTGAAACAGGGGTGGATCCAGACTACAGCTACTACTGCTTGAGTCGTAGTCAGATTTTCTGGCCTAGTATTTCTATTTCTTCTAATTTAGGCTCTAAGATAAGAAAAATCGACAGTTCTGTCTCTTGGACCAATTTCAGCTGTAGTCAGAATTTCTCCTGGATCCGCCCCTGTGTAAAACTTGAGAATCACTAAAGAAATTTTTTCATAACAGTCGCAGAGGTGGAACTAATGTTTTCTTTTCAAGGAACCTTGAAACTAAGCCGTTGAAAAAAAATTTTAATGGGAGACCTGATAGATTCTCTCTTTGTGTCTGATGAGTTCATTCTTTAGATAAGCTCTTTCAAATAAGAAGATGTATGCCTCAAAATCGATTATCTGGTTTATTATCCCGCTGCAACCAGATATGATATTTTCTGCTGAATTCGAATTATTCAACTTGTATATGTGTGGACCTAACACCACATGTACTTTCCTCAATACTGCGAAAATTTCTGTGAAACTTTCTATAATTTGCTCATAGCTAGGATGTTCTTTGAACTAAGATCCTAGGTTCCAATACTTTTTTCCACCACTGGAACGATATTTGATAGGTGCAGAATCCCTGAACAGACCCAAGCAGTCAGCCAACAAACATTTTGAATCTTAAGATTTTCCATCTGGAACTCATTGGAATTGTACGTCATAACAGTTTGATTGGTACAGAACTTCAGGATAACTACAAAAATCAAAAGCATAGGGAACATTCTAAAGCTTTTTGTCTGACGCTCGTCGGAGTAATACGTCATACACAGTCTTGACCCGTACAGAACATTGGAAAGCCTAGAAAATCGAAAAGATACTGGACATTACATTCTGAAAGAGAAAAATAAACGAGCAAATTCCATAAATAGTACCATCTATTTTATAAAAAAGCTTCCACTACTATTACAACTATAACATTCAAAGGCTTTTCGTCTGACGCTCGTTGGGGTAATACGTCATACACAGTCTTGACTCGTACAGAACATTGAAAAGCGTGGAAAATCGAAAGAATCGCGAAACTTGATATTCTAAATCTTTCGTAAGACACATGAGTATTACGTCAGAGAGAGAGAGGGAGGCAAAAACCAAAAAGCCAAAGAATTTACCAGAGGGAATAATCATTATGATATAGACTGATTCAAAAATAAACCTCTGAAACATCTCGATTTCATCTTCGTCAGTAATAGTTTACTGATGGAAATGAAATCGAATCGTTTAAGAAGAATAGATTATTTTTTAATTGGTCTATTGATATTGTTAAACTTGGGAAATTGGCCTGTCATATTATCATTACGATGGAACTATTGAAAAGGAAAGGACCAAAGACTGAGCCTTGTGGAACTCTATATGAGAGTTATTTTGGCCCTTGAATATAGAGAGAATAAATGGCCTGAGAATATAAGCGTTTTACCAAAGTTTTGCTATGAGTACTTCGTGGCTCTTAAACATCGAAGACCTAGCTATATAGCTACTATAGCTGCTCTAAAGAAATTAATGATAAAGTAGCTTCAATCTGAAAGCGGGGCCTTTGAAGAATCTTCGTGAATTTGGAAATTAAGAGAGTAAATATCTCGTTTATGGAAAAGGACTGCGAATCTACTGTCTGTAAGGAGGAGTCCATACACTTTTTCAAATAAGCAAATAGCTCTAGCCTGCGCCCAGACACTGACCTTTTTCAGAAGTATAATGACTTGTACACTTCTGAAAATGGTTTGTTCTGCACACAGGCTAAAAATCCCTGGTTTCAGCATTGTAATCAAGGCAATGACTATGGAAAATACCAATTGCAAATAACCAAATTTCAGATAAGGTAGGTAGCTAGTCTATCATTTTTTCAGCAAAATGTTAAGCAAACAACGGCAGTTTGAACCCGAAGTCCCTTTGCTTATTGAAAAAAGTGTAAAGCGGTCTGTTACAGCAAAGCATACGCAATTGCATGTGCTTTGTTATTTCTTGATTGAAAAAGCACATGCGCTTGTTTTAGAGTTGGTTATACTTGATATATCTGTTTATCTTCAATCTCTCATTAGTTTTCGTAATAACAACATTCATTGTCGCCATCACGAGGCTGTTGCTGTGGTTGTCATCTGCATTGTAAAATGACAATGAGTAGACAGCACGTGCCTCGTATTTGCATGTTTACCCATCAACATTGGATTAAACGAGGCTGGTCAATATGGCGCACTTCTATATTTTCTTTGATGTCATTTTATTTCTCCACAACGGTCTCCAGTGCGAGCCTCCTCTTTGAATAGTCAACGATCCACACAGTGATGGTTTTGGATAGGGGCAAGGGGGCCATAGCCCTAGACCCCGCGCTTGATATAGGGCACTGCAAAATAGTAAAAATTCATTCAATTTCATGTGATAAACGTTCACTTTTTAATCAAATTCGTTTAAAATAATAAGTCTCGAAATGTAGGAAGTTTGGAAAACTTGAAAAAGAACTCAAAGAAGCTATCTTGTCAAGTGCCCTTTCCGTAGGATCCGCAAGATACATTAACTTTGTTCCCACATAATGCGGTGGGTGTGTATGTTAGAGAAGGGGTATTATCCATAGAGGAAAGGAGAGGTTCCATGCAAAAGAATCAAGACCCATTCATTACATCATACTCTGTGGTGGAATAGTCACTCCTACAGACTTTCAGTAAAACTGCTCACAGTTACAAACTGCTTATAGTTCTGCATATTCCTTACAGTTATAAACATATGCAGAAGTCTTTTATTATAGCCAGGAAAATCGGAAGCATAGCGAAACGAACACATAGATTACATAAGCTTTTCGTGTGACACTCAACAGAGTCACTGAGTTTTTTATTCTATATATTCTGCTTATTCTGCTAGTCACTCGAGGGTCACCTATGCTTTTACTGCGATGGGATGCGAGCAAGGTTCTTTAAAGGTGCAGTTCTGCACAATATGTGCAGCTCTAAAGAAAATATTTAGGAATGATAAAATGATGATTAATGATGATTAAAATCGAGATGAAAATAACCAAATAACGTCAGATAGGCCATTTGCAGCAATCTAGACGCATCAAAATTCAAAATTTTCTCACCCTTCGGCAGCAGACATGGGGATAGATGAAATTGAAAGGAAATGAAAGGGAACAAATTGATAAATTGTTCTTTACGAGGATTGACATTACTGGGTTTTTGAAAATAGTGTATTCTAAGTTTCCCTCTGGGAGGCTCTAATAATCTAAACATGCAATAAATACAAAGACGGAAGTTACATAACGAATAATTAGGATAATTAAGACACGAATATGACAGAGATTATATGACGCTAGACCTATTACATACTTACGTGGTGCACGGTCAGGTCAACGCTCAACACCAAACCTGATCAAACGTCAGCACGACACCGAAAAACAAGAAGAGAAGAAGCGAATAAAGAGAATTGTGGATATATAAGAATATCAACTTAATTAGTTTGAAAAATAAACACTGCATTGATAAAAACCATGATCCTTGGCCTTAATAATGGAGGAACGTTTGACTTGGCTGCTCACATGATTGATTTGAATATCTTTGTTTTTGAATGTCAAATGAGTTTTCTCAAATGTCATTTTGAGCAGTTAGTGCGCAGTTAGCAGAATCTCTCCCCATGAGAGCAATTTCGCGCAAATTAAGGCGAATTCTCAATAACGAGATCTCTGTTATAGATTTCATTTGATGGCCGCGAAACAATAGGAGGATATTAAATTATTTATTATGTGTCAAAAACAGCAGGCATAACTTTCCCACGAATATGGCACATGGCAGCCATTTTCCCACGCTTATCATTGGTCACCGATCAAATTTTCTTTGTTCTCGCCAGGTCTGCCATATTGGCTTTTTCTAAGCCTAATCTGGCTTTTTTAGAAAGTGCTTGGCTTGGAAAAAATGATTTGGCTTAGAGCTAGAATTTGGCAAGGTTTTTTATACCTGCATTTCTTCAAAATATGTTCAGTTCGAAATCTTTGTTGTGCAGTTTTAAAGAAAATATTAAGCATTTCTTGATACTTTAGTGGTATGACATAAATCAGAATACAAACCACATTGGTTGCATGTCGTAAGGAAATCGAAGAATGAAGCTTTAAAATCCTAATTAGTTTTTTCAAGAAAATGAACACGGTTATAAGTTGGTCTTCTCCAAAACTCTAGCTACAGGCAAGTAAAAATGTGCAGTTCTGAATTTTGTTTAAAAAAGGCCCGGCTGAAAATCTGGCTTTTTGCTAGAAATTTTTCACTAACTGAACACCTTACCAACTTACCAACTAAACCGTTGGAAATCAAAAGTTTTATGTTTTATTAGACAAAGTTAGTGCCTTATCAAATCATTGAGTACAACTACTGCTGAAGAAAAGGACTAAAACGTATCAAAAAAGAGGGGAGGGTTATTTGGTTCACAACTTTTTTATTCGTGTTAACATCATAACAGTCTTGTTTTCATTTATCTAGTACTAGCGGAAATACATACAATCAAACATGGAAACAGTTCTGTTTTCATTTATCGAGTATTTATTTTGTTCGTTAGCCTCATTTTCAATCGTGGCTTTATCTGGCTTTATTTCATTACCTATTTGGCTTAGAGAGCTAGCTAGGATCTGGCAACCCTGCTCGCGAAAATTACTGCGAAGTAGGATATTACAGAGAGGACCGGCCTTCTATATATTTCATCCTACACAATCGCTTTTCTAGGGGACATATGGGTCAAATTTTCGACCTGAAAGCCTTTGGAGAACACAGAGCTCGTAAACACATGTGTGTTAAAACGGGTTCAATGCGAAATCATGTGCACTGAATGAAGTATATTGTCTTGTAACATTTACATGTGAATTAAAATGTGCGGTAACAGAGCGTGCTATGTAATAAGAGAATAAGAGAAAAGCGAGCTTCTTTGTCTTTAAATCGCAATACTTCGTGCTTTAATTCGGCCCAAAGCCATGGCTGGGTGTTTAGTCAAGTAACAGGTCGGGTTTCCGTGTATTGCGTGTTATCATTCTCGTGTACATGCTATTACACACCACATAATACAAGACATGGCAGCTACAATTTATAAAGTAACATAAAAAGAAAAATACAAATAAACAAGAACCAGAAGAAATTACAACTAAAACAACAATCAGTGGTGTGAATTCGGAATATATGTTATTATTGGATCCTTGACGGATGCTCTGGGCTCGTTTTAATAACTGAGTACTCGTGTACAACTGAGAGCGACGCCAAATAAATTTCTTGATTTCAACGCCACGGTTGGGTCGCAGTTTCTCCACGCCTCTTGCACAAGATCAAATTACAAGGAACAAGAGAGAGCTGGAACAAGCAAAATGAACGAATCCAGGTTTATAAAGGAAAACGAGGAAACCTGATCGTTTTTATCAACATTGAAAGCAGAGCAACTCAATTTGTAAACGTTTGTTTATGTCGACTCTGACAGCACGAAGGAAGGATGCGAATTCTCGATACGGATCACTACTAGATTGTACATGATACTAGACTTGACTAGAGGTTGTATAAAATAAACATAACTGAGAAATATCGAAAAATGGCCAACCAGTCTGCATTTACCTCAGCTATTGGACACAACGCTACAGATATGGCGAGGATTCAAGTTCGAGGCAGTCAACACGTTGATGTTTTGGGCAGAGGAATGCTGACTGACGGAACTTCGTACGCTCCTGTATCCAAACGACAGAGGATGAACGAGAAGATGGAATCCGTCATTGCCCACCCTGCCATAGTTCGATACCCCTATGAAGGTGAGATGTTTTGAGATTTTTAACAGTTTATAATTATACGAATGTCAAACATGTTTCATAACTATTTTAATGAACTTCATTTGTCATTCCTTCGCTACAGTTTGTCTGGCTGGTGTCCAATTCTTGTAATGTGCCGAATTTTGCGGACTTTTAAGCGCAATGTGTCCGAGGAAACGTGGGGATATTTTAATGAAAATCGATATCAATCTGCTTAAAAATAGCGAATTAATGAGAGTAACTATTTCTCTGATGTAATGAGGATAGTTTAGACACAAAATTCTGGCATTTTCAAGGCTAAAACCGAGGTTTTCTCACGGTGTGGTTGTGTTTTTCCCACGCAGGAAATTCGGTCTCGACCTCGACTTTCGTGCTTATACCTGCCCCATTTAGCTGGTAGTGATCGCGTCTCTGTTTGCTAGAGCAGGGCTCGCTGTGGGAATTTATGAATATTTTGCTATAAATTAAGTAATATTTTGCTAACTTTGATATCTCGATAATTTTATTTCGGAAAATTCGCAGTCGTTTCAAAGCGTATCGACTTTTTCGGTCGTAAACTTAGGCCAAATATCCTGCGGGGGTAACCGAAAATGGCGTCGTATTTTTCCGGTCGACTGGGTGGGGTGTATGCCTGTAATATCGAATTCATGATATTTTTAGTAATTATCACATTGCGATATCTCGCTCTATGTTTAACTAGTCATAATCTCCTGTGCATTGCCCAATGTCCTCTCGTAAATGAAAATAATTGGAGGGGGGCTTAATGACATGGGGCCATGCCCACCTTGCCTATGTACGAAGCCACCCAGAAGTAATTTTTTTACACTGTGTAAGTTATAAGTGAGTTGAATAGCTAAAAGTAGTTTACAGGGTTTCATTGCAAAGTGGGGATCAGAAGTACGGTTAGGTCCCTTGCAATTTTTACTTTGTCAAGATAAGAATTCTACCTATTGTGTCAAGTGTAACATCTACTAGTATTTCATTATTCATAAGAAAACCCCCAGTCTTCCGGAAATTGAAATTTTTCCCAATTTGGAACAATTTGTGTAAAAAATCTTCCAGATTCCATCCTTGATCCTTAAAACTAATGAACACTAATGAACACGCAGCAACATAGCAAGAATAAAATTTTGGGTGAGGGGCCAACATTTATTAGAACAATAGAAACAGTGGGTGTTGTGTAAATATGAAATGTGATTTCAGCATTGGGGGTTTGCCCCTTTTATCCCCCTCAAAAGTTGTGTTTCTACTACATTCATCCCTGTTTGTTTATGAAATAAACCAGCAAAACTCAAGAATCACAACTATTCCTTGATTGACATTAAAATCCTGCTTCTCCCCAAATGTTTTATGGGAATGTATATTTATTTGAAGTTTCAAGCAGTCTTGGAAATAAACAGATTTTTTCTCACGGTCCAAGCATCAAGCTCCATGCTCTATAAACATTTGTCTTAAAAACCATCTTTTATAAACAATCTTGAAATATTTACTTTTAAATATTGATCTGAAAGAGCACTCATCAAACAGGCTTTTTAGATATCCTCTTAGTTTTCCTCCTGGCCTGGTAAATGAATGAATGAATGAAAATTTCTTTTAGGGCTCACTTAAATGATTCAAATCTAAAAGAACATATAATGACAACTGTTAAATTTCATTAGAAATACAGTAGCTTTTCCCAAAAGTTTCTGTACTAAAAGTTTTTAACAAGACAGTTTCTTAGCTCTCTGGTGTTTCATAGTGATTTTTTTTGTAAAAATATTTTAGATTTTTGGCTGCTGAGCCTTGTTGAATACACAAAAGTTTATGTTTTATCAAATACATGTTTAGCTTCCATCAAACTATACAATAGAATCATTTGAGGTACAGACAAAAATAAGATACAGCTACAGATACAGATACAGATACAGACATTTATAACCTCATGGGGTACATCTTGTCATTTCCTATCCTGGTTTAAATCAGAAACCAATTTTCAAATTTTTTTTCAAAATTTCCCTAATTCCCCCTCCAAGCTTTCTAAAGTGAAGTTTTTAAATTGGTTTGGAAGATTTTTTGCGCACTTTTCAAATATTCTCATTTGTTTTCCTAGGTCCAGATTTACATTATCGAGATGCTTTGATGCTGCCAGGGAAGGTGAACCCTGAATCAATGCCAGACACAAGAAATGATTCACAGAGAATGCAATATCCAGCATTCAGGAACCCCGCAGACCAAGGTCATATTAGTCCACCCCTTCAAACTTCACCCTCTTATGGGGACAGCGAGAGAAATAACAATAGGTAAAGTATTCCATACTATGATTCTCAAATAACCCCCAGCTAAAGTTTGATTCTTGTGATTAATTTCATAAGAAATAATAAAGTACCCTTTTTACTTTTAGAGGGTATCCTTAAAAATCTTCTTAGAAAAGTACACTTGTGAAGCGGTACGTGCTCCCAAAAGTTGTGGGATGGCCGAATGTTTACATCCCTTGACCCTTAATCAAAGGGTCCCGGGTTTGAGTCTTTGATGTTCACCTTATGAAGATCAAAACTTCCCTTCTTTACATATTTTTTCATAATTGAAATCTATAGGGGGGCTTTATTAGAGAGGGGTTAAATAGAGCATTGACAGTTTTGTTGGTGTAACTCGTATACAATTTTAGTAATCTTTGATCTGCGTTTCAGGTATGATAACTCTGATGGGTGCTATCACAATCAATATCACCAACAGCGCCTGACAAAGGAAGCTATGCAGCGATATTTGAAAGAAAAGGATCACCAAACTGTAGTAATTCTTCACTCTAAAGTTGCACAAAAATCATATGGTAACGAAAAAAGGTGAGTTTTATTTAGAATCGTGGTTACATAAAAAGGCGAAGTTCTTAGCAATTATTGATCAGTGCTAAAAATTGACCTTTATAAATATGGTTATCTGAAAGATGAGGTGAATGAGTAAACATGCTAGCTTGAATTGCTGTAGGGACACTGTAATATGCACTGCATCACCTGAATAGTAGTACAAGATCGTATCATCTTTTACTGCACCATATAAAGAAGTTTAAAATTTGAAATTGCTGGTCATTAGGCGACTCCTGGATTTTCAGTTTGAACCACCGTGGTTGAGAACACACAGAATCTCTATCAAGAAGCAGCTGGTTTTTAAATGCACGGCGTATCACCTGCTGTAATAGAAGTTTATTGCAGCACCTTCTATGGCTGCAAGGTGATATATATCTTTATAAAAATGAGTTTTACCAGAGCAGGCTATTGCAATGGACATATGCCACCACCGGATCTCGAACCCGGGTTGATCAACCAAAGTGGAGCGCACCTACCCTGTTCTAAACCAGGACAATAAGTTTGCACAGTAACCTTGACGTGTATCAAACTCAAGGCTTACCCACAGTGAGGCATTATCCATATTTGTATATCTTTATAGAATATTCATATTCATTTGTAATCAATTTGCTAAGTTTAGAAAATTTTACCATCGACCATAATGCTCGATTAGAACATGAACAAAACCTTTTAGCTTCAAAATAGTTAAATAAACTCAATCCAAGAGTCACCATTGCGCGTTGGAACAACTTGCAAATAATCCCAAACGGTTGTGATACGATTTATGAACGATTTTTAAACAACTTGTGTCGATTTGCGATGATTTTCCACAATTTCAAAAGAGCTTGCAAAGACGTGAGAATGGTTTACCGCTTTTTTTAGCGTCTTCAAGTTCCTAACAAGCTATACGGAAATCATTGAAATAGTTAAAGCTATGGTTCAAGCTTTTATAAAATCCCTTCAGATTCATTTATTTCAACAATTCATGAAATGAATTTATCAGGCCTTCTTAAAATTTTAAACGATCTCCTTACTGAAGGCAATCGAGCTGCAACCTAGTGGTATGGGGAAATTCACTTTATTTCAAAGTGTATGAGGGGATTTTAGAGAGAATAATCATTTCCAGAGTGTTTTAGGAATCTTTTTTAAAAGCAGTAGGATTTTCTAGAGGGCTTAGGAGATTTATAACGAACAAGATGATTTTCTAGAGACTCTTACGATATCTATCAGGATTATTTCCCTGAAGGTAGTCCATCTTATTTCTAAACGTTTTCACACAGTTCTCATGCTTTAGAGCTTATCTCAAGAATTCACACGCCCCTTCTTGTCTGCAGAGAACACTTTTGAATCCTCCATTTCATAATTGCACAGGCGCCACAGCCATGTAGATCTTCGCAGACCGGCTAGGACTGGAAATGCACTGTTGAGTTTCATCAAAGAAGACTCTTGTCTGCCTTGAGATATCTCACTTGAGGGAAGATAACAGAAAGCCAGAGGAAAGATAGACGTAATGTTTTGATATCCTGCAATTAAGTGACTGGCTACAAAATGATTAGAAGAACCGAGTAATTGAGATATGCAATAGTTGTCCAAACAACTTTAAAAAGGTTGTAAGAATATATAGGAGAGAAATGACCGAGCAATTATCACGAAGACGTCTGGCTAGAAATGGATTGATGGAGTCTGTTATCGGGACAGAACTTAAAAAATAACCATTAAAATTTGGAGCATAGCAAAACATTATGAACAAAAGTTTTCATATGGGCATAGACAGAGTAGAAAGGTCAGAGGGAGAAAATATTCATCAAATGAATATATGACTAAGTTGTGGATCGATATAGGCCCATAGGAAAATGGATGAATAATCAATAGTGTGTGAAAAACTAACATAGGGCAGACACCGTTTTGTTAAGGATTTTTGGGAATATTTATACTGTGTGCTCCAAACGATTGCCTCAAAACTAAGAAATTTAAGGTTGGCTGAAATTTCAAGCAGCCCAATAAGCATATTTATTTGTAAATGCAGGTTTAGGGTATGGCAGCATAGAAAAACTTATGTCGACCTGTTTTTGTGACTCGAGAATTGATATTCCGAAATATCCTAGGTACTCTTTTAAACAAGCTGAAAGGTTTACAAAATAGATAAGAATTTAGGCCTTAGTTAGGAGTAAATTTTTGTTGTTATTGTTGTTGTTGTTAAAAATTCAATTATAGTCAGGTATTAAGCTAATTTAGGCCTACTTTAGCTACATGTGTACTTGACAAACTGTTTGAACTACTTGCCCACTTCTCCAAAGTACTTCTAATTTCGAAATTAGAATGAAAGCCTATAAAAATTCATTCCTACACATTCTTTGAATCTGAACTCCTGTAGTTGATTTCTAATAGCCGATCATTTCCTGCAGTAATTGATTCTATGACTGTCTTTTGGATTGATCCATTACTCCGTAATGACAGCTTAAGTAGACTCGCATATGATAATTATGGCATGATTATCTGCTAAACAGATGAAACCGATGAGGCTCTGAGACTTATCTAGGTGATAGAAATTTGTTTGCAAGGGAATGGCAGGGACAATTTTCTTTGGTTAAAAAATCCTAGAACGAGCATTCTTTGGAACATTGGTTAAAACAGTGCCTTCTGTATATACCTTCATAGAAAGACTGTGAATCTCAAACAATCTGAACTGGTCTCTATCAACAGGCTGCTTTTCTTAAGTAAACTCTGTAAGCACACTGATAACGGGTAATTAGTGTGTTGACTTTGATAACAGAATACGTTAGTGCTTATTTTTCAATTATATTACTTGGTACTTATTATACAATTTGTGTCCTTTTTAAACTCTGTAAGGTTCTTAAAAAAGGCTTACATACAGAGTCAAAAATTACATATGACCTTTTTCATAAGTGATGTTATATTATAGAAGATAATGTCCTAATCTTGATTCTATGAAGCATAGAGTTGTCAGAGAAATCACATAGCTGTCAATTTAAAGAGTAGATTATGTGGAGAGAAGATTTATTAGCTTGAAATGGGTTCATTCATTCCAGACTCTCCTGATTCATAATTTGACTTATGAATTCAAAGTACTTGCAGTTTACATGCTACAGAAAACCCTTCTTTTCACTTAAATTTGTAACATGAAAAAAACGTGGGGTTAAAAAACTGATCACAGGATAAAAACATATACCTTACCCTTTCCAATTTTAGCCTCGTACAGGTCCTTCTTTATTCAACAATTAAAAATCAGCCTCTTTTAGATCCAGGTTCTTTTACATTGGTTTCTTGTCTTCTAAGAGTTGTTGACTTTCTCGGCTATATTCATCAAGTAAATCAATACCTTTAGAGTTTGCAAAAAGGACTCTGAGACGTATCAAAACAAATATTCTGGAGCTTTTTCGTCTGATATGTGACGTCATTGTAATAATTGGCGAATGAATGGACCCTGAAAGTTTGATTCTAGGAATAAATCGGCCCTGTTCGCTTCGCCTTTACGAAATAACGTTTCTTTTCTATAACAATAACTACAAATCTAAAACTAAAACAGATAATCAAAAACTGTAGTGTTAGTCGCGAGTCTATCAGTCCTAAACTTCCTTGATTTAGGAATATTTCTACTGTAATTCTTCAGAAATAGAACGATGGTGTAAAAAAGTTTTTGAATATTAATTCTTGGTGCACAAGCTACAGGTCCCAAAAAGCTTTATGCGGCCATACTCTAAACTTGCGTTAACAAAGAGCCTTAATTGCTAGCTTGTGAAGCAAAAACTTAACCACTTGTATATTAAATAATACTTACATACATTCAGATACCTTTGAATCAACTAACATGACAATATTTTATCATTTTATTTTGCGGTAACGCTGTGAGATTGCATTCGTAAAACATCTTACTTCATCTCGTGTCTAGTACGATAAATTGTATTGCGGTAATTTCGTACTTTTAGCCATAATTTAAAAAACGTTTGCAACCTTATGCTTCAAATATATGAATATGCTTTGCTCAAATATTTCACTGCCTATCAGCAGCCTTTTCAATTAGACTTGAGCAAAGGTTAGTTATGTATTTTAAACAAAAGGTTGCATGTTCTTTAACGTAGTAGTTTACATTGAAAATTGGGAAAATTTTATTTTTTTTACTTTTTTGATTTTATAGAAATAATAGTCCAAAATTTATCAAGGAATACAGTGAAAAACTTATTTTATTGATAATTCAATCAGTTTCTTAGAAAAATAGCCTTTTCTGCAACGCAGTGCTAGAATATTTCCTTGGCAACCAAACTTTAATGGTTGCTAGGGAGTTCTGGGGGATTTTGCAGACCTTTCCTCCCATGTAAAGGTTTATTTTCACTTCATTTTTCCTTACAAATTCCGCCATGTTGATTACACAATCCCATGAGCCTTTTCGGCCATGCAAATATTCACTATAACCAAGGCAACAGCCAAATTTGGTGAGTTGGAGTGAGTTTGCGAGAAAAATGGATGCCGAAGACCTTTCTGAGCCTGAAAATGATGAAAATGAACATGAAAAAGTGCCGAAAAGAGTAGATAAACGTAAATTTAGATCCCAGAAGCGTAAGAAGAGGAGAAATTTTGCAGGAGCTAGAAAGAAAGCAAGACTATTTGCAGAGGAACGCTCAGTCTCAGAGCCTTTAGGCCATTCGTCAGCAACACCACCTGATCCTGCTGCTGGTCCTGATGAGAACAGCCAGACATTGAGGAAAGAAGAAGACCACAATGTTTCTCTTTTAAAACTGATGAACTCTTCGTTTGACTCCTTCATAGAAGGACCAGTTACAAGATCAAAGGCAGTGGAGATTGGTACTGAAATCAAAGGGCAAGGAGATGTTGGTAATTCACTTATTGACAAAACACTTTTGATTCAATGTTTGAATAAAGCTACAACTTGCAAAGCTTGCAAGAATATTGCATCAAAATTCACCCTAAAATTTAACAATAAAGATGGTCTAGCAGAACATTTGTCACTTGTCTGTGACTTTTGCAAAACTGAGACACCTTTTGAGACAAGTACCAAATTGGAAGGATCGTCACGTTCAGATAGCAGAGGTGGTAAAACTGGATATGATATCAATCGCAGATCAGTCCTTGCATCTTTCGCAATTGGACATGCTGGATTGGAGAAATTCTGTGGTATTCTCAATTTACCAAAACCACTGAACAAATTGGCCTACCAAAGACAACTCAGGTCAATTGAGAAACTATCGGTCAAAGTTGCCGAGGATATAATGAAAGATGCTGCAAAAAAATTGATAGATATCACAGAAAAAGAGGACAGTACTAAAATGATAAACATAAACGGTGTTCGTGTTGCAAAAGTAGCCATCACGGTTGATGGCACATGGCAAAAACGAGGCTTTAGCTCAAAAAATGGTGCCGTGTTTGTAATATCAGTCAGAACAGGTGCTGTGCTTGATTATGAAGTACTGTCGATGGTATGCCATCAATGCCGTGCTCATGAGCATCTTGATCAAGAGTCTAATGACTATAAACTTTGGAAAGAACACCATCAAAATGAATGTCCAATAAACCATACAGGCTCTAGTGGAAGCATGGAGACAAAAGGAGCATGCAGTATCTTTTTAAGATCAATTGAGGAAAGAAGTCTTTTGTACGATGTCATGGTAGGAGATGGAGACACAGGTTGTTATGGGGCTGTTTGTGAAGCTGTTGAAGCAGAGCATGGAGAGGTGTATAAAGTCAGTAAGGAGGAATGTGTTGGACACGTCCAAAAAAGAATAGGCACAGGCTTGAGAGAGTTGAAAAGAAAGTATAGAGGTGACAAACTACCAGATGGTAAAGGAATTGGTGGAGTTGGGAGGCTGACGGACAAGGTTGTTGATAGCATCCAGAATTATTATGGCAATGCCATAAGACAAAATAAAGGAGACCTACAAGCAATGAAAAATGCGATAGAAGCCATTTTCCGACATATGATCAAGGATGACAAAAAAACATTGAAAGAGCAACACTCATTATGTCCACAACATCCAGATACCTGGTGCAAATACTGGCAAGATCAGATAAACAATACCAATAATTACAATGATGATAAACGCTTGCCTAGCGTATTTCAAAAGATCTTGAAACCAATATTTGATAGGCTTTCAGAAGATGCCCTACTCAAAAGATGCCTCATGGGGGTAACTCAAAATCAAAATGAAGCCTTGCATGGCATGCTATGGGGGCAGTGTCCAAAAACACAATTTTGTGGCAAACGCAAAGTTGTCATTGCAGCATGCCAAACTATTGGTAAATTCAACATTGGAGCATCAAGCATTGCAAACCTGATGAAACTTTGCAGCATGAAAATTGGTTGCAATACAATGAAATCATTGAGGAAAATTGATGAAACAAGACTGAAAGCCGCTGCGGTCAAGGTTTCAAAGAAATATAAACAGGCGTCGTCATTTGCGTGCTTTGAAATTGAAAAAGAAAAGTGACTCCAAGAAAAGTGACTATGTTTCTGGAGGATTTGGCCTGTCAAAGCAGCCTGAATATTTAGAAAGTGAGGGTAAAAAGAAGCAGAGGGGAAAAGCTCAAAAGCAATCTATTACCGCCAGTGTCTCTACTGTGCCACCAACTCCGGAGCCAACAACTATGAGTGACAGTGCTGAACAAGGACCTCAAATAACATTTGTGACACCATTAGTAGAGACAATAGGGAACTAAACATTCTCACAATCTCATTTTTGCAAAAAATTCCCCTAAAATACCAAATATGCTTTTTATATTACTGTTAGACCTATGCAAATCTTTAGATGCGTTTTCTCGAAAACAAGTTTTCGCATGCCTTGCATGGCTGCGGAACATCTAGTTCCCCTCCTGGGTATAGTTGGATAACTAAATTTGGTACATTAGTATATTTTGCTATGCTGATTGCAATGAATACATCTGTTTTGGAGTTTGACATACACATGAGGCCCTACACTGGAAAATGATATTTTCCCAATTTTATTCTGTTGGGGTCACTTGAATAGGTTTTTATGTATTCATTGCAGAGCTCTCATCATAACAAAGACACCCTGAAAAAATCTTTTTGCTAGCTCTAACATACCTGGAGAAATTCGTTCCACAATTTTGGGCTTTCGCGCAAATATTTTCCGTTTCCATGGAAACATCTGGGCCCCACCCAAATGTTTTTCCTATATTCGACCCCATCTATATACATAGGGTTGTGTCTCCAAGTTTGGGGTTAAAATCTTATTGCCTTCATGAGTTATGGACAAAAGACGTTTCACATGTTTTCAATGTATACTACTACGTTAAAATATGGATAAAATAATGAAATTACCACATTATAATTTCAGGCAACTTTTTCTCAACTAACATAAGTCATTCTATCATTTTCTACAGGTTCTTCTGCCCACCTCCGTGTTTATATCTATTTGGAAAAGGCTGGCAAAAGAAACAAAGACACATTGACCGTGACGGCGAATCAGAGTATGATATTTGGCCGTATGCTTTTATTGGTATTGGTAACAGTGACCAGGACGTCCAGCAGCTCACGTTTGAAGACAAGGTCAGCTTTTCGTACTACTCCATGTAACGAGGGGCATATCACTCACAAAAAAGTGTACGAGATTTTTGTGATTTTGGTGATTTTTGAGTGATTTTTCTTCTATTTCTCTGTGATTTTTGTGATTTTTTCAAAAACTGTACGAGATTTTTTGGAGTGATATGCCCCTCGCCATGTGATATTGTATATTTGTTATAGCGAGAGGCCTAACTAGTAAACAAGAGACAAGAGAAAAGCATCCTCCGCCATTTTAGACAGCCGGAGATCAATTACTAGCATAACAGGGATACAAGAGAATATTTACAATAATAACAATGATAATAATAAGTCCCTATATTACATCCCAAATAGGTACCCTCCTGCCAAAAGTGTAGGAAAACCTTTTAATATGGAAAAACTGTTGAAACAACATTTGGTAGCCGCTGCTCAGCACAGACAACTCTAGAAAAGTCAGTGTCTGTGACGCAGGCTAACATTTGGTTGTTTCGGCCTAATCCTCCTCTTTCTTCTAAAGTGTATTCGTCCATCCCTCCTCTTTGTCTTAAGTCCCCTTGTTTGATATGCTGAAAGCCACTGCAGAAACTTTAGTTAGAGAAGTACCACAGATAGAAAAGTAAATCATTCTATATTTTACACACTAGCATTCGAAATTCCAGAAACCTTATTTTCGTGGCTCCCTTAGTCCAACATCCCTTCCGAAGCACTGTCAATCACGAAGGAGTGCAGGAGTGTAGGAGTCTGGGGATGAGATGATTCGACTATCTTTCTCCATCTTTTGGTATTTTTTGTACCTGTTTCCCTGTTCCAATCATGTTATCTTGTAATCTTCATGGTATCTTCCTTGTTTCCATTATATTTGAAACTCCCAGCCATTGTTAACACGCTTTAATATAATTTCATTGAAAATGCACCGGATCGATGAAAAACAAAAATGAGTTCATGTCCTTATTCGAATAGCATTATGCGCTAGGACACTCAAAGGACAATAATTGCCCAAGATGATTATGATGATGATGATGATGGAAATTCGTGGAGTTGTGGGAAGAATTAGATGCAAAATGGAGCTTCTGATACAAGATCATGCAAAGGATAAGCTGCAACTTTTTTAGTGATTCTATGAACAGAAATACGCGCAAGCCCCTAGAAAATAGAGTCCCCGTCGCAGTTGCCGTCGTGGTTTCCAAAACTCCATACCAACTCTATCACTGACATGATAGGATTAACTGACTGACTCTAAAGAATTATCTTTGTGAAAGTTGAGAATAAGAAAAGGATATGAATTGAATTGAGTTGAATTGAACGTGCTTACTCATCAAATGCTTGATAATGTAGAATTAATGAACACAATCCTTGTAAATGCTCGTGAAAGACTCAAAAGCTTAAAAATTTCAATTAAATTTCTCTCTCTGCGTAGATCAGACCTATAACATAAACAAAACTCGTGATCCACAATGAAGGTGCATTCTTTTCGTAGGCCTAATGAAAATATGCGATTATTGAGGGGTTTGTGTTAATTCCTTCGCCTTTATTGTTTACTTTCTCTTTGTCGTCAATACGAATCTCTTGATCTTTCAGGGATTCTGCACAGCCAAGACTTTATTTATATCAGACTCGGATAAAAGGAAACATTTTCTACTAACGTGCAAGGTAAACAACAATATTATATTAGTTCGGGGGGTTGTGTGTAGTGAAAAACCGTAGTTTTGGTGGGGATTGGCGTGTAGTTGGATCACTCGACCTTTGGTTCAAAGGGTCCCGGGTTCCAAACCACCCTCGGACCTATCGCAAAGTGTGTGAAGAGAATTTTTCAGCCTTCTGTAATTCCAGGGAAAAATAGAGAAGGAATTAAGATGATGTCTGTTCATATTGAGAGGAAGGACCAGGGTGGCACTGCTCGGTTAGTCTGCCTATTTAGGGGGCGCTTTACACATACACCAATACCTTGCGAAGATAGTAAGCGTATTTGTCTGTCAAGTATCAATGCATTGCCTCCATTAGTTTACCTATTCAGTGGGTCTTTTGTGCTTTGCACATAAACATACCTTACGAAGATAGTAAGTATATTTCCCTATCGATTTTCAACTGCCGAAACACTGCTTGAATTGCTTAATTTATTCAACTAATTTGAGGGAAAGGTAGGAGAAAGGGGAAAAATCTAAGTATTGAAGGGTAGAAATGATATTTTTTCCAGAAATCAGAATAGTTTTCAAGAGCTCAAGTCGCAATCAGTTGTGAGAAATATTGAAAACATAACAAACAAAAAGTGGTTTTTATCTGACACTCATTAGATCAGATTGGTACGTCAAAAACAGATCAAAGGTTGAACGGTCAGAAAGGAGTTGAATGATTTGTATATGGGAGAAGAATTTGAGTTTATTTGAGTCCTATTGGTAGTGAAGAAAAACTCCCTCTGTCTACATAATATAGTATGGATGGTTCTGAATTTTGATGTAGACAGATTCCCGATCCCCCTGAATTTGCTGTACGAATGATATGAAAATGTTTTTCACCGTAAATTTGAGCGCGTTCTGGTTTGTCAAGCAAGTATTGACCAAAAACAGAGCAAGTTCCTTATTACGGTCACACATTTTCCCCCCTGGCAGTATACGTCTCTTGATTCCTTGTTATTCGGAGTACTTAAGTGCGTAGTTACTGATAGTCAACTGCACAATGGCATGCATTCTTAGAAGCTCGTCAGAACGACCTTTGGCTTTATTTAGATGTGCAGTATTGAAAAGCTAAACCCTGAAGCATGTATTGTGTTAGCAACGAATACGATTTCTTTGTAAAATGAAAGCAATGCACGTTTCAAGAATCCTACAAATGTGCTAATGGGTGATTCTGCAATTGATGGTGGGTTTCATTTCACGCAAAGCATCACGGGAGCATGACCCTTAGCAACGCGTAGATACCAACTTTATAATGGCCTAGATATTTTACAATTAAGCTTATCACAACTGGCAAGGTCAAGTCGAGAGGGTGATGTAACTTCTCTAGCCCAACTGTTATACATGGGTCTACAATGGTTATGTTATTGGTCAGATATCGAAAGATTATAAATAAAGCTTATGGCTCCCTTGCATTGCTTTACTAGCTCCCGATGCCGGTAGCATGCAAATAAACGGATCGGCTAGGTATCTAGCTTGTTATTTCTAGCAGTATGTTAAGCAACACTGATAGTCTAGACCCACAGTTCAGTTGCTTATATTGAAAAAAGTGTAATACAGAGGGCGAATAAAAGAACAAATTGTATAAGAAGTTCCATGTAATATGATTAAGATTTCCACTAACGTTTCAGGCGTATTCCCTGATCACTTTGATAACAGACATGAAACGTTAGTGGAAACTCTAATCATATCACATGGCACTTCTTATACAATTTGTTCTTTTATTCGTCTCGTCAAACACAGGCATTAAATGATTTTATTTCAGATGGCCTCCGAATAGGTTGAATTTTCTTACAGGCTGTTAGCTTGACACGACAAACTTTAAAACTCACACACTGATAACCTTCTAATGCATGTCATTATGAAGACAGTGTGTTTTTATATTAGTCTCACAGCAATAGCCAGTGGTCGGGTGTCTCTGCTCTCTGTTTTCAGCTGAGCATTTGGGAGATTTCAAGGTTTAAATAGGCTACATTTGTTCAATGGCAGCGCACGCGTGTCAAAACACCTGTATCGTTTATTGATTTTGCCGCCAGCCTGTTCGACCTGCTTGAATTTCCCAGAGCATGCTGTCTCTTAATAATGACGACATTTTTAATATTTCTCTGGACTGCGCGGAACAGCGAGGTTCTTATCACTCAAAACAATATCGTACTTTTTCGACTAAAAAGTTGAATTTTTTCTAAATCTCTGAAAACTTTTAAAATCTCTCAAAAATCTTGAAGTCTTGGTATAAAAAATTTGAAGGAATCTGGAAAATTCTTTATAATCATAAGAAATTTGGTCTGGTGCTTTGTTTACTACAACTATTGCTATTTTCACTAAAACTAGTGCTATTTACACTAGAACTGATGCAATTCTTACTTAAACCGGTACTATTGTCACTAGAACTAGTACTATTTTCACTAGACCTATGCTAGTTACACTAAAATTAGTGCTATTTTCACTAGACCTATGCTAGTTACACTAAAATTAGTGCTATTTTCAGTAGACATAATGCCACTTACACAAAAAAGATTGCTATTTTCAATAAACCTAGTACTATTTTCACCAGAACCAGTTCTATTTTCACTAAAATTATTGCTATTTTCACTAGAACTAATGCTACTTACACTAAAATTATTGCTATTTTCACTAGAACTAATGCTACTTAGACTAAAATTAGTGCTATTTTCACTAGAACTAGTGCTACTTACACTAAAATTATTGCTATTTTCACTAGAACTAATGCTACTTAGACTAAAATTAGTGCTATTTTCACCAGAACTAATGCTACTTAGACTAAAATTAGTGCTATTTTCACTAGAACTAGTGCTACTTACACTAAAATTATTGCTATTTTCACTAGAACTAATGCTACTTACACTAAAATTATTGCTATTTTCTCTAGAACTAATGCTACTTACACTAAAATTATTGCTATTTTCACTAGAACTAATGCTACTTAGACTAAAATTAGTGCTATTTTCACCAGAACTAATGCTACTTAGACTAAAATTAGTGCTATTTTCACTAGAACTAGTGCTACTTACACTAAAATTATTGCTATTTTCACTAGAACTAATGCTACTTACACTAAAATTATTGCTATTTTCTCTAGAACTAATGCTACTTACACTAAAATTATTGCTATTTTCACTAGAACTAATGCTACTTAGACTAAAATTAGTGCTATTTTCACCAGAACTAATGCTACTTAGACTAAAATTAGTGCTATTTTCTCTAGAACTAATGCTACTTACACTAAAATTAGTGCTATTTTCACCAGAACTAATGCTACTTACACTAAAATTATTGCTATTTTCACTACAAATGGTGTTATTCTATATATGACCGGTGTTATTCTATATATAACTATTGCTATTCTATATATAACTAGTGCCCAGACAGACCACCAATTCAAAAAACAACAACTGCATATGTCACTGGGGGATGTGAGAATCATGGTTAGGCATGAAATTGACTGTGAATGAAACTTTTGAATCTTTTTAGCTTCAACTTTGAGCAAAAACGAGAAATCAGTCTGGGGACTGAGCTCTCTGAGATTAAGAATATAATGTAGCAAGGCCCCCCTGCACTCTCTAGAAATCGCCACTGCCTCAAGCTTATTAGCTATATGGACTTCTAGTAACTAGGACGGATTGATAATCGATAACCGGATTCGGCTATTTACACGATACCGTCTTCATTTCATACCGTATTCATCAGCGTCTTCATGCAAATGGAAGGCCAATACGGTATGAAATGGTAACGTATTCATTCCCAACTGATATCGTGTAAACGTAGCCTAATGCTTCTTTCTCGTGCATATTATATTCCCATGAGAAATATTGACGTTGCCTTCTCATATACAGAACTTGAGACCTGATTAGATACATTCGGTCTTTTTACTAAATATCTAAGGCTTATCATGATAAGTGGTGACTATCGTGCCAAATATAGTATCGAAACCTGATTAAATACATTCGGTGTTTTTACTAAATATCTAAGGCTTGTTATGATAAGTGGTGGCCATCATAAAATGTCAAGTTTCATGTGTTCCCAAGTTCTAGCATCAATATAATGCTTGCTTTCCGTGAGTATTGTTTTACGTGATGATGACCTGATCTTTGACGTGCTACTCTTGAAATCAGGCTGTTGGAAGTAAAATCTTATCGCTTTGGTGGTCAGTTTGGGAAAATCCATATCTTGATGGCATATTCTGTCCAGTGTGAAGGATTTAAAGTGCACGTAGACGGTTTGCGCAATACAGTTAGCTACTAGTGTGTTGGTTAGCAGGTGCAAGATGGTGGTGTACTTTATATAGATTAAATGCGGATTTTGCCGTGAACATAACTGCTCGCAACTGTGCAGAGACGAACCGAAAACAGCATTTAGTCCTTCTGCTGCACTTCCCCACGGTCGAATTGCGAAATGACATAACCTCGTTTTCCTTCCCATTTAATTATTCAATGTTTAAACATATTCAGAATAACCACGTGCTTTCTTGAACCGTGTTCTTCGAAGTCCCATGCACCTTTCGAATCAAATGTAAAATATTTTCAAGAACAGAATCTGTGGTGTTCAAAAATCCGAGTCTCTCTTCATAGAATTTGTATATCTCCTTGGGTAATTATACACATTTGATGATGTAAGTCTTTTTTAGGGAAAGGACAGCCTAATTCAGACAGTTGTTCTTATATTAGAATGTCCCACAAACTGTAGTGGGGTGAACGTATTGAAAGGATTGGCCGAAATTTTAGCTTAAACCGGACCGACAATTGACAGCTTCTGCCGGCCTGTATAGGAAACCATGATTTGAGAGAATAATAATACGAGAGCCTAACTATCTAAGTTTATAAAATTCTAATAGATAAATTCAAAAATAAACCATGCTTGTGTTAAACGTTTCGATATAAATCTACATTAGTAACTGTCTGAAGATTTATACAGTTACTGATGAAGATTTATATCGAAACGTTTAACACAAGAATGGTTTATTTTTGAATTTATCTGATTTGAGAGATATACACCTGATAGCACCTGATGTTTGATAAATAACTACACGCTGAAGTGAGCATATCCCCACATATAGGCCCGTGTTAGTGGTTAAAGTTTCGACATTAGTATTGTTTGTTTGATTGTTTGTGATATCGATGCTTTTTATTTAGCCCCTTCCCCATCAAAATCCCACACATCAAAATCTTAATTTTTCAAAACAAATTCTTTAATGATTATCATTATTTTTCAGCTTTTATACGCGAGTGGAAAATCAGTTGGTTTATTCAACTCAAAACGAATAAAGGTAAGTGGAGATGCTAGAGCTTCCATCAATTGACGTATTTATCATCTTAGACCAGGCATTAGTGTCTTTGCTATCGTGGCTGTTTTGTTTCTTCAGTGTCAACCTGCAACATAGATAATAAACCGTGGTGTCATGGTCAATTCTGTTCTAGTCCTTTCAAAAGGCGGTTCTTATTTGAGAGATATCGATGTGGACTCAGCTCATCCAGTGTGAATTAAAGGGCCTTTGCATGAATTTCAATTCGGTGCCAGTAAACATTATTTTTGTGTTAAAATAGGAAGGGTTGATCTGAAAGATATAACCGCATGAATCTAAACGGATCACAAGCAGGATCTAGGTAGATTCCTAAAACACACAATGGCTAAATTTGTTTTCTTTTCACAAATTCTATGGCTTTATTGCTTGACTGACATGATTCTTGAAAGGGAGTCGACTGTTATACTGGGCATATGCCCGAGATCAATAACTCCAGGAAAAAAGGGCAAAATGAGTCACAAAGTGTGCTGACATGTAGAGGAAGGATCAGGGTCACACTGCTTGATGATTCTACCTATTCAGTTGGTTCTTTGGTGCTTTTTGCATAAACCAATTCCTTACGAAAGTAGGAAGCTTATTTGCCTATCAACTATCACCAACCTATCCTGTACTTTAATTAGTACATTTAGACTATAATTGGCATTTAATTAAAGTTTTATTTCGCCTATTCTGTTGCAGGTTATATCGAAACCTTCAAAGAAAAAGCAATCATTCAAAAACACTGAATGTAAGTATTTGCCCTCTAAAGTCAATATACCTTTTACTTAATGATTGCTTACTAGCTACAGACGCACACTCGAATTCCGGGTCCTTTACCACATGTTGACTTACCCTCTCAACTTTCTCCTTTCTTCGACCATTCCTACAACCACTTCACTTGTCAGCCTAGTGTCTTCCATTATTTGGATAATCAAATAGATATTTGCTGTAGAAGTTCTCACAATATTGTGCTAATCACCTTTGACAGCATGTTGCTTTTATAAGCAAAGAGGAGTGGGCGAGTGTTTCAAGCCTAATATTTGTTGAGGCCAATTCATTTCAACTAGGCCCTATTTCCAGCTAAGCAAGGTACACTACATCACTACAGGTCTAATAGGCCCTTCTTGTATCAAATTCCTTCCATTCATAACTGAGTGAGTCAGTGTTCCCTATTTCCTTCAGGGGCACTGTAGTATGTTCATCGTCATTATCATCTTCATGGATGTATTGATTGTGGGCTATATAGGGGCTACCTATATGTACAGCATATAATGAAAATACCCAAATTACTGCTGATCAGGGATTACTTTGCTGCAGTATTGCGATTCTCCGCACTAATGCAGTGTTGCGATTTTTTTTTTGTACATTGCAATTCATTTGTATGAAAGGGTTGGACTGGGGAGACTAAAATATCTAACTAAATTGAGATAACAATGTCTTTACTTCACTTCATAACGAGCGAGTGCCATTATTACTCCCATTTATGAGCGAGTGAGCGTAGTTTAACGTGCTAGCCTGACAAAGAATATAATCATGCCCAGCAGAAGAATGACAACATGTACTACATCATCACCTATATTGGTTTCAAGTGTGTATTATTGATTCCAATTCAGCTGCAGATGTTTTTGGCTTGATAGCGAGCGTGCTCTAAACAACGCCTGATTTTCGGTTTGATTTTGACCTGACCCCAAAGCCTACAAAAGCTTTAAGTACCATCGTGCATGCCTATAGGAAACAGGGGGTAGAGGGACATTTACCCCCAATAATTCCCAAAATTAATTGCTGTTATTATTGTGCCTTATGTAAGAGAATCTGTTGATCGGTGGGAAAGAGTTGAGCTGTCATATTGTTACACAACTATGGTAGGATGTCTAGATAACACGAAGTCAGGGAGTACAAATTGATGTGGGGTCCTCGTCTAAAGCCGTTAGGAAATCTATCAGAGGCCGCACTCCACAGCTAGATATAGTCTAACCCTGGGTACTGTCAACGAAAAACGATAAAATCAAAGCTACAGCCGCCGAAAAACAAGACAGAATCCGCGTGAATATAAGGATAAAGCCACAAAGTGGCAAGCCTTTGATAGGCCACTTCTCGATGGTGTATTTTGCTCCTAACATTATAGGTAGATCAAATGATTTGCTCGCAACAATGGATCTTTCGACCCTTCTCCCCAGAAGAGCCGATAAAGCACGCCTAAGCGTATGAGACCACACTCGACAATTAATATTGTCTTCACTGACCCACGGTTGATCTCCTTATTCAATATGGGAAAGCAATAAGAAGATTTTGATCTTCGTGGGACAATGGCCTGGTCGTGTCTTTGTGTGCGAAGCGACTCTTTATGATATTGATGATTAAATTCATTAAGGGATTACACAGCCTGTGATCTCTGTACACTGCAGATCTTATCCGTGTTTTGTCAGTATCCAACGTGGATTATCTTATTCTTTCCCTGCTGTATTCTTTCGTATATCTTTTTGTTATTCTCTGTTTTCTTTGTTCTGCATTTCCATATGTTTTCGTTCGTTCATGCTTCCTTTGTTGTATACTTTCGTATTCTTTGCTGCTTCATGTTTTTCGTTGGTTGTTGATGTTTCATGGATGGGTAAATCACTCTAAAAAATGTCGTGCACTTTGACTTCAAATCTTTAAGAATCCCAAGAAAAAATTATTAAATCAGATGGTTTTGCCCACTTCACGATAAAAGTTTAAGAAACACTAGGCTTAGCGAATCAAACCATATTTTATGTTTAATCACTTTGAAGAAAAACATATCAGCCTGTTGTTTCAAGTTAGTCCTTGCACTATGTTAGCACTAACATTAAATATTGTTCATTATTATTTCATCATCATTAAGCGTTCGCAATTGGTTAGTACAACATCGTAAGAAATCGTTGTAATTCGTTAAAGAGTCGTTTTAAGAACGTTTCTCCATCGTTTTGCCTCGTTAAAAGTCTCTAAACGATCTTAGAAATCATGTCACTAAATCGTTGCTGGATCGGTTCATATCGTTTCAATTCGCAACGATCTTTGGTGGACAGTCCCATACGTAGACAATTGCTTCTCCCGAGGGGCAATCCACTGCTTTTCAAAGCGTATGCGATTTTTTTAAGAACAAAAGGATTTCAAGAGATTTTCAAGGGACTCTCTTTAGAACAATTATGTTTTCAGGAAGAGTGTACCGATTTTAAGGGAATCATTTACCCATCCGCTTCTTCGGTCTCAAGGCCCCCAAATATCTTTTCTTCCGTTTATCAATTCTTTCATCAAAAGTGAAACAGAAAAACTCTTCCTAATGCAGGGTTTTTTTAACCTGCAGTTTTACACAAAATGTGTAGTTCTAAACCTTAGTTGTGCAGTTCTACAGAAAAATTTCAGTTCTTGATATTTTAGAATTATGCAGTTCTTGATACTCTTGGCCATTCGCAGCAATGTGGACCCACCGAAATTCAAAATTTCTTACCCTTCCGCAGCAAACATTTTGCTGCCTCAAGCAACCATTAGGTTTGATGATAGTTGATAGATGAAAATCTTGATACGTACTGCTGAGTTAATCAATATATTCATTATGGACATTAAAAGGATATTCAAAAATTAAACTCCAAAATTCTAACTGGTGATATCTTTTACAAGAAAAATACAGTGCGTAATAAGATTTTATTTTCAAAAACTTTACAGTAAAGCAAAATGTGCAGTTCTAAATTTTTCTTCAAAAAAACTCTTTCTAATGTATGAGATTCTGTACACAAGATGTAGCTGTTTAGATTTCCAAGGCCTTAAGTAATCCTACCAAAAATGTTTTCACTGTCCTATCCGTATAATAAATATTGTTTCTTTCATTTCAGTATGTATATCATCTGGTACGACGGTAGCCTTGTTCAACAGACTCCGATCACAGACTGTCAGCACACGATATTTACATGTCGAAGAAGAGAATTTCAAAGCTAGCAGTCAACAATGGGGAGCATTTACAATTCATTTACGTTAGTATCTTTTTACTTCTCTATTGATTCCTATCCATCCTAATGCGAAATCTTAACTGTCTGGCAGTTTTAAGATTCTTCATCGCTGTCCTTGTTTAAAGTCGATATGAAGAATTCAAAGACCCTCCCTATTGTACGAGTTTGCTTTAAAGCAGATGATTTCTGGTTAAACATGAAAATCGTTAACGTTCGTATCTTTTTTACTTCTCTATTGATTCCTATTCATCCGTATGCGAAAATCGTATATTTCTGGAAGTTTTAAGATTCTTCATTGCTGTCCTCTTTTTAAGTCGATATGAAGAATTTAAAGACCCTCCCTATTGTCCGAGATTGCTTTAAAGCAGATGAGTTTTTGTTAAACATGAAAATCGTTAACGTTCGTATCTTTTTACTTCTCTATTGATTCCTATTCATCCGTATGTGAAAATCTTATATTTCTGGAAGTTTTAAGATTCTTCATTGCTGTCCTCTTTTTAAGTCGATATGAAGAATTTAAAGACCCTCCCTATTGTCCGAGATTGCTTTAAAGCAGATGAGTTTTGGTTAAACATGAAAATCGTTTACGTTCGTATCTTTTTACTTCTCTATTGATTCGTATTCATCCGTATGTGAAAATCGTATATTTCTGAACGTTTTAAAGCCGTGTTCACACTACACAAACTAACCCAGTTTCGCCTCGGGTTAAACTAACCTCGGTTATATTTTGTGTAGTTTGATCCCAACGACCCTGGGTTCGATTCGACCTTGATGAATCTAACCCACATCTGGAGATTGGCTCATCCCGGGTCGAACCTGGGTCAGTGTTGCTTGAGAGTCGGGTGGGGGCAAACTCGGGGCAACTCGCAAAGCAAACTCGGGTCGAATCTGGGTTAGTTTTTGTCTTGCACGGGTGCATTAAAAAAGCGGCCTTGGTGACTCCTACCTGAATGTTAACTATTATTGATAAAGCAATATAGCGGGACGACTACATGAAGTAATTCCTGAGTTTATATCGTTCATTATGTTTTTTATTTTCACAGTCGATGATGACGAAAAAGAAAGCGAGGAATTTACTGTAAAAGAAGGATTTATACATTACGGACAAACTGTTAAACTCGTTTGTTCCAACACGGGGATGGCATTACCAAGACTTGTAAGTTTCGCCTGCGTTGTCGTTGCTTGAGAATAATTTGTACTGTGTGCTGTTGGGGATATTTATTTCATACAATGTAAAAGCACAATTTACAAAAGATATAAACAATTACGATGCCATTTGGAGCAAGATATTCACGTCTGCCTAATGGCCTTGCAAAATACAATTATAGATAACAATGCTAATGCTGAAAGCTGTACAAAAGTTATCGTGTATATTCTTAGTGTTTTTTCTATGCAATCTAAAAAAGTACAATTTTCAAAAGAAATAAACAATGACGATGCCGTTTGGAGCAAGATATTCATGTCTGCCTAATGCTCATGCAAAATACAATTATAGATAACAATACTTATGCTGAAGGTTATACCAAAGTTATCGTATATATTAGTGTTTTTTTATACAATCTAAAGAGAAAAATTTACAAAAGATGTAAACAATGACGATACCATTGGGAGCTTGATATGCATGGGTTCCCAATGGCCTTACAAAATACAATTATAGATATCAATGCTAATGCTAAAAGCTATACAAAGATTATCGTATATGTTCTTAGTGTTTTTATACAATCTAAAAAGTACAATTTACAAAAATATATAAACAATGTTGATGCCATTTGGAGCAAGATATTCAATTCTACCCAATGGCCCTACAAAAACAATTACAGATGACAATGCTAATGCTGAAGGTTATACCAAAGTTATCGTATATATTAATGTTTTTATGCAATCTAAAAAAGAACAATTTACTAAAATATATAAAAAATGACGATGCCATTAGGAGCTTAATATTCAAATCTACCCAATGGCCTTTCAAATGCAATTATAGATAACAATACTAATGCTGAAAGCTATACCAAGGTTATTGTATATATTCTTAGTATTTTGTATGCAATTCAAGAAAGTACAATTTACAAAAGAAATAAACAATGCCGATACCATACGGAGCAAGATATACATGTCTACCCAATGGCCTTACAAACATAAAAATAACAACAGATAAAAATACCAACGCTGAGGACTATACTGAGGTTACTGCGTATGAAGCATACAAGAATCAGAATACAAGGCATACCATGTTAGGTTACCTTCAGAAATAACGGCAGCTAATTGGTAAAGTCTTCAACATTGGGGTTACGTTTACTATACACTGAGTTCTAAAATATTAAAAGACGAATACATACACTATATGAGAAGGATTCACTGATGTTGGGAATATCATCAGTTAATTTGATGGTGCTCCCTACTGTTGGGGATACCATCGGCACTATGGAGGGATACTATTAGTGTATTTGGGGATGTTCAGTACTGTTGAGGGATACCATCAGTACTGTGGAGAGATATCATACAGAAATGTGGAGGACATTCAGTACTATGAAGTTAAACCATCAGTACTGGGGGATATCATCAGTACTGTTGTGGAGGAAGTTTTTTGATCGGAATACAAGTACGATCATGGAACTATCAACATGTTTTGAGATTTTCCCAAACGAAAAGCACTGCATATTTCACCTTTTTACTTTCCTCTCGACTACAGATTTTCTATTTTGTATCTAAATAGATATTCATAGCAGAAATATTTTTAAGAAATGGTTCAATTTGATGATAAAGCGATGCACACCTTGCCCCAGTTCTCCATCATTTGTTTTAACATCAATGGCTTTGTAATACTCGTATGATTAACTTTCTGCTTCTATGTAGTATAACTGTTTATTGTATAATAGCCAAGTCAAACGTCAGTTAAATCAAAACATTATTCCCAGACCTTGTTGACTAGAATTATTTTTCACATGGCTTAATCTTGACTAATCCTCTATTTAGATAATTCGAAAAGTTGATAAACAAATGACAGTATTGGATGCAGATGATCCGGTATCGCAGCTGCATAAGGTATGCAAGATTAACTGATTTCATGTTACAACCGGTGGGCCTTCACTTCTTATACTTTTATGCCCCATTCACACTGCTCCGTATTCATATGAAAAAGGATAGGAAAGTTTTAATTTTTGCCTTGTGATTACAATGCTCCAACCTGATAACGGAGACTTTTGAAAACACACTTTGAAAACGGAGACTTTTGAAAACGCAAAAACGCATTGAGAACAGCGAAAACGCAAAAATTGTTACTTTACATCATAATAATACTTTTGATTGTTATAATACGACCCGTATAGGAGCAATGTGAACGCTTCATCATTTTCTCAGCGTTTTCCTATATACCCAGAACGATGTGTACAGGCAAAACGATAAAATAGCTCCTTTGTTTATTGAGAAATGTTAAGAGGTACATGCCTCTAGAGTACCCCCTTTAGTTTCTAATTCTAGATATCTGAAAACGTATTTTGCGTTTGATGTTTTTTCTAGAGTTTTTACTGAGGAGGCATACCCACATTTCTGAGCCTGAGATTTCTTGAGGATTAAAGTCATGTTTTCTTACGTTTTTTTGTCTTTTATACATTCTAGTTATTTAGTTTCTCTCTTGATTTATTTCCCTCCTCTTATTTCCTTCTCGATTTTCTAATGTTCTCCTTTCATTTCCTTCTGTCGTACTATTGTCACATATGAATTCTTTCTTGTACCACAATATATTGAATAACTGCATGTTTTTCTACCTAGGTTGCATTTTATATGAAGGATACAGATCGTATGTATTTGTGTCTTTCACAAGAAAGAATCATCCAGTTTCAAGTGAGTAATTAATTAACACTCTTTACTCCTTATTAACACTCAATCTTCAACAGAGCGAAGTCTATCACGAGCGGTCTTGAAGATCTAGATAGAGAATACAAAAGGATCTCAAGTGTTCTTCAAGCCAATGAATATAAACAAGATCACATTCGTAAAGTCACTAAAGAATGTCAAAACCCAGACAAAATACTGAGGTAGACAAAGAGGAGCCTATATGTTCGATGAACCTACCATACATCAGAGGAACAAGTGAAAAGATCCGTCGTTCTTTGTCTAAACAAAATATAAGGTGCACTTTTTATTCCCTTCATACACTGAAAAAGTCACTTTCAAGACCAAAAGACAAAGTTGACGATCTAGAAAAATCTAATGTCGTATACAAAATACCATGCAAAGATTGTCCCAAATCTTATATAGGACAATCGAAAAGAGAAACAGGAACCAGGTCCAAGAACATAAGGCGAATGTGACCCATGGCCGTTATGACAAAAGTGATCTTGCCCATCATTGTTGGACGGAAAATCACCAGATGGATTGAGACAATATCTCAGTAATTGATGAAGATAAGAACTGGAAGAGCAGACTAGTGAAAGAGAGCATCCATTCCGTTCTATCTACCCCGTGTATCAATCAGATATCATACACAATCCCAGAAATCTGGTTAAACAATGTCAAGAGCACCGAACGCAATTTTGGCGCCACTAATGATAGAAATTAAGCGCCAATTTCTCAGAAACCTCCTTTGAGGTTCACTCAGTTTTCACACCTCTCGATCCGACCTTTGCTTAAATAGGGATGAAACCACATTTCTCATTTCCCGATGATGGGAGACGGATCTCTCCCGAAACCTTGCCCCGCTAAATATCAAAGGCTTGTCATGATAAGTGGTGACTATCATGTCAAATATTGTGTCAGAAACAGCCTTGATAAGACCAAATGTATTAACACTCTTATTGTTTTAATGTTTTCAAGTTTGAGCACTTATTGTAATATTGACTACATAAAAATTCTTCGATCAAGATTTGTTTGCTTATGTTGTTGGAAAAACTTATTCAGCGAGCCTCCATAAATTATCCCTACGAATCAACATGATTTGCAACGATTTCATGAACGAATCGAAAGGATATTGAAACGATTTACCAAAATGTTGGACGATTCGCAACGAACAAAGGACGAAATGCAAAAATTTATCAAAATCTTCAACGATTCACAACGAACAAAGGACGAAATACAAAGATGTATCAAAATCTTCGACGATTCGCGACGAACGAGGGACGAATAGCAACGATTTACCGAAATGATGGACGATTCGTGACGAACGAGGGCGAATGGCAATGATTTTCTAATGACTTGGAACGATTTACAGTGAATTCGAAACGATCTTCAACAATTAGGAAACGACGTCTCACAATACTACAGCTTCTTGAATTCATGCAGGATTTTTGAAACGAAGTTGCATATTTTGGATAACGTATATAAAGGTTCAATAAAGTAATAGCCCACCACTTAGAAACTAACTTATAAGAAACTTCAGCCTGTCAGATAGAAGCACATCTATACTAAAAAATATGATTTCTCAGATTGAACATTCATATTGCATCAAGAAATAATTTTCATTGCAAATTTGGTATTTCATGAAGATTGCTATCCTGCTGAATATTCTTCAAACTCTTCACCTATTTCGTTTCAAACTATAAGTAACCAGGCAGCCTGGTTTTGCCACATTCAGTTTCCTAGTGGTGGCCTAATACTGTATCTAATTTCGTTACTTCATGTTGAACGTATTCGTGATGCTTTAATTTATTTTATTTTCTTACTTCAGGCCTCACCTTGTCCGAAGGATTCAAATAGAGAAATGATAAATGACGGAGCTTCTTGGACTATCATTAGCACAGGTGAGAATCAAGTCTATCTTAAAACAATTGAATTAGTTTTTTTTTGTCATGTTTTCAAACTCTGTTGTTACATCAATCTGACAGTATAAAAATCAATGTAGCCAGAAAGATCGGAACCATAATGAAGTGAAAAACATAGATTACTACATAAGCGTCTGATACCCAACAGAGTAATACGTCAGAAAGAGAACGAAACAAAAACCAAACGAATTATTATACCCAGATGTTGCACTATGGTTCCGATTCTTTTGGCTTTATTAATGTTTGTTTTCAATCAAAGACTGTACAGTATAAAAAGCATAAAGGGATGGGGTATGTATGTAACAACTGAAATAACTGCTGTAGAAGAGTTATAGTAGAGTTGTCTTATGGTATACATTTATAAGCTTATATCATGCTACGTTTTTAGAATTCTTAATTATCTTATCATTTGTAAAAATGAGTTTCAATAGCTTTAATATAGTCGTGACAACCATGCCCCATGATGTTACTGTGTATTTGTGTTTGTGTAAATATTTTTTTACGTATTGATTTTAAAATTTCATATATTATATATAGCTTTTTATTCGGATGTATTTTATATTTTTATGTCTTTTTCAAAAATTTAGCGTTAATTAGCATTGGTTTTCTATAAAGTTAGCTATTTCAAAGCCAACTCTGAATAGATTCATAATCATTATTATGATTATCATTTTTGTTACCAGGGATACTTACAGTCTTTTTCTTGATGGGATTGGCACTCCGTCCCTGGTAAAATCATTAGTGACCTTTTCGAAGGTTGGGTATTAGTTAAGCCATAGAATCTAAGGCTATTTTGTGATTTAATTTTTGGTTGGATATGCTCAATTTTGCATTGGCATTATCCCAGCTGGGTAACTTTTCACGCTTTTCTTTTGTAATGCCAATTCAAGAATTTTCAGGAGTGCCCCGCTTCAAACTCTGTTCAAAAGAAACCATAAGTCCTATTGATATCAAAGAACTCATAACTGCTGATTTATCTTTAATTAAGAAGACTTGAAATTGTCCTTTCATTTCAGATAAAGCCGAATATACGTTCTGTGAAGGTATGGGTCCTGTGCCTAGCTCAGTTACTCCTGTTCCTCAGGTCACATGTCTACAGGTAATTAACTTCAGTATTTTTACTTTATTTTACCCAATCATTCAATGTTTACCACTGTGATCACCTAAGGGAACGTCTGTGAATTACTAAGGAGGATGTTCAGTACTTTGGGGAATACCATCAGTTAATTTTGAGGGTGTTCAGTTCTTTTGGGGATATCATCAGTGCTATGGAGGATATGAAGTACTTTGGGGGATGTCATCAGCACTGTGCAGGATGTTCAGTACTTAAGGGTGATGCGATCAGGACTGCAGTGATACCATCAGTAAATTGGAGGGTGTTCACTACTATCGAGGATGTTATTTACTGTGAAGCTACCAGCAGTACCGTGGAGGATATTCAGCTATTATACCAGCAGTACTTTGGAGGTTATTATCTCCACAGTACCGATGATGATATCTCCCAGCACTGAAAATTCTCCACATTACTCCACAGACGTTCCACAGGATGGTGACTCCTGGTGTGGAGACATTCATGGTGGCTAAGTTAGTTATTATCGTGTCGTGTTACTACTTTAGATAATGAGAGCGGATACCACAAATGGAGGTGATATGTTTTGTGGTATACTGCAGAGGTACTTGCCTTGATTAAACATGAGCTGCTGCGTATGAGAGGTTTTCTTGCCCACAGATATTAGCTGCACATTTAATCAGCATGGCTGTATTGTCAATTGATTCTATATCCTATGTTGTGACACAGAACAAGAAGATTTTTCGTTTGAAATCTTCTGCCAAATTGAGCTTACAAAACATGAGTACTCCTGAATAAATTGAAAATCATAATGTTAACCTTATGTTCGGTAATATGTACTTGCTTCTGAAGATACTGCCAATCCAGAGGCAAACACTTCTTAATGTGGGTATGAGATTTTCAAAAAAGTTTTCAAAATTCCCTAGGTCAAAATCTCGATTTTTTTACTCTCCACCCACTGCAAATACTCAGCACCTCGCTATATTATTGACAGGCTTGGTTAGCCTCCAGATTATGTTTATAATCTTCACCAAAGTTGTGTAATAAAATACCTTCGGATGACTATATTAGATCAAATATCAGGTTGGTGCGATTTTTTCTATAAAAAGCCTGAAGTGAAACTAGAATGTTGAAGATTTATCTCTATAGCCTTGCGTTTCCTATAACAGCATCATAGTGCTCGATGTATGGAAGTACAGAGTCATAACCTGACCGTAGCTATGGTGAACTCTTTAGACTATAATTGAAATAGCATAGAATATTGATGATCATAAGTATGAAAAACAAGATAATACACGATTGAAATATAGGCATAATGATAAGATTATACAAAAAAAAGTATTCAAAAGTTTTAAAATAAGTTTTATTTCGTTCCAAACCCCTTTTTCTGTTTAGCCTCACCTCCCCCCCCCCTAGAAACTAAAAAAATTGCTGTTTATACTGACTCTGAAATTCTGCTAACCCGTCTCAAAAATCCTGGCTACGGGCCTCAGAGATATAGACGAGAAACAAGAGACTAGCTCTCTGTAAATACAAAGATATTCATGCTCTCGCAATCGTCAGACAGACTATTCTAGAATGAAGGCTTGTGCATTTATCACTGCCTCAGAGCATCTGACAGGTTCCACGCCTTATCTGGCCGCACTGTTTTAACATGTCAACCCTTTCAAACCTTTCATCTTGAGCTAATCCAGGGTTAATGAATTTATCGGTATGAAAGCTGACCACACACAATCGCCTCAACATGAGTAACGTTTATGTCATTTCTGTTTCGTTCTCTTTCTAACGGATTACTCTGTTAAGTGTCAGACGAAAAGCTTAAGTAATCTATGTGTTCGTTTCGCTATGCCTCCGATATTTCTGGCTATTTTGAAGTTCTGTACCATCCAAAGACTTTGTTTATGTCATTTATATAATCTTAAGTTATTTTGATGGAAATGAGTTGGCAGCTGATGCATTGTGCAGGTCCCAATAAACTTCCTGAAGATATTAGAATTTTTTGAATTTCACAAAGTTGCTTAAGACTGAAGTTAATATCATCATCTGGTTTAAGCTACGCATAAACCTTGTGTATTGTATGTTTTGAGGTGCTATCATGCAACAATTCATTCACGTTTCAGATAAATAATCAGAATCTTCGTTATTTTTGCACTAAGTTTGATTCAGATTTTTTAATTTTAGCTCTTTTAATAATTGCGTGTAGCATGGAGTTCTTCCTCTCTGATCCTTTCAGGCAACTCTTTAACATATAAATTGTAAAACTAGATTAATGATATCCTCATATTTGATATTTCAGTTAAATGGTGGAGGTGATGTTGCGATGGTAGAACTCAAAGGAGAAAATTTTACCCCAAATCTGAAAGTCTGGTTTGGTGACGTAGAAGCTGAAACTATGTACAGGTAAGAAATGAAAATGTTTTTATGGGGTTTAGCTGCCTTGAGGATGTTTGAATCAGCTCTCCTTTTTAGGGAAAGTACATCAGAGGAGGGGCTTTATTTAGAGGGGGGCTTTAATTACCTCTTGTCTTTCTATCTAGTATGACAATGGTACAAATAATGACAAAAACTATCTGCAGTATTTGAGCTGTTCTCCATGATAGCCATTCAACATTATCATACTCGAAAATTCACCGTCTTCATATAGTTCTTGTGCATTACTAAAATCTGGAACGTGAAAATTAGATTGAAAAGGAATGATTGGAAATATCAATACAAAATATTAGAAGTATAAGAGCATTGTGTACACAATTGGATAATCAAAAATACACAAACAGCATTGATAAAAAGGCTTAATAAGAATAAAAGGTACTTTCGTTGTATTTGCTTCTACAATTACCACGCTTAAAAATATGTAATCACTGTTATAGTAGATAACCAATTCTGTGGTGGTAATTCTGCACTACCATGATTGTAATTCTGCACTGCTGTGGTGGATAGTCTCTACTGTGGTGTATTATTTTGTGTAAAATGCTGCGTAAAATAGTACACTACAGTAGTGATTACCCTCCACATTAGTGCAGAATTACCACCACATCAGTAATTACCGGTTCGCTAGTGTGATACCATATAAAGTAATTCCTCTAATATTATTTAACATGTTTTGCTTTTATTTAGAATGCTTTTGTTTATTCCTCTTGTGAAAATGGCTTGTTTAGATGAAATGATATGATAGCAATTATTATGCAACCATAAAATATGATAGTAATGATGATAAGATATAATAGTGTATATATAAAAGTTGTAAAATGTTAATTTCTTCTTTTCACAGGTGTGAAGACAGTATGTTCTGCGTTGTACCTGACATATCAGCATTTCGTGACGGATGGAAATTCGTCCGGTCTCCAACTCAAGTTCCGGTTTCACTAGTAAGATGTGATGGCGTCATTTACCCGACCGGACTAACATTTACGTATACTCCAGAGCCCGGAGAGAGACCACCCAGTACTGAAATAGTAGGTAATTTAGTCCGGACTACAAATGCCTCAGAGTTGACATAGTTCGACATTCTTGTCTAATCATAGCGTAATTCACGCTTATAATTCTGTGTATATAGTTGTGGTTAATGAAGGCTTACAGTGCATATAAACCGTTTGGGAAAGTTGGTTATTCACAATAAAGCTCTTGAATCTTACGACTTTTCATACAAAAAGTTCAAGATTATTTCTTGATTTTCTAATTCAAACTTTAAATACTATTGAAGACTGGCCTGGACAAATAAAAATTCTATAGCTGTAGCTTTTATTTGATTTATTTCATTTTGTGTTTTTGTATTTGTGTTTACTCGTGTTTGGTCTTTGTTGCTTTATTTTTCTATTTGCTTGTTTTTTACATTCATTTGTTCTTCATTATTTTCTTTGTGAAGTAGGAAAATACAGGCTGAAAATAATTCTTGAATCAATGTTTTTATAGAAAAAAACAACTTATTATGCAAGAACTTATAAAAACAACCAAAACACAAACTAAACAGAAATATCAGGCCTTTAAGATTTCAGTACATGTTTCTGTTTTATCTAAGTTGTTTTACTTTTAGTTAGAATAAAAGTTTACTTGAGCTAAATAGCGAAAAGCTGCCAAAAATACAAAATTAATGCAAAAAATTATAGATAGAGTATATGGCTCATCAACACTTGTGTTTATACAAGGAAATCTTTTATTAAAACGCATATGATGTAGCCTATCCATCGGCAGTTTGCATCATTTTGATGATCTATTTTTCATTTCTTGGCAATTATTATGATTATTGCAGTTCTTGCCTTGATAGTAATCAATTCCATGTACCAAGTTTTTCAAACGGTTTAAATGCAATTCTGCCTTCGTGGTTAAAAATGAAAATATCATTTTGGTTTAATGGTTGAAGGGATGTTGTAGAATGATTTCAGGAGGATAGTTTGTTCTCACCTTTAGTACTTGAACCTGCTGTAAGCTATTGAAGAAATGAGATAAGCAAACTTTGAATGACTCAAAATCAGCATCTTACAATCGCTGAGTTGGTTTATTAACGATCAATTTGGCTTGCCTCAAAGCATGTTGTTGCATGATTTTCTAACAGGAATAACAATATAATGTACAACACTTTATGTTGGACGGGACTTTTAATGTAGTCTCCCACACCTATAAACGGTTAAATACCAATAATAGGCTAACTTTTTTGCTACCATTCTGTAGTGATAGATCAAGAGTGAAACGATTCTCCAAAAATCTTTAACGATATAGAAACCTATTTTCCACAGTTCCTAAGGATTGTAAACGATTTAATAGCGATTGATATGATATGCAAGGGTTTCGGAATAATTGTAAAGTAAATCTGCAACGATTTTTCTAAGATTTTAATCATTATGAAACGAAATACTACGACTAGAAAACAACAATTTGTTTAGGATTCCTAACAATTTTAAAACGTTTTTTCTGCAATTTGATACAATTAGTTACGATTGTAGAATATTCGTAAAGCGAATTTGCAACGATTTTGCAAAGATTTCAACCATTGTGAAACGAAATACTACGACTAAGAAACAATTTGTCTACGATTTCCAACGATTTTAAAACGTTTTTGCCGAAATTTAATACAATTTGTAACGATTGCAGAATAGTTGTAAGGTAAATTTACAACGATTTTGCAAAGATTTCAACCATTGTGAAACGAAGTACTACGATTAGGAGACGATTTGACTACGATTTCGAACGATTTGTCTACGACTCCCAACGATTTAAAGATATTTTTGCTGCAATTTGATACGACTCCCAACGATCCTAAAACGTTTTTGCCGCAATTTAATACAATTTGTAACGATTGTAGAATAGTTGTAAAGTTAATTTGCAACGATTTTGCAAAGATTTCAACCATGGTGAAACGAAATACTACGATTAGGAGATTTCCAACGATTTTTCTACGACTCCCAACAATTTTATAAAAATTTTGCTGCAATTTAATACGATTTTCAACGATTGTGGAATAGTTGTAAAGTGAATTTGCAACATTTGTGCAAAGATATTTGACCATTTTAAAACGAATTTTTTCGATTATGAAACAATTTGTCTACGATCTCCAACGATTTCAAAACGTTTTTGCTGCAATCTAATACAATTTGCAACGACTGCGGAATAGTTGCAAAGTGAATTCGGAACGATTTGCAAAGATGTTTGACCATTTTGAAACGAATTGTTTCGATCATGAAACGATTTGTCTATGATCCCCGACGATTGTGAAATGTTTTTGTAGCGATTTTCAACAATTTGGAGTAATAATATCCAAGATTTTAACACAGCAACAATGAAAACCTCTTAATTCAAGGCCCTATATAAATCGCTGTGGTTGGTCCTTTTCTATAACCAATACGCACTACTTTTACAAGTATGGCAGGTATTACAATACATAAACAAACCAAAGTAACAAAGTTACAACAGCTAAGTAAGAACAAAAAATGAGAACTTAGAAAATAACTACACACTGTTAAAACGAGATTAATAAATGAATAATAATGATTAATTAATGGTCTTAAAAAGATCGTAATGAGTGCAGGCGGAGAGTTGTATTCCTACTGTATGTATTCCAATATTGTTGTATTAGTTTAACTTAACGTGACGTAGATGCGTTAAAGCAATCTACCATTTCTCAGCTACAATAACGAAAGTTGGAATGTAGATAATTGTAAATTTATGAAATAATGTACATCATGGGAAAAAACTGACTATTTGTGAATTTTCTTATTGTTACCTTCACCCTCGCATTGCATGGTGCTGACGTTAAGGCAAGAGTATCTGGTATTATTGTTTCCTGTAAGGTTCGATCTTGAAATCAGGGCTCACGCCACCGGGGGGGCCACAGGGGCCATGGCCCCCCCACAAATTTGGCCAAAAAATTATTAATTTTCCAAATTTTAGTAAATAAAGCAAAGACTAAAGCTTTATTCTCGTGAGCACGAAGAATTTTAAAGCGTTTTTGCAGGGGCAAACACGTTTGACTGGGGGGTAGACGGGGATGGCCCCCTGGCAAAAACATCTGTCGGAATTATAGGAAAATTCGTTAGTTTGTCGGGAATTTGTTATTGCTTATAACGATGAAACTTTCAAGATTGTATCGGAGAAACTGCTTACAAGTGTTTCGTTCAACCATTCTGCACAAGAAGTCATCTAAAGGAGGATTTTTGGAGACAGTCATGCCTGAACTTATTCGTAAATAAGAGAAATTTCGCCCTGCTCATCTGTTCTGTCAACTCTTAGCCTATTTCTTATAAAATCTCTGACATCCAGTGAACGCAAATTAAAAAAATTTTCTCGCTACGCTTGCCTTCTGTTTTCTATTTCATCTCATCTATATGGAAGACATTTAAGATAGGTTCAAACTTCTCTATTCGTAAAAGCATGACTATAATTTTCAAAATGTACTGCTTGTTGCTGATCATTTAAGACTTTTCTGTGTTTTAGACTTCCAATTTTTTTCTATGCTTTTGCAGAAAAAAACCTAAAATTTTTCGCTCGCTACGCTCGCAAGCACTTCCTCTAAAAAATCACCCATACTGATCCGTGACGTTAAATTAGAGAGCCCCTAGACACCCCTAGTATGAACAAGCAGTAAAAATCCTGGTCGGAGATTTTTCATTTTTTACGAAAAAATTTGATCTTTGCGTCGCTCTTGTTAGGTGAGTTCTGTTATAAAAGTAATATTTGTTACACCTATGTTCCGATTTGGGAGTGAATATGGGGATCGAGTGTTCATTATCAAAATAATGTAATTTTCCCATATCTACGTGGTTTGTAATGCAGGAAGAGAATTTAAAGGATTTTGAGCCATTTTGAGGCCTGAGAAGTGGAATGCCGCACAAAATTTCATATTTCAATTTTGGCCCCCCCCCACAACAAAATTCATGGCGTGGGCCCTGTGAAAGACAGTGTTTAAACGCTACAGAGGTTCAGGGTGGCGTGGATAATTGGAAACATGGCGAAGCATGATAACTCAAGAACTTTTCGTTGGATGCACATTACACAGTAGTACGCCAGAAAGAGAATAGACACGAAAATGAAGCCTGATGAATAAATGTGGATGGCTTAGAGGGGAGAGAGAGGTTATATTTCCTACAAAAGTCGTCATATCTCCAATACATTTTTTCCAATAAGTATTCTCTATCTTTCAAAAAGTTATCCAGGCCCAGATCCAGGGGGGCGAAAGGGATGCATGCCCACCCTATTTTGGTAGAAAAGCAATACAATAAGCTCGATAATACCCTATATCCCTTACATTATCCTTTGATATATGTGTTACTAACACAATTCATAAGGCATGGTCTAACACGGGCAATTAAATTGTACCAGAGCAGGCTACTGCAATTGACATATGCCTCCACCGGGTCTCGAACCCGGGTTTGATCGGACACAGGCGGGCGCGCTAACCACTGTCATAAACCAGGACAATAAGTTAGCACAGTAACCTTGATGTCTTCACAACTCCAGGCTTATCCACGGTGGGGCATTAATTCGTGATTAAATCCGAAACACGAATTAATGCCCTACCGTGGATAAGCTTGGAGTTGTGAAGACATCAAGGTTACTGTGCTAACTTATTGTCCTGGTTTAGGACAGTGGTTAGCGCGCCCGCCTGTGTCCGATCAAACCCGGGTTCGAGACCCGGTGGAGGCATATGTCAATTGCAGTAGCCTGCTCTGGTACAATTAAATTTGTTACTAACACATATATAGTGTTAGGCCCCCCTCTTTCTGTGGGTGCTGGATCCGGCCCTGTTCTCAAACAAATTTATATCATTATAAGCAATCCCAAGCCTTAAAGCTCTTTTGTTTCATTTAAAAATTCATCATGGGTTAACCAGGGAAGAAACTATGATCCGTGGGGAAATGGATCGCTTCCTGGCAGGCAACATCTTTTTTACCTTGGGTTTAGGGTACTATCTAGACTTCCTAAAAGGAAATCGAGAACGAATGAATGAAAAAGAGGATTTTGAATCAAACAGAGGCCAAGAACCACGCGGACGCGGTAAATTTAGGCCACTTTCAAATGAAATCTTCTCCATGCAAATGCAATGCACAAGAAGACCCAAGAAAGTGACACTTCACCTCACACTCCGTAGCCTATGAAGCATAAATTATAACGTGGACCATGATAAAAACAGAAAAAACAAGTGCTATAAAGCCAGAGCTACCAACAATCCTGAAAACGCCAACGGCCACCAGATAGAAGCAGACAAATCAAATGGCTGCCTAGGCCTCATACATTAGGCCTAGGCCCCTAGACCCACCCATAAAAAGGAAGATGTGGTACATAGGAGCAGCTCCCATAGTGCTTAGGTTCTGCTTGACAAGCAGTCCCTGCTTTTATCCTATCGTAAGTATAGATTGATGTATCTAGATAGCTCAAAACTCTCCATGCAAGGTTCTTTTTCCATTCTTTATTCACATGACACGCCCATTTCTATTCTCTGTTCCAGGTTAGTTTGTTTTCGCTACAGTTCTGCTCCATTGGTTGCCTTTTGGGACTTGAATCTTTTGATGCTAACATGCTTTTTATTTGACATATTTGGTTGCATCAAAATGCAATACTAATTACAAAGAGTTATTGCTCCAAACTTGACTCAAGAGATTGGTCACATGTTCTAATCTGTAGTGAAAACAAACCAACCTAGAATAGAGAATTAAAAATATTTTGCAACGTCCATAGAAATATCAGGTTGAACTGCACAGAGGCCCCCCATATAGGTTTCTCAATCACGATTGGATGCACAAAATATTGACTTTTCAAGAATTCACCCAACATTTTTGTTTTTTTTTCTTATTTCTATCGATGTATATCAACAAAGTTGAGTAGAAAAGTGGATTTGTTGTCATCAAGGGCCATTTTGGCTGGTATTGCTTTGTGCAAAAAATATAAACTTAGAGGTTGAAGAGCTACTCAACTCTGGCTATTCCCCTGTCCATTTCATGCTGTAAATTGTTCTTGGATGAGCAAAATAAGTTTCACCTCTAGAACCCCTTTAATGCAATTGACAAGAGTTTATTACAAATTATAGATTTGGATTTGGCAGTGACAAAATAGGCCTGATGCAGGCGAATTCGTATTATTTATATTTAGAAAAAACATTTTAAAACTAAATGTGTTATTTTATTTATAAATTACAAAATGTTTATATTTTTTGCATCTGGTAATTTTAACAAAAATGAATGAAAAAATAATTACACTACACGACCCTAGCAAATCTATTCACTTTCCACAGTTGGTTTGCTTACAAGTGGAAGGAGGTTAGTTCCCCTTTGGAAATGAATAATGCTTGATATTCTTTGCTCTTGAGGAAAATTGCCCTGTGGTAGGAGGCTAGCCCCATTTGGGATAATACTAGGTATTCTTTAATTGGGAGCAAATTTTTTTAATTGTTTTTGGAAAATACTGTAGCCCTCAAGCTTGTAGGACATGCCAGCCCCTTGTGTAAGGAAACCTGGCACCGCCAGTGGCAAGATAATGAATCAACTTCTGTGTATCCACTGCATGTAAAATTATATAGCAGCTGATTTGAATGTACAACCAAATTTTAAGGTTATCCACCTTATGTCAAGATAATATACTGCTGCCTTCATAGGATATTTGTTGCATTAAGTGTATAGATTTGCTTCTGTGATACTGCATGCCTACAGAGGGAATATCTCTGGGGAAGGATTATATAGAACATAACAATACAGAAATTGCTAAGACCAGGGGCCACAATTTAATTTTTGCATGTATTGAATTCTCAAAAATAAAGAATAATACAAAATGTGGCATAGAAACTTCAATTTGATCAAATCAGGGTTTTTAGATCAGGGTATTTGGCCCCAGGCCCGACAGTCTCTAAAACCTCCGCTGGTTCCATGATCCATAAAAATGTCTTACTGCATTAATAATTGATTTACGTGCAAGATCCAATTGTTTCAGGCCCCTGGGCAATTACCCCTAGCCCCCTCTCGGTGGGTCTGCACTTTGCTATGCTACAAAATTTACAAAAATAATTGAATATAATATTAGCTAAACTAGATTATGCTTGATATGATTTCCCCATTAACTTATTTCTTAATTGTTGGTATAGATTTTGGCTTACACAAGGTAACAGATATCCGCATCTTGTTTCAAAGCATTGACTTTTGTGGAGACTAAAATTTTCATCGACTGTCTAAAATAACTAAACTTGATTCTTGTCTAAAATAATTCAAAAATTCCCTTTTTCTAGCAACTCTTTGAAGTAATGTGACACATAAATTGTATTGGTTTGAGCCCAGTAATTTGGCTTGGTTTGCAGAATTTTGATGTTCATTAAGTGAGCTAAGTTCAACGTGATAATAAGTGAATTTGAGAACTTGGGAATAATTCTTCAGGCAGGAGAATAATTTTTTAATGGAGGTTGAATTTTTGAATTGAACTATAAAAAAAAAACCTTTTTGAACAAGGCAACCTAGAAAATCTCAAGACTCTTTCAGTGTCAGAAATAGTTTAGTGTCCCTCAATTGCTCTTTAATGGTGAATTTGTGTTTGACCACACTTGGGTAAAAAGTTGTTCTCTAAAGATGACAGGGGTATCCCCAATATCTCCCTTCTGTTAAACAGTCTTCTTGGCCAGTGTGGCTATGATAAAGGCGAAGAAGTTACCTAGAGACCGCAATAAGCCTTTGTCAAAGCAAGTCACTGAAATTGTCTACCAAGTGTATGCCAACTGTAATCTGTTCTTGGAGCACACAATGTTGGTTATCTCAGTTATCTTTTCTGAATTCTTACTCTTGCTTATGTCTGTAGACTCAGTTTCTATTTAATTTCATTGAATTCTCACATATTCCTGTAGAGTTTTCTTTCTTGAAGAGCAACTTCTCTGCATTTTTTTCTCATTTACCAAGGCCATTTGAGGCAAGTCCTTCATCTTGCGCTTTCTGCCTTTTCGAGTCTTCGGTTGGCGCACTGCCCAGTCTTCTGAAAACCACTGCTCCCAAATCAATACAGCTACAATCCAACGCTGTTGATGGTACCTTAAATCAAGTGTGATTCCTGATTCACATATTGGCTTGTCTGCCACATAGTGATCAGTATTTTATGATTTCTGATTGACTTATTTGCAAGTATGCCGCAATACATTGAGAAGTGTCATCTGACTGATCTCTTTAGGCACAGGCAATGGCAATCAGTCGTGCTTTAGTGTGTATGTGATTGTGTGTGATGGTAAATTACTGATCAAAGATGGTTTGATTGTTTGAATGACAATTCTCATACTTCGCTTTCTTTTTTCAGGAGGTCATCCAGCTCTTTTTCGTCCAGAGCAAGTGGGAAAAAGCCAGAGCAGAACTGCATCTTCTCTTGGCTTTCGTGCATCATTTGCCGTCTGCGAAGCGTGCTGGAGACTACCTCGACATGCACACCATCATTCCACATTGTGTGAGTATCTGTATACTCTGATAATAGTTTTTCTTTGCCTGCTTTATTAAGTGATGTGTCTGACTGGCTGTTGCTTGATTGTGGAGTGTTGTCAGGGATAACTAGTGATATACCGGAGTCATTTTTCGAGCAAATGTCAACTTTGGTAGGCGAGTCTAGTTTTTGTGTCTCTTCATTCTGTGGAGATTTTTTGTCATCTTTGGCTTTGAGAAGCGATTGACGTTTCATGCCCTGCTTGATTCGGCAAATTGGAACCAGGAACATGACACAGGCAGCAAGTGCTGCTGTACCCCCAGAGAAGAAGAAAGCCAGGTCGTATGTCCCAGTTAAATCGTAAAGCAACCCTGAAAAGATAACAGAAAAATTATTAATGTATGATCCTTAAATTCTAGAGAATTGTGTTGGAAATTCCATACCGGGAGGTCAATCTAAAAATTTGAAAAGCAACCTAGCAATTTTTAGGCCTGAGTTGTCCCAGAAATCAGGAATGTCGGCCTTTTAAAGATTTTTGTGCAGAAATACTGAATATCATAATTTCATAAGTCTAGTTTTGATAACGTTCAGGTGGGGAAACAAATCATTTAACCCTGTATGAGGGATCTTTAAATACATAGTAAATTTCTCCCTTTTCCATCAATACAAGTGAACTAGGCTATCCTAAATTTCTAAGTCATCTACTTTTCAGAACATTAACATGTGGAGTTTTAGCTAATTTAGGCCTTTCAACCCATTACGAGTGTGTCCTACATTGAAACTTAGGATTGTTTGTAATGTATACTGAAAGGGATTTAGGTTATTGCTACAATCTCAATATGTAGGAGTACGAGGCCCAACTATGTTTGTTTGCTCCATTTTCGCCGTTTTTGGTACAGAAGTATCCAATTTGATTAGCACTAGATAATATAGAAAATTGAAGTTATAAAACACATACCAGCTGCAGGGGGTCCAATCAGAAATGATGCAGCAGACGTCATTAGGAAAATACTGTAACCAGGTGACAACTGTTTTCTGGATACCAGATCCCCAACAACGAGCATGTTATTAGCCGAAGTACACCCGTCAGCTAGGCCAAACACCACTGAGTAAATGATCAGTCCTTTGTATGTTGTTATGATTGGACAGAGGGTGGTGGCAAGGCAGTTAGCCACCAATGCGATTTGGTACATGACGATTTTGTCAGCTCGAGGGAGTGTTGCCACTTTGCCAAGTATGAGCTTGCCCAGAGACTGAGCCACAGACATGTATCCTGGTAATAAGACGGCACTCGTGGGAGGGATTTTCAAGTTTATTGCCATTCGCACCTGAAAATGATAATAATTATTATTATTACATGATTGTCATAGAAATATTAAAATTCTAAACCTAAACTTTTTCATCGAGTAGATCAATAAGTAGCATTAAATGAGAAATGGGAAGTTCATATTTAATTTTATGTTATCTTGCCATTTGATTACATATTATAGGATGCTCATTGAAATTATTTTGAAACTCATTTTGAAATTGTATGATAATATTTTTTAAGAAAAAAACGTTTTCATAAGATTTTGTCAGACTCAAAAGAATAAGATATCTTTAAAGTTCTTAGATGATATAAGTCCTCCCTGTATCGGTATTCCTATATCCCATACCACTTTAATATCATGATATTGCATGCTTAAGAACAGTTCCTATATGGGAAGTAAATCACGTAATAATGCTTCGTTTAACAATTTTTAGAATTCATTATGGGTAAGCAACATTGAGCAGTGTCAGCAGGATCAAAATATAGCGGTATCTAGGCCCACTTCTACTATGTTTTCATGCTCCAATTCCACAGCTGCATTTTGTTCTAATCATTTTTTACCAGCTGTTCATTGCTTTAAATCAAATAACCGTTGTATTTATCATATTGAAAGGAGATCCTATTGAAAGGATATATCTCGGGCCTAAATTGTACGAAGTGTAAGCTGAAACTTTAGTTCCGCATTCAACAGCCTTGTCACGTTATGAACCCGGAAATTTGGACGATTTTTGGCGGGAAAAGAGGGTCAGAGGCTAACTCAACGAAGCAAAAGAGGTTGCCAAATTCCTTTTATCACTACTTGATGGCCGTTCAATGGCTCTCATCTCGGTCATAAGTTGTCTGAGGGCTTTTGTCACTTCTGTGAAGAACCTAATTGAGTAGGTTCACATTCTGATAGAGGAAAGGCCACACTGGAGGAATTTTGAACGCTAAGTTACTATGCGAGGTGACCGTGAAGAAATGAGATAGAAAGTAGAATTGTCCTGAAAATTAAAGGTTTGATTTCTCAATAATTCCAAAAATCCTGTTTGCTAGATTTAGGTCTGCAATTAAATTTTAGTGACAATAATCCTTGACCTTCGCAAAAATAAGTTTCTGCCGCCACCAGAGAAAAGATAACTATCTTAGTTGGTCCTTGATTAAAGATCACTTAACAAGTCATGAATTTTTTTAAATTAATCCTGTAACTCCGAAATACAATAAATGTTTGCATGTAAGAAGCTCAGATAACAGGTTGTACTGTTTCTTGTACAAAAGTTCAAAAGGACTTATTTTATTTTCAAATGAGTATTATTACCCAGCGATACAAAAGGAAGAGTCATATATCCATCAATATTGAAAGTGTCTTCTCTTATATTGATATTGTATTGATCACATCTCTAATCTTGTATCCACCACAGTATTGATCGTACCAAAAATAATATTAATAGAGGAAGTACTGTATAGGTGATACTCTTTTAAAGTCTCCACAGTATTGATCATAGCAGAAATAATAGTAATAGAACAAATGTTTTAAATGGCAGGCTGCAATTCCTTGTATGTCTATTTCTTATATGCGGAACTTATTAACCCACTCTGGCTTTTGCCGTAAATCGCAAGACTTGAAGAATTATGATGATTCAAGTTTGATTTCATAAGGCAATGAATATATAAACTTTCGAAGAAGGAAGATTTGGAAAATCAACCGAAATTAATTTATGAAAATGAACTTATCCTGTTAAAGTTGTCAGATTGATATGGCTTGGGTTGGTCGTTCAAATAGATTGTGTGGCAGTTCAGTTGGTAGAGTGCTCGAGGCGTAGACTCCGCAGGTCGTGGGTTCGTACCGTTCTCAGATCATTTCATTTTCACAAATTAATTTGGAATCAATTTAGATAGCTCCATATTAGAATATCCCCATATTATTCATCTAAAAGCACGTCTTAAAAGTCAAATACTTCGAAATTCAACCTTAACAACAAACGTTATTAGTGGGGGGCAAAACTGACACAATGGTGCACATGGTGAGACCAGCATGAAACTTGTTAGAGTGGTAGACTTTGATTCAAATGTGTAAAACCCGATGAGAACCCATGTTGTAATTGCCCCAATGCCCCCAACAGCAATGACGTTATATGTTAGAAAGCTCCCGAAAAGAACTGACTCCAGGGTGCGAGCTAACATTTACCCCAATATTGTGTTGAATAAAAGCATTAGTCTTGAGATTTCGAAGAACACTAGTGTTTGTGGATATGAGCAGAACAACATTTGAAATATTTTCTTCATTGAACTGTCTAACTAGTGGGAGTGTTTCAGTTGATATCGGGTCGATTCTGACATCGGGTTTATGTTTCATCGAAATAACCAAATATTTCCACACGATGCTATATTCAGTTGGGTTGTGCGACCCTCTCAAGGCCATTGACGTGTCTTCAATACGAAGAGCTCCACCTGTGGAGTTGGGTATTGTCCAATATGTGTAACAACAGTCATGTTTAAAGTCTTGGAAAGTTTGGTGGTTCAATTTGTACACATATCAATTCATTTTGTGTATATGAAGTGCCCTGAAGGGGGGGTACTGAACCCAACACCCAGCACTGACATAATCAAAATCCTCATCCTTATATTGTTTGTAAGACATTAGATTTTATGCCACATGGCCTACTCATTGCGAAATTATTTGCTCTATGCTAGGGCCTTGGCTGCTTAATATTTGATATCAATCTAACTAAATCCACAAATTTAAGGTTGTGCAATGTTTGCTTGTGATGATTTGATTTACTGTGATGATGCTTATAAAATGTGGTTTATTGCCTTGAATTATGTCACAATCTACTTGGTTCAACTCAAATCACATTGTTGCAAATCATAATTCTAGTTGATGGATTGATGCTTCCAGGTTTTACTCAGTTACATGAAGAGAAATGATAATAAAGTTTTCCGATGTTGGTGTGGGGAATGTTTGGACTGATTCTGTTGATGCTGTTAAGTTTTTTATGGTTGACATAAAACTGTGACTGTAGACTAAGATTTGTTAAGAATATATCAAAATGCAAATAACAAGACCTTCGCTAGGGTCTCAAATTATTAAAGGAAATGCTTGCCACTAAAAGGTACTTAAAAGTTCACTTTAACACTAAACCAAGTCAATCGAGTGGAATTTTTTTTGTTCAGTGATAATTATGTGACATGATTTCACATTTGTGCAGTGTTGAATTTATTTTGCCATTCATATTCCCATAGGGGACTTGCCCCATGAATGAACCCAATGTTTTTTAGGGGCAAATTACTCCCTAAAAATCTCGTTCATTTTCCGAAAGACTCGTATCGCTTCAGTAAAATCCCTAGATGGTGATGCTTTGCACACATTTTTTTAAAAAGCAATTTCAGCTCAAGCTCAGTACTAAAATTTGCTTAGCTGGAAGGAAAATTTGAGTACTCAAAGTTGCTTAGCAATCTCTTAGCTTGTTTAACTTAAAAATTTGTTTCTTAGAACACTATCTCACAAATTGTTGTACAGCAAATGTCGGTGGAATCTTACATGAAAAAGTGTGCTGGGGTGCCAATATCCACTGTAACCTACTTCTCTGTGGCTTCTGCACAATTTTCATTGCCGTTTGGGTCGACACTAAATTTTCAAATTGCTTAGCATTTCTCTATCCAGTATAAGAATTGTTTAAGTTTTTGTCTTTTTGACTTGCTTATAAAGCAGTTGCTTATAAAAAAGAATACGTGTATTTATGGACAAATGTTGTACATTTTGAGAAAGAGTGGATGAAATAACCGTCGGACCGTGCTGCTATTTTTTTAGTAATAAATAAACTTTGGTAGGAGATTTTGCGTGAGGCGATGCCTAAGCCAATCGCACCCATAAATTCTATTTCAGCATGAACAATTATTCTTTGTTTTTTTATTCGTTATTTGTGGTAGCACTCACAGCTTCTCCTCATCAAAAATGTATTTACTTTTAGGCATGTCGAGGCAAATTTACGAGCACTGCCCAACCCTACTTAATACTAGATATTTCAACATTAACCTTTCGACTCGCCAACTTTTTCATGAGATTCTCGCATTTTCACAAATTTCATCGAAAATACGCAAATTTTGGTAAGATTTGTTACAATATGGAGCATATCAAAAGCCCTGTGCTGCTTCTCTTGTCAAGACAACTTTTCTTGTGGGGACCACTTTTACAGTCCACTTTTTCTGAGTCACAAGAATATCTTTAACCGAAGTATCCTCATACATCCCACCAAAATATATCAATTTTATGAATGTTTAAAAAAGGTTTTAGCATATTCCTTGTTCTGAGTTAGATTTGAATTATTATGTTTTTCAAATATCTTGCAACTCGAATGAAATGTATGGCCTCTTATTCAAAAATCTCTGAAAGCAGATACGAGGACCGAATTTCGAACATTTCACGTTTTTTTTTATAACAAACAGGTTTATAAGAAACCTAGTACTAGAGCCCAAAAAATTTAAGAAACTTTTAGAACTACGTCAATATCTTTAAGAAACTCCGAAATAAAATAAGGGGACTTTCTGAGCCGGAAAGTAACATGTCAACAATACATTTTCGCTTGATTTAAGTTTGCTACACGTTTTCATTTAGAGGAGCATAGGATCTTGAGTCTACTTGTATTAGTAGGTGGGTTTCGCTTTAGTACAAGAAATATGCGAGGGAAAGTGCAAAATTTGATGTTAAGTGGGTATCTAAGAATAAGAAACTTTTAAGAAACTTTTAATACTAGAAACTGGTGAAAAATTAAGAAACTTTTAGTACTAGGACACAAGCTAGGTTTCTTATAAAAAAACGTGTAACTAGGGCCCAGCTGATCATGGGAAAAAGTTTCCTTCGACCAAATCAATAAAACATCAAAAACATATCGATGACTCGTTCCTCAATGGTTTTTGTAAAGAAAAAGCTAACCAAGCGTTTGGAAAATTGTTTTTGGAATATCTTTATTCATTTCGTCTTCCGAGCAATGTTTCATCCTCTTTATGTATTGTATTTACCATAGTACACAGTAAATGGAAACAATTATTTTGGAACTGCTTCTTTTGAATTTCTATCCACCGTTTATCAATATGGGATTTGCCTTAGATATATTGGAATACCTGTTTTTTTTAAGAAACTCGTTCTTTATAAGAAACACAGACTCTTAAGGGTTCGGTACTAAGCACATTTTTCGGATTCTTGTAATAAAGGCGTGTGATAGACGTACATGGTTTCCAAGGGATAGTTTCCAATAACGCGAATGATTTTAGAGCAAAATGATTTCAACCAGTGTATTTTTAGAGGATTTGTAACCGTTGGGGCATTTAAAAAGGGGCACTTTGTCTACGTGTTTTAGCTACCACTCCCTCGACCCCTCTTACCTCTTCCAGCTATATTTAACCTTCATTTCAAAAGGTTATTGATTTCTTTATATAATGTGGAAAATCCCAATATCAGTTTTCATCTTAAAACCTCTGTTGTTGAATGAGCAAGAGCTTTGATTTGATAATTTATTTGGATTTGGTTTTTAAAGGTCTATTTGGTTTTGAGAAAAACCAATTGAATGAAACCAAAATTCTGTGGTCGCATTCATTTTTTATAAGAAAACTTTATGGCCTATTAGATCTCTTTATATACCAATGCAAGTTGGTATACTTTTTCTTGTTCAACCCAGTTGTTGTCTTCAGTTAAGTGCCTAGAGGTTAGGGTTTAATGAAAAATTAAACAAACTTACCAGGTGAACAAACGGAATATAGTACCCAAAATGCATCAGTGTCGTTCCAGTGATGAAAATGACGAAAGCCTTGTTTTTGCGTAACGGTCCATATTGGTCCTCTTCGTCAATGTCCTCCTTTCCATTCTCATCCCCAGCCTCTTTTTCGTTAGAGTTGTCAGTTTGATCTGCTTGATTTGATTGGCTAGTTGCTTCATTTGCCGGCGTCTCCGGACGCTTGTAAAACACCGATATGACGATTAGGACGATGGACGCCGAACTCATTATCTGGAACCCGCGTTTGAAGCCGTAATTCCTCAGTAAGTACTCCAACGCCGGCGATATCACCAGTGCGCCAGTGCTATTGCCACTCAACGCAATGCCATGTGCAAGCGACCAGTTCTTGGTGAAATACATCGGCAGGATCAACAAAGAGGCGCTGAAGCACAAGCTTTCACCCACAGCGAAGAGAACTCCGAGTGTCACGTAGAGGGTGGGGATATTGGGAACGAATGATGATGACAATAGGCCTAAACCGTAGAGTACGCCACCGACGAACATGGGTATGCGGAAGCCGAATCGGTTGCATATCTTGAATGTGACTGGTGTTAGCATGTACGTAAGGGCGAATGATATTGAACCGACCCATGCTGAAAGAAAACAAGGGAAATTTTAATTTTGGTGCCCAATCTTTAATCTAGAGGATCATGTTATACCGCTGGTGCGGAACCCCTAAAATAAGTTTATTCCTGGTATGGAAAGCAAGCTAGGAAAGCAACCCCAGGAAGTCCTTGCCTTCCCTTCGTTGGATGCTTCTTTGTAGAACAATACCCCTATCTAGCATCATGATTAGTAACTAAGAGCAAAAACAAATCTGTTGCTTTAACAAAATGTTGACGGGTTGATAGGGTAGCCACATCTTATCTTTCGTTTGAGTAAATTCGGGCCTAACCTGCTAACTACGATATGGAACAAGTCTTGGTAGTGTATGGTAGTGATATGTTGATACCAAAGTAATGCAAGACTAAGGGCATTTTGAAGAGTGGAGATTTAGGCCCAACTGAAAGGACCAGACTTAGGCTCACTGTTCATAATGCAATGGGCAAGTCATATTTTTGAAGCAATTTGGATTGAATGAGTTTGGGTTACATTGCAAATGTATTTGTGAAATTCGAAGTAATTCGAGTAGTGCAATGTGGGGATGCCTTTGCTTATGGCTTAACAACTGCAAATGTGTCAAATACTGAAATATCCACGTTTGTTATGTAATCAGTGGCAGGCAACAGGAGAGGATTTCGTGGATTTGCAATATGAGATTGTGCCTTTATTTTGCTTCGAAATTTCACAAAAGCATCGGAGGAAAAATTGATCCATCGAAAATACTATTTGGTTACGATACAAGAACATTTCTGCAATCCTTAATGACGTTTTTTGGGTAGGAAGGGGGCTTGGGAGTAAATTATTTTGTTTTTCGAATTGGAAAATTGTATGAAAATGAAGAAATTTGGGAAAACCCAATTTCATTGAAGCAATAATATTTTCACTGTTTCGCAGTTTATTTAATAAACCTTACATCACCCAGTATAGATTGTGTATCACCCATGCTGTTAATATGGGCAATAGTGTTCCGAAGTGATGACGTCACAAAAATCTATTTTTAGGATTTTGCCTTTCTGGGTCCATAATCTGAAAGTGCTTCAAAAATATCATCATATGGATGCAAATTCACCACTGTATGTCTAATATTGACTGAGATGTGACCATTTGAAAAATTGGCTCTCAATAGACAATCCCTGTAATTTTTGACTGATTCTTAAAGTTAAGAACTAGACGCAAAATACAGGGATTTCCTATTGAAAGTCAATTTTCAAATTGTGAAATACTCATAGTGAAATAAAAGATATATGCGCTGACGCGATGATAGTCGGCAATATTTACAATAGTAGGTCTAAGAAGAGGGCCTAGTTCCACGCTGAACAAGCCTTACCCTAGCAAGAAGGAAAGTTGCTTGTTTACTACAGTTAGACCCAGCTGCAAGTGCATCTGTTCGCAGCATATCGCTAATAGCTAAACAATGTTATTGCTGGTGGCTGTTGCTGATATTGTTTTGTACACCTTTTCGTAGGATTGAATGTCTTCAAGTGAAAGAATCGCACGAAGAGAATAAGTGAATGTCTTCGATTCAAGCACATCAGCAGGTGCGTCACAGTTATTGTGCATTTTCCTTCACTAAACATAACAGGCAGGTATTTGTGCACGCTAATGCAATTCTCACGTGTTATTTCGTCACTCTATCTGTCGTGAGAGTTTTCTACCTGGGCTGGGATGAGGCCAGAGACCAGTTGCCTTATGTGAAATTACACTAGTTTTCTTCAATCTGATGCTGTGTAAAACATTAGAATGACTCGAATCCAAGGTTCCGACTTTGCTTTGCATGTGGGACTTTTTAGCAAGAATCCTAGCATGGGTCCTATTGTGCTTTTTTATTTAAGTAAGCCAGTCAATAAGCAACAAATACTGCAATCATCGAAACAATTTGCAACTTGGGGTGAACCTGAAAGAATCAAGTAAATCTTCACCTAAAATCCTTACTGGAAATGCTCTACGGTGCTTGCCAATATTTCTTTGTAAAAATGCAGTATAAAGTGGTATACTTGTTGTTTGATAGGTGTTCTTACTAATACACAATTAATTAAGTTTCATAGGATGTAGGAAGACAGGGAGACTTTCGAAATTCTAGCGACTTTTACGCAACTTTTAGAACCCCAACGTCCAGAATGTTACACACTTTTTCGTGAAATAGCCTGAATTTTCCTGGGCAATATCATGGTTACTCCATGATTTAGGCCGTTTGCTGTCTATTGCTCTTGAGTTGTTGTTGTAGTTGTTTTTACGGCCATTTTTCTTGTTGTTGTTGTTGCTGTCTGTTGTTGTTGTTGCTGCTGGTTTTGGATAAACACATGTAGAGATATAGACTGGGGAAATCTGTTTCTAAGGAGACTCCAGTTTCCAGCCCTTTGTTGACAATAAATAATCTAGTCCCCTTGCTTCATGTTTCCACTATGAATGGAAGGAACTGCTTGAAACGGGTAAATCAACAAACCTGAATTTTAAGACTTGGGATTTACGTAAAAGAAGCCACAAAGAAGCTTTCTCCTGCGTCATAAAGCGGTATGCAGACGTAAACCTTTTCAAGATGTTGACAAAGAGAAGCTGAAAAATGCCTATATGCACTTTTCAATGCACTTTGTTCTGTCATACAGAGTTCAAATTGCCCAAAAATAAAGACCTTTTGTTTAGAGTCGTTGTATGCAACCATGACTATCGACGGGCCTAAAATGTATACAATGGATCGAATTGGAATTTCTAAGAAACTTTAAAGTTTTTCATGAAATATAAGAGCTGCCTCTTTCCAAAGATTAATTTTGAATACTTGAGGTTTTCAGAGCATTAAAAATAAAAGAAGAAGAAATTGAAATCATTGAAATTTGAGAGTGTGTGGGAATGGAACGCAGTGGACTGACTCCATCTTAGATTTCGTTTCACGGCGAAGACAAAAATACGAATGGCTTGCTTCGGGCTCTTCCTGGATACATTTCTCCTATTCAAATTGACATTACTTAAGACAAGACTCGAAAGAGGTGAAGGTTCAGTAGGCCTGACATTATAAAAGCCAAAGGTTTGCTTGTTGAGGAACAGTTTGGCTTTGATCGATGTCAAAATATTGACTTGTTGCGTTGGTTTGTTTATCGGCTCTTTTTTTATAAGAATACTTGAGAATGTTCTTGATCCTCGATCTTTCCCTAAGTTATTCTCGCTTTTCAAGTTTGTGCCTGAATTTATTCATCAAGTTCTTTTTTGTGAAGAGGACATTAAGAGTGCAACTTGACCTGAATATATTTCATCTTGCAGCTAGGCCAGACTGGGTCCTAGTTCCCCCCTTTGAAAGTTGTTAGTCGTTTGTACCTTAGATAAATCATATTTAAGTGTGCTGGGATCCAAATTTCCACCGTAAAATCTTTCTCTGCGGCTGCTGCAGAATTTTCTTTGCAAAATGGGTTATTGGATAGGCTAGCTACATTCTACTTCTTTGCTATTTGTATTTTCATCGAGCTTTCTTGTCATCAGGTAGTGATGGATGCTTTCGACTTGTTGCAAATGGGTTGCTGATTGAGACCTGTGTCCTTATAAAATCGTTCTTACAGAAAATAGCGTAGTGAAAAAGGGGCAGTGCCTTCACTCTTGCAAATACATCTTTTTCATAAGGAACTGAAACTGGGCTTGATCAAGCCCCTTGCCATTTTTTACCATTTTGCTAATGAAAATGTTTACCTGCCTATGTATACTTGTAAAAGTATTTGTGGGTATTGGTTAAAAAAAATACTAGCTACCAGTCTATGCCCCCTTAATCCGGCTATTTGCATGTTCCTGGCAAGAGGGAGTTAGTAAATCCTACAAAGTCATAGCCTCCCTCCAAGGCTTGTTGCTTATTGACAAGGAATTTTGGTACCTTGTATGTTAAGAAAGTTGCAAATGCCTCCTAATTTCTGCATTTAGCATTGCGTGCAGGAGTAAAGCCTGCGGTCAAAAGTTAACTGATCTTCTGTTGTTAGTCAAACAAAACAGCGAAAATAAATCAAAACGCATCAGGCTCATGTTTTTGCAGACCGCAATAAATTATTTATTAACAAATACACTGTACCTAGATGCATCAAAATTGAATGTTTTGATATTGGATTTAGATCCAACATCATGTGATCAAATCTATAGCGTTTTATGAATAGAAAAACCGAGAACCACCAAAATACTGCTGATACGTCAATTCCTCGATTTTGAACTTTGTATTTCTGTGGTCATTGTGCGCAGCTTTTTTATAAGGTACTTGTCAATATTTTAGCACTTCCTGCAAAATCAATCTCACTTGCCTAATAAATACTTGTATTTCATTTGATTACATCGAATGATTTACTGTTTTGGGAACAATTAAAAGATATCAACCAGAGAAAAGTCTTGCTGGCATAACCAGTTAACAAATATCTGGCCAATGGAGAGTCTGGGAATCTGAAAGGGTTTCTTATAAAAAATATGGGTAACCATGAATTTCCTTAGTTTATTTTCAGAACAAAACTAGTGAGAAAAGCGAGTTTGTCTTTAAATCAATCAAGCTGGTTTCGCTATCATTAATAGTGCAGAAAAATTGTAATACTCAAAATCAAAACATTTTCAGTCATTCGCCATATAGTTGTAAACATTTGTCGGTTCCTTATAAAAAAGTAGCATGTATACATTTTCAACCACACATTTCATGCTAAAGACATTTGCATGGAGATGAAGTTTCAAGGTATAAGTTTCACTATTGTAATTTTTCAAGATATGCAGTGTTGTAATCGTTTGCTTTCATATTTTCTTTTCTTTTATAAAAAAAATCATCTCACCTCGTTTCCTTCTCTATGAAACTCTTTATAAGAAACTCAGTTCCGGAATTTTTTATGTTTTCTTTGACAATTGATGGAAAATCAAAAAATTTCACAGTACTGAAAACTTTTAGGTTTCTGATAAGAAAAGAGTGCAACGATTTGTATTTTTGATCTGATGTTGTTTTTTTTACTTTTAAGCCTTGCCTCTCCAATTTCATGGCAACGTCCGACAATATCATCGTTATACGAAGAGTGCGCCAACCGACTCTACTGCCTCGCTGGTGCAAAAAGGTATTTTCTTACATACATAAATAAATCAAAAGATTAGAGAAAAATGCTTACATGTCAAAGCATCGCTGTCATTAAACTCCTTCAACAGAGCGATGTACACAGATCCAAAGCCTTTGAAGAAGCCCAACACTAAGAATTGCACGATAAAGCTGAGAGTGCACAAAAACCAGGGGAAGACTCGCTTCATAATATTCCTAATTCGCTGCCTTGTTGCTGGCCTGACACCGCAAGCGAGCAGTGGGCTGTTCATTGGGCTGGATTGACTGTTGACTGGACTCCCTACTTCCACGTCCATGTCGAGCTAGTTTACTTTTCAAACGATGTTCCGAGATAATTGCGTTCTCTTCTTTTTCCATTCACTTCTCTGCGCGAAGTATCAATGCAGATTTTTTCAATGTTTTATTGCGAGTTATCGAGTTGACGATACTTGAGTTTCGGCAGCAGGAAAAATTAAATCTTCGTCCACTTTCGTTGCACCGAGGTCTGTTATAGACTTTAGCCGGTGTCTGACCAGCTGACTAGCTTAACAAATCATGAATTATTCATTAACTCATACGGCTTCTGATTGGTCGAAAATCTCGTAGCGATCGCTGATTGGCTGAGTCTAGTGATAAACATGAATTTCACGATACTTTATCATGTGATAGACCAGGGTCACGTGATTGAGTAGGTCACATGAGTAGCGCTGAATTGGTTTGTTTTGTTTTGAGGAATGGCTTTGTTTTTGTTTTGTTTTGTTTGCGAAGTGTCTTGTGACGAAGGGGAAGGGGAAATTTCTATTGCGCTGTATACAAGTAGAGGTTGGCCTGATTGTTCGTGTCTCGTGTGATGATGACGAGTGAATTTACAGGCCTTGTTTGTGCGGGCCTTGTGATAACTGCGTTGTTCGCTGATGAAATTAGTTTATTGAAATTATCGAAAGACTTTACTGAGGCTTTTGTGTTGATGAATAAATAAAATGTCATGTTGATGTCTGGTGATATCCAAGCAGCTAGTGGTTGGAAAGGGGCTATGTAGGGTTTGGGGCAGTCCCATCTCCGGGTGAGCTATTTTCAGTCTCGTTTTTTGTGTTCCGGGCTAGGAAGGGTTTCCCTTTATAGCAGTGTTTGCAGGGTAAAGATCTTGAGTTAGGCTTAATATCATGATGATAATTTGAAAGGGTAAGCAACTTCACTCTTGTTTTCGATGCAAGTTGTGTTAATTGGTTCAAATGTGGACTCTCTTGGCCATCTGATATATCTGTGTGCTGTCAATTTGGTTGTTTTGTAATTATTTGTCAGTCTCGTGGTTATTTCATATAATCCTTATATTGACCTTGAAATGGTCAGCCTCGGTTTGTTCTTAAATTGTTCTGAAGTTTTTGCAAAATTTGAGGCTCGTGTTCTTATAAAATTGTTGTTATAAAAATTAAAGTGGAACTTTTAAAGGCCCTAGAAGATGGAAGAGAGTAAAGTGTTAGTTAGGTTGAGAACATTTAGTAAGGCTACTAATCGGCTTTGTTTTGTTTGTTTATTTACTGTTTTGAAGTGTTTATTTGTTGTTTAAGTTTTTATTTTGATTTTGTCAAGGCACGAGTTGCAATATTTGAATTAGCACAAATCAAAAGGCAGACATGTTCTTCTGTGACTCCGAGTTTCGTTCTTCTGCACTCATCAGACGGACTTGACGAAATCTTCAATTATTTGAATATTCTGAACTAGGTTAGCTTGAATCTTCGCTATCGACATGATATATAACTCTATACAGCCTGTTAAATCTTTATACGTTTTTGTGGCGAGCCCGGTATACGAACCTACTACACCATAATGTTCATTTACTCATTTATTGATTTACATATTCTCATATACTTGCACGTACACTTCGCAATTTTCTATTTATAAGAAATACTTGATAAGAAAGTAGTATTCAGCTCTTCAAAGAGTTCAAGGCGAGGTTCAAGGGGTACTTTATGACTTCACTTTTCGTTTCAAAAATGTTGGAAAATATCTCGGCCATGGGACATTTTCTTGGCGATGGGACAAATATGGCGTTCCTGTGCATGTTTGACGTCATGGAACCAAAAATAGAGTGCATAAAGGTGTACACACTTTTATCAGAAACTAACTTAGCTTGGAGCCTGGGTACTAATGTTAAATTTTTTCGTTTTCCTACTAATCTACTACGTTTCTTATCATTTTCTTCTTATGAATTAGTTTATTTTATTTAGTTAAGTAAATTAAATTTGAAGAAGCCTTTTTCTGCCAATGATATTATTAAATCTCGGGTGATGAAATTTAGATTATATTTTAGTTAGTTTCATAATTACTGGTAGAAACCAAAATAATAAACACACTAACACTTTTGAAATTGAATCTTAATGTATTGCGAAGCCTCTCTGAACTTTGATCTTGAAATTCCATCTTAAAATCAGTTTCGACAGCAGAACAATTTAAGAAAGTAGACCACAAAGAGGTCTTGGTGTTTTCAGTGTTGCAGTTAACGCTTTCTCGGATTCCACAAATCCTTCTACTTTCATTTCCTCTCTTATTTTTCACATTGTTTCCTCCTCTCGTTATGCATTACTTCTAGAGTATTCTTTTATGACTAGGTTGTAGTTCGAGTTTTGAACTTTCCCCCAGAGTAGTGTCGAGGCTGCATGCCGGCTTTATCTTGACTGAGGGGGTACTTTATAAGATGATAGATGAGTGGAATATCGAAAATTGTGTTCCATGCGATTGTAGAGAGACATGAGCAGTTACTACTGTTATTGTAGGTACTCCCTTGGAATAATGCTTAGAAAAGCTGTTCCAGCCACTCACCTTCAATACAATTCCTGGTTCTTACTTCTAGGGTGCTGAGCAGAGAGGAATCGAGTTGAAGTCTTTTGTATGTCTCGACTACTGCTTGAACCTACCACATTCCAGCACAGTGGCGAGCACACTACTGCTTTACCACTTCTAGGTGCCATAAGGTAGGCAACGCAAATCATTTTGTTTTGAAGATAGGTATCACGACCCAGGAATAGCAGTTACCCTTTTTGGTATTGTTGCAATTGCATTTGCTTCTAAATACTCGACCTACTCCCTTTTTTTCTATAAGAACCAGCACAATTGGTTTGAAGCTTGCTGTTCTTAAATATTCCTCTATTTTCAGGCTGAAATGTTCTTAAATTGTTCTTTCTTTATAATGATTGGAAAGCCTGTTTTCGCTATCAATTGTGTTAATTGGTACCAATGTGGACTCTCTTGACCATCTGAAATATCTGTCTCCTGTCAATCTACTTGTTTTTTAACTATTTGTCTGTCTCAGGGAAATTTCGTACAATTCGTTTTGACCTTCAAATGGTCAGCCTCTGTATGTTCTTAGCTTGTTCTTAAGTTTTGGCAAAATCTGAGGCTCGTGTTCTTTTGAAATTGTTCTTATAGAAAAAAAGAGTGTAATGAATTTTTAAGGCCTACATGTTTTGTGGGCCTATACCCTCCTCTTCATACAGGTCATGACCACTGTTACAGTACAGTTAGAAGCCAAGATGGACGATGTTCCTTGTCGAAGGTGTTCTTTTTCTTCTTCAAATAATTCGAATTCTCGAATACTTTTGTTATTCATCATGCAAAGTTCATTCATGAAAGATTAGATTCTTCTGGGAACTGTTTTCATTCTGTCATGTTTTAAGACGGTAATCGCCTTCTCAGTTCTTTCTTCGGCGTTTGACATGAAAGGTGATTTAGGGTTTTTTGTTTGGAAAGATAACAAACCAAGTTTCGGTTTCAGGGACTGCTCTTCCGTATGTTACAATGTATTCAAGGGGAACGTACACTCGGCGATTATGCGAAAAATGGCTGATCTGATTTCACGCAATGCATGATGGGAATATGCCCCTTAGCAACGCATAGCTACCAAAGCATTAACGGCCTAGATTGGCTGTAGTACACGCTTTCTTTTTTATAAAGAACCTAGCTCAGGGCCTAGTTTTTTAAGTTCCTTATTTTGAGACCTCTTTTGACCACTTTGTAGTTCTAAAAGTTCCTTTGTAGTTACTTAATTTCCAGTGTTCACTTAGTAGAAAGGAATAAGTATCGACACAAGAAAAGCATCAAAATTCAACATTTTGCAATAAACTCGTGATAAGGAAACATGAAATATATTATAACATAAAGAAGCTTGGGCTAGGCCTATAAAACGTAAAAGTTAGTTACATAGTCATTAGAGAAGTTGGATATCTACACCAAATGAATTTATGCAATATTAAGAAGTTCCTTAGTGATTTGACCTTTAGTAGTAAAAGTTCCTTAAGTTTTTCAACTATCGACATGTTGGTATCTTATAAAAGGCTCTTTACAAAAAAAAGTGTGTATCTCTACACCGTATTGAACATCTTCCTTTATGCTAATTATAACCCATAAAGAACTGATTGTATCTTTTCCATGCTCTTGATGGTATCCCTCCAAGGTACTGATGATATCCCCCACAGTACTGAACATCCTCCTCAGTCCTGGAAAACCTTTCACTGCAACCATTTTTCCATAACAGTAGAAACAATGGCACCATGGTGAGAACAATGAATTTTGGGAATCATGGGGGCCTGCCCCCCCTGCTTCCCACGGACCTGTACCACATACAATACTGCATAGAAGTTCCCCTTGAGTGATGATTAGGCCTGATTTTTAGGGTTTTGGGTTTTGGCTTAAGTCCACCTTCACCCCAGTTACTTAAAGTGTGATCCGAGAAAAAGTTTTGTCAGCTTCCTGTAATTCCAAGTAATAAGGCACGAGGTATGGTCACATCGAGAAAAATATCAGGATCAGAAAAAACCCAGTTTCGGTTCTTCTGGAGGACAGCCGGATAAGCGAAAGCAAATAGCCACTTACTTCACGTAACATTAGAAAAATAGTTGGAGAAGCCCAACCAACCAAGAAAACTCACAGCTGTCATTGCTTTGCAAACATCGATTATTCCTTGATCATTATATTAGCCGAAATTTGTATTTGTTATGTTCCTATTTTTAAAGGTTATTGTATCGGTAACCAAGTAGCTCGCTCTGTGCAAACAGAATAAGCTATTTATCTGCCGGTATATGGCTTGTCCAATGTGTGTGTTAATCATTCTTCAGTCATGGGGAATTATTTTCCAGTCGTTTTAATCAATGTTTGCTGAGCTGAGCTTGGTCTACACGTTTTTCTATAGGCCAAGGAGTCCGATATAGAAATATACCTTTTTTTTAAGTTAACAAAATTTGGTTTCTTGAATATCTTAGTTTTCCAGCTTCAAAAAGTGTCAGAACCGAGGGATGAATCACTTCTTAAAATCTCGTGTACTTTTCCCTAAAAATACTATTTTTCTAATGAAAATCCCCTGAAAATCTCTGGAAGTTCTTTATTTTTGAACAAATCTCGTAAGCTTTGCAGGGGCGGATCCAGACGATGGCAATGATTGCAGCCGCAACAGTCAGATTTCTATACTAAGCAGTATTGCATATAACCAGAAAAAATTCTTAAAAAAGCAAGTGCAATTAATTTTAAAGTCTCAATAGCGAATAGAAAATGTATTTTGCTTGTAGAATATAAAGGGTATAAATCTATTATCCCTAAAAACCATTGTTGGCAGTACTAGGGTAAACCCCAAATCGTCATATTTTTCATCATTCTGCAAACAGTACTTAAAAAGGCAGGATCCGCCCCTGCTTTGAATGGGAGGGAAACGCCCCTCAGTAAAGTCTATAGTTTCTTGCAAATGATGAGGAAGTATACCATAACCACTTTAAAAACGTCTGTGCAGTGTTTTTGGGGGTGTTGAGTACTGTTGGGGGATATTACTAGTACTTAGGAGGATGTTCAGCCCTCTTGCGGGCCAGCATCAGCCATCTCGCAACCATCATGTATGTCATAGCCTCGTTATCGAATCTATGGACAATCTCTTTTCCTCTCTTTTGTCTATGATTGTATTTAAGTTTTAGAATTTGTAATAATCTTTAGCCACTAATATGTAAATATCATAAGGGCATGTCTATTCATGGTTCCAAATCGTCTTACCTTCGCACGTAACATAAGAGCAGAATTGTAAGGCCATTGATCCCTCTTGCGTCAGTACATTAAATAGTATTTAGTAATATGGGGGTACCATCAGTACTTTGGAGGATGTAAGTACAGTAACTAGTGAGTAAGTTTGATTCTTGGTTGGATCTGTTTGCTTCTAAGACCTTTATGTCTTAACTCCCACGCGCACCATATTATTAGTCAAGTTATGTTTTACGTATTAACCTCGTGTTGAAGAAGAGATTAGAAACTTCTTCACTTTATAGGTATTTCATTAGCGTCATTTGTATTTGCATAAACAGTCCACTCCCATTTGTTAAGACCTGATTGATCGAAGTTGTTACTATGGTTAGATTGTGATTGGTTATTGTCAATACCTATTTCCTAAGTGATTCACTTGTATCGTGTGTTTGTTAGAAGTTTTTTAGATTTTCAAGTTTTGACGATAAAATAGGACGAAAATAATTGGATTTCTTTTTCTCGAAGAAACTCTTTAAATTTCGATTAAGAACTGGTGAAAGGAAAGGTTTATCCTTACACTTTATACCGACTTTGAGGGTTACAAATTCAAAGCATTTCAAAGCTGTTCGATAACTTTTACCAGGGACGCAGGAAGCATCTCAAACTCTGTTGGGGTGGGGGGGTACGCACTGATCTCAAAATCAAGACTGGATCGAGCATTCTGTTGTGGCTTGCGTTTAGCCTCCCAATATGGTTGCCAAAGAAATCACATTGACTTGATACTTTGCTAACAATAGCTGCACGTTTTTTCAGTCTCGTGCTGATCATTCATGACATTCCAACAATCATCAAAGAAAAAAGCAGTCCTTATTGGATAAAATAAGGACCTAAATGTATTGAATTGGACCTACCAATATGGCTGCCAAGTGCTTCATTTCAGAACGACAGATGCTCAATCCACTCTTTTTTAAGACCAGTGGGGAGTACGACGCCTAAAGGGCTTCATTAAGAAAGAGAGAAAATTTCTGAAAGTCAATAGGGCACTTCATTATTTTTTGCAAAATATTTTTTTTTGGGGGGGGGTTGGGGTTTATCTCCGATGCCTCCGCCTCCTACATCGCTGTGTTACATGTACCAGTATTTATAGTTGCATATTGAAAAAATTCACTTTGTGAAGTTTATACGCCGGAGTTTAGAGAGATAAATTCTATTTCATCCCTCTACACGCTTGTATCTATAGACTGTTAAGTTTGTATTTGTTTTGCAATGTACCAATATATAATCTACATATGTTTGTTTCCAAGAAGTCAGACACGGAAGGAAGAGTATTTTCTGGCCAACCGCTTTGAATGACACTCTTCTTTTCTTACAAGGTTACTTTGGATTTTTCGAAGCCTGTATGTAAACCATCGTTGAGTTTTAATGTTCTTGTATATTCCTTTATATAGAGAAATAAATGTGGCGAGAAAAATAAGAAACATAGCAAATAATGCCATACCACTGAAGCTTTTCATCTGACATTCAAATGAGTGGTTCGTCAGAAGGGACCAAAATTAAACCTATAAGGAATTTTGATATTCAGATGCGGATGAGAAGAATTGAAATTAGAATGTTTGTCCAATCAAGATTGAGGTGAATGGTTGGTATGGCTTAAAACAGCAAATCATCCGCCCTTGCAGCCCAGTAGGGCTTTCAAGGAATAAAAAAACTGTAACTTTCAGTTAATTTCCCAGATTGACCTTTCATCATACGAGTAGTTCCTTGTACCACGGAAAATACATGTGTCAGTGCTCTTTGCAGCGATTCAACTGTTCCAGGTGACATGTTCATGTCACCTGACATCAACTGACCAATCCACTCGCGATCTCATTACTATTCCAAATCAATATTTGATGAGTATTTATTAAATTTACCGCGCTGATATCCATGAGTGCTTGCTTGTCGTCACGTGGTGCATGACGTAATCGAGCACCAGTTGCATGACTTTCATTTTCCAAACAAGAATCGACCACAAGGGCCTCCGTTGTGTGCATTGAATTTAACGTGAAAGGGCCTATTGCAGGCAAAGAGGGAAGTTTCCTGTTTGAATTCACCTGTCTTTTTATCTTATTATGCCAACTTTTCATTCAATTTCAATTGATGGAGGGAGGGGTTAGCATATCAAACTTCTTTCCAACAAGCAACAAGTCAATAAGCAACTAAGGCTGGAATGACCCAAACAACAAGCAACTCCAGGGCTCAATAAAAGACCAAGCAACTCAGTTACGCTTTAACTGCCACACCTTGTTAGCTGCAAGATTTCAGAAGCCTTTAGTGGTTTTCTTACATGTGCACCATGAATTTAGGCTGTTTGGGATACAGGATATTTGGTCGGCTATGATTTGTTTCCTTTGTACATCGCAAGCAACTGTTAAGCAAGTATGGAGGCTGAAAAAGTTGCTCAATGGAAAAAGTTGAATTTTCCTTTCCCCTGAGTTAATGCGTTTGGTCAATGCTTTTAGTTTTATCAAAAACTACTTCGGATTCTACGACGTTTTGGGAATTTCACCTGGAAATGTTTTCATTGTGCTCACTGAGAATAATGAAATCATAAATAGCAATTCATGGGCTTGCCCAAGCTATAGATAGCTAAGATATGATTTATGCCAGATCTAAAAACAATTTTTGTAGGTTTAGGCCTAGTTGCTAATCCTCGAAAGCAAAAGACCAAAATACCTTATTCTTACCTACCTATCCTCAGAATATTTTAGATGGTGTTAATGGACCGTAATATTTCTATTTTTCCTCAAGTTCATTTCTCAAAGTCATCAACGATGGTTGTAAGTAATGGCCTTTATTTTGTGGACTTCATGTCAAGAAGAGGGACTCAGTAGTCCAAGTTCAAGGTGGCTACCCTGGGACCGTCTGTGCAGTAGTGAGGAGGGCTTTCAGCACTGTGGAGAATATTGAGTACTGTAAGGATAACATCAGTACTGTTAGGGGATACCACTAGCACTGAAGAAGTAAAAGCTGTAGTGTTGATGGTATTCCTCCAAAGTACCTCCATAATATTCTCTTCATTACCGTTGGTATCCCATTGCTGTTCCGATGTTATCGATCCACAGTACTGAATATCTTCCACAGTATTAAAGTTATCTCCCACAGTACTTATCGTATCCGTTAATCCGCCAACAGTACTGAATATGCTCCACAGTAGTGATAGTATCCCCTCACAGTACTGAATAGCCTCCAATGTACTGCACAATAACCAATATACAGCAGAGTCCTGTTTTAAAGTATGTTAAAGAATTATGGCCTTGATTGAAATTCATTTTACATTTTTCTGATACGCTTGTTTGTTGCAGATGCTGGTATGGTGGAAACAAGACAGATATCAACGAATTTGGCATTCATTCTTGAAATTCACGGCTCACCTGTGAGTAATATCCCTTCTTGCTTTTTTCGATACTTATTAAAATGATAAATAAAATTATATAGGCATGATCTAACACGAGGAAATACAATCTGATAAATGGTCTTGTAATTTTTTCTCTACCGGGTCTCTAACACGGGACCTTTCCTATCATTGGGCACTCAGCACACCAAATTAGCAATAGTAAGGACCATCAATAGGTCAACTAATGGCGAGGGTGCTAGCCACTAGCCACTCCCAAATCAAGACAATAAGCTAGTGCAGTGGTGTATCCGGTTTTAGGACTATCGATAAAAGCCCTGCTTACACTACTGAAACAAACCCGGGTTCAACCCGGGTTAGCTCAACCAAGGGTAACCACGGGTTCAACCCACTTTGGTTTACACACAAAAGTTCGTTTTAATAGGTGTAAACGGAAATTGGGTTGAAACCCGAGTCTCTCTAGGTCACGCATGCGTACTCAATAGAAATAAAGTCTTCCTTCAAACGCTTCGCTATCTTTTCAAATACGGCCTTCTTTCGAGTCAGGGCCTTTTTTAACATACTAACTGGGGGGGGGGCAATTGCCCTTCCAGGCCTTTTGCCTTCTCATTGTTCTAAACAAAAGCCTATTGTCCCTTTTTTTAAAAGACAATAGATTGCCCCCCCAGTGATGTTCCCTTCAAAAAGGCACTGTTTCGAGTGCAGGTGTTGAGTTGCTGCTGTATTTTTTCATCAGCCCAAATACTTATTAGCAAGAAAACTTCCTCATCCTCCCAAAATAAACCGCGATTTTGATTTTCCATATCTTTTCAACCTCGACAAAGCAATGGAATCAAAACAAAACGAACCTTGCCATGACAATGTTCCCTTTCTTTCAGTTAGCAAAAGGCGACAAGAAACAGAAATGGCGCGCAACTAGAAATTTTCAACACTAATCCGCATGCGCAAAGGAAAACAAACCCGGGTATGAACCCAGTTTAGCGTTTACATTACATCTGGAAAATCTAACCTGGGTTCAACCCGGGTTCAACCCACCTCTGGAGATGGGTGAACTAAACCCGGGTTCAACCCACTTGTGTTGCGTTTACACTACACAAAATTTTATCAAAGTGGGTTGAACCCGGGTTGAACCTGGGTTAGTTTTTCTAGTGTAAACAGGGCTATAGGGACATCAGGTCGTATTTTGGATTAAATCCTTCTTCAGAGTCATGTAGAATTATTCAAAATTCACAAGGCGTCGACAAGCTATCGACTAGATATACAAAATTCACAAGGCGTCGACTAGATATACCTAAAGCAGAATGAACACATTAAAAAACAGACATGTCCTTCTGTCTGTTTTTTAATGTGTTCATTCTGCTTTATTATTACTCTACTTAAGCATATCGAGTACACTATAGCCAGGATAGGCACTCTCTTCTCGAGTTTGATATAGATATACCCATTAACCATACATTCTATGCCCAAGTTAACGATTTGCTGCATAGCCAGTGTGGTGATAACCGAGAGGTTACGTTTGGTTTCATATCTAATCAACATGATGAGATTGCGTAGATTTACTTCCTTTAAACGTTTCTCACTAGAGAAATTTGAGAAAACAACTCTTCGTCCACGCTTTGTATTTATTTGCGTGCGTTTTTGAAATCGAAGAAATTAACCTTTTTCCAACTGCCCTGTTTGCTGTCAAATACGATTTGATAATGGTAAAGTTTTTACACTACTCTTAGAAAATCATATGCTTTTCAGTTCCATTTGTTGGCAGATAGTTTAATTGAAAAAATAATCCTCCACTGATCACAAAGATTTCAGTATTTTGGATAACTAATATTTAGGATAGTTGCTAGCATTTCTAGCAGCGGGTCCGCATGTATAACCAGTAATATACTACTCTTCCAGAATTTAGAATCATGTTTGTGTCATTGCCAGTTGGTAGAATATACCATCTGTTGACTTGGAATATGGACAACATGATAATCTGTATAACTCCTGCTTTGTGGTGTTCTCTCTGAAAAACGATAGAAGCACTAGGAAGTATTAAAGTGTTCTACTCTGTCCCTTTCCTAACGAGTGGATCTGTAGACGTACTTCTGAGAGTTACGTAGATTACTACTTACTGTCAATGTTCTAAATCAACGAATAGTATATTCCTCTTTCTAAATGTTAGAAGAGAAGCATATTTCTAGTTAGAACGTGCGGAACCAGTGGTTCTAAATAACTGCTCTGATTAAATACAATTATTTTGTGAAAGTGAAAAGAGTGCTTGAAATACAAAACCATGTAACCTAACTTATCCCTATACAAGTCTGATAAAATGTCCGTAATACTTAAAACCTTCTAGGCTAATACTGAAATAAGGAGGGTCCTATATGCGGGTTTTTAATGTAGAGATGCAAAACGATTGAGCTCCAAGATATCTCACTGTTTTTCTCTGATAGATAACAGTCTTTGGTTTGTTTCATCAAAACGACGTAAACAACTTTTTTTGTGCTCGCAACAAAACTGAAAATATTGCAATCTGACGTACGCAAAGACTTTTCAATCGCAAAGAAATGGCTATTCAATGTGGCTTCCCATCCTTTTATTATCAGATCCTGTTGATAACATGTGACTTGCCTGTGAGGTAGTTATTTATGCGCAGACAAGAGATCACGAAAAAAACAACTTCGTTATATCGAATTAAGATTTTATTCGCAACAAAATAAAAGTCTTTTTTCTGAATTGTGAAATAAATTCTATAAGCAGATAGGCGGGACTCAGTTTGTGTCGAAACAATCACTTAACTTATGAGAAATCACAAGATCGTTTTAATTACACCAAGGGTCTCACCTTATAAGGGCAAGGAGCACTTTTTGGGGGTACGCTAGTCTATTTTTGAAAACCCTTTAGGGTGTGCTCTGATATTTTTGCTAATTTAAATTTTCGTACATAATGCTTTGCAAAATTTTGAAGGTGCTTGCATTAGATTGTTAATTTGAACCATGAAATCTGTTTTGCGCCAAAAATGTAGAATGATTCCTTGTACAGCTCTGTTTATTTGACAAATTATCCTTTGATATTGGGATCCATCTGGAGCATTAGACAGGCGTTAGACGCATCTAGTCTAATATAAGGCAATCGTACCCAACATACAACTGAAATATAAGTTAAGGATGCTACTTTAGCTACATCTTCAACATTGCCAGAATTGAGACTCAAAATATTTTCTGCGAATCCAAAGAAAAGTATAGGATTTCAAACACTTGTGCTTTTGATTTTCAAAAATTTTCATATAATGCTCTTGTAGTTATCTTTATTTAATGATATTGTTTTACCGTAGGTCGTGCTAATGAGTTGCAGTCTGCTACATCTAGTAATAGCGCTAGCAATGACGCCGAGTGAAAGGCATATACATTAGAATTACAAGAAACAGAATCAGGTGACTAAACTTATTCTTATGTTATCATGCGGAAGCCAGAATATATTAGTAATTCTAATGGCAACATACAACTTGGACATCTGGTTCGTGGAGTTGGGCTGGGGAGGGAGATGATGGAAGGGAAGACGGAGGGACGCCGGGGAGTAGGGAGGCCACCAGCTGATTGGGTGGGGAACTTAAAGGAGTGGAGTGGGCAGAGCTGAAGGAAGTTGACAAGGATGGCTGAAGATCGGGAGGGTTGGAGACGGACAGTCATGGATTGGGTGCAGCCACGACCGCCTCGGCTACGGAGATTATGATGATGATGATGAACATGCAGCGAATATTATTGGAAATCAACCAAGAATATTGGTGCCGGAAAGGGCAACTTTCATATGGTTTATTGTTGAATTTCGGTACGAATGATGTTATGATGAAAATGAATCCTCAAACTAGTCATTTCTCCATTTTTTAAAAATGTTGGTGCCTTAGACGGTAGAACAGAGAATCGGCTCTTTCCTTTGGTTTGCAAAATAACTAATGAAATCATTCCATGAACCCAAGACTCAATGTCGAATCATTCATTATAAGCTTTTAATTTTGATATGAATTTGTATTCATTATTTGTGTGTGATTTGTATTCATTCCATCCATTTCTGTAGAAGTTTTTTTGTATGAAAAGTTTTAAGTATTCCAAAACAATATCATTGTTTTATTGATTTGAATTTCCAAGTCATATAGCGGCAAGCAGGCCTAGTTCTTGAGAGAATATGTAATTGAACATCGAAATCATAACAAAACGAAAAGAAAAATGTTTCAGAATGCACAAACAGCCTCAATTCATTGCCTCTCATTATGATTTAAGATTGAGGTTATTTTTTAAACTAAGATTTAACTTTGGTACTAGAGAAGGTTGCGAGTTTGTCCAAAGAAATATTTGTGACACAATTTCACCAAGCATAGCAGAAATTATGTCCTGAAACGTTTTACGTTAATATAATATTCAAATTTGAAGGTTGTGACAGAGACAAAATCTGGGTTTAATCATTTTTAGATAATATCTTTCGGAAATGAAAACATTACAAACCAAAGTATCATCTTTAGATATGTTTAGAAAGAATGAAATGACCAAGAAAAATTCTATTTCTGTCAATAGCTGGCAATGAGTATGAAGCATCTTCCCTGAAAATTAGACAGAAGCATCTGCAATGATTTTGAAAATAACACCTTTTCAGTTACATTACTAAATGACTTATAGAATTTACAATACTCACTCAAACACTTCCCTATTAGGATCCATCTACTTGAAATTATATTAGTTATTTTATCGATTGAAGGAAAAAGAGGCTCCCTCGGAGTTCTTTTTTGGTTCTCCGAAGCATCATTATTCTGTAAAAATAGTCAGTTAGTTATACCTAAGGAATAACTCTCTTAATGTCGTTGCGAAAAATGCTCGGGGGGGTATCTTATCAAAAATATGGTAGCAGGGATGTGCCTTTTTAAAATCAAATTTTTAGGGGTACCTTTTTAAAATCAAATATGGAATTATGGGTGTACATTTTCACTTTAGTCGGTTGTACCCGGAATTATGGGTATGAATTTTGAGGAAAAATATAGGAATATTGTGGCTTATTCAGATACAATTATGTGGTGCTTCTGAAATTTTGTTTCTTCTTTATAATTCGTGACACGGAATTATGGGTAACATTTTTCAATTTACGACCCGGAATTATGGCCCAATTTTTTTTTCAAAATGGCACATCCCTATCACTTAACCCCCTAAGGTACCCCCCCCCCCCCGAGGAAAAATGAGCTAAGTTGGTCCTACTCGGCATCGAATAGTTGACATTTGGTGTTTTCTTCGACAATATTCGCTTTATGTCGAATCTTAATCATTTAATCTTAAATGAATATTTAAAAAAAGAATATTATGTCTTTTCAAAGGATTCAAATTCCAGGGAGTGTCAAGCATTCTAGCTGGAGGTGGCATTTTTAGAATACAAATACGAAACATAGAGCAATTAACCGGACTTGTAGGGATGGGAATGAGCAAAGTTTTAGTTCGAAGAGACAAATTCAAAATCTGAAATAATTAGTCTGAGATAGAATTCTCGAAATATGAAATGGAAATCAGCTGAAATTTAGTTTGAATAGGTAGGCTATAGTTGAAATATGATTAAGAATCAAAATGTCCTCCAGAATTTGATGCTTTCTGTTTGAGACAGTGATACTTGTTCCAAAATATTCAATTCAGAATATCGAGCTGATCCCCACACTAAAATTCAAAAACTGAATTTCTTTCATTTTTGGATATTTTCCAACAAATAAAAAAAATGACTTCAGCATACTCTTAATATTCTTCTATTCTTTAAATATAAATCGAGATGATTTAACCCAAGTAGGGCTGCACCCACGACCTCTAGATTGGTACCCTTGTGCGCTACCACTGCGCATTAAAGTAATGATCTTGAAAATGATTGATATTTCTGTAATTATCTCGATTGAGTTTCGCAATCCTGTTTCTTCTCAAGCTTCGGGTGAGTGCAAAGACATGTGAAGACTAGGCATAGAAGATTGCCATCGAATAAGCAAAGATTATAGTGACTTTCATCAGTCATAATTAGATTTTAGGTATATAAGATAAGATCATAAATACTATAGATTAGAAATACAATATGATAAGCAAGATATTGCGTAGTATGAGATTTTATTGATTTTATGAGTGAGATTCTTTGAATTAAAAGTTTAAAATAGAATAGTGAATCATAACTTATCATGCATTTTAACAAGCTAAGGTGTTTGTTAGGTTATTGCAAATAGATTTGAATTGATAGCGACTTTAATCTCAAAATGTCGTAAATATTCAAATCTCAGTTATCTTAGCACATGTCGTTCTTGTTTACTTCAATTCAATTTGATTGTTTAAAAGTGTTTAATTAATCATGTTTATTTATTATATTATCGTATATTTCAACCTGCTGTCAGAGGTTTGATAAACATGTAATTTAATTGAATCAATACCTCTCTAATGGCAAGAATGTGTTATTGATTACATTAGTGGCACCACTTGAAGACATCAGTCGAAACACAAATTAACGAACATTTTAATTGCAGTCAGAAAATTCATGAACATGCAAATCATTCTCAACTCTAATGGCTAGAATACTTTATTCAGATATTCATTAGATTGGAGACACAATTTTCGAACATCAGTAGAGTCACGACAAATGATAGTTAACTTTTAAGGCAACCTTTGATGGTGAAAATTAGAACTTAGAGAGTGTAATCAAATCTCATATGTCTATAATCTAATTATGATTGATGAAAATCACTGTAGTCTTTGCTTAGTCTTTGCATATTCGATTGCAATCTTCTATACCTAGTCTTCACATGTCTATGCACTCACTCAACAGGCAATCCATCGATGGTGTAAATGGAACTTATAAAGCTGCATTTTCCCTTAGTCCACTATCTAAATCTTTATTCCATCTATGGAAAATCATACAGTAATTGTCAACTGTTGCATTTCCATCTTTTCCACCTCTTGCAACCTGAAGTAATTATCATTGACTATGGTCCAGAACATAGACATCATCTTGATCCTTCCTTTCCCACTCTAGTCTCTAATTAGTCTAATTCAAATCCATGCTGCATGCTTGTCTTCCTTCTGCCACCTCCAACAATCATGAATGAAATATAAAATTATATTTTACAGCAAATACAGCATCAACGGATAAGTTTAAGTTGAAATGTAGTTGAACAAATGTAACAATTAAGACCATAGGGATCAAGATATAGAATTCTAACTCTATTCCAATCAATCTTAGGTAATCATTAATGAAATATGATATTCTAAAACCTGGGCAAAATAAGCCTCAACGGACAGGTTTAACTTTGAATTTATGTTATCAAATGTAATAATTAAGACAATAGTTATCAAGATATAGAATTCTAACTCTGCATCAATCAATCCTAGGCAATCATTAATGAAATATGATATTTTAAATCTACAGCAAGATAAGCATCAACGGATATGTTCAAGTCAAAATTTAGTTGATCATATGCATATAGTTGATGGCATGTGAAATTTAAGATTTATTGCTAATGACATGCAACAGACGATTTGAAGTTTAAATTCTATTGCAAAATTGCATTATTTAAACCATAAATTTATTCAGATTGAAGGTTCATCCACTTATAAGTACTTTCAAACGCTTTCAACAATTAGCATTCTACTCACAAAATAAACTGTATCCTCAACAATTAAGTTTTTACCCAAAAATTAGTTATGGTGTCCTCTGAAGATAAAATCTTTTCCTAAAAGATGAAGTCTTTCCTCTGGAAATAAAGTTCGTCCCAAATTAACTTTGTAATAGGTTTATTTTGTACAGTGGCGTGGCTAAGGTGTGTGGGGCCCATAGTGAAGAAGGAGGTCTGGGGCCTCTTGCCAGTAAGTTTTTCAGTTGGGGCCCCTTCGGGGGCTCGTAAGTGGTTCGCCCTAAAGGTAGCCACCGCCGATTACGCCACTGATTTTGTACCAAAACCCTCTCTATCCTTATGAGCTTCCAAAAAGACGAGCCGTCTTTAGGTAGATATTGGAAAATCGCTAGCGAGACAATGATTGGGGTTAAAGATTACTCCTGGGGAACTTCTGTGGTCAAGTTCTCAGACTTGCTAAAAATATAATCGATTTGATTTCAATTTTTCATCACATCATCGAGAAATAGGATTCGTTTCTCACCCCTGACACGAAATTAAAACCAATTCTCACGTGTACGGGAGGCGGTTACATAACCCTGAAAATGAGCTAAGAATACTTATTGCAAATTTACAAATAGATATAAACAAATAACTACAATTTGGACAACAAAAATGGTTGGGCTCTCTGTAAGGCCCCGTTCACACAAGAACGGAACGGTACAGAGCGGTACGGAACGGTACGGAACAGAAAGATATGGAGCTGTTCCAGAAAACGAAATAATTTTTGTAGGTGTTTACACGAGAACGATTAGGAACGATTAGAAGCGCTCTGGTAAGTGAGCCGTAAAATGGAAGGGAACGAGAACGACTTAGCCCTCGTGTAAACACCATTTTGGACCGCTCCGTTCTATTTTGTGGATTTATTTCGTTTAATTTTACATAAAGTTGGCTGTAAACTAAAATGGCCGCAGTAAAGAGGAAGGCGCTTTTAGCACTTTTGTCACTTTTTGGATCGCTAGCAGCTCTCTGGCAGCAAAATGTGATATTGTTAATGCTGAATAGAATTGTGTATCGTCAGAGAAGACGGATGCAGTTAAGACTAATCGAAAGGCCTAGTAGTAGTTGAATATCACCGTCAGACCACTTAAAATTAGCATCTGGGTCATTTTCTTTGTCCTTCGTCATATTTTTGCCTTTGAGGAAGGCATTTTGTGTCATCAACTAAAAGAGCAGGAATTCTCGGCCATGCGCAGTCAGCCAACTTTCTTTCCGCAAGGCAGGTTTCTGCGAAGGAGCGTGGTCCATCTGAGAACCGTTCCATCGTCGTGTGAACACTTTTGAAAAAGTTCCGTTCCTTTATGGTCCACTCTGTTTCGCTTTCGTGTGAACGGGCCTAAGTATACCTGTGTATTCCGCCCTGCCTAAGGCATAGAGTTGTATCTATCCAAAATAGCCAAGCAGAAGAATACAAACATATAACAAATTCTACTACAAATAGAAACCAAACTAAACCTTAAAATTGAAAATACAATCCATGCTCTCTAGATATATTTTGTTATAGAAAGGTATATATACATGGGATGACACAGGGTTTTCACCTTGAAGAAATTTTTTAAAGATGAATTCAGTTCAGTTGATTGTGTTACTTTTAATTCCAACTCTACGGTATAGAACAACTCTTTTAGATCTGCTGCTTGGTATTCACATGGAAAGTGTTGTTCTTCTTCAACTTTGTCCAAAACTAAACCTTTAAGGCTGGTTTCTATACAACCATAGCTGCCACTAAATTATAGACGACACTCGGCTAGCGGTACTGCCGGCACTTATAACTGTTAAAGGAAATAGACTGGCTGGCGTGACCGCCTTTGCCGTAACTTGCGCGAGGAGAGTTGAATTGTGTTCATCTTTTGTGGTAGCTTTAACGGCACCGCTGACATTGAGATTTTTAATGGAAACACTTTTTGGCCTTCCCGGTGACAATTCGAATGTTTTCATAATGTCATATGATGCTGTAAAACCAATCAAATGTACTCTGTTCAGTGGCAAAACTACTCCTTTTTCAAAATGGCGACTGAACAAACTTATTACGACCGAAACGGCAGATATGAAAACAAGTCTACCGGACCAGCCGATGTTACCATAAGCAAGTTGTGTTGCCAGCAGTTTAGCAACAGTTACGGTTATATAGAAACCAGCTTTAACATTTCATTCACGGTGATTTACCATCAAGTCTTTGTGTCGAACGATTTCTATTGGTAGGTTTTAGTCACTGTATCTATATTTTGACAGTATTTTCTTGTCTTGAAATGAGCCATACTTCCACCATGCGGAATGAACAACCGCTTGGAGATCATGTTGTCTCTATACAGACCAAGGGATGATAATGGCCCTTATCTACTATTGCATTGTGAAAACATATATTAAAAGCCCCTTGATTATGTGGAGTTTCTGAAAATACAATGATTTGTCAGGGCAGTGACTCCAACACTAAAAATTGGCTCAAAGGCTTTGTTCACACTGCTCCGTATTCGTCTTTATCCGTTTTCATTTTGATTCATTTTGCCTGTTCACATTGCTCTGGGAAAATATGAAAACGCTAAGAAAACAACGAAGCGTTCATATTGCTCTGCTACGGGTCAGATTATAACGATGAAAGTATTATTGAAATATACAGTATTGGTTTTTGCGTTTTCGCTGTTGACATTGCGCTTTTCCGTTTTAAAGTCTCTTTCAAAAGATACTTTTTAACCGTTTTCATGTGAATACGAAGCAGTGTGAACGGGACCTTAAATGCTTGGATTGTTTATTGGGTAGAAAATTGGTGGCCCGAAACGATGATAGAGGTACTTTTCAACCCTGCACTTTTTCTTTAGAAGGTCTTTGATTTCAAACATCATTTGAAAAGTGAGTTGTTCTTTGATAGTTATTATATAGCACTCACAATAGAGAAATGAAGGATCTCGATTCTTGTGACCGTACCCTTTACGTCTAATTTACGACTCTTGTGCTTCAAATGGCCATGACCCATTCAGACTTTCAGCAGTTGCGAATCTAAAGCCAACAGGCGCACTTTGATTTCTACATTTGGTCAGTAGAAATAGTCGGAGAAACACAGTGTAGCTATTTTACTGTACAACAGAACTCAAAACTAGACTTAAAACAAAATCAAAAACTAATTATATTTTGGCAAATTGATTTTGGCACCTTAAATAAGCACACAAAACATGTACTTACAATTTATTTTTCCTCAAAAATTGTTTGCTCCTCTTTGGTAGCTATATCAGTGAAAGAAAAACTAATTACAAGAGATTAGGCCTCGTGGTCCTGGTGCATAGGGTAACCCGTATGTAGATTTAGCATAACATGCGTCAAAGTCTTCGAGTTGATATATTACAGGCACGGTAGCATACGCAACATCATTACTATGATGTTAGTACGGGACCTTGTGTCTTTGTTGCAGCTATTTCTAATACAGAAGTTTTCGAATTTGAAATAACTGCTCACTAAATAACCACTCCATAACAATTTCAACGAATGACCAAAACAAATGCTTTCCGGAATCTCTCTAGGCCAGTAGCCAGGCCTTTGGAGCCGGGTTGGCAAAATTTCGTATTCAGTAAAACCATTTTTCGTGGAGGAGGGGTAAGGCTTAACATGAAAACGAATATTGACACTATAGAAACGACAACTTTCAGAATATAGGTCCATTGATATCTCGATAATGAAATATGTCTCACCAATACTTTCGTCTATTTCTATCATATCCTTGAGGGTGCGACACTGGGCTAGAAAACCGATGTGGTTTCTGGAAAAATTTCCTAGGGGTGGCCAAAAGCTTATTAAAATTGTGTCAGGGGTGGTAATGCCAACCTGTGCAACTCAATTGCTATGGGCCTGAATCTCTGGCACAAATCAGCTGGTAAAAAGATGCATGCCACTAGTCCACCTTATGATGTAACTTTATTTGTAATTGTTATTTCTTCCTTTCAACAGATTTATCCATGATCAATATTATGCTTATGAGTATTGGTATACCTGTCTGACTCCTGGATATGACTAGATGCAGCAATTCCAGATACAAGGTAAATGCTTTAATTTTCTTTTTATGTTTTCGGAATCCTACTTTGTCGATCTTACGACCTCAAAGACCTTTTGTAAATCAACAACCTTAATCAACATAGCACATAAACAGTCGCATGAATTTTTGTGTCAGGAAACTCTCTGCGAAACGAAAACCGAGGAGCAAATCACTCCCTGAAAATCTCGTACACATTTCCTAAAAATCCTATTTTCCCAGTGAAAATCTGTGGAAATCCTTTTGCTCTTGAAAAGTCTCGTACACTAAGAAATTCCCTTTGTCCCAATAAAAATCCTTTGCGAATCAAGGGACATCTATTAGCTCTTGAAAAATCTTGTACACTATGAATTTTGCATTTTCCTTATAAGAATCCCTTGAAAATCACTGGAAATCTATTTGCTCTTGAAAAAATATGTTATACTTAAAAGGGTTTGTTATTTATTAGGGCAACGTTTCGGGAGAGATCCGTCTCCCATCATCGGGCAATGAGAAATGTGGTTTCCTTCCTATTAATGCAAAGGTCGGATCGAGAGGTGTGAACACTGAGCGAACCTCAGAGGAGGTTTTGAGATTCTGGCGCTTAATTTCTAATATTTGTGGTGCCAACATTGCGTTCGCTGCTCTTGATATTGTTCAACCAGATTTCTGGGATATTGTATGATATCTGATTGATGCAAGGAGTTGCTAGAGCTGAATGGATGCTCTCTTTCACTAGTCTGTTTTTCCTGTTCGTATCTTTATCAATCACTGAGATATTATCCCAATCCATCTGGTGTTTTGCGTCCAACACTGATGGGCAAGATCACTTTTGTAACATCGGGTATGTGTCACATTTGCCTCATGTTCTTTGAGCCTGGTTCCGGTTTCTCTTTTTGATTGTCCTACATAAGCGACTACAGAAGAGGCAGGTTTTCCCATTGCTACTCCATTTGTTTATGAGATTTTCCATTGAATTTGAACCAAGTCGTAGTTAAGTCGAATTCTATCAGCTCAATCAACTTATCAACAGGTATGGGAGTTTTTTCGTTTAGATCTTTATCTTTTTCGGAGTAAATTGCTTATATGATGCTCAAAGAGTCCTTTATAGGCACGTTAGTATATAGAGAGGTGACATCGAAAGGTATCATCATTTCATCGTCTCTTTTTCAACATTACGGATGAATTCTGAAAAATCAAACGATCTTGGACCTAGGTGCAAGGTCAAGACTGCGAGATGTATTAAAATGGTCCGCCGTTTCAGTTAACTCCAGATACAGGAGAATCCATCCGTGTTTAGAATCCATTGCAGTAGGGATCGAATTAAGACGGCAATTTACGATCTCGAATCGGAAATCAAACAAGCGCTCTTGAATTTTTTTTTGTTTTAATTTTCATTTCATCCTCAATAAGAATTGATTACAATATACATTAAAAACATAAAATGTAAAACATAAAAGGGCAGATATGTAAATAATTCTAAAGCAATATAATTATACCTATGAAATGGATTGAAAGCCTAATTTTTGAAAAACAAAAATCATTATAAAATAAGTCAATTCCAGAAAAAAAGTAAAAAAACTAAATTAAGAAATTGTCCTAGAGCCTCTCAGACAAAATAAGGAAGATCTGATTAAATGAAAAGAAATGCTTGTTCTGATGCTAGTCATAACTTCGTGGTACTTCTTGCCAGATTTTTCAGATATTTTCCTTGCAAGTTTTTTGTGAAATATTAAATATTCTTTCCCATTGCTCCGTTGGAACCAAACACTAACGGTGTGAAAGAGCCATGATCAACTTGCAAGACCCTTTCGTTGTATTTTCGTTTTTTTTTCATTTTCAGCTTTTTTTGAGAGTTATATCTGTAGGTTAGTTTATATTGGACTGAGCCTTGACGTTAACTACTCGTACATCAAAGAATGCAGTTTGTCCTTGTCTATAAAAACCTCGCGCCTTGATGTCCAGGCGTGCATTGTCGTCAGTATTTGCAGATGTCAGTGCAAGTATTTCGCTTGTAAGAGGAAGTAGACTAGGCTCAATTGCTACATCTTTACATACTTGGGCAAGAAGGCTTGCATCCAAGTATCTCAAATCATTATGCCTGATGTGAACGAATCTGCCTTTCTTGCAGTTCATTGCATGTGTGACGTCAAATCTTTGCTACAGGGACATTTGCTTGGCAAACCGGAAATAGGCAAGTCATATCTCAAAGAAACAGCATCCCTAAATTCTTCCTCAATTAAACAATAGCCTTCATCTTCAAGGGGCAAAACATTGAGCCAATTAGACGAGCCTTTATCTTTTGCGAAGGACAGAGCTTTGCGCAATGATGATGTAATTCTATTCTCCAGTTGTTCTGCTTTTTCTTTCATTTTTGTTATTTTCTGATTTTTCATATTTTTACACAAATCAGTTATATTTTCATCATCAGGTACTATATCCATTCTTTGTTGTACGATCAGATCCACTAGGGGAGCAGTGATTGCTATTGACGCATCATATTCAATTGATGCTTCTTCCAAGATGTTCCCTATACCCATTCCTCCAAGACGAGTTGGTAAAGTGAGAATGTCTTGAAGTTCTGGTGATAGATCACAGCCCAGAATAGTTGGCACAAAATTATTGAATATCATGTCCACCAGTGGTTTGAGTAAATGCTCAATACCTGGAATCGTTCTCACAAAGTATGTGAATTTGTGTTTATAACTGTTTACGAAGGCACTAAAGGCAGCTTGAGGTTGGTTCTTTGCGATTTCACACAAGTTGGTCAGTTTTTCTATCCACCTGGTAACTTTGTCATTTATATAGCTTTCCTTGGAATGGTTTGAACCAAGTGCAGCTCCAAGATGACGTTGTCCTTCCGTTGTTATTTGAAGGGAAAAGCTTTGGAAAATTTTTTGGCTAGTTCTTGATCAGATTCGTTTTTTAAAATTAGCCATGACTTTTGCTCATTGACAAAATAACCATATTTAGCACCTTCTTTTGACAATTCTTTCAAAAAACTTGCCAGGCCATCCAACTCTCCTGCTGATGAAGCGTCATCCGCAAGCCAAACTTGTTTTACATTTTTAAATTGGTTTCTGAGAGAGGTTATCAGGACAGTTATTGAGACAGCGTAGAAAGGCATGGCTAAGGGATCACCTTGAGTGGTCCCTTCTTGTGACAACATTTCCCCTCCACCAGAGATGAATAACCTTGACGAGTTTCTGTAGGTATTGATCAATATTATAGATGCTCTGGCGCACAGGACTTGAATGTTGTGCAGGGCAACTTGACGATTTAGCGAATGAAAGGCATTTGCAGCATCGATCAGAAGAACACCATCTGGATTCTCTTCCTGAAAAATACTTTGCATTGAATGTATTGCTGCCTCGGCCCCTGCCTTGTGACCCGCGCATACTTGAATAGGACCAGCCGACTCTCTCAAGTCCGATACAAACAAGCGCTCTTGAATGAACACTTCGAAAGGGTGCAATCAATCCAGAAGGCCCGCTGTGATGGTCTAATCAAGGTTATGGCTCTAATCAGGGAAAGACATGTAAGAAAATACAACAGCCTTCTGGAAAGCAAAAGCTCCACCAACAATGAAAATGGCCTAGAGGTAGACAAAGATCGCTGGATCATTAACCTATCAAGCAAAGATCTCGCTTCCTTCGAAAGATCTCTTCTGTCCCGGGGTCTGAACTTCGATATTGCGCCCACCTATATCCCAAAAAAGTATATAATTGCAGAAGTAGAAGGCAAACTAGGTTACCTTGAGAAGACAGAGACGGTATCCGTAGCAGATGGTGCCTGTATAAGAGCAGAAATATGCACCATCTTAACAAATTCCGCTCTTCCCAAAGATAAATAAAATCTAGGAGAAAAAAAAGAAGCCTTGAGTGATCTAAGGAAAGAAAATAGCATTAAATTTCTATCTGCAGACAAGGGACGAGCGACCGTTATTCTCAACAACTCGGATTATATTCAAAGGCTTACCCAGCACATTGAAAATGGCGATTTCTTTCAAGAGCAGAGTTTGAGTAAAAAAAATATATGCATCCTAGAAGCATGTATAATAAATGAAAAAAGAGGGGGGTAAACAAGGAAAAGAGGAAATTATAAAAAATGAAAATATACCTTTATAAGGAAAGAAGGTAGTTCTAACCACCCTAACCGCCCTACCATTGTCCCCCTACAGCCCCCCCAGCCCCAACCAACTCAGCAATGCCATAATATTGAGGAATTAGTATTTCAGATGTTTGGAACAAGATTGCATTTACTATTTAAACTTTTATTTCGTATTTTTTCTTTAACTGATTATAGAATTTCTTAGGGAGAAGGTGAGTCACTAAGAAAATATCAAAACCCAAACACAATACGAAGGTTGACAATGAGGAGCCTAAATGTTCTATAAACCTGCCTTACATCAGAGGAACAAGTGGAAAGATCCGTCGTTCTTCGTCTAAACAAAATATAAGGTGTACTTTTTATTTCCTCAATACACTAAAAAAAGTCACTTTCAAGACCAAAAGACAAAGTTGACGATCTTGAAAAATATAATGTTGTATACAAAATACCATGCAAAGATTGTCCCAAATCTTATATAGGACAATCGAAAAGAGAAACAGGAACCAGGCTCAAAGAACATAAAGCAAATGTGACCCATTCCCGATGTGACAAAAATGATCTTGCCCATCATTGTTGGACGGAAAATCACCAGATGGATTGGGATAATATCTCAGTAATTGATGGAGATAAGAACTGGAAGAACAGACTAGTGAAAGAGAGCATCCATTCCGTTCTATCAACTCCGTGTATCAATCAGATATCATACACAATCCCAGAAATCTGGTTAAACAAGATCAAGAGCACCGAAGGCAACTTTGGCGTCACTTATGATGGAAATTAAGCGCCAAGATCTCGAAAACCTCCTCTGAGGTTCGCTCAGTGTTCACACCTCTCGATCCGATCATGTCAAATATTGTGTCAGAAACAGCCTTGATAAGACCAAATGTTACTCAGTCTGAAAGGGAGTGAAATGCCTCTACGGAAAAACAGAAGAAAATTTTTCCAAACCGATTTTAGGATCGGTTCTAATTACTAAACTGTAGATATTAGTGAGTTTTTCCAAGTTGCATAACATTCACGGTCAATAAGATGGTCAGTAATCCTGTTATCTGTACGCTGGAACTGACAGGCTTTAAATAAGATTATCTACACCCACAGAAAATTTATCCCGGAACTAGTCCAAAATACGTTAACAATGCCCTTAATCATTTTCTAAGTTGTACTTGATGTTTAAAGACCCACTCTTTTACGGTGTTATAGCCATTTCTAAAGTGGAAACGTGGATTTAACGACCGCAACTAACACTTTCAAAAATAAATGACACTTGACCAGGGGAATACTCATATACTCATCGACAGAGGCGATCGTGTCAGGCTATATTTCAGAACCCCAAATATGTTGACACAATCCTCTCAGGACTGTTCATTTAGCAATATTAGGCTATTATAGCCTTAGAAAATGCATAAAATCACCAAAATATTTCCTTCAAATGAACAAAACCTGATGGTTAACCGAAAGTCTTTGTTCAAAATTTGTGTAAGATAAATGGTTCCAAACAGGCTTTAAATCAATTCAGAAGCAGTAGGGGCAGTATTTGGCTATAATAGCCTTAGAAAATGCATAAAACCACCAAAACATTCTTTTCAAAATCAGTCAAAATTGAAAAAAGGCGCATGGTTAACCCATGGTTTTTGGCCAAGCTAAATGGTTCCTTATTGGCGTTTAGTCCAATGAAGAACCTTCAGGGAGCGAAGTTAGGCTATATTAGCCTTAGAAAGCGCATAAAATAACCAAAAAGATTTCCGTTCAAAATAAGTTAAAAATTGGAAATAAGCTCATGGTTTTTGGTCAAAATCAGCCTAAAATAAATATTTCCAAATAGGTTTTTCATCAATCTAGGTCTAGGACTGTTCAGGGAGAAATATTTAAGCTATGATAGCCTTAGAAAACGCATAGAATCACCAAAAAGATTTCCTTCCAAAATTAGTAAAAAATTGGAAAATCGGCCCATGGCATTTGGTCAAAATTGGCCCAAAGGAATTTGTTCCAAATACGCTTTTAATCCACGTAAGACTGGCCAAGGAGCAATGTTAGGCCATAATAGACTTAGAAAATGCATAAAATCGCCAAAACATTCTTTGCAAAATCAGCCAAAAATTGAAAAAACCTTATGGTTAGCCCATGGTATTTTTTCAAGCTAAATGGTTCCTTATTGGCTATTAATCCACTGAGAACTGTTCAGGGTTCAATGTTAGGCTATAATAGCCTTAGAAAACGCATAAAATCACGATAGTCACATGGTATTAGATCAAAATTAACCCAAAAGAAATGTTTTCAAACAGGCTTTAAAGGTTCCGGAGTAGAAAGCTCGTAGTCTCTTTAGCTCTGTGAGCCTTCTAAAAAAGAGGAGAGAAGAAAGCTGACCAGCTGCAAGATCAGTGACTCAGCTTCTCATCATGCTGGGGAAATTTCCAACAAAAGCCTCTGCGGAGGAGAGCGTGATTTCAAGATTGATAGAAGATTAGCAAGAACAAGCTTAGAAGATTGCGACGACAACAAGATTGAAGACCTCTTTTTCATCAGTACAGTTGTCGAAGACATCCAGCATGGAATTTCATTAAAAATCTACAAGGAAAGAAGAATTCGAGTCAGGGCAAATAAAGACCTCCACGGAAACTTTTCTCCTGGAAATCCTTATTTTGAAATCTTTTAAGCTCGTCAAAACCTGATGAAGTAATTTTCAAAGCGAATAACAAAGCAGTAAATCCCTTTGAAGCACCTGCTTCAGGAGGGAAAACAGGTTTGACGAGTCCGACCCGTTCCGACAGGTGGCCGAGATGCTTCAATGAGTACGGCTTCGGTCCGTGCTAGACCTTTTCCCTTCGAGTTGAGCTTGCTTCTCATTGGCTGATTTACTCATTGAAAATCCCTGGATCTCCAAAACAAAATTCACCTAGTGCAAGTTGTTCTTTTATAAATGCTAAAGCAAAATTTTATATAAGATTTTAGGAGGCTCCACCCCTTTTTAAGTATTTGGCATCAGATACCGTAGAGTAGTCGTCTCCTAGCCCTAGCCCCATCCCTTAATCCTAATCCTAATCTTCACTGGCCAGTAAAGCTCATGTTGTGGGTCCGAGACCTAAAATGGCCAATACTTATGATTTTGTTAAATATATGATCTTTTTTGGTCTGATAGTCAAGCTTTAAAAGGATCTGTTTAGTTAACATGGTACCTTAGCTCAGTCGATAGAGCGTGCTATTTACATTGACATTGACATTGGACAAAAGCTTTGATTTGGTTTTAAGTTACAAATTTATTTGGTCAGATCGTAAAACATTAAAAGATTATGTTGACTTGCCCTCCCCAAATTTAAGAGTCGTAGGTCGTGGGTTCGAGATCCAAAGTGACCAATAGTTTTGATTTCGCTTAAATATATCATATCATCTCCTTATTTGGTCTGAGTGTCAAAGCATTGAATAGTGCTATTGACAAGGCTGGTTAGCTCAGTTTGTAGAGCGTGGTGCTGATGATACTAATGCTGTGCGTTCGAGAGCCACACTGGCCAATATTTTTGATCATTGCCCCTTAGCTCACTTAAAAGAGCATGGTGCTATTTACACCGAGGTCGTGAGTTCGAGATCCATATTGGCAAATAGTTTTGATTTTGTTTAAGGTTATCATCTCCTTATTTTATTAGAGTGTCAAAGCATTAAAAGGTTTTGTTGACATTGCCATTCAGATCATTTGATAGAATAAGTTGCTATTAACACTAAGGTTGTGGGTTCGAAACCCACAGTGGCTGGCCTATAGCTATGATTTTGCTCAAAGTTATCATCTTATTTGGTCAGATTGTCAAGTATTAGAAGGTTCTTTTTACATGAACCCTTAGCTCAGTTGATATAGGGTAGTACTTTTTGCACTGAGGTTGTAAGTTCGATATTAATAATGGCAAATAGTCTTGATTGATTTTGTTTGAGGTTAACATCTCCTTATTTGGTCAGAATGTCAAATGATTAAAAGGTTCTGTTGACATGGCCTCTTACATCATTTGTTAGAACGCAGTGCTTTTAACATTGAGGTCGTGAGTTCGAGACTGACACTGACCAATAGTTATGATTACTATTAAAATTGTCATCTCCTGACTCTGCAACAAGCCATTTCATTCCTATAGATGACGCACCTACATATTACAACTAACTTGCTACAAATTATTTCTTAGTTTGTCAACATTTTTGATTGGTTATCTGTAGCATGAAGTTTACAAATTCCTTTTATGGTCTCATCAAGAATTATAAGCAAGATTATTCTATTATAATCACCATCGTCATTTTTTGAGCTGGAAATTTTCCTTGGAGAAGCCCTGCTTCATTCCATATAAATCACGCAACTATAATTTCTTCGATGCACTGCAAATTACTTCTCAGTGTTTCAACATTTTTGATTTGTTATTTCTAGCATGTAGTTTACAATTTCATTTATAGATATAGGTATGTTGGCAGGAAAACGAAGTTTGATAAGAAAATTTTCTCAATGGATTTGTCTTAATGATGTAACTGGAATTGTCTATAAAATTATGAAGTGTCGCTTATCATGTTTATCGTCGCAATCTTGGCTCTTCAATTTCATTTATGGTCTCATCACGAATTATTAGCAAGATCACTTTATATGAAATTTTCTTCGTAATTTTTTGAGCTGGAAATTTTCTTCGAAGAAGCCCTAACGCATTCCTTATAGATGATGCAAATTTAAGTCCTTCGATACACTGCAGATTATTTCTTAGTTTGTTAATATCTTTGATTCGATATCTATAGCATGAAGTTTAAAAATTCATTTATGGTCTCATTAAGAATTATTAGCAAGATCACTTATATATGATTTTCATCGTAATTTTTTGAGCTGGAAATTTACTTCGAAGAAGCCCTAACGCATTCCTTATAGATGATGCAAATTTAAGTCCTTCGATACACTGCAGATTATTTCTTAGTTTGTTAACATCTTTGATTCGATATCTATAGCATGAAGTTTAAAAATTCATTTATGGTCTCATTAAGAATTATTAGCAAGATCACTTATATATGATTTTCATCGTAATTTTTTGAGCTGGAAATTTACTTCGAAGAAGCCCTAACGCATTCCTTATAGATGATGCAAATTTAAGTCCTTCGATACACTGCAGATTATTTCTTAGTTTGTTAACATCTTTGATTCGATATCTATAGCATGAAGTTTAAAAATTCATTTATGGTCTCATTAAGAATTATTAGCAAGATCACTTATATATGATTTTCATCGTAATTTTTTGAGCTGGAAATTTACTTCGAAGAAGCCCTAACGCATTCCTTATAGATGATGCAAATTTAAGTCCTTCGATACACTGCAGATTATTTCTTAGTTTGTTAACATCTTTTGATTCGTCTCTAGCACTAACTTTACAAATTCCTCTATGGCCTCATCAAGAATTATTGGCAAGATCACTTTATATATGATTATCTTCGTCATTGTTTGAGCTGGAAATGTTCTTTGAACCTTGAATTTCTCATTCCTTGAATGTTTCAGGTACCACACCGGTGATTATCCTGTTAGCCATGTCCAGTCACATCTGTGTAACTATGCTTTGACGTGTCAGCGAATGAATCACCTGAGCTATCTCGGTTGCTACGAAAGGTAAGTCAAACCAGTTGCCCTCATTCCCTCCCTCATTCACGTGAGTCCATTCATTAGTTGCTGTTGTTGCTGCTGCTAAATTTGTGTGGGTGTTGTTGTTGTTGGAGGGTCAGGGAAGGGTATATTAGCGACTGGATTTTCCATCTTAGTTAACTGGGAAAATGAGATTGGGCTTCTATTTATGCATGCATGTATTAATACAACAAAGACAAATAGATGATACCAAAAGATTCGGATAAGGAATAAAAGAAAGGATTAAAGAAATTCTTCACATCCATCTCAACTTTTTGGCTTATCCGAATCTTTTAGAATCATCTGCATGTATGTATGTATGTATATTTTGCTACATATAAATTACTTATAAAAACTATTCACAATGTTAAAAAATGTTAGATAAAACCTTTAAAATATAGACCATACACCCGTTAATCTTAAAGTTGAATATAAAAAACAAATGCTCAAAAGAAATTAAGAGAAAGAACAAATAAAAAGCCAACAGTCCTAACTACGATGGTAGGGATAGCATTAGTAAGGTCAATGACCTTATTTCCATAATGGTCTCCTCAGAGCTTTGCTCAACGAAAAGGTAGAGGAGAATGGTAAAAATGAAATCCTGTGTTATGGACATAATGATAGCCGAAACAAGCGAAAAGTGTTGACTACTACTAGGTCTCAATAATGGACATACAGTATATCTCATCTTCATCTTTCTGGAGATATTGATTTGAATACTTAGGATTGGGGTTTGGAAATGAAAAAGTAAATTGGTAATTGTCAAAAACGTCAATACTGATAATTGCTCTATTTTCCTCATTAGGATTGGGATTTTGGATCATTTCAATAATGGGCATTGGAATCGATGCCCCTCTTTAGGACCCTCTTTTTGATCTTGTTGCTCTGTAGGGTTTAAGTAACTTTTAGGGCTAGGACCTGATTCCAAAACTTCTTACTAAGAAAGAGAACTCTATTATCAATTAGCAACACGCTAATTTGCAAACCATGCTGGTATAGCCAAAATGATAAGCAACTCGAGGGCTGAGCATTAGAGATTTAATTGTCATGCTAAAGTTACGCTTGTATATTCACTGAAATTCTAGGATGGTAGAAAGAAAATTAAACCGCTCACGAGTATTTTTCAATTTTTGGGTCTCATGCAAAATACTCAAAGCCATACATATTTGGGCTAGGCTTAATGTTAAGGTCCACACTAACTCTAATACAAAGACTAACTCCAACACTACCACTACCACTCACCCTAACACTAACCGTTTAATGTATGCCTTTGAAGATTAGTTTAAAACTCAGAACTGGGAAAGGACTCCTGGGCTGTTGAATTTTTCGCCTACTTACTAGAATGCATATGCCTTGTTGCTCCTGAAAATCTACATTGTTTTCAGATACTGCAAAAGCTAGGAATAAAATAATTTTTTTACAATTTTTATCTAACTGCGTGGGTGGAGAATTTTCTTGAATTAGTCGGAGAAACCACATTCTTATATTCAAAAATGTGCAACCTACGTAGGAAACAAAATAACTGCAAGTCAAAATGAGAAAATCTCTACTAAGCCCACCAAGTAATTTTTCTGACGTCACAGCTGCATACGCTACATTATATTATTAATGTCTTGATTCCCTCGATTTCTTTGTTTCTGACCTTGAAGCAGTTTTTATCAAGCCTTTTAACAATTCTGTTAGTTGCATAACAAGCCAAAAACAATTAAAACCTGTTTTAGCATTAGTTGCTAGGCTGAAAATTCCCTCCCCAAGACGAATACTGTGTTTCATGTGTTCCGTCAATTAGTTCCAAAGTCCAGCGCCTCCTTTTTGCTTTGTTTGGTGTTATTTATTATTCTTTGGCATGGTCAATAATCCATTTATACATGAATCATTGTTATGCGCAGTCACTGGTCTTGGTCAGCCGTAGACCTGCCAGCATGTAGCCTACTTCGATTGCAATTCACTATTTGTTCAAAATGGTTCCAAGTCCAAAGGCATATGAGCTGGGCCATATGAGGGTATATAGTTAATATGAGGTTGGCTATATCATGGCATATGGTTCTAATGACATTGGAGGGTATATGGTTGATATGAAGTTGTCAAATGAGGGTATATGGGTGACATGAGGTTGGCTATATGATGGTATATGGTTTAAATCAGGTGTCCATTGGAGGGTATATGAGGGTAAATGGTTCGTTAAAGTTGGCCATATCTAGAAGGTATAACGTTGATACGAGGTTGGCTAAATTAGGATATATGATTCATATGAGATGACCACATGAGGGAAAATGATTCATATAAGGTGACCATATGAGGGTATATGGGTCATATGAGGGGGACATATGAGGGTATATGGGTTATATGCGATGGGCTATATGAGGGTATATGATTCATATGAGGGGGATATATGAGGGTATATGGGTTTTATGCGATGGGCTATATGAGGGTATATGGGTCATATGAGGTGGACATATGAGGGTATATGATACATATAAGGTGACCATATGAGGGTATATTATGATTCTTAAGAGGTGGACATATAAGGGTATGTATATGGTTTATATGCGATGGGCTATATGAGAGTATATGGGTCATATGAGGTGGACATATGGGGGTATATGGTACATATAAGGTGGACCATATGAGGGTATATGATTCACATGAGGTTGGCTATATGAGGGTATATGGTTCATATGGGGGTAGCCATTTTAGGGTAAATGGTTCATATTAGGTGGACATATGAGGGTATATGGAGGCCCCCCCATAGTACCCCTGGATAACGGATTCACGCGTCAATTTTTCGTTTATCACGCCATCACGGACCTTAAAACAGAATTTTCACGATCTTTTCCATCTAATTATGCAAGAATTTTTTTTTAACGACCAGAACGCGTCACGCAATCACGCACTTGAAAACTCCTTTTCACGGAATAACGACCTCATTTTCAAAAAATCACGCTGCACGAAGGATTCTTTGATCACGGATTCACGAACCAAAAATATCTAAATCACGAAATCACGCGCGAAAATATGCCAAATAACGCTTCACGTACAAATATGGGGGGGGGCTCTATATGGGTCATACGAGGTGGAAATATAAGGGTATATGGATTTATATTGCTAGTTGTCTCAGAAAAATGCTGCAAGTTTGATTTGGTCTAGCAGTGAGCAACTAATAAAACAGCAACTATTCAATTTCAATTCAATTCAATCACCTTTTTTGCAAGAACTCGGACTTACATTTATTATTAATGAGTCTAGTTGAGCAACCCTATCATCCAAATCTATCTGGCATACCAAGTAAATTATCTGTGGCACACTCTTCTTACGTGACAGTACCGTCTGGTCACCCACACTTGCCTCTCACATCACTAGCAGTAACACTACTCTGTCTGCAAAGTCTTTAAGTTGGTGTCGCACAGGCCCTTAATCGCTCAGCGAGAGAATTTAACGCTCAAATTTCATTTGTTATTATTTAAAGGGCCACTCCAGCCAAAAAAAAATTTCTGAGATTTTTACGTAATATGGTAGTTAGTCGTGAGTTTGAAGCCATCGTAAAGTTTTTTTTTGAAAAATATTATATTTTCTTGCTTTAATAGGCGTCCAAAGTTGAGTTTCACCGAAAAAAAACGAGCAAATTTTTTCGGTGAGGGGTGCCCTTGTGACGTCACAAAGGCACCCCCTTCGCCTTTCCGATCTATTGTAAAACTGCCGTCGAGAGATTCGGCTGTTTCGAGGAGAACGAATTTTTTCGCTTTGTGATTCGGTGTTTGGCAGAACTTGCACCAGGTTTAGATTTGCGAGTCGAAGAAGCAGTGGAAGCGATAAACAGATCAACTCATTCCTTCGTGTCCGTCAGTATCGCTGTAAAAGTTGCAGAATTTAGTAGTTTGAAGTCGAGCTATGCTGGTGTTCACAATTACTGCAATAATTTGGTTGCGAATGATTAAAAAGCTACAAGATTTGGCTTACAGTCGCGTTGTTTGATCGAGCCATTCACAGCAGAGACACATTGGGCATTTAATTAGAGATGGGTGAGTAGGCCTAAGTTTGTCTAGTTTCATTCTGTTGACTTTAATGTAATTCCCCACTTAGAAATTACCCGAAAGTGAGGGCCAGGGGCGTGTGGAAAATGGAGGAGCATAAGAAAAAAGGGCACCTTTTAAAGGAAGCTTTTACCAGTGGCGTACATACGGGGGGGAATGGGGTGGTCCGGACCCCCCCACTTTTGAAAAAGATGGTCCTCGAGATTTTCCCAAAAATGCAATAAAATCAGTACCTCAGGGGGGGGGGGGGGGTAGGCAGATCCAGCATAGTTTGAAATCATTTTACGATCTTTCTCTCACAAAATGCACAAAAATGGGCGTTGCCCCTCTTCTCTGAGAGTCTAAAGGGCGTGGTCGCGAAAAAAATTTTTGGGGGCTCCGCCCCCAGACCCCCCCACTTCTCCGAGGCTGGGTACGCCACTGGCTTTTACATACAGGGGTCAAAATTGAGGGTTTAGACTGAAAAGCAGCTACCTTGGCTCTCATGGCCTCTATTCAACAAGAATTTAGCGAGAAATCAGATATCCAAAAAGAAAAGTAGCAAAATTTCTAAGACATGTGACAGGGGCATAATTTCTGGCTTGAAAGTTGGGGGCTTGGTGCTTATGCCACTGCAGTGAGGGAAACCTTTCTATATTTTCATGAATTCAGCATTGTAATACCAAAGGGTGCCAACTGAAACCCCAAACTGTTTAATTGCCCCCTCCATTTTGTACTTCTGGGGGAAGGTATCTAATCTGGTTTTAAGCTGTTTCCTTCTTGCCATATTTTCCCTTGCTTATTTTCCTTTGCTTTGTTTGCATAGAAAATCTTGCACAATGAAGTCAATACACCTCAATTACAGGGGCGACGTGGGACCTCAATTTTTGGGTGGGCCAAACACGAAAAATTTCCAAAAAGGGGATCAAATGCTCAACAATTTCCGAAAAAGTGGAAAAATCGCAAAAATTTTCCGAAAAATCTACAGATTTTGCTCTGATAGGAGGGGCCATGGCCCCCTTTGCCCCCCGGCCACGACGCCCCTGCTCAATTACCTGTTTATGGTTTTCTAAACTATTTAAAAACACCAGGTAACAATTAACAGATGCAATATTTATTGTAATGGTGCTCGATAGATAAAATATTTCAATTTCTTTTAGGGGATAAAGTCAACAATAAGAAAAACATGAATCCAGTGGCTAAAATCATCCAGAATTGTACCAACTCTAGTTCATATTTTTTTGAAGTACATCATGAAATCAAAACTACTTTCTCTGGCATCATTATCTTGTATTAACTCTATGAAAACCTAAATAGGAGAATTATAAGAGTTTTATATTTCAAAATAAAGATATTAGTGATGAGAATATAAAAGCATGTTATCTCTCTTGCCCATCCTAATAAAAGGGCTGGAATCTAGTCACTCCCCTGACAACCCCTCAAGCAGGGTGGTAAAAATATCATCACATATATCTTCTACGGACAGATGTTTTTCTGCGAGATGCGTCCATCCAAGTCTAAAATAGGCAAGGCATAGACTTTCAATTGAATTAAATTAGTAAGCTCAGAGAAATTAGAAAGCATCTCAAATTTTTTTTTGGGGGGGGGTACAACACTTCAAAGGTACTTTATTCATAAAGCACCAGGGCCCATCTCTGTAACTAAAGTAACAACATCGTATCTTTTTTCGCAAAATCTTGGGGTGGCCCCTGCGTTCTTGTATACACGTTTTTTTTTATAAGAAACCAGTTTATAAGAAACCTAGTTCTAGACCCCCAAAAATTTAAGAAACTTTTAGAACTACATCAATATCTTTAAGAAACTCCGAGAAAAAATAAGAGGACTTTCTGAGCCGGAAAGTAATATGTTAACTGTTTCTTATAAAAAACAACGTGTATGCTACTAAACTATCAATTAAAAATAAAACTTTTATTATGGAAATAGATGGAAGCTGAACCCCCTAGCTCTCTGCCTGCTGTATGTCCTGCCAGTTCATGTGGAAAATGACATTGCTTGTTTAAAGTCTATGCAAAATCTTAATTGTAGACTACATTTTTCAGTGAAATACACTTTACAAGAACTAACCATTGCACATCTCTGATTGTCATTGTCTTGCGTCTGTAAAAAAATCCTCAGTTTCTCTTTCCTTCTGATGTTCTGCTGCTTGCTGCTCCATGGCCTGTCACGCTTGGCCCCTGGCATTGGCCTAAACCATTCTACTCTATCCTCCCTTCTTGATCTCAAGTCCACAATAAGCCGTTTGCGATTTGTTTGTACCAGATGTTGACAGTTGACTCAGCATAGTATGCAGACATTCCAATGTGAACATTGTTTGAAGATTGAAGACAACCTTCCCGAATTGGATGATCTGTTCTCGCTGCAACTCTCATTTTGCATTTTTTGAGGTGATGAAGTTTAGTAGCGGTCAGAGCTGTTCACTTTCGCGCATGAAAAACGACAGGGGCGAGAGTTGACAACGAGAAATTTCTCGAGTGTCGAAAATCCGTGTGACGTCAAATCCGAAAAGCACCGAAAACTTTTTCAAAAACAATTCAATTCAATAAGAGTTATTCAAATGCTTATTGCGAGAAAACGGTAAGAGATATACAAAAAATAATTGCGGATTCGTTCGTTTCAGGCCAGAATTGGTCTATTCATCAAATAAAAAAAGTGCACTGGAGTGGCTCTTTAACATTATCAAGTATGCGATCCTACTTTAGTCGATTTCGCTTTCTTTTTTCACGGCTTTATCGATTTCGCTTGTCCGTTCCCGCAAGGGTTTAATTCATATTTTATTTTCAGTTATTTTGAAAAGCAAATAACAACGCAACAAAGCCTTTACAGCACCTGCCTCGTGATGAAAACAGGTTTGACGAGTCTAACCCAGTCCAGCACGTGAAGGAAACTTCGTCATGTTATTTCCCCGTACCAATCACAGCACGAATTCGGTCTATGGTAGACCTCTTTTGTTTTGACCTTTGCTTGCTTCTCATTGGCTAATTTATGTATTGTAACACCCAAGCTCTCTTCTCATTGGCTGAAAAATCTAATTCATCCGAGATTGGCCGGCAGACCATTTGGTCTGACTAAAATTTCTGCTTGTGCTTGCCGGTTCGCTATCGTGAACAGATGCTTCTATAGCGCATCTTTGATAGCGTCGTTAAAATTATGTCTTCCTCAAACGAAAAGGACGTGAAAATGGACAGTTTTTACTCGTGGGTCGTGTGTTTTGTTGTGTTTCTCAATGGCGTTGTTGTGATAGGCTTTTACAATTCGTTTGGCTCAATATTTCTTGCTCTTATTGCAGAATTCAAGGCCACAGAAAGCTCTGCAGGTAAGCTTGTGTTTCGAAAGTTTTTTTTTATGATGAAACAGGAAGTACGCAGTTTTCATACTTATTTAGATTACAGCTGCAAACAAGTATCTTGTATACAACAAATAAGATATCGCAAAATAGGAAGGATCTATCAAATGACAAATATATTTATTATTTACACAGATATTAAGTTGTTTTAAGATTTGTTCATGGAGTAAATTTGCATTTATTATTTTGGTGATGTTCATAATGATGTTTTTGCGTTTATTGAAAAGACAAGGATTGATATGGTTTTATCCATTATTAAATGTAATTTGGCCTATTTTGGAGATGATGAGACATTACAAATAAAAATTCATGAACTTTATGGTTGAGCAAGTATCTTAAAGAACTAAATTCATCTTCGTCCTGTCAAACACATTAATTTTTTAAAAGGAACTGTAGAAAGAAACTATGGTTGAAAGATTTCTGCGATTTGTGCAGCTTAGATGGTTTGGAAAAACTTTGAGTTGTTCTAATAATAGAAGATGAAGAAGTTTTAAAGGAGCTAGTGTTCTTCATTATTTTGGAATCGTAACGTACTTCACCAAATTTCGGAGGTTTTCAAGGCATATTCAGGACAGAGTGATACATAAATTATTTTACAAGTAACTGCTTTATATGGTAGCTTGTACTCAGCAAGAAAAATATTATAGAAATTTCAGTGCTAGTCTAGATACAGCATTCCTGAGCAGTACTTCTATCGAGAGAGTTGTATCTTCACAACTAACAGAAAATGTTGACTGAACGCCATCATAGTTACAGAGACGAGCTGTTCAAGTATTTATACTCTCAATATTTATATTTGTTCAAAGAACAACCCGTACGTTGCTTTGTTATCTGGAAAAATTACATATTATTATTATTTAATTTAGAGAAGTATAGAATAATATTGAATTTAGAGAAAATTCAAAGTATTGAATTTGAGAAAACTTGGAATATGTTAGCAACGAATTTTCAAGTGTAGCTACTTTCTAAATGAAGGATGACACAATTGAGCTAGAAATTACCCTGCGTTAAGACAGCTGTGAAAGCCAACTACCTGTATCCCAAACTACTTGCTGCATTAAACCTTGGATAAATACTTAATTGATTGTATACTGAAAACAAGCATTGTTTTAGGCGTCTTTTGACCCCTAAAGATAGCTGTAGATAACATTAAAAGTTTTTTGATAGAAAGCAGCCAACAATGGAATACAACATACACTCTTTTTTCCTTATAAGAACCAGTAAAATTGATTTGAAGCTGGCTGTTCTTAAATATTCCTCTACTTTCAGCCTGAAATGTTCTTAAATTGTTCTTACTTTTACAATGGTTAGGAAGCCTTTTTTGCTATCAATAGTGTTAATTGTTGCAAAGTTTGACTCTCTTGACCATCTGAGATTTTCTGTGTGCTACCAACCTACTTGTTTTGTAATTATATCTCAGTCTTGTGGTTATTTCATAAAATTCTCAAATTGAGCCAAAAATGGTCAGCTTCGGTTTGTTCTTAGCTTGTTCTTAAGTTTTGGCCAAATTTGAGGCTGGTGTTCTTATAGAATTATTCTTATAAAAAAAGAGTGTAACTTAAATGACACATAGCTCAAAGGGCGTTATCCAAGTCAAAAAAGAACACCAGAGCTTCTGTAAAAATTTAATGGCTCTTGGAATACAGGGCATTTTCTAAGTATTTGTCACTGTTGGGGCATTTCCATTTGAGGAAAGGGCATTTATATACGTATCAAAAACATACTAATTTGTTTCTCTATTGTTTGCTACATACACGCATTTTCTTTTATAAGCAATTTCAGCTTGGGCTCAGAACTCAAAATTGCTTAGCTTGAATGCCAATTTGAGTACTCAAAATTGCTTAGCAATTGCTTAACGTTTTGTTCGTGTTTTTTTGGAAATAGATAAGAAAAAGGTAAATATGGAGCCACATACATGTCAGAAGGCACAATCAATGCAAGATGTTGATACAAATTAATGATTGACGTTGTTAGCGCTTTTTATTCATGAACACTTACTCAACCAAATAAAATATCTTTATTCAAGATATTAGCTCTTTCTAAAGTTATTTAGCGATCTGCCCCAAGCTCCATTCCCAAAATCCACCAAAATTTTTCAAATTGCTTAGCAGTCTTCAATCCAGTACTGAAAATTGCTTAGCTTTTTGGCTTGCCCAGTACTGACTTGCTTATAAAGCAATTGCTTATAAAAAATGCGTGTATATAGACAGGAGACCAAAATGAATTCATAGTAGTTAATAACATTTTCTAACCACAATGTTCCATACTTTCTAAAAGTCTTTATTACACCCTTAAATGATGTCTGCTGACTGATTGAAATTTCATTAGCAAACCAAATTATCGAGACTTCTTTATCCACAACTATACAAAGTGAATAAAAAATCAAGTTTGCACCAAAGCTGTGGGGCAAAAGTGTTCCACTGGTTGGGGAACAATTGAAGAGGACAGTTGGTTTATAGCTCCACCTCTTTGTACGTTAAAAAGTGCCTTGTTGGGATTCACATTTGAATTTATACAATCGGATATAAATTAGAAGAGACAGTGGTGCGAGCAAGGGAGGAAGTGGAAATACAGTTAGTCTCAACACATAAGAAATGATCATATAAGAAACTGCAGCCTGTCACCTTAAACAGTACTTACTCTATTTCAATATTTGTATGCTATTATCAAAACTGTAGGGCCTTCCAAAGATAACCCATTTCAAATGTTGACAGTTATAGCGTATCTCCTTCACTTTCCTAAGGCATTCCTTAGTGTATGATCATGAATTTAGTCCTCTTTTATAAGAACCAGCCTAATTTAGATCTATTTTGCCGTTTTAATTTGTGATAAAAAATGATTCTTGGACAGGTGTGCCCTCGAAAATGACACCAAGTATAAACAGTGGCGAAGCTAGGTAGCAATGAGTGGTCATGCTATCTGGGAAAATTTTTGATGATGGCAAAAAGTATGTAAGGTGTGCCATAGGTACACATGCAATGACCACTTTGCTATTTCCGAGGTGTCAAAATGGCTTAGGATCCAAAAAATCCAACTGTGTAATAAAATCAAAAATCCTTAAATAAATCGAAGGGTGCTTATTAGAGCTTCGCAATAACAAGGGAGCAAGTCATTGGAAATGCAGATTTTAAGATACATCAAGCAAGGCCAATTTACATATTCTAAGTATTGCTTTAACAATGTTTCAAGTATACTAATATCATGAAAATATTATCTACAAACTGTCGGTTTTATCATTTCTTTCAAGTTTTGAAATTTGATATTAAGAAATTCCCATGAATAGCTGATAAATAGATGCATTCGAGAACATTACTTTTTCAAAACAGAAGTACTTTAGGCCTAGATTATGGAAAAAGTACCTGGAAGACATCATGATTATTTTGATGTCCCAATAAATAGAGTAACTTTCGTATAATAGATCACATCAATGAATTTCAGGAGCAGAAGTTTCTTAAGTTTGTTATAAGAATGGATTGTTATTGCCCTTTAATTATTTTTAACAACAGAATATTCCCATGAAAGTTTCTTAATTTCTATGAGATCAAGTACTGTACACAGTTTCTTAAAGTTATCTCTAAGTACAGCAGAGGAATAGGTATGATTTTAATTTACAATTTTCTGTTAAGAATTCAGTAATCTATTGCATATGTTTTGGGTGCTTTTTAGAGTTCATGTTTGTGAGTTTACAGGACTAAACAGCAAACACGGCCAACAAAAAGGCGATGTAAACATTCACTTCCATAAAGTCAGTCCTTTCTTGGGTTCCAGTCTTCCTGTCAAATTCGATCTTTGGTTTTGACTTTCAAAAATTGCAAGGGCCTAGATTTTCGCTCAATGGCCTTCTGCTCACTTAGATTACTTGCAACCAAATGACTTGTTCAACAACCGAGAAACGCTGTCTCAATCAGCAAGGGTTCGTTCAGCTAAACTTTCAGCCATTTTTAGATTATGCAATAGCAATAGTCTTTGAGAAGACGAGACCACAATAACAAACGCGTTTTTCGAAGAAGTGTGAACTGCAACAAAACAGGGGGTTCGTGCGTGGCGTGAATCATGCTTTCGGAAATGAGCAGGACTTGAAGGTTTCTGAAGCCGCACGACGGGGTGACTTCAGCCAATCAGAATCAATTATCCTTCTAGAGTTCTGATGATTATTATTGCTGAGGTCCTGCTATTTCAGATGAGCAGTCCTTCTATTGTCTTTTTCTATTGTTAAGCATGACCAAACGCAAAGGCGTGTGGGAAGGCTCTATTGTTAAGCATGACCGAACATAGGGTTTAGTCCTGCTATATTTGTAGAGCAGGAGAAGAAATTTTCGCAATAAGCGTATCTGTATCATAATATGGAAACCCTATGATAGACTAAACACAGGGACACAGGAACTTAAAAATGCCGACAGAAAGAAGATTGACCCTGTGGAGGGGCGGAGGGTTGTTTTGGACCCTGTTAAAGCTGTTTTTAGCGAAAAATGCTGAAATAAAAAATTTGTGCTTGAAAATTTCTAGTCATGCTCAGCATGACCAGCATGACCTTTAGCTTCGCCACTGAGTATAAAATCCACATGCTGTCATTTGTCATCAGGTCAGATTTGCTCCCCCATCAAGCTTAAATCCCACAATGTCGAAGCTGCGCAGTTTCATATTTCCTTTTCTGCATACACTCTTTTTTTTATAACAACAATTTCTATAAGAACACCAGCCTCAAATTTGGCGAAAACTTAAGAACATGCTTAGATTAAACCGAAACTGACCATTTTTAGCTCAAAATGAAAATTTTATGAAATAACCATAAGATTGAGAAATAATTACAAAACAAGCAAATTGGCAGAACACAGATAATGTCAGATGGTCAAGAGAGTCAAACTTTGCAACAATTAACACTACTGATAGCAAAAAAGGCTTCCCAACCATTGTAAAAGTAAGAACAATTTACGAACATTTCAGCCTGAAAATAGAAGAATATTTAAGAACAGCCAGCTTCAAATCAATTTTACTAATTCTTATAAAAAAAAAGAGTGTACAAGAAAGAAGTAAGAACAGAAACTTGAAATTGCATGATTTGTGATACAAAGATTGCATAGGTATCATGTAAATAGTTTAAGCTCTGTATAGCTTAGTGGGTTTTGTGCAGATTTTCTTTTCTTCTCTAGTTTCAAGAATCAAGTAAAAAAGATAGGGATCAAAGTCCAATAAAAATGAAGTCCATTTTCTGCTAGCTTCAATTTCCGGGCTCAGCTTTTTCAGGGTTTTATTTCTACATTACACGTTTTTTATAAGACTCTCGTTATAAGAAACCCAGAGTATAGAAAGGCAAAATATTTAAGGGACTTTAATACCAGAGAAATATTTGCTAATAATAATGATGATAATGATACCAACAATAGAAATGATGATATGTCTGAAGAGGAACAAGTATGTAATAAACCCTTTCTATCCATACACGAAATACACGCATTTTTTATAAGTATTTTCAGCTCGAGATCAGTACTCAAAATTGCTTAGCTAGAGGGCAGATTTGAGTACTCAAAATTGCTTAGCAATTGCTAAGCTTTTTATACATAAAGATTTGTTTCTTAACATACTATCTCAGAAGTTTTTGTACAACAAATGTCAATAGTATCTTGCATACAAACGTGTACCCGTGTACTAATATCCACTATAACCCACTTCTCTTTAGCTGCTGCACGATTTTCATTGCCAATTGGATCAGAACTAAAATTTTCAAATTGCTTTGCATTTCTGTATCCAGGACTAGAATTTCTTAAGTTTTCATCATGTCGAGTACTGACTTGCTTATAAAGCAGATACTTATAAAAAATGCGTGTAGAGTTAATTCGTGAGACGCCTCCTGGCTTCTATTGGTTACGTATAAGAGCTGCTAGGGAAGGGAACAACTGTAAAAATCACTGGTTTTATTTCATTGTTTAGCGAAGCTTTAGCTTTATAATTATTTTATGTTTGTGTGACTTTTTGGTTTTGAGGCGCGAGATGCTATAATGTAGGTCAGCAATTATTTTATGGTTTAGCTAATTTCTAGCTTTATATCTGTTTTATATTTTTGCTTAGTTTCAGCTTCATACTTATTTTAGCTTGGCTTCAAACGTCTCACTCGAGTCAAAGAATATGGAAAAGAAGCAAAAACATAAGAATAGGGGAAAATACAACCTCGTGATAACTTGAAACTTCTCAAGTGGGTTTGCCGAAAAGCCTTTGAGAACTGCATGTATATTTTTATAAACTTTTTTTATAAGAAAAGTTGTTCCCAGCCTATAAAGACATTCATTTTACAGTATGTATAGGCTCAGGCTGATTATTGCCAAAAACCGTGGAAATACAGAAATAAAGAGCCTCTTCTAGCCTTGCCATATTATCACGTTTGTTTAGAAAAAGAGTGTTCTCCTCATTTCTCTTTCTAACGAAGTTCTCCCAATAGTTTCCCCCAGCTTGGAGTATTGCACAAGACTATTATAATTAAAAGTCACATGATATGAAACTGCGAAGGAGGGAAGATTAAGCTGCGGGGGTGCGCAGGAGTAGATCTTCAACATAATATTTTGTTCAGTCCATGGATTTATCAAGATAAAAAATGACAAAAATACCATATTTTTACTTCAGTCGTTATTGGAAACAATCCCTAAGCCTGATAATCTTTTTAGGACAATGATTTTGAAAATGATTTTGACCTCAGCGGCTTTTGAATCCATTTCTTTGCGATTCTTTTTGGAATGGGATTTACCAAACACAATGAAGCATTCTATGATCTTTGAAGTCTGGTAAATTAATTTTGTTTTTCATCATTAGTCTGTTGGAAATAGGACTTTTCCTAAACCCACGTCAGGGAAATGCAATTAATATTCAATCCTTTTCTTGAATTGACCTGATGAAGTATTAGATCGTAATTATTCCAAAAAGCCAAAAAGCATTTGGATTTGATTATTGTTCTCTTAGATGAATGAGACATTGCATATTCCAGAGTGTAGATAAGAAGTCTTAAAATGAGTTCTTCCCGGGGGTAAGCGATTAAACCGAAGTAATGTTTTTCTTATTTTTGCCATATTAGATAATGGACTACACTTTTTTACAAAACATGCGTTACTATAACACTGTGGCTCAAATGTTAATGAAGAACTACATAGAAAACAACAGCCTTTAATTAAGAACAATATAAAAAGTTTAAGTAGTTATCTATGTGTTTGTTTCATTATGGTTCCGATTTTTCTGGCTATACTGAAATATAAAAAGTAATGATATCTAAGCCTCAACCAAAATATACTGGTTCTCTTAGTTTAGTAACGATTCAAAAGATTGCGGGCTTAATTTCGCGCAATGCATGATAAAAATATGCGCCTTGGCACCGCATAGTTACTAAAACTAACGACTGCTGCAACGACAGATTTAGGCCATTACAATGTAGGTAGCTTTGGGTTGCTAAGAGGAAAATTCCCATGATGCAATGCGCGGAATTAGAGCTGCCATATTTTGCACGATCTTCTATTGTATTGGTTTATGGTTATGTTTAAAAGTTCTATAGTCATATCTATTCCCTTTCCTATTGATGTGGCAGTTGTGTGGGTCAAGGCTAAGATTGTTTACTCCATGTTTATTTTCCTGTGGCAAATAAAAGTTTCGAAACTCTTGATCTGGTCTCTAATCTGGTTGCTCAAACCGTGAACTAAATTTGTTAAGCCATCTTTGGTGGGAAGCGGCAGTCGTAAGCTGAGTCCTGTTTTTGCTATCATATGCACCTGCGCACTTAGGCCGCTTTTGCACTAGCAGTTGAACCAGCTCAGGCTAAACCAGATTTTAAATCGGTAGAATCTGATTGGTCAATTCGATAATACTCTTGATTGGTCGTGAAGGAACCTCTACAGTAAATACAGCTGGGTTAGCCATGTCAGCGTGAATGCGGTATTTCTGCAGGTGTTTCAGTTAATAACTTGGTCCACTGTATCTGAAATCAACCCGGTCACTATGGACAACACCTTGTAAGAGAAACGAAACCAGTTAGGCCACTGGAACTGTAGTCTCAGACAATGTGTATTACTTGTAATGAAAATTAATGATAAGAGACAACTTCTCCGTTTTTGAGCAGTTACTAGAAACTTGCTTGTTTGCCCTTTTCGATTCTCTTCGGACTAAGGCAGCTGTCCTTTTTGAATTTAGCAAATGAATATCCTCTTTGACGAGTTGTGGAGGCCTAAAAATAATGCTGAACTAACAGGAGCTGAAACATACGAAATAGAATAATTCATACTGCTGTATTGATTTGCATGTTGTGTTGCACAAGATTTTCTGTTATTTGCTTAGACAACTTGAACTACACTAGCCTATTCAAAGTATTGCAGAGGTCAATTCAAAATGGCGGAAAAATTGCAAAGCTGCGAGGGCTGGGCCTAGACTAAAATTCCCTTTCTACAGAAAGCTTCACCAATCACCATTTCTATCCCTATTTTTCAGCTTGGGTTGGATCCTTCTCCTTCTGCATACTTTGCCTCTGTCTGATATTAATCAACAAGCTGCTGCCTCGTTTTGGATATCGTGCTGTCAGTTGTGTCGGCTCGATTTTATTTGGCACCGGCCTCGTCATCTCGTCATTCGCAAACAGCCTGCCGATATTGTTCGTCACGTACGGTATCATCTTTGGCACCGGATCCGGAATGGTGTTTTTTACCGGTCTCCTGATCCTCCCGCGGTTTTTCAAAAATCATCGTGGATTGGCTATAGGTATTTTTGATTTTCTTTCCTAATATCAACAACGGGCTGTTTCATAACTATATTATGCCTGTATTTTCTAAGGATTGGGTGTATAAAACTTGCTGAAGCATGAAAAGGGTTATGGCTATTCTGGAAATGAAATGTGGCGTTGATATTGAACAGCCAATGGTATTGTAACCTATTGTATCATAGAACAGTCTTTGGATGGTACAAAACTTCAATATAGCCAGGAAAATCGGAAGCATAGCGAAACGAATACATAGATTACTTAAGCTTTTTGTCTGACACTCAATAGAGTAATACGCCAGGAAGAGAACCAAACAGAAACTTAACTAATTATATACCCAAATGTGGACCGAAATAGGCCAATCAGAAAAGAGGCGAATGATTAGTATGTGTAGGAAAACCGATCAACACCCACGATGCACTGAGCTGACCAATAAGATTACTTTGAGTCCTAAGGCGAAAACGAACTCTTTCTGTCTACACAAAAGGGGATCCCTGGTTGTTATGTAGACTGATTCCAATATTACTCTGTTGAGTGTCAGACGAAAAGCTTAAGTAATCTATGTATTCGTTTCGCTAAGCTTCCGATTTTCCTGGCTATATTGTAACATAATGTGTTAGATAGTATTTTAGGACATCGGATTATCTTTTGATATTCACAATTTGAATGATATTAGTACCGGTATTTATTGATACCAAAAAGCCATTGGTTCACATATCTCAACAACAAAAATTTACTAGATACGCAAAAAATTTCCTAGGTCCGTTACCAAATTTGTTTGCTTTTCTAGATCCAATTTCTAATGAAGCTATTTCTACTGCAGGTATTGCACTTAGTGGCAACGGCATTGGGGCGATACCATTTGGGTATATCAATGAGTACTTCGTGAAGACGTTCGGCTTGATGATGACTTTTCGGCTGTTGGCTCTACTGGCAGTACCTCTCTTCCTGGGAAGTCTCATTTATGGACCAACTGTTGTCATCGGAAAAGAGGAGAAGAGTAAAGAGGAAAAACCACGTTCAATTAAAGTTAAGAAGTCGTCAGAAAGTATTTTGAAAAATAAGGCATTGATGGTGCACGCCTTGGCATTGTCAGTAAATGCATTTGGCTATTACATACCTGCTGTACACTTGGTTAGTTTACGTTACCTTACTTTTCTTTGCTTTACTCTAGTTTACTTTGTTTTACTTTGCTTTTGTTTAAACTTCGTTTTAATTTACTTTCCTTTAATTTATTTTGTGTCCTTTTTTTTACTTTTTTCCACTTTGATTTGTTTCATTTACCCTTACTCTACTTTTTATTACTTTTACTTTTACTTTTACTTTTACTTTACTTTTACTTTTACTTTTACTTTTACTTTTACTTTACTTTTACTTTTACTTTTACTTTTCGCTTTTCTTTTCCTTTTTACTTTCACTCTCACATTTACTCTACTTTAATTGTATATAACTTTCACTTTACCTTTATCTTTACTTTTACCTTTACTTTTTCTTTTATCTTAATTTTTTACTTTTTTTTACTTTTACTTTTACTTTTATTATTCACATTTATTTTCTTTTCTACTTTCATTTTTACCCTTAACTTTACTTTTAGTTTTACATAACTTTCACTTTACCTTTACTTTTTCCTTTACTTTTACTTTCCTTTCACCTTTATTTTAATATCACTTGAATTTTTGCTTAACTTTAACTCTTGATTTACTTTTACTTTACCTTTACTTTACTTTTACTTTTATTTTTACTTTTACTTTTACCTTTACCTTTACTTTTACTTTACTTTTACTTTTACTTTACCTTTACGTGTGCTTTTACTTTTTCTTTTGCCTTAACTTTTACTTTTACCTTTACTTTTACTTTACTTTTACTTTTACCTTTACTTTTACCTTTACTTTTACCTTTACTTTTACCTTTACTTTTTCTTTTACCTTAACTTTTACTTTTACCTTTACTTTTTCCTTTACCTTAACTTTTACCTTTACTTTTTCCTTTACCTTAACTTTTATTTTACTTTTACTTTACTTTACTTTACTTTACTTTTACTTTTACTTTTACTTTTAATTTACTTTTACTTTGTTTTTACTTTACTTTTACTTTGATTTACTTTGACTTCGTAACTCATTATCTATTTACTTAATCTTCAGGTGAATATGGCGGAAGAATTCGGTATACCAGCTATGAAAGCTACTCTACTTCCAAGTTCTAAAGCTTTATCTCAATCGGCTGGTAAAATTGCTTTCGGACAGATTATCTGTTGGTTTCGAGGAACAAGAACTATCTACCTTTTACAAGTTAGTAGGATGCATTTATTCTCATGTGCCATTTTTTTCATAAGATGTTTTCATTTTGTTT